>JADMNL010000023.1:466937500-467655000 GCA_016271365.2 Neoceratodus forsteri
CATCACAGCAGGGATGTTATCTGGCATAACATCCCTGCTGATCAACTAGATGATGCTGCCATCCATTTTCCTCTTCCTTTTTCCACTTGATGATTGTTTGCATCTTCTCTTAAAAAATATTTTTAAACACTAAAAAAATTCTTTAAAATTATTTTTACTGTACAAAACAATGAGCCATTGTATGATAGGAATAATGCCCTCCAGGGTGTTATGCCGGAAAACATCCCTTCTCGGGTGCTGGATGCCCTGGGCCCAACACCGAGGTGGATGTTATCCCAGCATAACACCCACCCTGTCAGGCATTATTCCTTTAATGATGTAATACCACGTATACTGCTGTACATAGTATTGCACCAGTAGTGTTTCTCAGGCAGAGGATATGACCTCTGCTGGGAGTGGGTACCTGAGCAGCTGCTGTGGCTCACAGGACTGAGCCACAGCAGCAGGAAACTCCAGCGTTGCATCTGGGACCGGTTTGATTCCGGTCCCTGAATCTTTATTTTGACTAATTTGTGCGATTCGCGTTAACACCCTCCCAAAGTTGAGAATCTTTAGTGGGGGGTTGAAGATGCCAGCCCTATAACGGGGTATGTGGGGGGTGGAGCCCCACAGTAAAAGACTTATGCCTCATGGCAGAAATTTCGCTGTATTGGAGTCGATTTTGCCATGCGAAGCATATGTCTCTCATGACAGGAAATCATTTCACTGCAAAATGCAGTGTAATGTGAATGCACTAATCTAATATAAAATGTAAAATTCAGTGAAAGCGTAGAACTTTTACTGACGTGCATGCAGTCAGTTCCATGATTTTCCATTTTTGTTCTGGTAAACACTATAAAGCAGTGGCCCTGCTAATGAGGTATCAGAAGAAATGCCATGCTGAAACTCTCACCTCAGTGGTACTCTTCCTTTCTGGGAAAGCAAGCAAGAAAAAGCAAAAAGCAAGTGTACTAGCACCCAGCAAGCTCCACCTGGCTTAAGCAAGTCCAATGATTCTCAGTCGGATTCTCAGGCAGTGAGACCAATAGTATCGGTCAAACCTCACCATATAAAAACATTCTCAAGCCAACAAAACCATACCACCATCCAGGAAGTGCTTTGTGGCTGTCATTTTATTTCAAGTATTTTAAAAACAGACAGTCAGTCAAGCATCTGTTTGAAATTCCCTTTACTGAAGGCTCAAGGCTTGAGTCTATCGCTCATATTATATGTGGTGTATATGCTTCCCTAGGAAAGGTCATTCAGTGGTATAGTTTAGGACTTCATTGTCAAGCTGGTAAGTCCCTGCTAGAACTGTCATTTTCCTGGGAAGGAAATGTTAACCTGCTGAACAGCTGTCTATTTGCTTGCTATCAACAACTGGATGGCCTGTAGCAAGTTGGGCTGAATCCAAACAAGACAAAGGTGCTGCTGGTGAGTATAGGCTCTCAGAAGACGACAGGACTGGGGGATATGGTGGGGATAAATCTAAATGCCATTCCTCTTATTGCCATGGATAGGGTGAAGACTCTAGGCATTTATCATGGATTGCAAATTGATATAGGAATATCTGGTGTCAGTGGTATTCTGTGATTACTTTTCTAGCTCAGTTCTACTGATTGGATCGATGCCTATCTGGGACCTGAGGACTTGAAAATACTGATGCATGCCTACATTTGGTCTAGGTGGGATGATTTTAACACTCTTTATCGCAGGCTATTTGGAAGTCAGACTTGTTGCTTGATGCTGGTGGAGGAAACTGTAGTCATATTGTCCTAGTATCTCACATCTAGCATATCTCCCAGTTATGGACATTGTACTAGCCACCTGTGAGATGGCACATCAGCTTCAAAGAAGGTTTGTTCACTTACAAAGCCCTACACAATCTAGGCCCAGACTACCTGAAAGAGCTCCTATAACCTTATACTGCTGGTTGCCCTCTCTGCAACTTTGAGGTGGGCCTGTTGATGGGCCCTAGATAATATTAAATAGTCAGGGATTGGGCCTTTTGGTGGCCACCCAACTGCTTTGGAACTACTTGCCTCGAGTTTTGAAGGAAACCCCCAGAGTGAAGCCTTTTAAATGGGTCTGACATGTCTTTCGCTTTGCCTGGCCTTATGGACTTAACTGTACGACTCTTGCAGACGCTAGGGCTTTTAGGGATGTGCAGTATTGCTATGGTTGATATTTTATATTAGAAGTGCTGGGCTTTGGAATTAATTTTAGAATTAGTTAGGAAACTGCATACTGCTGTATATGTATTTGCACTTTGTCAGGCACCCTGGAGCCTGTGGGATAAGGTGTCAAATAAACTACTTACTCACTTCTTGCAAACAGATTTTAGAACAGGGCAAAGTACAATGAGCTATGCCTTGCACCTTTTTCAGAGTGGTCCTGTGATATTCTCCAGAAACTCAATTTTCAACCACCCAGTCTTGTCTCCCTGCAGCACGTTTGGAAATGATTGTGGTTAACTAGTAAAACATTGCATTGTGTTCTAATGGATACAACAATCAACCAATCAGGTATGACACAAGCAAATGGAATTGGCAGCTGAAGAAGAATGAGTAAATGGCAGGAAGCTTGCTTTACTACTTGTACTGTTAGCCCTCAAAGAGGGCTTACCTCCAGGTGACAGTCTCTGGTCTACTCACAACGCTGCTGGTCCTGTAGCTCTGGGTGGGAGTCATGCCTGGTGACCCCCTTGGTGTGCCTTGTGGCTCCGGACACTGGCCAGGTTTCATGCTGTGTAGGCCTTTTCAGGCTTGGGCAAAATGGTGGGGTTGTGTCCATGCCTCTCGGATTGGTGGGCGTGGTCTTGGGGCCTGTTTTGGGGATGGCTGGGCTTGGGGCTGCTCTGGTTATAAATTAACAATTAAATGTAAATAAAGATGGTGGACCCATGCACAATGCACATGCATGGCCACCAAGAATAAAGGACATTTAAAGGAGCAGCTGCTCATTTTAAGGAGAATAGCTTTGGTGCAGCTACCCCTGGAGACATTGTAAGGCAGTGCACGGCTGAGGTTTCACTGCTATGTTGATGATACCCAGCTCTACCTGTCTTTTGCACCTGACCAGGTTAGCTTATCTCAATACTGAACAACTGCCTCAAGAGACATCCAAGACTGGATGAATTCCAGTGGTTTAAAGTTGAACCCAGGAAAGAATGAGGTTATGGCTGTGGACCCAAGTCACAGTGCAGAGGGACTGAGGACTGGTCTTCCCTCCGGATTAATCCTGGGGTGGACCAGATCCTCACCTCTGAACAGGTGCGTAACTTGGGAGTGGAGCTTGGCGTTGGTCTGACCCTTCAACATCAGATGTCTGCAGTTGTCAAGCTGGCCTTTTTCCATCTTAGGAACATTGCCAGGATTAGACACCTTGTTCCACCCAGTGACCTGCCGGTCTTGGTCCATGCCTTTGTGACATCGTGCCTTGATTACTGTAACTCCTTTACCTGGGACTTCCTGGGGTTGATATCCACACGCCTGCAGCTAGTGCAGAATGTGGCATACGTTTGTTGACTGGGGCTTCTAGAGTTCACACTTACCCTGTGCTGCAGCTCTGCACTGGCTGCCAATACAGTGGCGGATCATCTTTAAAGTGGTTCTTTGACCTACAAAGCCCTACACGGTCTGGGTCCCGATTACTTGAAAGAGCTCCTGGTGCCTTTACACCCTCTGCATCAGCTCCGCTTGGCTGATGAGGGGTTACTGGAGATTCAGAGGATAAATCTGAAGTCATCTGGTGCCCGTGTGTTTGGATTTACTGCACCTACCCTCTGAATTCTCTGCCCCATCAGCTCGGGAAGTGCAGGATGGTGGGGAGTTTTACAGGTACTAAAGAATTTCTTATGGGAAAAGGCATTTCCTACTTTATTCTGATTTTATATTGTATGTATTTGAATATGTGTTTGCATTTGATTTTAAATTGAATGTATTTGAATATGTTTTACGTTTGTATTTGCTGTGCAGCTCTAAGACTTTGAAAGGCGCTCAACTAAATAAATGTTATTATTATTATTATTATTAAGTGTAAATAGTTTAAATGGGACTACCAGTCCTGGAGAGCACTCAGGGATAGTGTTTTTGGTGCCTCAGGACCGTCCATGATTGGACCTTGGGGGGTTTGGGGCCTTTGTGGTTAAGGGATAGAAGGAGTGGGGATTTGCCCGCTTGACCATGTGGCCATGTTTTTTTTTTTGTTTGGGCCATGCAGGAGTTGGAAGATGGATGTGGTGACTGCTGTTTACTTGTGGGCCCAGTGTTGCAGCCAGACATCAGTTCATCCACTTTCAAGGGACTAAAGGAGTGTTCTTCCCTGGAGAGAAAGCTGTTACAGTGAGAGAAATGGGAGGAGTGTCTGCCTGCCTGCCTTTCGGCACAGATAAAGAGTGGGGGAGGAATGAAGTCTGTGAGGTGAGGGGACCAGGAGTCCAAGCACAGCCCCTGATTCCAGAACTATTTAAAAGTTGGAGGGACTGGGCTTAAGGAGTCCTGTATCTGTTTATTTCTGTGCTCTGCACCCAAAGGAGCATGCTGTGAGGATGGCTGCAGGCATGTGCTGCTGTCCCTCCAGAGTTGTGTGCTGTTGGATTCAGTGAGAAGAGGAGCGAAGAGAAGGCACTGTAGCTGGATTGGCCGTCCCCTTGAAAGGTCAGTGATCCTCGTGAAAGAGGAGAAAGAGAAGATGAAAACTGAGGCTGCTTGCATTTAAAGACCTGATTCAGCCTCAAGTTTTGCTGCCTGTATTTGAACCATTTGACTGCGTAGGCAACAGGTAGCTACCTGGACTCTATGCTCAAAGAGACCTTCTCAGTCCAGAGTGAACCCAAGCTTATGATGTGACCCTCCAGTCCAGAGTAATTTTGTCTGTGTGTTTCCTGCTCCATGGTGTGACTGTCCATGTTTATTAACTGTTCATTAAATTGGATCCCCAGTTTTCTGCAGTTCAGAGTGCTGCCTTGTTTATTTTGGAGGAACTGTTGCTGCTAACAAGAAGTTTGCCTCCACAGCCAGCTCTCCCCATGAGGGTGTGTAGCCAGAAAATCCATAGGACCCAGGGGAAGACATTGACAGGCCTGCCTGGTGAAGACTGTCTACAAAGGCCTCTGTGGCAAAGATAGAAAGGCCAGGAAGGTGAAGATCTTCATCTTCAGTTCCCAGTGTGTTCCAGCTGTACACCCTGAAGGTCTAAAGGCACCCCATTCCATCTGGCCTGATAAGCCAGGCTGACCAGGTATGTGAACTCATATGGCTGTACAGTGCACCCTCCACAGGACAGTTACCATCTTTATACCACAAGACGGGGTGGGGGCTTACATTATTCTCAGCAAGATGATAAAGGGGCTAAACAAGGATTTGACAGCTATCCAAATGTTCTCAGTGCATCTGCAGAAGGTTCAGAGGAGGCTACAAAGATGAAACGGGTCAGCAGGGTAAGGCATATGAGGAGAGCTTGTGGGCACTGAACATGTACTCCCTGGAGGAAAGGAAAGGAAAGGAAAGGAAGGAAAGGGGGAGAGAGAGAGAGAACATGATTGGGATCTTCAAGTACTTGAAAGGGATAAATAAGGTGGATATGGAGGTCTCTTTAAGCTGAGTGGCAACTATAATATGATGAAGCATAGTCTTAAGCTGGAGGTAGGAGGTTTAGGAAGGAGGTCTGGAAGCACTTATTCACAAAAGGGTGGTGGACACTTGGAATGCAATGCCAGAAGAAATGGTCTTGTTGACAACAGTGGGCAGCTTCAAGAGAGACTGGGATAGGCATAGGGAAAGTAAGGATAATGGGTAGGGAGGATGGAAGGAGTGGGGGCAGGGATAGTAGCTCAAGCTGTGGACCTTTCATTATGCAGACTAGATAGAGCAAATGGCCTTCTTCTGCTGGCTTCTTCATATGTTCATATTTGTGAAAAGTGATGGTACTGAATAGCACACCCTTCCGTCACAGAAGGATAAAGATTTTGTAGCAAATACATCAACAAATGACAGCTCTCATTACAGAATTCCCTCCAGGTTCATTTTCTCCAATTTGAAATGCAAACTGGCATACACTGGCACATACAAAAAAGTGCAGGGATGTGGGTGGACTACACTCTGGCTGGACTGTCAGGAATATTCCTCAACTCTTACCAGTAACAGAATGCCCATGACAGCCACTAGGCCTTATGTAGAGTTTATTTGCAGAACAGGAAAACCCTTATGAGCTGCAGTATCTTGAATCCAGTGGCGTGCAACTTTTACTCAGTGTTACTACTGGGAAAATGGAAGCCAAGAGTAACAGTGCACAAGATTATACCTCCACATGTCAGTGGCTATAGCAGCTTCAAACCTGATTCACAGTTCTGTACTCTGATCTAAGCAGTTAGCCACATTAATGTCAGTTGCTCATGTGGAACGTGAGCACAGAAGCACAGGTACAGTTTATGGTTTAGTGTTGTTATGCACAGAAATGTATTCACTTCCAGATACTGCTGTACCACAGTAGTGATGTCAGCATGCTGTTGTACCACATTAGTGATATTAGCATGCTGTTGTACAACAGTAGTAATGTTAGAATAGTATTGTACCACAGTAGTAATGTCAGAATGTGGTTTTACCACAGTAGTGATGTCAGAATGCTTTTGTACCATAGTTGTGATGTCAGAATGTTGTTGTACCATAGTAGTAATATCAGAAAACTGTTTTACCACAGGTAGTGATGTCAGCATGCTGTTGTACTATAGCAGTGATATCAGAATGTTGTTTACCACAGTAGTGATATCGGAATGTGATTTTACCACAGTAGTGATTTCAGAATGCTGATGTACTACAGACGTAATGTCAAAATGCTGATGTACCACAGTAATGATGTCAGAATGCTGTTGCACCACAGTAGTGATGTCAGAATGCTGTTGTACCACAACCCAAGCCTCAAACACCCCCAGTGGTGACGTAAGGCAGTGTTGATCAACTTATAATTGGCTCATTAATATATGTAGTCTCTTCCCAAAATGGACAACTTGGACACTTGGACACAACAACATAACTCGGACATCCTGTCAGTAGTAGAGACCAGGCTGTCCCCAATATTGCAGATGCCTCAATCTCAATCCCAGGATACACTATGTTCAAGGATGATCGCCTCACCAAAAGAGGTGGTGGTTGCATAATCTACCTCAGGCATTACTTACAGGCTCACATCCTACCTTTACTTGACACTGTGACCAGCATGCAAGTCCTATCAGTAAAATATTTCTAGGGCACCACAACAAAACCCTTACTGGCCTCTCTGTGTACATCCCACCTGGCCAGAAAACCCCTGGGCTTGACTCTTTACTGAGTGTCTCAGCACCCTTAACCTTAACACTGAAACTCTGCTGCTAAGTGACTTCAAAGCTAATTGGCTCTCCCAGTGGCAACTCCATACAGGATGCAGTGACTGCGGTGCGCCTCTCCCAACTTGTCTCTTCACCCACTAGGTAAACTACAAGACTGGCATATCAACATTACTGGACCTGGTTCTATCAAATCAGCCAGAACATATCTCCCACACCACTGTCCTTCCAGATGCCTTTAGTGATCACTCACCTGTTCTATATCACTGGTCCTGTACCTACTCCAAAGCCCCTACTAGAATTGTCACAAATAGAGTCCTTAAACAAGGTCACCTGGATCAACTCAGAGCAGACCTGTGTCAACAGGACTAGTCACAAGTCTACTTTTCCAATACTGTTGATGCAGCTCTAGAGTGTTTCAAACGGTTATTCAATGCGGTCTGTGGTAAACACGCCCAATAAAAAGCAAAAATAAAAGGCCAGTAGCAATCTTTGGTTCTCACCTCTGCTTCTTGAGAGCTTGAAAGCTAGAAATTGCCTGTGGTATAGAGTCCAAGAGACAGGCAAACAGGCCGATATCCAAATCTACAAAAGGCTTGTAATGACTGCACTAGGGCAATATGTGCAGCAAAAACAATATTACCAGGAAGTGCTCACCCAATCTTGGAGTAATGGAAGAAAAGTCTGGGCTAAACTCAAAGAAGTCACATGGAAAGATAGTAACTCAGCCCCTCGATGCTCAACATTGAAGGCCTTCCTACAACGTAGCCAGTAACAATCACAAACGCATTCAACAAAGTGTTCACAGATCTTACTGGACTGCTACCCCGGACTTCTTCCACCCTACTAACTCCACTGTCAATGCCACCTTCTAACCCTCCATTTCACTTCAGAATCATCTCTTTAAATGAAGCCAGGAATACCATCTAAAGGTCTTGGGAAAATCCCGGCATAGCAGCGACTCCTTGATCTTAAATTTGTAGCTCTTTCCTTTGAATACATTCTGGAGCCCCTTACTCACATTATCAATGCCTCACTAAGATTCTCACAGTTCCACAGCTATGGAAAGTGGCATTAGTGACTCCAGTCTTCAAGAGTGGCGATCATTCCCCGCTAGGAAACTATAGACCCATTTTGATTCTCCGCCTCTATCAAAGGTTCTTCAGAGGATTGTTGCAGAACAATTAGCGAATATCTGAAAAATATAACATACAGTGTCCTGAGCAACATGGCTTCTGCAAAGGTTATAGCACTACTACTGCTCTGCTTGAGCTTATAGGCTATATTCGCAACTCTCTCAAGCATGGCGAACTGGTTGGTGCAACATTCATTAACTTGTTGAAAGCATTTGACATGGTTAATCATGACCTCTTAGTTGAGCAACTAGTAGCTATTGGTCTTTATGATGACACAGTTGGATGCTTCAAGTCCTACCTCTCGAACCGGTCCCAGCAAGTTAGGATTGATAATGTCTTATCTGACAGCAGACCAGTTCGCTCTGGTGTTGCCAGAGCTCCATACTGGGTCCCCTAATGTTTAGCATATTTTAAATCAACTTCCACATGCCTGTCCCCGCAAAATTTTGCTCTATTGCAGATGATGTAGTTCTATTTTCTAATGACACTAACCCTATTACCCTGCGGCACATATTACAGGACAGTTTACTGCAGTTGAAAGATGGTTCAAGGATCATAACCTTGTCATGTATTATAAAAACTAAGGCTATGATGTTCTTCAGTCTGCAGAACAGGCACAGAACGTATCCTCTCATCATTACAAATGTCGATGGTGCATCACTGGACCAGGTACAGCAATTTAAATACCTGGGGTTACAGTTGACAGCTCCATGTCTTTTGTCTACCATATTGTCAATATTGTAAAGGCCCTCAAAATATGTATCGGCATTCTATACAATCATAAGCATAATCTTACTCCCAAAGCTCTCAACCTGGCCATCCGCAGCTCTGTGGTCTCCTTGTTGAGTATGGAATTGTAATCTATAGGGCTGCAATGGACACAGCCTCCATAGCATCAAAGTCACCTTAAATAAGGCTTTTCACCTCTCTACTGGTTCCGAGTGGTACCACACACTTGTGACCTATACACCTGCAAAATCGCTCCAGTTCGGAGGGCAGGCTTAAGTTCCAGACCTGCTTGCTAGCCAGAAAAGCAAGTCTAGGTATGTTGCCCACCAGTGTCCAGATGCTCCTCACCCCTTACGAAAGTATCCGCCCACAAGAAGCTCCGGAATACGGTCTTCAAGGTTCTTAGATGTCGCACTCTCTAGGACAAAGAGCTTTGCCCATTGGTGCCCAATGGATTAACAGCCTGCCTCATAGCATCTCTACTAAATCAGCGTTAGGCCCCTTTAAACGTGAACTAAGAACTCATCTGGTCAAAATGCTTGCTGTGGCTGTTTCCAATAGGGCCTCTGGTCTACCAGACAGTAGTCCAACCACAGCACTGCCTGGCCAGCTTCACTGCATCTCTACCTCTCCCATCCCCTCCTGAACTGTCCAATGTTCCTACCCCTCTTACCTCCCCCATCCTCTCACCACGACACACTGTGAGCTCTTATCCCTCCACCCTTGAACTCATACCTGCTATTTAATACTAATCTTGCTCCACCCCATGCCTAGCACTTCTAGATAATTTAGACATCTCTTTGACGATGCTCACAATCTGGGCTGATTCTTGCAGTATTCTCTCCTTGTACTGTAGTTTGTCCTCTCTACTGCCCCCAGCCTGTGCTAACCTCTCCTCTGTCACACTCCCATCCCCATTTTTCCTTGAGTTTTGTTCATTCTTATATATATAGTGTTATTTTATTTTAGTGTTATTGTTCTGTAACTTTTTGCTTAAATGCCTATCCATTGTTATCATCCTTTATCTCACTTCTTAACCATAATTTGTTGTTATGACTCTTGCTGTATGACCTTGAAGTGGAACCTATGTAATGAGCCTGTTCTCAAAGGTTTAATCCAAGATCTAAAGAAATAAATAAAAAGCAAAATTGTGATGTCAGAATATTGCTGTGCCACAGCAGTAATATGAGAATGCTGTTTCACCACAGTAGTGTTGTCAGCATGCTGTTGTACCACAGTACTGATGTCAGAATGCTTTTGTACCACAATAGCAGTGTCAAAATATTATTATGAACTGAGGATCATAAATAGAGAATCTGATTGGCTATGAGAGCTCTTTGAAGCCATGATGATATCGAGACTAAATCATCACGGCTTCAAAAAGTTCCAGTGCCACCAGCCTCCTTGCTCTCTACTGTCTGAGAACTATTTTTCAAATTGTACCCTTCACCACCCAAAACTCATTCATAAAACATTTTAAAACCTATTTCTTTTATTTTTTATTTAAACAACTTGAAACTCGGTTCATAATAGCAATCGTCACTCCAGGGTGTGGTATATCATAGGATATCATCAGCTTCTCAGGTAGTTGGGCCGCACTTGGCCTCTTGCGCCTCGTGCTCAACCACCCGAGGTGTGATGATATCCCATGATATACCACACCCTGTCATGCTTTATTGCTTTAATTATACAATGGCATCCTGTAATCACAGCTTGATTGGCTGACTGGTACCCTCCAGCCCTGGTAAATCTTAGTATTATCCACAATAAAGGTGCCAGTCAGCCACATCTGAAACTCCCATTTTCAAATCCATCCTACCCCCAAACCCAAACTGCAAAACCACCATATTGTCTCCCACTAAGTGCAATGGTAAAGCAGGAGTTTCAAATGTGGAGAAGGGAAACTGCTCTCTCATCAGAACCAGCCTGCAAAAATAATAAGTAAAAGTAATAAACAGAAATGAGGAGACTTTCATATTTTTTTGACGTTGACAGGGTTCCATTTAAAATACTTCCTATATGGAGAGAGATTTATTTAGAATAAAACTCTGTCCAAATAGGAAGTATTTTGTACGGAACCCTGCCAATTGTCAAGTATTAGGGGTTAACTGAGCCGGTCAGTATCTGTGTTTCCGTTCCCCACCACACAAGTGAGAAATAGGGAGAGAGAGACAGTACAGCCTTCAGTACCATGGTTGTTGCCTATTTTCCCTGTTAAAAAAGGAAAACAAAAACCCCACAGATTTTGTGCTCTTCTCTCTCTCTCTCTCTCTCTCTCTTTATCTCTCTCTGGGTGCTCCTCACTGTCTCCATCTCCCACGATACGAGAGAAAGAGACAGAGACAGAGAGAGAGAGAGAGAGAGACACACACACACACACACACACACACACACACACACAATATTGTGGTAGCAACCCACTGTATTTAACCTGTAAAGAACAAAAACACTGTTTTTGCACTCTCTATCTCTCTGAGGTGGTATTCTCATCTCCGTCTACCAGGAAACATTCCCTATGCTGAAACAAAGCTTCAGTGCTGTGGCTGCCAGGTGTGCTGTCAGTCAGAGTCCAAGTTTAAAAACACAAAATAAACTGCTCCTGGCAGGATCTGCCTTGCTGTTTGGCTGCTAGCGCCTATGACTTCTGAGGAGGGGTTGATAAAAAAAAATAAACCATCATAGGGTCTTCTCTTACACATATGTAGGCAGTATTTTATTCAGCAAGGGGAACTGTTTTTTTTGACACAACAATAAAATCAATAAAAACTAGTCAAAATTACAAAAAATATTTTTTATCTTACAGTAAGTGAAGAGGGACACTGTATAATCGCAATAAACCATACCAGGGTGCGAGTGCTGTTGGGGTTTACCCACATCTGGCGAGGGTTGGCCACTCGGCCCTGCGTATCTCGTGATCGAATCCATGCCAGGCGGTAAACCCAGCATTACCCACACCCTGTCATGGTTTATTGCTTAATTGTACAGTACCACAGTAGCTACAGTATGCCACTATTGTGGTAAAACAGCTTAGGATACCTTGTCAATTAAGGTTCTTCGTGCTGCCTTCACTGCAGATTCTTTATATTGAAGATATTAACAAGACTGAAAACACCCATCCCCAAACGAGCTGTTTTTTAAACAAATAACTACTAGAAATGTTTTCAGCTCATTTAGCTATTACTTAAATCACATTCAGTGTTTTTAATTATCCTGTTGTTTACTGTTTTCTGTTTGTTTGTTCACTGTTAAAGACAGAGTTTGAAAAAAGGTAAATTAATTAAAACAAACATACTGTATACTATACAAAGCTATGTATAGGCACCCATACACAAAAAGTCTGATGTTTCCATTTCAGGGTCAAATTATATCACAGAGACAGCTCAAGCCTCGCATCCACTACAGCTATGACCTATCAATTAAACAATCAATTAATCAATCAGCCTTTATTTTTAAAAAGGTGCTATTCCTAAGATCATAACACCCATTACAATAAATAAATAAAACATATAAAACCAGCATTAACAAATGAACAATTCAGAAATCAGCACCAAAGGCAAGCTTAAGCAAGTATGTCTTTAAGGTGGTTTGCGTTCCCACTGTCAGGCACTCTCTTATCTGGTGATGTAAAGAGTTCCACAGGGTAGGGGCATAAACATAAATGCCTGTGACCCAGATGTCTTCAAATGAATCCTGGGGACCTCTAGCAATCCCTCATCAGCTGAGTGGAGTGGTCGGAGGGGCAGTAGGGATGCAAAGATATTGCAGCTAGCCATGACCCTCTCCGTGTAGGGCATTGTAGGTCAGCAAACAACCTTGAAGGTGATCCACCACTGATCAGGCAGCCAGTGCAGTTCATACTGCACAGGAGTTCAGTCAACAACCTGGCCGCAGCGTTCTGCACTAGCAGCAGGCGATGGATATCAATCCCAGAAGCCCTAGGTACAGGGAGTTACAGTAGTCAAGATGCGAGACCAGCAAGGCGAGGATCAATGTTGAAAAGTCGCTGGATGGAATGAGGTGCTTAATCCAGGTGATATTTCTCAGATGGTAAAGAGGACTTGACAATGCCTGATATCTGCGAATGAAGCATCAGTTCATTGTCAAACATAAGACCCAGATTCTGCCCCTGTTTGGAGGTCAGTAGCTGGTGACCCCAAGCCAAAGCCCAGAGGAACTACCTGCCTCCGACCTCTCTATCCTGCAACCTGGATCCACCACCAACACCTCAGTCTTGTCAGGATTCAACTTCAGCCAGCTGACATTCATCCAGTCCTGTATCTTACAAGGCAGTTGTTAAACACTGAGACTGTACTATCCTGGTGGGGCACAAAGGATAAATAGAGCTGGGTATCATCTGCATAACAATGAAAACCCAGCCCATACTGCCCATAATGTCCCCCAGTGGCAGCTTGTACACTACAAACAACATGGGAGACAGCACGGAATCCTGTGGTACCCCACTTGGCAGAGAGAAAGATCCAGAAGAATAAGTCCCTGACACCACCCTCTGAGATCTGCCAGTGAGGAATCAATGGAACCATCTGGACCTTTCCAAACAGGCTACAGATAAACGCAGGCACTCCAGCAGCATCCCATGGTCCATGGTGTCAACGCCACTGAGAGATCAAGGAGGACCAAGATAGAACTGGTCCTCTGATCTCTCTCCATCAAGAGATCACTGAGCACCCGAACAAGGGCAGTCTCAGCGCTATGCCTCTTCTGAAACCTAGACTGGAGAGGATTGTAGATATCATGGATGGTAAGACGATTGTCCAGTTGCAGCACAACCACCTTCTCAATAACCTTCCCTACAAATGGGAGGTTAGAGACTGGACTGTAGTTGGCATAACAGTCTGGGTCAAGAAGTTTTCTTAAGGAGAGGTGTCACCACCACTTCCGTCAGTGAGTCTGGAACCCACCTGACTCTAATGAGCTCCAGACTTGGCCGCTAAGACCGGACGGTGACATCAACACACCCCATCAAAGGCACGCTGGGCCCGGTCTAACCTAGGCAGTTAGCGATGCAACAGGGACCCAATTTCATTTAAAGGAGACAAAGAGGAGTCAGTTTGAGAAGACTGGTAGAGGAGGAGGAGGAAAGTACATTAATTTTTTTTGCTTGACTACAATTGCTGCTGTGCAGGGTGGATTTCTGAGCTGAGGAACAAAGAGATGGTTTAAAGGACACATATGTCTAAATAAGGAATTCAAGAGGAGGAAGGTAGGCAAAGGGAGGGACTGAAAGGGAGGAGATGAGAAAGGCTTCAGGAAATGCTGGGGCTAGGCAGTGAGGGTGAGGAATAACTTTAGGAAGTGTGGGGTACCTACGCAGCATAGAATCAGGGGAGGATGTGGCACCAATGGATGGGGGGGCAGAGAAATATGATGGAGGAAGGAAAGTGGGCTGGGGAAGAGAGATGGAGGCTACAGGAGGGAATGGGAGGATAGTCAGATGTAATGGATGTGGAGCAGCCATCTTTCTGGGAATGGTGTGGAGAGCTGGGGATGTCTAATCTGTAGGCAGCTTGGGCAACTAAGGGAGGAAATACAGTGACTGAGATGGGAATTGGGAAGGGTGAGGGAGGGATTGGGCAAAGGACACAGAAAGGAGGATAGGGGGTTGTCCCAGACAAGCTGGTCAGTGAGTGGGCCATAGCAGGTATCAAGGAGGCCACTTCAGGGGCAGGGAACACCAGAAACACAGGAGCCAGAGGGAAAGAAGGGATAAAATGGAAGGTGGTGGGGGTAGAGGCAGATGGGGAAAAGAGTCAAGTCAAGGAGGAGGGATGGCAGAGCAGAGAAAGGTAGCAGAAGGAATGGCAGGCAGGGAGAAAAAGACCACAAACAGGTTCACAGTTGTGCAGGATAGGGATGACCAAGGGGAAGGGGGGAATTCAGGAAGCAGAGAGAAACAGAGGTGGAACCGAGTAATGGTATTCAAGGGAAAATGGGAGGGTCAGAGGACAGAAGGGAATAAGGGATAGGTGGACAGATAAAGCAGGGAGAGGAGGTCATGACAAACATGGGCAGGAGGGAAAGGGAGAAAAAGGCATGGGCAGGGAAAAGGCATCTCCAGGGAGGAAGACCATAGGGGAGTTAAGGCCAGATCGATGGGGAGGCAAAGCAGTGGTAACAATGGGAAAGGGGAAACTGGTGATCAGAAACAAGGTGCTGGACTGGGGGTAACCATAGTGGAGGGAAATTTGATAAGATGATCAGTGGGTAAGCACAATGATAGCAAGGGTTAAGAAAGTGGGGAGACTGTGGTAATAATAGGGGACTCTATTCTGAAGGGAGTCAGATGGGGTAACAAGTATTCAGGGAAAAGCAACAGGAGGGTGGAGGCATGTCAGGCATGATGGCAGGGAGGGTGGGAGCAATCATAACAAAATGTGTTGGGCAGGCGAAACCGCACATTGTGATTCATCTGGGTACCAATGATCTGGTGGGCAGCGAGGTGAAGGTAGTGCATTAAAGGTTCGATGAGTTGGGAAAAGTCTGCAGATGTGTGGACAGTCAGCAGCTTTTTCAGAGGTACTGCTAGTCCCAAGGGCCAGCAATGCTAGAAAGTTGAGGATTGAAGAATTCAACTCATGGCTGGGGAGATGGTGAAGCAAAGGGAACTGGCTGGTGGGTGACTGGGGTAGAATATGGAGGATAAGGGCCTATATGCACCGGACAGGCTGCATGTAAGTAGGGAGGGCACAAGGGTCCTGAAGGGCAACCTGAAGAGATACTTGAGGCAAACCATTTAAACTGAAAAAGGGCTTGCTGGCCTGTCGGCAGTGGTAGCACTACTACTCACGACGCCAGTGACCGAGTTTGGGAACGGGCTCTGCTGCTAGAGGGTCAGATGGGGAGAAGACTTGAGTGTCCAGAGGACTGCCCATCTCTCCGGGGTGGGGAAGCACCAGCTCAGTGCAAGCCTGGCCACTAGTGGCAGGTAGTGGAACACCTTGCCTGGGTCCTCAGGAAGGGGAAGATGTGACTGACGCTGGCTCATGCCTTGTGTCAAGTGCAGGTCATGCCTGGGGTGTATACAAGAAAATGCCTTGGCCGCGACACATAACGACGTGAGAATGGATACAAGCCCTCACCCTCTGGCGCCTTACCTGCAGGATGGACTCGGCGAGATTTAAGGTATGTGCAGGGGTCAGGGTAAGGGAGAGGCCCCACTCTTCTCTGTCCCCACCTGGTGAGCAAACCTCGGCAGGATGGGGGCCTCCAGGGCTGGGGTGCCAGAGGGACAGTCGGGTACAGTACTGCGATCGGGAGGGGTATAAACAGAAGGGGGAAAAAATTAAATAAACTGAAGGGGGCAGCAGAGAGCAAGACTTGGGCACCAGGTGAGGGGAACACTGGGCCTCCCTCCCAATAGGGAATCTAAAGAAAGGGAGAGGGCAAGAGGAAAGGATAGCAGGGACAGGTGGGGAGGAGAGACAAAAATATCACGGACAATGAGGAACAGGGGACTTGCTGGAATGTAGCTTCCTTAAATATAAGGAGTTTGGACAACAAGTCAGCAGACCTACAGGCTCTGATGGCAGAAAGGGAGGAGAATAGCAGCCATCATAGAGACATGGCAATTCAGCATCATGACTTGAATCTCAAGATCCCAGGATACCAAATGCATAAGAAGAACAGAGCAAAAGAGAGGGGTGGAGTAATGTTGTACATAAGGGAAGGGATGTGCACAAGGGAGGATGGGGAAGAGGGGGACAGAACCTAAGGGTAATGCTCCAGAGCACCAAGGGGAAAAGATTCATGTGGGGTGGTGTACAGACCACCTTCACAGAGCATAGAGTTGGAAAGGGTACTGGGAGCAAATCAGGAGGGTAGGGGGATGGAGCACTGTACCCCAAACTCGCCTCCAAACCTCCCACTAGAACCCACCACTGCTCCTTCCTCTCAACCCTTGAACACCCTGCCCTATCCCACAGATGTTACATCCACTCTGTCTGATTTATCTATAAATACTGGTGTAACCTTTTCACCTCCTACATCTCTGACCACCTCACCCCAGCATCCCTTGCCTCCTATTCCTCCATTCAAGGGATGCCCGCCTTTTCCATATCCAAACCATCCTCCAACATGGGCGCATCTTGCCGCCTATCGCCTTCCCAAACTTTGAAACTCTCAACCTCCCACCCTTCGCACTCCCCTGTCTCTCACCAGTGTTAGATCTCAGCTATGCCTTCTGTCCCCTCCTACATGCTCATGTTATCTAACAGCACCTGTGACTGTATTCATATGTTATAAATGTAATCCAATGTATATTCACTGCTCTGCATATGCTTATCTACTTATTGATCTGCAATATTACCTCTGTTTGCTGTCTTCATACATACCATACTTCCGCTTTGGCCAAAGTCACTAATGACTGGCGGAGTGGAGTTGAATTATAAAATTTCGATCTGTGCAGTTTTCCTGGACCTAAGTCCATAGACTTCTAGGAAAACAAACTGAACTTATAAGCTCAAATGGGCAGACTAGGTGGGCCATAGGCCCTTATCTGCCGACACTGTCTATGTATGTATCTATGTAAGTAAGGCCTCCAATACCATTGATCATAGTCTGCTCTCACATTTCTTCAATCCATTGGACTGGATGCTCTTTCTCTCAGATGATTCGGCAATTACCTTGCTGACCGTCACAGCAGGTAAAGCGTTGGTGAAGTCTCTCGCTTGAAAGCTCCTTCAGAGAGTATGCTCTCAAGGTTTCATTTTGGGTCCCCTGCTCTTTTGCACTTCACATCAACAGAATAGATGCTACAATCAAAAGGTCCGTAGATTCATCTATTTGCAGATGATACAGTACTTTACTCTAGTGGATCTTCCCCAAATGGCATACTCTGAACTACAGGACAATTTCAATCGGCTACAGACTCAGCTCCTAAAGCAGAAGCTGCTTCTAAATGCCAAGAAGACAAAAGCGATGTTCTTATCACCTTTCCTAACCTAGCAAATCCAGCCACAATGGGGCTACTCCTCCAATTACTATAATACTAGGTGAACAGTTGAGACGTATCAAAATTTAAATATTTGGGGTTTGGTTGAATTCTAGACTCTTCTTCATTGTTCACATAGAAGAGCTGATAAAGAAACTTAGAATAAGACTGGGCCTTTTATAGGATAAAAAATCTCCTCACCAGGGATGCAAAATTGAGGCTAGTCCAAACTACCTTTCTCTTTTATTAGACTACACTGATTTCTCTACAGCCTGGATCCTGCAGGTGCCCTTTCCAAACTTGATACGCTCTACCATAGAGCTCTAAGGTTTATACGGCCTTCCCTATTCCACCCATCATTGCTCCTGTACACAGCGGTAGGTTGGCCATCCTTAGCTTTAGACTCCAGAGAAATGCTGCTATCTGGATCTACAAAAGCATCCTAAATAAATTGCCTGATTACATTTCGGACTGCTTACCCTCTGCTCTTTAAGTAAGTATGCCCTGAGAAGTGCCTCTTATATTTCGCTGAAAGTGTCCAAGGCCAAATCCGGTTTACGGGCTTCTATTAGTCATGCATGGCCCCTTCTATGGAATAAGATTCAAAGAATCTAAGAATCAATTACCCCATTAGTCTGGCAGCTTTCAAAACCTTATATACATTCCATTTCAAGAATCCTGTGTCTGCTCCTCCTGACCTAGATCCATATTCCTTCAGAGCTACTTGCTCCATTTTCGGACCTGCCCTGCCTTATCATGACTTTAGGTCCTTTTCTGTTGTTGACTCCACCCTTGTCGCACTCACCTTCCTCCTTCACCCCTCCCCACATCTACACTTTATATCCACTTTATATCCCCTTACCCGTGACTTTCAACCCCTATGTTTGTCTGTTTATCTGTTTGTTTGTTTTTGCTTTTTGACTGAGCACACTCTGTACCTACTGTTTCCCCTGTCCGCACTTGTATTTATCTGTAATTAATGTTTTTTACAATCTTTTGTACCTTACTTGCATTTATACTGCCTTTGCCTAATTATTGTACACATAACTGACATTGTATGTTGATCTCACCTAAATTGTAATTTGTTGAACACAATACTTGAAATCGTATGTTGTTCTCACCTATATTGTATTACCTATTACTTGTCCCAGGTCCACCTTTGAAATGAGCTTGCTCAATGGTGTCCACTGGTTAAATAAAGATTTTCATTGATTGATTGATTGATTGAAAATGATCCTTTATTCTCTGAAGCTATCTTTGACTGTAAATTTATGTATTTTTATTATGCAACTGCAATCTTACTGCTTCTGTATTTCTGTTTATGTTTTGTTCCTGATCCCCTAGTGTCCCTAGGTCGCACCTGGAAATGAGGCCTGGCTCAGTGTGCCTTTCCAGTTACCAAATGTTTAAATAAATAAAATTAAAAAGATAATATAAGCAACTTCAGTCTACCTAGAGTAGACTGAAGCACCCCTGCCTACCTCCTGTAGTATGGAACAGGTCCTCCTGGATGCTGTCCAGGAGAGTTTCTTGATACAGGAGTCACAGAGCCAACAAGGGAGGAGACCATACTAGACCTAGTGCTATCAGATGGGGAGCATGTCTGGGAAGTTGAAATGAGGAACCCCTTGCAGGCAGTGACCACCACATGGTGTGGTTTTCCATCTACATGGGAAGGAACTAGCCACATCAAACAAAAAGTGGTGGACTTTAGGAAGGTAGATTTTATTAGGATAGAGAGCATATTAGAAGAGCACCTGGTGAAGTTCAAACCAGAGATGGATGTGGACAAGACATGATCTATCATTAAGATGGGTATAATCGAGGCCACTAACACTTGTACAAGGGCTTGTAAAAGAATACCAGAACCAAGAGACCTAGATAGTATAGCAAGAAGGTGGCTCTCCTTACATAAACGTACTTGAGCAGAAAGGTATATGCAGAGAAATCTTGAGAGGCAGGGAGAGAGAGGTCCAAGAAGGCAAGGCTGAAAAGAGCTAAGACTGGCACAGAGGATTAAGGTTGGAGAAGGACTTCTTCCGTACATTAAGGAGAGAGAGGAGCAGAAGGAATGGGATAGTTAGGATAAAGAGGGAGGGAGGAGGATGGGCAGAAAAGAGTGAGGAGCAAGCAGAGGCACTAAAATGAGTATTTCTGCCAGTCTTCATCAGGGAAGTGGATGGGCCTATGCCACAGGGGACTAGGGGAAACCTTGGGGAGAGTATGAGAGAAAGATTGGTGTAGACAGGGTCTTGAGAGGACTAAGGAAATGTGGGTGGACAAGGCACCTGGACAAGATGGGGTACACCTAGGGGTCCTGAGGGAATTTGCGGGGTTACTAGTAGCCTGCAGACAGACCTGTTCAACACCTCGCTGGTGAAGGGGTGTGCCACAGGACTGGAAGACAGCTCATGTGGTACCTCTCCACAAGAGTGGATCCAGGGATGAGCCAGGTAATTACAGGCCAGTGAGTCTGACATCCATAGTGGGTAAATTAATGGAAGCCATTCTAAAAGAAAGACTGGTGTCCTTCCTCGAGGAGCATGGTCTCCAAGATGACAGGCAGCATGAGGTTTTCAGGGGAGATCTTGTCAAACCAACATGATAGACTTCTTCGACTAGGTTATGAGGTCATTGGATGTGGGACAGGCAGTGGGCATCCTATACCTGGTCTTCAGCAAGGCCGATTCAGTGCCACATGGCAGGCTAATCAGCAAGCTGGGAGATCTGAGAATAGGAGACAGAATGCTGGGGTGGGTCAAAAACTGGATAGCTGGAATACTGTGTTCAGTTCTGGTGCCCCTTACCTGAGGAAGGATATCAAACAACTGGAAGGAATCCAGCGGAGGGCAACCAAATGACCCAAGGAATGGGGACAATGTTTAAGTAATGGGACAAGATTAAAGTAATGTTGTGTCCAAATTTGCAGACGATACAAAGGTAGGAGGAGAGGTGAATTCATTGGAAAAACATCTAGCATTGAGTCAGGATCTCAAAAATTGAAGCATGGGGACTAACTAATAAAATTAAGTTTAACGAATGTAAATGTACTGTATTGCACTTCACCACACAAACCCTGGTTTCCAAAGTAAATTGAATGGTAAACCCTTGAAATCATACAGCAAAGAGAAGGACCTAGATATGTGGGTTAACATGGATCTTTCATCTACAGACCACTGTAGAAACATTACACAGACAACGAATAGATTAATTCACTCAATCACGAAAACCTTTGTAGCAAGGGATAATAGTGAGATAGTTAACTATGCAAGACTTATGCGAGTTCCCACCTTGATTATGAGTCGCCATCTGGAACCCATACTTAAGGTGTGACATAAACCTTATAAAAAAACACAAAGGAAAGTGACTAAGTCAATCGAGGGTTAAAACTACAGAATATAAGAACAGAATTAATAAACTAAAACTATTTACCTTACAGACTAGAAGAAAAAAGAGGAACTAACTGCTTCTTTATAAAATCCTGCAAACCCAACCTTAATAACTCAATGTGGTATACAATTTTATCCTAATACCAATAACGTCAGATCACATAGTAATCAGCTAATTGTTTTAGGGTGAACACAAATGTCATCATTTTTATACTGTAAGAATAGCTAGAATGTGGAACTCCTCCCCATGCCATTTAGTCCTTGCCCAACCTTGGAAACCTTTAAAAACATCTAGATATATTTCTGGTCCAGAATGTGTTCAGACAATAAACCCAGTATGAGTGGAAGACAATTCAAAGGGTTTTTGCCTACTTTGTCTTAATAAAACAAGTAATACCAAATTAACATATGAGGAAAGGCTGAGGAAACTAAACATGTACTCCTGGAGGAAAGAAGAGAGTGTGGGGATGTGATTGAAACCTTTAAGTATCTTAAGGGCATACATAGAGTGTATACTGAGGCATTTTAACTTAAAAAGAAGGGTACAACATGAGGGCATAGCCAAAAACTGGTGGGGGTAGATTCAGGAAGGAAATGCGGAGGCACTTTTTCACTGAAAGGGTGGTGAAGGAGTGGAAAAAGTTGCCAGAAGATGTGGTGGCATCAAAGATACTGATCAGTTTCAAGGGGTTGGGACAGGGTGAAAAAGAAAATTAGGACAGAAGGAGGCATTACAAGGAGGTGGAAGGGAGGAATTGGGAGGTGGGCGATGACTCCAGAGCGGGAGGAGTGGGCAGCGGGAACTAATTGAGCTGCGCACTTCAGCAGACTTGATAGATCATTATGGCCTTTTTCTGCTGGCAATTTCATATGTTCATATGAATTCATCTGAGCAGTCTTTCTGCTAGTTTAAAAGATGTGCTAGTGACCAAAAATGTTATTCCTTCCAGTAAATAAATGATTCCAGTGTGCTTTGCAGCATTTTTGCCGCAACTCTATAGATATAGATTTATATCTATCTATCTATCTATCATCTATCTATCTATCTATCTATCTATCTAGCTATCTATCCATCTTTATCTCACTCTCTGTCTCTCTCTATATATATAATATTGTACTGGTGCGGTAGCGCCGTAGTTAGGGTTGAGTGAGCACTTTAATGTTAAACCTCAAATTTTGCACTCTTAATAACTTTGCCACTGTACGATGGATTTGCCTGAAATTTAACACCCACAATCTGGTATCATTGATCTCTGGATCTGGCAAGTTCGTTATGCTCGGATGTATGGTTGCAGAGCTGCAGAATGCCGCGTAAAAAAAAACAAAAAGACTTTTTGCTTGCTTTGCTGCACCATAGCCCGCAGACAGTTGTCCATTTGGTCCAAAACCTTCAGGAAGTTGCAGTCTGGGTCACGAAATGTACCTTTTGAGGAGTTGGTGTAAAATATTAAACCGTTCAAAGTTATTCAAAAACAAATTTCCCATTATAGTCAATGGGGAAAAAATATATGTGTCTCAGAAAAGTTTCACAAATACAATTTTACTTTTGTAAATGGCCCTTTTACTTTCATGCTGTAACCATCTTGTTTTCAGTTCGTGAAAGAAAAATGCTCATGCTTTAAATTTGGGACCTTTAGGTAAACACTGACTGTTTGGTTTACTTGGTCGGGTCCTGAGGAAGCCAGACCTATCTTTTGGGGGTAAACCTCCCCAGAAATGCAGTTTTAAACATCAGAGAAGAAATACTTTCACAAATCAGAAAGAATGCCAAAATACTTTGCGAATGCAAAGTTTTGTGCTAATTTTGCAAAACTTTCGTGATTTGCAAAGCATTAAAAAAAAAAAACATAAAATCTTTGCTATCACCCTGCAACTGAATGGTTGGGTCTTTTGGGCTAAAATTTGCAGGGTGGCAAGACCTGGTCACACAGATGTGCCTTTTGGTGGTTTGGTGCAAAACATTCAAGGGGCACAAAGTTACATCATTCAAAGTTGAGAAACTTCCATAGGATAACATTGTGGCGTCCATTACGCCTTTCAGTGCCCGTGTCTTGAAAATTTGCGAGATACTGAGTTCGCTACCTGCAACTTAGCTCACCTCTGGGTGAGCTAACCTGCAGAAACAAGTTTGAAATCATAGATTACACCAGCAGTGGAATTTTTTCCTACTTTCACTAGGTTACAGAGATGTTGGCAAAAACATGTTCCAAGGGTGCCTCTTCAGCACTTTACGGTGCCCGTATCTCGTAAACTATGTGAGATATTGATTTGGTCAACTTATTTTGCATAGATGTCTCACTGTCATGATTACAATGCCTCTTTCATTTTTTTGTAGCTGCTACGGTTGCAGAGATATTGGCACATTATTGTTACAAGGGTCCCTTGCTCTATAGGGCTGCTGTATGGCTCTGTAGTCATGTATAAATGGGGGCGTGGGGCCTGGAGGCCCCATGCTCTCTAATACACATATCATTATGCAAAAATGGACAATGTGAAGGGAACGCAGGGCCCAGATGGCCCATGCCCCCACTAACACATACCACTTACATTACACTTTCTCAAAGAAGGAAATTCATTGCAAAACTCCATTAATGCATCAGTTAGGGTTAATAGTACAGCGACAAAGTTTGGAAATGTGCTGTTAGGGTTCAAAATCTTAACTCTGCATTCCCTCCCACACACACACACACATATGCAAGACAGATGCAAGACTGTAAGTCACTATACCACTCCATCACATCTGTAACCACAATAATCACAACACTGTACTTATTTCACATAACACTATGTAATGAAAAACAAATATAGTATCATCGACTCTATACTGCCAGCACAGTATGATGACACATTATTGCTAGCATATCTTCTTCATACAATGAGACTTAGTCTGTACACATTTTCAAAATATTGATTTTTATGTGTCACTATTCAACAATTGCGTTGCTGCAGGTATCGCTGCTACCACATGGGCATGTGGTAGCAGGAAAGATAGAGAATGACACATAGTACTTTTAGATACTGCTCAAGTATGAAACTACAGCAGCACCATCACATGTTGCTATACTGCTGCGTGACCTGGAAATACTCATTAGCAGTATGTTATTGTTAGCTTTGTATGTTACAACTGTTGCTGTCACATGTTACTTGTAAACTATACTACAAATAATTACTTTTATTATTACTACCATTTGTTATTAGGACTAACTCACTCTAGCAGAAAAATAAATGCAAACATCCAATGACTGCTGGTAGGCTTATACTAACTCTCATTTCTAAGAAACTATCTTTGGATAACATACTGTGTGTTACATCACTTCTTCACTACTGAAATATAGGCATCTGCTTGAATCTTGTTATTGCTGTTTCTAACACAAAACACTTACTGTGGGGCATCACCCATGGTTGCCCAGCATGCATGTGTACCCCAAGGCACTGTGATGGTGACAGAACTCATACAGTTGGTGACCCATAATGATGGATGTGTCTTGCAGTACATTTAGAGAGTTGTACGCTACTTCTGTTACCTTATGTTGGTTGTCTCTGATTGGTTGTGTTGCCTTGGCCCTTCCCCTGCTTGTATATGTGTGTGTGTATGTGTGGGTGGTGGGTGGGGAATGCGAGTTAGGATTTTGAACCCTAACAGCACATTTCCAAACTTTGTCGCTGTACTACTAAGGAGTGGTGTAGCTAGGGATTTCAAACTAGCCACCAGACTGCTACACTGCTACCTCACCCAATTGTCCGTGCCTCCCACCCCGACACAAGTGTCATTTAGTCTGTGATGTATACTCTAAATGTGAACTGTTGCATTGTGACACATCTCCGTACCACATCAAGGTAGCTAGTCCCACAGATGTCCGCTCATAACACTAGCTATTCAATCACCAGTGTCAGACTAACAGACTCAGCTTAAGCATTGACCCCTAACCACACACCCCTGTGATCCAATCACAGCTAAAAGGGGTACCCACCTGACCCCATGACCTATAAATACCAGGCTGAGTAGCACAACACAGAGTTGCTGGGAGAATAAAATTTAAGTGGAGCACTTTTAAAAAGTTTGTATTTCTATGACTTAGCTCTTCTATCTTCTACCCTCCACTTTAGTTTAGGGTGGTAACCTGGGGGACTTCTCTGTAGTTGTGAATGAGGATGATGTTAGGGTCAGCACAGATCAGGGTATCAGTGTTTTCCCACCCACTATAAGTAACACCATAACTAATTTTCTTTCAAAATCTTTACCCCTTAAAATCATAATTTTCAACCCACTAATCAGCTTCATATTCCACATCTTTCATTCAACAAAATAATTGAGCTGTAAGATTTTTTTCCTGTGTTATATAACTCCTGTACATGGCATTCCATTTACAAGAGTGTCCTTTTGGGCAAAGGGCAGTCAGACCCCAGTCTGAAGTTTTAGATCCATTCCAATTGAACCCTTTACACAGCATAACGGGCACATGTTCTCTTGTTAGTGAACAGTTTGTGGACAAATACTGTATCCTATAATAGATATCTATGTGACACTGGCACAATTCAGTCATTAATGACCAGCACAAAATAGGAATGACTTAGAACTGTTTATTGTTCTACAGTTAAAACAGTCATTACAATTGCCATTGCACACACAGTAAACTGATTTCTATCCTTACCATCCATTTTGATATTGTATAATGTGCAATGTTTTACAAATATAAAATAGTAATGATTCATGTATGCTCTGCTATATCTAAAACCCACTGAACCTCTTGGACGCAGACTATAA
This sequence comes from Neoceratodus forsteri, assembly GCA_016271365.2. NCBI lineage: Eukaryota > Metazoa > Chordata > Ceratodontiformes > Ceratodontidae > Neoceratodus > Neoceratodus forsteri. The sequence continues at coordinate 466,963,767 of JADMNL010000023.1, forward strand.
TACACTGAAAACCAACACGTGGCATACAATTTATAAACTTTCTATCATGTGACCTATCCCCACTATGCAGATAAAAAGTGCCTTTTGTATAAAATAGATACTTTTTGTAAAAGTATATTTCTTTATCCAAAGTGTTATACAAAGGGGAAAAACAAGCAAGAAAGAATCAGTAATATCAGCAAATAGTACGTAATAATAATACACGCAGTCTATCCCTCCATTATCTCATTAACTGTATCCTATGAGAGATCTGTACAGCAAGCCAACCATTTCTATTTTGTTTTTGGAACCACTTAACTGCACATCACAGACCCATCCTGAGCAGCACTCTGACACAGACTCCTACACCCTCCCCACATACATTTGATGACAGATTTGAGACAGAGAAAGGCATTAAGACAAGTGAAATGGAAAGGAAACTATTTTGCAGTGCAAATACCCGGCTGTGAAGAGTGAAGACTGATCGTAGAAAGTGCTGGTTGGTGGAAACACCTTAAAGATTAAGAAGTCAGCAGGTAAACAGTAGTCCAGTCCAGGAGGAAAGTCAAAGTCAAATCTGATTCAGTCTGAAGTGAGCTAGTCAGTACTGTGCAACCCTGCCTGACTCTGCTGTTGCACTTCAGTCTCCAAATGCTCCAGTGCTTTTCCTTCTGAGTCCCGACTAGTCACAGGCTCCAGTCTCACTCCAGCAGAAATGGTGCACTCCCATTGCCACAGATGTCAAATGCCACCACCATGACCACAGTCAAAATTTCTTCTTTGCCACAGGCAGGCTCACTTGCTAGCCTAGTGACTCTGTTCAACACATCATTGATGATACTTAAAGTCTTCTTGGCTCCATTCTCCTTCTCTTCTTCGGCTCGGCTCCAAGATTGCAAAGTGAAAGTACCTGGCTCCTAAATTTGTTGGGACATTTAATCATGCTGTTCCTGACAAACCACACCACCTACCTGACGCCACAGCCAATCACAATCTGCAGTAACGAGCCATGGTGTGGACCTGATTGAGAACTACAGGTACATCCACAGCTGAGCTCCCTCCCCGCCACAACAGAGCTGTAAGGAAAAGCCTGCAAAAGCAAAACAAAAGAAGTTAAACCTAAATCAGAGACACTAGAAGGTCATGCTGGTCAGCTTGTTTGCTGCCCTGTGCTACTAAGTTTAGTATGCCATGGCGTGCTTGGCATATTAGTGCCTACACCCTTGCTACTAACCCTAACTGATGCATTAACAGAGTTTTTGTTATGAAGATAAACCATTTTATTTTCACAAGTGCCCTGGTGACCTTTGGTAACTCTCACGAGTGGCAGAGCACAGCGGTGCCAAAAGTGATTTACCTGAGGTTACCAGGGGCTGAGTGAAAATAAATGGTTTATCCACAGCCCCCAATTGCATGTCCAATTTATGCAATGGGCCCATGATGTATTTTTTGGTTGTTTTTGGTTGTAGATAGGTTTTTTAATATTTTTTTGTTGGGGACTTTATTGTTTCTGTGTTGTTCTTGTGCTGGTTTTGTGTGTGGGTAGGCTTATTCTGTGAATGGTGTGTGTGTGTGTGTGTGAGTGTGTGTTGATTGGTTGTTGGGGTGAATGGGGCTACACAATTGTTTTTAATTAGTCCACGAGTGTGGAAAGTGATGGTGATTTTAGGGGTGTGGTTTATTTATTTATTTAAGCTGCTTAACCAGGAAGGCATGCTGAGCAGGCTACTGCTCGATTCCAGATGCGTCCTGGGGAAGGGAAACAAATACACAGGTGAATGACAAACAGTACAATTGAGATTCATGAAGGGTAATCACTACACAATGGGTCTAGATATAAGGACATAATGGATCTGGGGAACAAGCAGAAATTCAGGCATAGTTTACATACATTGGCATAAATATAGCTTAATAGGTATAACAATTCAATGATATTTACAGAGAATGGTTTAACAAAACTGCCTAGGCACATGTGCAGGTAGTGGAGAAATGAGCTTGGAGCAAAGAGCTAAGATGCAGGGGGACGAAAGTGCCGAATGTGTACAGGAGGAATTCCACAACTTGGGAATGCGGTAGTTGAATGCTCCCTGTCCAACAGCAGTGACCCTATGTGGGACAGTTAAAGACTGGGAGTCAAGTTTTCTGAGGCATATGCCAGGTGCTGGAGTTGGCTAGAGCAGCAGTGAGGCAGGGGGGTAGTGACTGGGACCAGTACTGGCTGGGATCTGAAGCAGTGGAGCTGCCTGCAATTGTCTAGAGATGTGAGAGTCATTGAGTGGTAGAGGCACAGTAGTGTGTGTGAGTAAGGACAATTTAATACAAAACAACAGAAAGAGTGGAAAGGGTCCAGCCTGGGTAAGGTGGACTTGGGATTTGGCACTGTAGACTACGCCCCGTAGTCAAAGATGGGGAGGACTATTTTCTGCACAATGGCCCCACGGGCAGATTCTGGGATGTTGTCTCAGTTACGGTAGAGTGCTCCAAGTCTGGGGTGAAGCTACTTGAGTATGGAGTCAACATGAGCAGAAAAGTTGAGGTGTTGATCAAGCTTGTCCCGAGGTATCTGAAGGAGGCACAAGCCTCAAGGGGCGCCTTCCAGGGTGTAGAAAGTGAGCAGGAGGGGAGCCCCGATAGTCTCTGCCTTGTGCCAAAGGTTACTGAGGCAGCTTTTGGCATTGAGGAGGAGGGTGACTGGAGCGAAGCCAGTGCTGGACCATAATAAAAGTCCAGCTGCAATCTGGTCATAACCTCTGAGACTGAAGGGCCAGAGTATACAGTACAGTGTCATCCACATACATGTGGATTGAGGTGTGTGGGCAGGCAGAAGGCAGGTCATCAGAAAGATGGAGACAGAAGCAGGCCTAGGACTGAGCCTTGCATTAGTTAGTTGCCTTGGCTAGGGGTGGGAGGGTTTCTGTGACTGACGGTTGTTTGCTGTGTTGTGATTGGTTGCGTGGTGTGTGGCGGTGTTTTGATTTGTTGCAGGGCATGGCTTCGAGTTGTGGTGCAGTTTGCTTTAGGCTTCTCATGGATGTGGACTTCATGGATGTGGCTGCTTCATCTGGGCCTACTGGAGAGAGGATTTTTGGAGCCTGTCACCGGAGGATTGAGCATAGTCTTCGTGGAGTTAAAGTGGAGTACCGGTCACTGGATTTTTATGGAGTTTGTGGTGGACTTGGATTTGGCAGTCGTGATGGTTTGCAGCATTGGGAGGAGGACTTCTCTCATTGATTCTTATGGATTTTCCCTTGGATTTGTCTTTTTCTTTGGTGGATTTATTTATTTTTTTCTTCTGGATGTTTTCTGTCTGGGTTTCATGATTGCTTGGTTCTTCAGTCGCTTGGATTTTCCTGTGGACCGTGGATATTTTCTTTGGATTGTTTGGGGTTGTGGCATGGATTTATTTTCTCTGTTGGATTATGACTTAAAGAGTTGTTTTTTATTTTAAGGACTTTTTTTCAAAAGGGTTAGTTTGTTTTTGGATTACTATATGAGGCAAGGAAAACACGGTAAGTGCATTGAAAAGATTTTATGTTTTCAACTTGAACAGGAACTCTTGCAGTTGCTGGTATTAGAAGTGAAGAACAGTAAATAAATGTACATTTTTATTTAAAACTTTGTTGCATAACTGTTTGGGTGTTGGGGAAAGTTTGGGGGTAAGGTAGGGCGTAGGGTAAGAAGTAGGAATGTGGAAACAGTGTAATGAAAAGAAAATAACTTTTTTTAAACTGTAATGAGTCCTTTCTTGCTAGTAGATGGCGCTGTTACTATTGCTATATCTATAACAGTTCAATCTTGCCTGTACTTGGTTCTCCTGTTTGTACCCTCCTTGAATCATGCCATAATATAGGCAATACTCCTGTCTTAAATAAATAAACATTTTCTGGAACTCCTTCCTCTTAGACATGCCCGAGTCATGCTCTCTCAAAAGGAACTTATGACTCCTAACCTAACCTGCCCCTTGCCAGTGCATAGTCTACCTTAGCCTGACTATCTACACCCCTACTGCCTATTCCTACTTTGCTTCTACCCAGTTGTCACACTTTGGTTCCCTCCCTATTCTCTCCCTGTTCTTACTTGCCTCTTCCCTGTCCTCACTTCTCGACCTCCTTACTGTTTCCTCCTTCTGCCTCTCCATCCCTTTCCCTTCTCCACCTCTAATGCATTTTCACTATCTCTGCTCGCTAATTGCCTGCCCTCTGTCACCAGCTGCCCAGGTTCCTGTATTTGTACCATCTGTATCTCCTGTTATTTGTGTCTCTCTCTGTTAACTTCCCCACTGCCACACCTGTGATATTGGAAATGCACCTTTCTTCACTTGTGTATTTCCCTCATTGCTAGATCATGTCTGTTCTAGGATGTACTTGACAGCCCTGAGCAAATTGAACTTTGCCTTACTCTGTACTACCTGCTAGACTGCTGTATTTATCTTTCTTACTGGTACAACTATGTTTTGCCACCATTGTTTTTCCTGTTCTGACCACTACTGTATTTTTTATCCACTTGCTGCTTGTCTTGTAATCTTGTTTTGTAATCCTCCCAGGTCGTACTCTGAAAACAGGCATCCCTATGTTAAGTGTACCTACCCAGTCAACAAAAACTAAATAAATAAAGTATTGTTCAGTTTTATTTTTGCAGGCATGTTCTCTTGTTTTTGGAAATACAGGTCTTTTACTTCCAAGTGTTCGCTTGAGTTTTCCAGTGTCTTGAGGTGGTTACATAATTTTCTTCAGATCTTCTTTTTCTTTCAGAACTTTTTGTTTCTGGGCTTGTGAAGCTAGTCTGAATCATTGTCTGGGATAACCGTGGGTCTTTTCCGTATGTAGTTGTCGTACTTGTTGCCTATAAAGAGGGGTGGGGGAGAATAAAGAAAAAGAGTGGTTAGTAGTGTTTTGTTTTTTATTGAATTTTTGAGGGGTTGGTATGGATGGAAGTGGTTTTGAGGTGGAGGGTGGTTATAAATGTTAAGTTGTATTATCTGTATTATGTTGAAGATGACTTCTTTGGCATGTATAGTTGGACTACTTATACAGGTGCCCAGTAGTTCTTTGTAGTTTGATGATACTGTTGCTAGTTCTTGGTTTTGTTGTTCAGGACTTGTCTTTTGGGGTTTTGGCTACTTAGCAGACTGCTGATTTCTTGTTGCTTTGATTAATTTAGCTTCAAATATTCATTCAGGCTTTGTAGCTGTTTGTGGCTTGATATTTGAATTATTTCTGTAGTGGAATGCAACTGTCCACCAGTTTTTGTACAAGATGTTTTATAACGGAATTGGTTGGTTAGTCTTTTTGTTGTTTCTATTCCTGCATTGGCCACTATGGCTTTTGCAACTGAGGAGAATTTATTAATTCCTATAAGTTGGTTTTGTACCATTTTGCTGAGGCTGTTTTCTGAGTATTGGTATTGATAGCCAGGAAAAAGGTGACTCATAGGTCATTGCATTGTTCTGATCTCTGGCTTCTACAGAGTTCATGGTTTTTAACAGGGCACCTGATGGGGTCATTACTTAGTTCATAGGCTCTTGGCTTTAGTTTCCTGGTGTCTTTGGGTTGGAGCCTTGCCTTGTTTTCATCTGTCTTCCACTGGTGTATTGGGGTATAGTTTGTTGTTTTCATCTTTGTGGATGGTAATGTCTCCCCATTTTAGTGCCTGCATTTCTGTAACTCCTCTGACTCCAAAATACAGACTTATTACTAGCCACATGGTGTTGAGTAGGCTTCTGGTGTGTGAGGACCCAGTTGGTGGCATTCATATAGTTTATTAATAAGAGTGTCAGTGAGCTCATCAGCTGTTTTAGGCTTGTTACCTTTTCCGTGGCGTTTTAGCTGTTTTCACTTACATTGGAGGATTTCTCTCGTGGTGAGGCATGCTGCAGAGGTTGACATGGATTTGTGTATCTTTTGCCTTTAGATGTCTCTGTGCTTTGGAATATGGCTCAGAGACTTATGTCCATAGGGTGCCCCATATTTTTTTTTTTTGCAGCTCATAAAGAACGTGGCAAGTAGCTTGTTCAGTTCTGTGGCTTCAGGTTCCTATGGGGTTTGTATTTGTAGTTTTTGATATACTTCTGGAAGGTACTGGCATCAATATTGATTTTTGACTGTGTTTGGATTTTCTCCATGTCAATATAGTTTTGTATTGTATCTTCATCTATGAAGTAGGCTCCACTTGTGCTGGGCTGAGGATCTTGTGGTGGTGCTCTGGGTGCCCTATTTCAGTTTCTGGGTCAAGTAGAGATTCCATGTCCTGCTCAAACTGTATTATTATTTCACTGATATAAACATATAAGTTGGAGTTTTGTTGTTGTCGAACCATTTTTTCTTCTGCATTTGTGAGTCAGAATCATTCAATTATATGTGTGATGTAGAACAAGAAAACAGTATTTTTTGTCTAGTTTAAAATGTTATTGTAAGGCTTTCTATGGCAGTGTAGCTATCTCCATGGTGTTGTGAGGCTGAGTGCTGTGTTTGGTGGTTTGTGAAGGCACAGGGCGGTTGCAGGTGGTGGTTTTATCGCATCCCACTCTTGATTATAGTACAGTGTGCCATCTGTGTGTGTTGCATGTATGTCAGCTGCAATGAGTTTGATTGATAGTTATGCTTATCCCACATATGGGATACATTTTGGTGCTGAGATTTATCCCACATATGTGGAGATAAACAGATTTATGCAATGATTCTGGCTCCCACCTATTGCATATATATATATATATATATATATATATATATATATATATATATATATTTATTGCAAAAACTTGTCAATGCTCCAGTTAGGGTCAAAGTGACAAAGGTTGGGAAATGAGGTGTCAGTAGCCGACACACCCCTCCCAAACCAGGCAGAGAGCAGGTATGTGGTGTGCCTTGGGCTTCTCAGACCTAACACTCACCCCATTCCATCTGTAAATAAGGTCAGATGTGTAGACTTTATGAGAATGGGTGAGCATTAGGCTTGAGAAGCCCAAGGCACATCCCATACCTGCTGTCCTGCCTGGTTTGGGAGGGTGGGTGTTAGGAAACCCTAACATCTTATTTCCCAACTTTTGTTGCTTTGACCCAAATTGGATCATTAACAAAGTTTTTGCAACTCATTTCCTTATTTTTGAGATAGCGTAATAGTATTCTATTGTGGGAGCACAGGGTCCTTCAGACCTGCACTCCCATCCCTCCATAGATGCATATATGTATGTATAGTAGGAAGCACAGGCCCTCTGGCCCTGTGCTTCCATTTATAGGACAACAGTGACCAAATTGTCAGCATATCCATATTATCACTCCACCTCATGTACCCAGTACATAACATTTTCTAATCCCCGCAGAAACGTAGTTCTGTGCAACTGCAATGCCATTCCACGCCACAGGTGAGAAAACACATTTGGCCAGGATTTGAAAAGTGACAGCTGTGACATACATGAGAAGGCTATATTGAAAATCCAGGGTCAAAATATTAACATTTCCGGGTTACGAGCGGGTGTAGCAAAATTGCAATGAATGATCATAACTTTGGCATTTTCCCATTTTTTGACCCCACATTTTCAGCAGAGTCTTCTTATGACCCCACCTCATAAACCCCATAGGTGAACATTTTCAAATCCATGCCAAAACACCATTTCAGGCCACAGGTATGACACACATTTCAGACAGGATGTGAAAATGACAGCTATACTGTTCATTAGGTGGTGTGAAAAAATGGCTATGTTGAAAATTTTGAATGAAAATAGTGAAAATTACCAAAGTTATACATGTGCTAAGAAAAATGTTAACAAACATGCATAACTTGCCCATTTTAGAATACTTATTGTTTTGTCGAGGAGTTTTTAGACCCTACCTCATAAACACTGTGAAATTTCATTATTCAGTCCCAAAAGGTGATTTTGTGCAGTGACTTCAAATCACCTTCCAGGCCAATTAACAAAATGACAGTTGCTGTGTTCATGAGGTGGTGTCCCAAAAGGCCATGTTGAAAATTTGTGAAAAAATTGTAAAAAATGGCAAAATTATGAACATAAGTTCAAAACACCATTGAAATACATTATATGGCACTTGCCTTTATTCCTCAGTTCATGGTTTGGCTTTGAAGCGTGTGGACATGTCTCAGTCCACAGAAGATGACAGCCTAGGAGGGAACGCAGGGACGCACAAGAGAGTATTTTATTTTTTCAGGTAAAGAAAAAGATGTCGGGAGTCCATTCTCTTTATTTCAGGTTTTGTATACAGTGAGAGGGTGGGGGTGCCACTAGACTCCAGGAATAAATGCAATTAATTTGTAGGGAGTCAGGGCAGCAATCAGCAGGTGGGTGCTTGTCTCTCTGTTTCTTCTTTACTGATTTTTCTCCCATTTTTACTCCTAATGTGGGTCTGGATGCAAGCTGCAGTATCCTGAAAGGTCAGGAGGGATCCTATGCAGAGCCTTCCATAACGCATGCCTCCACACAGAACAATTACAGTTATCAGTATCCTTATTCCCAAATCTAAGCAGCTTCCCAGCAGCACCCAGGTTGCATCTCACACCAGAAATTAACAACTGTATTGCAGTATGTGTGTAGTAAATATCACCTGCAGAGCTCCTTCCTCAGGAGACTACTCCCAGGACTGATCTGATCCTCTAACAGATCCCGTAAGTGAGAGACAGACTGGCCCGAACCCCAGTGCTTGGTAACTGCGATAGCATAGTAATGATTTTCCTGTAGGAGAATGGACCTCTCCCCCACCAGGAGCATATCACCAGTCCACCCAGGACAGGTGTAAGCACATTCTAAGACACTGTGGCCCCAGATCCCTGTCTCTCTCTCTCTGTAACCTTTACAGCTCTGATCCTGTCACAGCAGTGCAGCTTCAGCGGTCATCAACCAGACCCTTGCTTACCTGCAATGCTATGTTGCATGAGGTCCAATGTTCAGCTTGACAAACTTCCAGCACTGCAGTCTCTCTACCTATCCTAATCAGCTCTGCATTCCCATTTCTTCCCCTTGCTGTGCTGGTACAATATATTGTTTTTCAGTGACCCTGACACCAACTGTAGTCCCGAGAATGAAGTGCAGTCATGTGATGGATAGGGCAGTTGTAGCACATAGTAGTCCAGCATCGATTACCTCTCACCTCTGCCAAGTTTTACCCTCCCACTCTCTCCCATTCCTTTTGAAGCCAGTCTCTGCCCAGGAACAGCCTGATTGCTAGGGCTGTTCTACCTCATATGTTTCATATTGGCCAAAAACAGAGGTTCTGTACTGAAGTATTTTCTGTCCCTCTTTTTCCCAAATTGGAGAACAGAGATTTTGATCTTCACTTCAGTCTCTCCAACTGGCACTTACCTTGATTCCTCAGTTCATGATTTGGCTTTGAAGAGCACAGATGTATCTAGGTCACAGAAGATGACAGCCAGCGACCTCTGGTGGTAAGTGTAGGGTAAGGGTGAGTTGGGTGGGTGCTCACTGGGAGGATTGGGATGGGGATGGGGACAGGGGACGATGAAGGAACGTTTTTTTCAGGTTAAGAAAAAGATGTTGGACAACCGCTTTTTTTATTTCAAGTGTTGCATACAGTGAGAAGGTGGGGAGCCACTACACACCAGGAAAATCATACAGCGATTGGGGGCACCACTAGACACCAGGGAAATACATTACAGAATGGGGACAGCAACAAAATTCACAATAAAGGATTCTTTTCTTTGTATCATGCGGTCATGAAGAAGGATTAACAAAAAAAAAAAAAATTTCAGGACATGTCTGCAATTGTGAAGTGCAGATTACAGCTAGTGGGGGTCTCGATCAGAGAGCCAGGTGTGTTGGTCTCTCTCCATGATGTCATTTTTGTGGGTTTTCAAATTTCTTTTGTTTGTAAAAAACGGAAAATAAATGGCGACTGCGTAAAAAGGATTTTCTCTGACAAAAAGGATTTTATTTTCACAAAAAGGAAAGGTTCTCACGAGTCAGAATCTTTTTTCTGCGATCATATCTTTGTTGAACATTTCTCATGCTGTCCTGAAAGTGATCTTCCATTGAAAACAATGGGAAATGAAAAACTGAATAACTCTGCAACAGATTAATATTTTTTCACCAAAACATGGCATACTGTTACCCAAGCTGTATCTACTATAAAAAATTTCACCAAAATTCCAGACCATCTGGGCACAAGGTGATGAGGAAAAAATTGTAAAAAAGTGGTGACTTTATGTCTTTTCAACTGTCTGTATCTCAGAATCTGCACATTGAACCAGAACAAAACTCTGTCAATCAAGAGATCTACCCTCAAAGGACAGCTCATGCCAAATCTTGAGCAAATCCATTTCTCAGTTTCAAAGTTAATAAAGTGCAAAATTTGATGTTTACCATTAAACATGCTACTATCCTTAACTATAGTGGCGCTTATTGCACCACTATAATATGTTATATATATATATATATATATATATATATATATATATTTTCAAACATCAGATGCTGTTAGACCATCTAAAGAGATTTTAACAGTTTAGGCACATTTCTTTGAAAATAGCACCAGAGTGCACATCTCAAAGGATCCTTTTGAAAATACTGCCCAAAATGTGTAAACCCACCAGAACAGCATTTGCTACATGCCTGAGTGGCTACAGGCTACAGGGTACAAAATAAAATGAAGGCAGATACACAAAGAAGCTATAGCTTAAAGGCAGTCCATACAGACAGGTGCAATGGGCAATATTCAAGGACATGGCAAAACTGTTTAAACCTTGGAAGAGGCAAAGGGGCCATAATGAGAGCTTAGTTTGCATGCTATGGCCAAGATACTTCTACACATCTGGTTCCTCAACCAGCTTAGTCAAGGTCCCACTCCAGTGTGACTTTGTCAATGTGCTACATGGGTTTAAGGTGAACCAACTTATGATGAACACTAAAAGATGAGCCTATGACTTTTGGCTCTGGCCAAAAGTTAGCTAAGCTTCCATCTTCCCTACCTTCTATAACCTTGATGGCACCAAACTTGAAGTGGTCCCAACCTTCAAATATTTGGGTGTTTGGCTGACAGCAAACTGGACTTCTCCTCACATATTGATGCTAGCACACCAAGTCCGCCCACACTTGGCACTTTATATCAAAATAAGGACTGCTTCACCCTCCAGATATGCCAAGAACTTGTCTCCATGTTGACACTCATTTTTGAGTATGCCAACATGGTGTACAGCTCTGCCCCCCACCTTGCTCACCAGGCTGGATACACTTATGCAGCATTTTCTGCTGCTTTGCCACTAACTTGCCCTCCCCGCACCATCACTGCTCTTACATATGCCTTGCTTTCCTTGCTTCCCTACCCTACCCCTACACTGCAAGATACACTGTTCTACCTTCATTGCTAAATTCTGGTTTGACTCACTACCTCCTTACTATCCTCCCTACTTACCTATTGCTGTCTCTGACAGCATACTACATTCCAGAGACTCTTGCACACTCTCTATCCTCCATGCGCATTCATGTGTTGGGCAAGCAGCTTTTCACACCGACTCTCTTCTCTTGAATCATCTTCCTCCTTCCCTCTGGCTTTCCCTTCCTCCCTTGTCTAAAGCACCTACTAAAGCTCTCACTCAGCCCTCCCCTGCAATCATGTGATTATCGGCCCCTTGAGATTTGCTCAATTTTTGAATTGTAATACTCACTGTATTGTCTCTCTAGCAATGATTTGTCACATGTAAATGATGTTGTCTGCTGTGCTGTATTATCCTCTTACTGTACCCTTCCCCAGGTAGCACCTGGAAACGTGATTACCTACTCCCTTGTGATTTGTTCAACATTTGACTTGTAACACTCACTTTATTGTCTCCATAGCTATGTTTTATCATGTGTAAACAATGTTATCTATTATAATTGTATTATCCTCACTGTGCCTTTCACCTGGGTCACACCTGAAATGAGCCTCGGCTCAGTTTGCCTTTCCCGTAACCAAACTGTTAAATAAACAAAATAAATAAATAAAATTTACAGGTGCTGTCTTGTTTTTCTGGCATAAATGGGGAACTTTCTTAAAGAAGTCATGCATGATAGGGGTGAAAATTTTGTCATATACTTTTGCATTCTAGTTTAGATTGTCCCTTATCCCTTGACTAGTATGATACCCTTTCTTCCCATTTGGAGTCTGTTTTACCACTTTTTTTTACAGTTGAAATAATGTAAGGAGAACACATTTAGTATGGTTCAGTCCAGGTTCTTATCAGTATTCTCTGTTGTTTTGAGCAACCATGGTTTAAGATCGCTTTCATGTGACCATAATGAACTAGAATGCAGCAGACACTGATCACTGACCTTATGGGGCAACAGGTGTATAAAACAGCTAGTACTAATGAAAACCTGACTGAGCTTATTACAAGGAGTGCTCCTTTGTTATTTCAAGTTTGAAAGAAACTGTTAAATCAGACTCAAAACTGGAAAAGAAGGGCATCCTATAAGTCAGAGATAAGGGATTAATCTTAAATAGTGCAAAAAGTATAGGCCAACATTTTCATCATTATCATGCACTGCTGATTTAAGCAAAGAAAAAATATGCAACATCATCCTCGTTATCTGTTCATCAGTGGTGACTCACAGGTGATGATAGTGGAGATGATAATACACCCGTTAGCAGCACCAGAAGTCCTGCAGCTGACTGAAACATTTTAAGATATTAAAATACTATTTTGCATCAGTTATTGGGAAGGCAGTGTAGACCAGTTACTAAAGTGCAGCACTGTAAACCTGCAGACCCCTGTTTGAATTGCACCCATCCCACAAAGCCACTGACACAAGCTCTGTTGCTCTCCACTGCCCAGGACTACCAATGAGGACTGGGAGGAAGAGGACACCAGGTTTTATTTGACACTCTGTGCCAGAACAAAGAACTTCTGTGTTGCACATGAAAGGTGGCTCTCGCCACACCAAAAGACCAAGATCACTGACACTTGTGCAAGACAGAATTTGCAGGATCACAGCCTGGATCAAACTGGAAAGCAGCACAGGAGTACAAAATACTTGTTCAAGAGCAGAATCCCTGTACAAAATAAAGTAAAAGAACAAAGTAAAGCTGGGCAGACACCAGAAATGTTGAGAATTGCTACCTGTGTACTGTCTCTTAACCATGTACCATGTAATTTCATGTAATTACTATTTAATGTCTCCGGTAGCCCCTGAAAAAGGGACCCTCGGCCCAGTGGGCCTACCCAGTTATCAAAATTCAATAAATAAATAAATTATTACTTAAATATTGGTAAAGAAGGCATGGTTGAAACTACATGCTAACAGCCCTACTTATTGACCCAGTGACTGGGTCGATACGTAGGGGTGCTAAGCACTGGTTTCAGCTTATGCAATCTTTACAAATATTTAAGCAATAAAATAGCAGTTCATAGCATTTTGGTGTTTGCCCAGCTTTATTTAGTTCTTCTATGATGTTTGTGCTTGCTGGTGCACCTTGAGTGGCTGATGTGCATTTCTATTCCTACCATTGACTGCACAAAATAAAGACTTTATGCCCAGTGCCCCACAGCAGAAGGGGACACTGCCATCTTGTCCACCTCTGACCCTCCACTACCATAGTAAATGCCTAGAGTCAGGGTTTACACTCTGACAGTCAAGCTGCAAAGCCTGCAAAGGGAGCTAGAAGGGCTCCTTGGGCACAGTGGAACTTCATTAATTCAGATGCCTTCCTTGTGGCCAATCATCCATCAAGGAATAGACCTCTATCACTGCCTAGAGGAGTGATAACTCCATGGACCAGTTGGGAGTTGCATTTTCCTAATGAACAACAAGGGCTGTTCCCGGACTGAATCAGTCTGTGTGGGGCAGTTGTGAGAGGCAGATTGCAGAGCAGAGTGAGAGAGAGAGAGAGAGTGAGAGAGACAGATCATGCATCTGCCAAAGCAAACAGATATCCTGCAACTGTGAGAAAGGAGATAATCACATGCTTGTACAGTACAGCTTGGAAATGCTAAACTGAAATCATAGAAGAGGTTTTAGCCAGGAAAGCCACCCTATGAATGCTCTCCTGGCTCAGAGAGAGGCTTTGCTGCATTACAGCCTACCACCTCTGTGAGAAAGCAGTTTTGTTTCTGGGAAGCTGCTCAGCCAGTACTGGTCATTGCAGCACATCAGGGTATGGACACCAAGACACGGTGTGTTGGTCTGACATGACTGGGCTCCACAGGCTGAAGCTGCCTCAGTGAGAGAACAGACATGGATTGTTTGATATATGCAGAGGTCAAAAGAGGGCTTACTGGATTTGCCACTGCAGTTCTGGCATGCACCAGAGGTCTGGGATAGAGCGAGAAGCTAAATCAGCCAAAAGAGGAACCCACTGCTGCTGCACCACTACACCCTGCACAGCAATGGAGATCCCACTGACTGAGGAAACCATGAGCAATTCAGGACCTTGCTCCTGCAGCACACCACTTGATAGTTTAGTTTGAGAAACAACTTAATGAACTAGGCTGTCTGGCCTGGAATACAAGTATCCAATTTGAGGTTTAAACTTGGGTCTGTTGCAGCCATGTAATTATAATTTAAATTCTTCGAGTGCACCAACACTGGCCAACCATATGCAGCTTCAATGGGCGACACTGTTTCCATGTCTGAGTACCCAGAAAAGCACTGGGCGGGCTCCATAAGTACTAGTGGTTGATATTACTGGTACAAGTAGGGTGTGAGTAATGCCCAACAGTACAGTCAGCCAGCAGTATTGTGCAGGTGTGATTTGGTGGTGTGCTACCATTTGTTTATTTAAGCATGGAAGGACAGCAGAAGGACAGCCAGGCCACTGGAAATACAGTCCAGTACTGGCCAGTGCAACTAAATATTGGCTGTGTCTGAGACAGCCTCTGAAAGCCAGCCACCTCACTGCATTATTATTTTTTGCCTAACCCATTCTGTTATTAGGACCTATTCCCATTCTCTAATGAAGTCCTTGCTGTTTGTTTATAGTTACTGTCTATGAGCATATCATTCATAGAGTGGCTAAGAACTGCATTTTGGGTAAACCATTTCTGCATTGAATTGGTTTATGGGGGAGGTGGACACAAGTCCATTTTCAGAAGAATGAGTCCGAAGGACTTGCAGTTCTAAAGGTGGGCAAAGCTCTGGGACTGGACAGGTTACATCCAGTGATATGAAAAGAGCTCAGGAGATGCTGGCTGCTCCACTGATAGCCTTTTATAACAGCTCACTGGAAACAAGCATGGTTCCAGTGGACTGTAGAAGAGCTAATGTGGTCCCGCTACATAAGAGCAGCAGCAGAGAGGAGGTTAGCAACTATAGGCCTGTCAATCATACATCAGTGGTGGGGAAATTAATGCAAACCCTGCTAAAGGATACACTGGTTGAGAATCTTGAATGCAGTGGACTGCAAGACCACAGGCAGCATGCATTCATGGGGAGAGGTCAAGCCAAACAAATCTGATGGATTTATTTGACTTGGTGACCACGGAAATAGATTGAGGAAGGCAGTGGACGTGACCTATCTTGACTTCAGCAAGACCTTCTACACTGTGTCACACAGGAAGCTAATAAAGGATGTGAGCAGCCTGGGGATGAGACCCAAAGTGGTGAACTTGGTTAGAAATTGATTAATGGATAAGAGACAGAGGATGGTGATAAAGGACACCCATTCCAATGATGGAGGAGTGACCAGTGGGGTGACACTGGGCTCAGTATTTAGCCCAGTCTTCTTCTCTTTTTTCATAACTTTTCTGTCAGGGCTCCGGGGGTAGGCAAGCTTTGATCCTCCCTCTGAGGATCTTAATCCCCTGTACACAGGGCTTCATTGAGGCTCCCACAGTGCCCCATTTTCCCGTATTTCACCACCGTTATCCTGGGACCCCAGCACATGGTTGTGCATGACTGTGGAGGTGCATGCGTTCTGTGACTCCAGCGATGGACCCCGCCTCCCACCCAGCCTAATGCCTGTCCCCTGACAACTTGGTGCTACCACCTAGCCTCCACTGGGTGGCAGCCAAGAGCTGGGAAAACCCACATCCCTCTCCTGGAGAGGAGAGCTGCCTTGTGGCTGCTCAATCCAGCCCTTGCCCTCCCCACCAGTTGTCCCCTGCAGCAAGTTCATTCCCAAACCCAGATCACCGTGTGGGAGGAGGTAAGGCATCCAGCGCCTTAGCCCTCCATGCCACTGGGCTGTCCATCAGGGTCCAGTCCTCTTGTGTCTTCCTAAGTGACATTGCTGAGAAACTGGAAGGGAAGGTATGCCTTTTGCATGTGATACCAATATTTGCAATAGGGTGGACACTCAGGAGGGGTGGAGAAGATGGCAAGTGATCTGGGAAACTCAGAGGAATGGTCTAAAGCATGGCAGTTGGAGTTCAATGCCAAAAAATGCAAGATAATGCATCTAGGGCACAGTACCCAGACACTGAGTACAGGACAGTAGGGGAGGTACTGGCAGTCTCTAAACAGGAATGGGATGTTGAGGTTATCATATCTGATGACCTCAAGGTGGCAAGAGCAGTGTGACAAAGCAGTGGATTGAGCAAGAAGGATGCTGGGGTGCATAGGGAGGGGCATATCTAGCAGGAGCAGAGAGGTGGTGGTGCCATTGTGTTGCTCGCTGGTGAGACCCCACGTGGTGTACTGTGTCCAGCTTTGGAGGCCACACTTCAGTAAGGATATAGACAGGTGGAGGCACTTCAGAGGAGGACAAATAAAATGCTGCAGAGGTTGCAATAGAAACCCTATGAGGAGAGACAGAAGGATATCAAAATGTACATCCTGGTAGAGAGGAGAGTGAGAGGTGACATGATAGAGACCTACAAGCATCTCACAGGGGTGAACATAGTGTTCGAGGAAGTGTCTTTCAAATGTGAATGAGCATCAGGATCGGGGAATGCAGTGAAGCTGGATGGGGGAATTTAAGAGAGATTCAAGGCAATATTTCTTCCCTGAAAGGGTGGCAAACACCTGGAACAGACTACCAGCAGAAGTGGTGAAGGTAAAAATAATGGGGAGGCTTCAAGCATGTGTGGAATGGACACAAAGGTGTGTTAGAAAACTGGCCAGGAGGAGAGGGTCACCAGAGATCTGTTACAGTTTGCAGGGACACATTAGATAGGGAATATCTGAGCAGACTGAATGGGTCAAATGGTCCCTTTTCAGCTGACAAATTCTGTTTGTATGTTTCTTTGAGGTGATCTTGTGGGGACGAGGTAGGTACTACATCCCATGGGTTGATACCATGCTTTATACCATACTCACTTAAATTTTTCCATGGATGGAAGCATTGTGCATCTTAAAATCAAACTTGGACCAAACCCCTCAGGCATTATTGACCCAGGCCCTCCACCTTGTTTGGGTAACCGGTCAATACAATGTTTTAATAATAGTGCAGGCAAAACCGCTCCAGAAGTGTAGTGGACTTGACAGCAACAGGGGAAGGATAGTGCATGTTAGTTACCGCTACCCCTTTAGCTGTCAAGGCAGAGTGAAAGAAGGAGTGAAGTCACGTGAAGGCGAGATGCCTGGTCAAGCCACTCCTGTAATGGAGAGACTAAGGCACCAGCACAGACTGCAGAGGAGACCCGAGATCTAGGTTCTGTTCCCAGTCTCTTGATTTGTGTATGTTCAGTTTTGTCCATTTGCCCTGATGTTTATGTGCTATGTTTTCCTCCCCTCAAGTGATATTATTGTTCCCCAACTGTTATGTTTGCTTGTTCTCCCCAAGGTTCTCCCTGTCCTCAAGATCCACCCCCATGGAGTTGGTTATTTAAATATTAGGGAGTGTGGGGTTGAAATCCCCATGTTGGGGGCTTGGGGATATAGCCCTTGCAAAACGCAAGTTTTCTTTTATTTCTTGCCATGGTAGTGATCCTCTGTGTGTTTTTGACTGCTACCATTGGCACTGTTGTTGACTATGGTATTTTCCTGGGCACTGTTGTTGTTGGCGCCATTTTTACTGGGCGTTCTTGACTGCATTGTTTTGTATTCAACATTTTGACCTAGTGCCCCTAATTTGAGCCCATAAGGCAAGAGTAGTGGCTGACACCCACAGTGACCTGATCACAGAATAAATCCTACCTCCATCACATAAGTATTGTATAACCTTGAGCAAGTCACATACTGTCCTTGTACTTTCACCTTTTCTTTCCTCTATGTTTGCTTAATCACCTCAAACCCCCCATTTTGCTTTAAAGGGAATGTGTATCATTCCCAATGTAATTATTGTAAATGTTGCTAAAAGCATCCAGTAGGTGAACAGCTGTGTTATATTTAGCAAATGCCTTTTGTAAAATAGAATAACATTTTTTAAAATTGTGATGTGGAGGTATCCATTTTGTGAACATGAATGGCGTTGGATGATGTCACCACTTCACCAGACCAAACAGTGTGTGAAGCATGTTAAAACAAACTGCTCTTACAAACAGGTATCCTGTTAAATGATAAGAAAAAAATACTTGTTAGACTCTGACAAACATAAAATACAGGGGTTTCTACAATTTATTAGGATCCCTGTCATCACAGCCCAGCTTTTTCCACCTGCTGCACAATACACTGAATGGTGAGGCAGTGACTGTGACAATAATCATAACACCCTTCCTGTCCATAAAATGGATGTTTCCATACCTCTGTTAAAAGTATTTTTAATGTTTTACTAGCATCATTTTCAGAATATATTTTGCAATTAAACTGCTGGATAACAGATGTAACTGTTGAAATAATCATATGGGGATCATATACATTTTCTTTAATAGCTGCTACAATTGCTCATGACTTCTAAGGCACTTTGGAACACAGCGTGTATTGAATGCACAAAATAAGGGTAAATTCTTTCCTTCCTAATGATCAAGCACAAAAATATATTTTGGTGACTCTGCTGAACTCCCATTTTAAAAGTGCTGTGTCCAGCTTGCTAACAAGCCATGGTATGGAAAAGCAAATTGACGAGGTAGGAAGTAGGAATCCAGTAGGCAGCAGCATCTGTTAGAGAATTCAACTTGTATGAAAACTAGTAAATGTGTATAGCTTGTAGTTTTGGTCAAATGATGTGACAAGACAAATTCTATAAATGTGACTTGCTCCTCATTGAACTTATTCTGCAAACTTCAGTTTTAAAAATAACTTAGCAGGAGATAAGATCTGTAGTGGTGCTGGTGTTACTGTATGTTAACTCTTTTTATTTGATTGATTCATGGGGAAAACATTGAGCAAATTATTTTTAAAATGATGCCCTTAAAAGATAATAACAAGGGGAAAAATCAGGAATAGTAATATGAAAACAGTAATTAAAACAGGATATATAGAGTACATACATATTTATTATTTTTTATTGTATTATTTTAGTCTTTAGTAACACCTACTAGGCACAAGTGTCTGTTTTCAGGGACAACCTGGGAGCACTGGGAGGTTAAGTGACTTGCTCAGAGTCACACAGTATGCAAGTGGAGGCGGTGGGAATCAAACCCAGGTCTGCTAGATATACCAAGCTCATTCACAGCTCGTTACTCTAACCTCTAGGCTACATACATGCATACATACATACAACAAGATTGGGGGTAAAATGATAAGATAAAAGATATGTTAGCTAGTGACATCAGTAACGGAAAGTATCAAAACATATGTTCTTCTTACTGTTGTCACAATGGATATTGCTAAGGTTACTGTCATTGCAGTGAATATTGAACCAATCAGAGAGCAGCTTTCACAATGATGATGACACTGCAATGTCTTGAGCAGCACTGAAATCAGCTGTTAAAATCAAAGAAAACAGCAACATCTTCAAACTGCAGATTTAAAACTGCTGCTTCTAAGCTACTGTTGTATATCGAATGTACAGTAGCCTGACTCAAAATAGGCAATTTATCATATATACATATAGTAAGACTTTGCTCTGTATAAAAATCAGCCTGCTCAAAATCCTTATATTGTATGTGTTTATGCATGAAATTTCATGCCTGGAATATTCTTGCTGTGCTGCAATAGTGACATCATGTTGCTGTGCAGCAGTAGTGATGTCACTACTGTAGCACACCAACTTAGAATGTTGCAAACAGCTGCTTTCCTCTAGCCAATCAAGCAGGAAGTTTGTTTTAAACTTGAACTTACAGAAAATGCGTAACACACTGAATCAGTAATCTGAGCTGTCACCAGCCCTCAAGTGCCCCCAGAACCTCCAGTTCGCTGAAAGGAAACAGAGTGTCTGAAATAGGCAAGGATGCTCATACATATAAAGATGATGTATAGGATCCATACAGACAAGCCTGTGTCATCATCTTGAGCTTGTGACAACCAGTGAACCTCTTGAGCTTTGCTCTCCAGGTTCCTGGTTGACATACAGTAAAACCTCTCAGTGCAAACACAGGCTTGTTGTGTATGGCTGCCCATCCATTATCCTCTATGTTGTACACATTTTAAAATGTCATGAGAATTCTAAAGTTTTGTTGTGTGCATACCAAACAGTTATTCAGCATTGTACTAAGGTCAAAATTTCAAAATTGTCACTGACACCACACTGGCTGCTTACTAACCACCCATTGCCCAAAGTTGTACCTTTTGACTTGCAAATCTGTAAATTTAATTTTTATCTTAGAACAGAAAAAAAATGTCAAGTTTTTGTTTGTTTGTTTTACTTGGGGTGGAGGGTGCTTTGTGACTCCTTTGCAAAATATAACCATATACCATATAAAATACAATATGAATAACCATACACAATCAGCATGCTTTATCTTGGGGTTGAGATGACAACATGGACCTCTCAAATTTCGCTGTCCAGGTTCTTAGTCTGTCATCTCTACCCTTCAGTGGAAACAGCCTTGTTATGTAAAGTTGCCCATATATTATTCTCCATATAGTGCAGAGCATAGGAGCGCCTAGAAAAGCAGATTTTTATTAATTGTAGCTGGAAACTAGCTTTTGGAAAAACATTGTTGTTGTATCACAGCTTTAAAGTCTACAGACGTCAAACCAGGTTTAGGTATAAGAACAGGACAGGCAACCTGAGAAATAAGAAGCAGCACCACCCTTTAAGGAATACATAATACATCCTTCTGTGCTCAGTGGACAAATAACTTGATTGACAGCACATTGCCTGGTGATAATGATTGGAAGGGCAATTTAAAATAAAGTGACCAAATTTCTGTGCTCGAGCTAATACTGAGGAAATAGGCATGCATACAGTATGAAATCAATGTAATCTAGACGAGGAAGTAAAAGTCTGCAGTCTTGCTTAGTTACAGCAAATTCTTATTAGAAAACAGAAAGCCAATTTTTGGGATCAGTTAGAAACATACAGTAAGTGGTCCATCTGCTTATCTCATGACAGGGCTTGATCATGCCAAATACCCCAGTACAGTACTGTATTTGCAACAGTCAATTTTCAGCAAGTGCTTGCCACTTCTGGCAAAAAACAAAAAACATCAATTCAAGGGATTTATTTTAATAAACATTTAGAATCTGATAAACATAGTTTACGTATTTCTCAACATTTAAAACCAATTTATTCATCATTAAAATTCTTCAAGTGTATCAGAACCCTTTTGGAGGGTGGATTGCACACAGATGGTATCTTTACCACTTGAATATCATCGGTAAACAAGGTCCATGAGCATGGCACCAGTTATATGGTCATTGCCATGGAATAAAGCTAGTTTATCAATGAAAATCCTGGTGAGGTGACCAGACCAGTGGCACAGGGGCTGAGGTTCTGTGCACCTTATCACCTTACCTGCTACCATGCTGGCAACCTGGGTAAAGGAATAGGCCCAAGTTGTAGGAGATTGGCTGGGGAGGAGAATGATTGACTATCCTGCTGACAGCTCTCCTCTCCTGGGGTGAGGAGGCATGCCATCTGGGCCTTTGACTGCCACCAGGTGGAGATCAGGTGGTATTTTAGGTCCAAGCAACATAGAAAGGAGGGGCCTTGGTTACTTCATGTGTGTGCATGTACTTACATGCCACCATGGCTGGGGACAGCAGGGAGAAAATTAAGACATGCGGGTTTAATGAAGCCCTGCCTACTTTCCCCAACCTACACCACCACCCGACCATCAGAGCATCTTGATGTGTGTTTGGGGGTGAACTCGCCCTTGGCCCCACCATTAGATGCAATCCATGTGGGACTGAGGGTGGGTAACAGGGCAGGTGAGCCCGAGTTGAGGGAGTAGGGAAAGGGTTGATACCCTGCCCACGTGGAACCCAATGGAGGAAAAAGTAATATGGGGAAAAAAAAACTGGCAGAACTGAAATGGAGCTATTATTTATTTTCCAAAGCCTGATTGGGCCTGCTATACTGCACCTCTAAGTAGTTGTTGTTAAATAAATCTATAATTCATTTACAGATCAGTCTCTCTGTAATTTTAGAAATGAAAGGACTAAGGATCTAGGTCTGTAATTGTTGAGCCTAGCAGAACTATCAGTCTTATGGGCAGGAATTACCTTTTGTTATTTCCAGGACAGAAAAAATTTGCCACTCTCTAAAAGAAATTAAACAGAATGCGCTAATGACTTCTTTATTTGGCATTTAGCATGTTTACTGCCCATAAACTTTATCTGCTCTTTCTATTTGCCCATGCCTGACATCATAATCCCCTGTTTATTGCATCATAATCATCACCATAGCAACAGAGTGTGATGTGATGCACATAACTGTGATGTCAGGTGTAAGCAAGCAGCCAAACATATAGGGCAGCGAGCCTGTTTATATGCAAATGTCCTTAGTAATAAAGAAATAAGGGTGAGCATTACAGAAAAAATATTAAATACAAGTCGAACTGTGTCTAAATATACATTTTTTTCACAGTTGTCACAATGGTGTCAGGGGCTGTTTAAAGCCAGAAATGGAACCCAGTCATGAAATAGAGGCCTCTCATATGGGAGTCTCTATTAAATTAGCCTTAAGGAAAAGAAGCACAAGTCAGATATGCAAATTAGTCCTTAATGATAACAAAAACAAACAAATGATGAAGCCCACAGAACAGCAATAGGGAAGAGGCATAGGTAGACGTATATATCCAATATCAAGGACATTATATGGAAAAAATGCCTTTAAAAGCAGCTAACACCTTCAGGACAACTTTAACAAACCATAATGTTTAGAAACAGTTCAGCTTATGTTTCATGTTAGTTCTGTATTCCTCCTCCCATTATTTATTACTGAGGTCATTTGCATTAAAACAAAATCTTTGTTTATCCTGAAGAGTTCATCATTCTGTTGCTTTCTCCTACCTAAGGTCATAATGCACTGCTTGTGACATCACAGTTACCTTCATGGCAACGCATTTTGATGTCATAACAGACTCATTATGATCTGAAGTAGGGAGTGTTATAGAGGCAGATGAATTCTAAAGGAATTTAGGAATAAGAATCATGTAGTCATGCAAATTTACTCAGTAATAAATAATGGGGAAGATAATTACATAGAATATATGTGGAATACAAGCTGAACTGTACCTAATTATTAGGCTTTTCAAAGTTTTCTTTGAGGTGTCAGTGGCTCTTTTTTAACTTTATTTATCTCCACTCCTGGAGAACTCCTTCCAGTAACCTCGGGGCTCCCAAGCCTCTACCTTCCTCCGTGACCAGTCCTCTCCTCTCATGCCACCAAGCACCACCTCTGGGTCTGAACTCTTCAGAGGTAGGGCTGCCCTATCTGCCCAGGGTGCTCTATCTATAGGGCAAGGTACCCAGCACACGAGTGGCCCTGTGGAGAGGAGATAGCCTGGAATTGGAAGTGTGGGCTTGGCAGTCGAGGTGCCTTCATCTATCCCCAGGAATGGGGTTTTCATCCTTGTTTTTCCCTGAGTTCCCCCTTCCTGTGGAGCCCGGCCAGCAAGGCAGCGTAATTGGTGTGGCTCCGTACCCCAAGGCAACTGCTGTGCCACTACAATCAGCGATCCCCAGCCACCGCCAGAGGTCGCTGCAAGAGCAAACGCACCTGTACCCACCCCTGGGAAGATAGAGCAGTCCTCCAGATGCTCGATCTCTTCCTCCCCTCAACCCCAGCGTCCCTGGCTCATTCCCAAACCCAGGCCACCGCGTGGGCGTGAGGTGTGGCGTCCAGCATCTCAACCTCAGCACCACCAGGCCAGCATAGTAGCTCTTTAAGGGCACATCTTTCAGTACAAAATTTTACAGTGATACTACCCATGATAGACTAGAAAAATGGGAGGTACCCATGTGGTTAATGCTGGAAATACAACTGTAAAACATGCCTCCTTGCTCCATGCTCTGTGGAACTGTCCTAAGTTGTATTGCATGTAGATAAAATATGTGACATATGCTCAGACGTGACAGATGTAAAATACCACTAGATCCTGGTTAATTTATCTTGGGAGACAGATCACACTTAGTTCATGTGGAAAAAAGCTCATAGCAATGAGTTCTGCCTGCTGACTTTGAATTCAAAAGAATTATTTTGGGCAAAATGGAAGGATAATAGCGTCCTAGCATTAAATGATTGGATTGCGACATGAGGAAAGTAGCAAGTAATGAGTGAATTATCTACTCAGTTCTAAACAAAATTAAACAATCTGAGGCAATCTGGAATCCATTTCTGTCTTTTGAGAGACAACCTAAATCCAACATGGAGGAACAAGACTGTCCATTAAATATCATTACTATATTTAACAATAACAATAACTGAATACTTAACCTAACAAGAAAAAAAGTAGTAAGACTGGAAAAGTAAATGCTGACTTGTTTGTTTTGCTTACTTAAATCAGACTATACAGTATGCCTTGGTCAGAACATAATGATTAACTTACTAACATTAATGATTATCTTTTACTTTATTTGTAATATTCTTCTTTGTATTATCAGTATACTGTTATTTTTGCTTGGTTATTATTTTTACACAATAAAAATTATGAAGAAAGGACACGTCCCTGGTCCCATCTTGAACCTGGCATTTTCATCACTGAAAAGTAGAAATTTAAAGCATAAAATATTGCCGGGCAATAATGATACAGTCTAGTTCTCCTTTGAAAATGCTGTTCACACTAAGTAGCATTCCAATCAGTTCCAGCACACAAGCTGACATTTTGATGCTACTGTTCATTTGGGTATATCAATAATCAAATGAGTATAGCCAGCCTGCTGGTGCATTGGTAGCGCTACTGGTTGTAACACCAGTGACCTGGGTTCAGGAATGAGCCTGGTTCATCTGGGGCCAGCGGGGGAGGAAGATGGGTGTCATAGGAGATGCTGTCCTTCCCGAGGAGGTGGGTTGCTGTCCTCGCTGCAATTCTGCCACCTTGTCACCTAGGTGGTTGCAATGCAGTCAAGGGCATCGTGGGAGGGACAGATGCAGATCGGGGACTAGCGCGGCAGCAAGCTTTGTGTGCATATGTGAGGTCTGCTAGCTCTCCTGCAGCTGAGGGATTGGCATAAACATGCAAACAAGATGGTCTCACTGTCTGAAGGACAATGGACTCCAGTGTATCGAGGACTGGAACTGGCCTGCACAGTTCATCTCCAGATGAAGGCAGAGCAGTTCAGGAGTATACCCCTCCACCCCATCCCTACCCAGGGGGAAAATCAGGCAGCGGGAGGTAGCAGCTGATGTGGGCAGGTCCAGCGAAGTCAGGCACCTTGGGATCCCAGAGGAATTTGGATACTAGAGTACAGAGGGTATAAAAGAGAAAAAACAATAATCAAATGAGTGCAGGGAGAGTGCTGCCATTTTTGTCATTACCTTGGATTGAAATTCTTTTTTAGCTATCTTTTTCTTAGTCTTGCCTGATAGTGATAAGTAATGGTTGAAGCAGTCCTAAGGGGACAGCTGTTTCCCCAAAAGGTCATACTGAATGTGGATGAAACGAATATACTGTAGAAGCATTAGTACAGCAAGTTATGCTACTTCATAGCAGTTACAGTAGTTCTGCAGCAGTTCACAAAAGCAGGCTGCCAGCAGGACTAAACATTTTGTCCATTGTAGATCTGGATGAATTAAGGAGGTGGAAGGAGAGTCAGTAATTCTATTTGCTGTATATTCACATTAAGGCATATGAACAACCATAACAAGAACTACTATAAGCAAACTGAGAGGGCACACTTAGGCAATAATGTACAATAGGGTATGGATTGTTGTAGGATTTACCAAACATGGTGTGGTGTGTCACAAGATTGCAGGCCAAGTGACTCGAATCACACCAAAAGTGAGTAAACCCCATAACAACCAACACCTTGAAGTGCTTTATTGTGATTATACAATTTGAAATACAGATAAAAAAAATAGAAGGCAGGAAAAAAAGTAAAACTTTAAAAAAATTATTATTCTTGTAAAGTGACATTATTAATATGCTGGAAAACAAGTTCAATTCTCTAATAAATTCAGTCCAGTAAACTGATTCAGAAATGTGCATTTTCAAATGCATTAACTTAGTAACATGTAACAAAGAACTCAGAGATAAAGTGATCAGCTTGTAGTTAATGTGGCCATGAGTAGATGGGAGCATTGGAGACAGAGCTGATATCCGACTTGAGCTGCAACCAGAACTCAGATATTATAAAATGTTGTGGGGAACTGCTCCTGAGTCTTGAGTGAGCATGTAAGAAAATCTTGAGTATAAGCATGTTATTCATATTCAGGTCTTAGAGAGTGTCTGCTGTGGAGTCACTGCCAGATCCAAGTAATGTGCTGGTAGAAGAGTGAGAATAAAGTGTGTCCGCACTATGGCTAAAATCTTTTTAAAGACTGGCAGTTGTAGTATTGAAGGGGTGCTGACAGGCTTGAGTTTGTTGGTAGCTGGCCAATATGAGTTTATCCATATTAGAGCAACCAGTTATTTTGGAAAGGGACTTGGGCCATGTAGTTTTGGAAAGAAAGAGGCAGAGATGTGCAAGAATGGCATGATTGGGGATGAGCTCTTTACGAGTGAGTGTTAGCAAGGAAACAATGGTATGGAGATTGTTTTGAAATTTTTTGGGTGGTGTAATGATACCCTTTTGTTGTGCTGCTGCCATCATGACTGACTAACTCTTTGGACCACTGACTTTGGGTTCCTCAAGGTTTCCTGACACTGGTGGTTTGTTCTCTGCTCAGTACCTGGATCATAATGAAAATAAAACATTGCTGTATACATGGACACATTGCAGCTGTAGCAAGTTCCATGGTATAATCATCTGCTGACATGCCAGAAAGATGTACTAAAAGCCCACTTTATCTTCTCTCTCTAAATCTGATGTTTCTAAGAGAAAACACTGTCACCCTAGAGATGTATGGTCCCTCAGCAGTTATGAAGGGCCCGCTCCATGCAATCTGGCCTGCCTCATCAGAGTAACGATGTTCCCATCCTTTTCGGAGGTCCTTGACTAGTACAAGCACTCATGTTGCAGACCCTTCTAATCTGGGAAGTTCTTTCTGCCTCCATTTGTGTTCTGTGCCTTACTTGGACAGTACTCATTCATATGTATCCTTTGTATGTGTCACAACACTGGCTCCAGATATACCAGCGTAGAAACAAGAAACACAATTTCTTTTAATTCTGACTGGCTCTGAGAGGGGTAGGTTCCAGCAGCACATATTTATTAGAAACATTTTTCAGAGTAATACATCCTTTGTACATACAAAGTAGTGCATGCATATTTAGGAAGGTCATTTGGCGATGGGACTTACTCGTAGCTGTAACACAATGAAATGAAAATATTCAGCACATGAAACTTTATGTGAAATGCACATTGGGAGAGCAAAGGACACATATGGAATATGAACACTAATTAAGCAACAAATAATATCCATTGAGTAATTCAGATACAGTAGCAGAGGCTAGGAAATTGCATTGTTTTTCAGGACCCCAACTATTCATTATTTGGCTGCATGCTGGTTTTTTTGTTTTGTTTTGTTTTGTTTTTCAGTATACAGTATCTGTTAGAATAATTCAGCCCTGGCTACTGTACTGTACCTACACCACAGCACCTCCTTAAGCCATCTATGGGTCAATATCTCCAGTCTAATCAGCACACAAAAATAAATCTATATTCAAAGACCACAGAAATGCAAAGAAGACAGAACCACTCTGTCATAAAGTGCACTCACAATACACCTAAATGATGAATCTAATAAAAAATGATTTACATTGGCCGGCCGGTGGTGCTGAGGGTTGAGGTGCTAGGCACCACACCTCGTGCCATGCTGGCGACCCAGGTTCGGATGCGAGCTTAGGTTGTCAGGGGTCTGTGGGGAGGATAGGATCGAGCATCTGGAGGACTGCTTTCCTATCCTGGGGTGGGTTGTGGGTCTCCCACCACTCTGCAGCAGCCCTGGGACGCCCGGAGGCACTGTTAGAGTTGCTGCAATGGAGGGAGGAGTGCAGTGGATGTCAGCATGTCACTGCAACATCATTGCACATCTGAACTCCTAGGGAACAAGGAGGAAAACCAGCAGCACCACTCATGGCACCTTGATGGCCGTAGCTTCCTGAGACTGACGGCAGCCTGGGGTGACCTGACATGCCGGTATTGGATCCTGGCCTGGCAAGGGACTTGGGGGTCCCTCTCATGGGTACAGCAGCAAATGCCAGCTGGTGTGTGGGGGCTCCTGAGGGGCCATCAGGGCAAGCATAGTGGTGGCTGAATGTTAGGCAGAGTGGTAGCTGTACAGGAGGAAAAATAAAGCAGTGATAAAAAGAAAATTATTTACATTCAGTTAGCGCCAGAAAGTTCCAATTACCTTCCTCTTGGAATAATATCAGCCCCTATTTCTCATGGATTAAGCATTTTGTTTGCCTGGTTACCTCACTAATGAAAGCAGCTAGCACCACCTTTGAAGATTAATAACCTGAGCCCTGAACCAAACCTCTGATTCCTGTTGTAGTGTGCCATTCTTAAACCATGGTTTACAATCAGCAGCTTCCAGAGGTCTACATTGCTGGATATAACGATGTTGGCTTCTGCCTGAATCCCATAAAGTTTATTGATTTAGGGATGAGTCAGCTTCCTTAAACTACAAAACTGTGCAAGTCGCTTTTGTTAGCAAGCAAACAGTTTCAGGGTATCAATTTGCCAAATTGGGTCTTATTTCATAGACAAGCCATTCAGCTACTGAGTTACTACACAGGTAGGTGGGGGTGGGGATGGGGGTGCAGGGAGCCTTCTGCTCAACTTGGGAGTGGTCTCCTCCTTGCAGTTTCCTAGTGAATGCTAAGATCCTCAGGATGTGGCATTCAGACATACTTTTAAGTTTCAGGCTCTAATATTCAAATCTTCTAGCATAAACTGAAGCGACATGGCCAGTTGGTATTGCTCAACTTATAGAGTTTCAGTAAGGAGACCAAATATAGATATCTGAACATCAACAGTCACACCTCTCTCTAGCTCTCTTACTCAAACCTTTCTTGGTTAAGAGGGAAATTGCAAGTGACACTGACACTCCCTGATAGTGGGGAGAGAGGCTGAGCAGCAAGAGATGACCGTGATAGACAAAGTGCTTATTCATTTTTTCTGTATTTATTTGAAATTTTGGAGCCTGCTTCATGCATCAAATGGAACAGACTGATGAAACATGTATACATAGATTATACTGGCTCAGTAGGGCAGTATAGAGTTGACTGATAGTTTCTATGTTAAACTCCTAACTTTGCACCTTCATAGCTCTGGCAGCATTCAATGAAATTGCCCCAAATTCGGCATGCATTGTCTTGGAGGCAATGTCTTAAGATATGGAAGGTTTCATGATGGCAGCTTATACAGTTTCTGAGATCCACATATGTCACACATTAATGTCTAAACATTCTCTATACTTAGTATACATTTTTGCTCTCACCTACAGCCTAGACAGAATAGAATTTTTCCCAAAATTTTCAGGGTGGAAGTGGACTGTGGCAAGGTAGCATCTTTTGAAGTTGTTGTGAAAAATATTAAATCATTCCAGAGTTATAAAGATTTAACTGTTTTTTTTTCTGAGCATTCTCAGTAGGGTTTTTGACACTGATACATCATGAAAAATTCCTGTTGCAAGAGTTTTTGCTTTCTCACCACTTGCTCCTCACAACCTGAAAAACATTATTCGGACTGTGATGGCTACTGTCTTGGGTTTTTTCCTCAAACTGAAAAGCATGAAACATGCACAAAATGATGGCTTGATGTCTTTACTTTTGTAATGTAACCTGTAAAAGAAAATGGTCCCTCATGGATCTGACCCCCAGCCCCCCACTACCCCACCCAAATGCCCCAAGCAGCATTCATCACCCCACCCTCACACATCCTCACTCACCTGAAGGTCCCATGGCATAGATCCACTCTCCCATCAAAGACACATCTGGTCACTGAAATAGTGACTGCGTATGAGAAAACAAGGTTCGTCCATCCTGTTTAATGTATTTTACTGATTTAACTTTACTCATAACTCTGTCATTTTTAAATATTTTTAAACCAAATTTTCAACATGGATTTTGGACCTCAACTCGTAAACAAGAGAGGTAGAACTTTTCAAATCTGGTCCAAAAGATAATTTTGCAGTCACTTCATGAAATTGCCTTTCGGTGGATTTGAACATTTTCACCTACCAGGTTCAAGAGGTTGGGTCTTAAGAAGGTGATGTTGACAATTTGGTATAAAAATATATTAAAATGACCAAGTTATGAGTGAACATTTAAATATTTATAAGTATGTAACTTTTTTTTTTCTGAGCATGCCAGAGGCCTCTGCTTTGGAAGAAAGGTGGATTCTTTACCCTGTGCATCTGCATCTATGACCGCATGGAACACAGGACTCAGAGGGCCTGCACTTCCATGGTCCACCAGACAGCCCCATAAATTCTTGACATCTGCTGCTGCACAAAGTGAATAGCCCACAGTGCCATGCGCTTCTGTAGGCTGACAGTCTTACCTTGGTGAAAGGCCCAGAAAGCACTGTGTGTTTGTATCTGCTCATGCAGGTCCTGAAGGACTTGCATGAATGAGAATGTGATTCCACTATCTCAAAAGCAAGGAAATGCTCTGCAAAAAATTGTTTTTAATTAAATCTACTTTATTGAAAGCATTTCATTTTTCCCAACACATACACATAACAAACATTTGACAACTGATGAACACAGTAGTTCCCACTTCTGTGCACAGTGAATTCCTGTAAGGACATTTGTATAGGCATTTTAACATGTAATACATGGAGTTCAGAGTTTTATGTTAAGCATCACTAGTAATACAGACACCCAGCATAAATAATACAGTTCATCTAACCTTCCTAACATGCAAAACTTGCGTTAATGCACCAGTTAGGGTTCACCATAATGCCACAAAAGAAGGGAAAAGTGCTGTTAGGATTTCAAACCCTAACTCCCAATCTCCACCCTCCCCAAGCAGCAAAATAAGACATTAGAGTTTTAAGTCTCTGAGTCTTGGCAAATCAGTGGTGGGGGCTTTGGGGTTGTCAAACCTAATGCCCACCCTGAGCAAACAAGGTCAAGTGTGAAGAAAACTACAACAGACTGTGTTGGCAACATGTAGCAAGACATACTTCTCATCTTTAAAGATTATATCACTATCAGGCACTAGCTTGTAGCTGTACATTCTGCTTCCAAACAGGAGGCTACAGGCTGGGGTTGAGGGGTGAACATTAGGGTTGACAACCCCAAGGAAGACCCCACCGCTGATTTACCAAGGCTCCAGAGAGCCAAAACCATGTTTTATTTTTCCTTTTGCTGCTTGGGTGGGGAGTCAGGGCTGGAAACCCTAATTCCACATTTCCCTGCTTGTGACATTAACTTGAACCCTAACCAGTGCATCAACACAGATGATCTTCCGCTCATCCATGACTCTTTGCTTGTGGATGGACCAGAGGAGTAGCCGGGGCAGTGCTTCACTCTATGTCATGCACCAAGGCATGGAGTGCTGGTAGAAGGACACAGACTATGCAGGCAGGAACCTGCTATAGATGTTGCACCCCCAGCTTGCAAGACTGGCCATGGCAGAGCAAGCAACCCCTCCGCCATACTGCCCCAGCCCTCAGATATGCAGAGAGGGCAGAAAGCACCTGTCAGGATACGCACCTGGTACATGTTAATTTAATGGGACCCACCATGTCCCACAATTCCCTGGTCAGTGTGGAGCGGGGATCCAGTCTATTACAGCAGGCACCCAATTTGATGCCCACCTGTGTCCACAAGTCTACCCCTGCATACCAACATGCTGACCGTGCCATGGACAGGTGGCTGGCTTTTGTGAATGGTGCACCGGGGAGGGCAGCACCTCTGGCTGATGGTGATCAAAGCAACAACTATGAATCTAGCACCCGTCTGTCATGCTCTCTGTTTCTCCAGAACTAACAAACTCACCAGAGCCTTCCTAAAGGTGTAAAGCTTGTATTTGCACAAATTAAAGTTTTGCACCATGACAAAACCACTGATGAGTTTATCCATGCAAAGAGAGATAGATCAGTGACTAATTCATCATCTCTTCATGTACTGTGCAGTCAGCACTGAACTTCAAAGCAACTTCATTTGCTATTAATTTGTTAATTCATTATCTGAACTCAGTAACAATGCATGTGAAGCATGAGATTTAGCAATTCTCCAGCCAAGTGGACAATGAAGTGTTATCTTTTTGCATGAAATTCATTTCTAAATACATTGGGCCCTATGCACTAATGGGTGGAGTGGCTGTGTACTGTGTATCTGCGGCCCATAGCCACTCTGCACCCACTGCACCCCCACCGGATGCAAGAACAGGGGGCATGCAGGACCAACACACCTGATCCACCTGGTCCATGGATCGCACTGCACCGGGGCAGGCTGGGGGCATGCCAGCACTATATGCCACGCACAAAGGTGCACAGTGCTGGCCATGGGAGTGCAGAGGGGTGCAGGGTACATCAGGAGAACCTGCCAAAGCCCCCTATGCACCCTGTGCATACATGGCAGCCCTCCCCTGTATGTCTGAGGCACCCCTGCACAGCAACCCCAACCATGGGGCAGGCAGGCACAACCTGACCCAATTCTGGGGACCCTGATCACGAGATACTGTGATTTCCTCCCCATACCAACACTCAGAAGCCCAGTGCCCTGTGTCCCGCTGTTCCTGTGGTGGCCTGTGCCCCACCCCCAGTCCCCATGGGTACAGCCAGTGGCACTGCCCTCACTCTCTCCCTCAGCCGCTGGTCGGACATCCATGGGTTGCGCTGCCAATGCACGCCCACCATGGAGGAGATCTCCGGATGCCTGGCTGGGTCCATGACTCTGCCTCTGACCACCCTGCATTGTCCTGCACACCATGGGGGTGAGGCCATGGACAGGTGGCAGCCAGTAATGAATAATGGCCAGGCGCACCTGTCTGCAGGTGTGGAGCTCCACAGGAAGGTAACGTGCCACCCGCCCATTGGTGCATAGGGCCCATTAACATTTGTGTTGCTCTGGATGACCTACTGTAGGTTGAACGGTAGACCTACAAACCATAGCTCCAATTTTCTCATTACTCTAGATTACCAGAATTGAACCCTCCATGGTACACTTTTATATCCCGCTATTATCGAGCACTGACAGATGTCCATACTACCCTTATGGATACTGTACAATTAACTGGGAGCCAGAGATATCTCCTGTGATAACCTACACACAATGGTGGGTGATCTGGTCCCGACATCACAAAATTACCACTTCTTATGCATAGCGGAATTGTGATGCAAGGTCGCTAGCCATTATTTTAGAAAACCCCAAATAACAGCTAAGTTCCAAGCCACTGCTGAATCTTCCTGTTGGAGAGGCTGCGGCATGCAATCTTCACACACATCCATGTGTTCTGGTCATGCCCAGAGCTCACCACATATTGGGAGGAAGTGGACTCTGCCCTGACAGCTGTATTCCAGGAGCTGGGCCAAATCACTCCAGAAATTGCTCTGTTATTACACTTTCCTATACAGATGAAGCAAAATCACCAACTCTATCTCGTAGGGATTATGTTGACAGTGGTAAAATAAGCTATTATCAAATTATGGTTGCAGCACCCTGCCTCACAGGCCCGACAATGGGAAGGTATATAGCTATATACATTGGAAAGGATGATGGCCCAACTGCAAAACAACCTGGCTGTTATACAGAATAGATAGCCTGGTATTTATATTTCTCAGACCATAGAACTGATCTGGTCCCATAGTAATGGAAAGCGATGACAACTGACTCGAATCGGGCTGGTCAGTCCTCTGTAGGTTTTGGGTACTTTACCCTTCCTCCCAAGGGGGTGGTGGAGACGGAGATGTTGCCTGCTCACCCAAACAAACTAGATATCACTGACAGGGGCCCCTAACCCACACCTGTATATTATAGTATGATGTAATCACTGATATATATATAAGCATTAAGACCAATGCTGAAGATCTGTATATGTAGTGTAACCCCTAGATGGTGCTCTCCCAGGGCTACTACCCCTGCCTGCTTGGCTAGTTGCAGGTTAAGGGGCCTAGGTTCTGATACGGTGCCTCCCACCCAGAGGTCAGGGTTGGTAGTGGTCAAGCTGACCTGGGCACAGCCCTCCAGGACACTGTATTCCCTTTTCTCCTTCTAGTGGCCTAAACAGTACACAATAATCACTTTCACAATGATCCTTATTCACCAGGCAATTACCCACACTGTTTGCACTTACCACCAGGGCTGGTTCCTCTAGCTTGACCCTGGGGACCCCCAAAACAAGGTTAAGCACAGCAAATAACAACAGTACAATACTCTTGGCACAAACTGGAACCACTGTCAGGTTAAATGCAAACAAACTTAAATCTGATTTATTTAGGGACTTGAACAAGGAGGCGTGAATCAGGTTGATTTTCTTAAAAGCTATATTAATCAGACAGCTATGCAAGCAGTTCAAAGTCCCTACACAGTCACACATTCTGGGTACCCAGGTAGGAAAATGGTGGGATAGCCAGAATGTTGCAGCTGGTTGGGGCCCTATGATGGAAGAAAGCAACATGCACACACACACAACACACACTATTTGTAATCCAGAGCCGGAGGGCTCAGTTCGTAAAGAAAAGGCAACAAGACAATCAGATGACAGCACTTTTAGATTTAGCTGTTGTTGCAGGGAGCTACCCTGATGTTTACTGACGATACCCAATACTGGACACAGGCAGGATGAAATCGAGACTGCAGGTTGTTGAGCTGGAGTGCCCGGAAAAGCAGGGCCCACATGAATCACCGAGGCATTGAGCAGGGGCGATCCCCAGGCCGGTCTCTCATCGAAGACTTTCTACGTAGTAGGTATTCTGGCTGGGCCAGTGTAGCAGGGCCCAGGCAAATGGAAATGGATACGGATTCAGTCCGTGGAGCTGGATACAGCCTCCAGCAAGCAAAACACGGTTCAGACACATAGTGGGGAACCAAATCACACCCACTATAAGCACACAGACATTCACATGTAAGGAAATTCCACTGTACCAGGCAAATGGCTCTCTAGTCACAATTGCAGAGTCTCTGCACAATCCGGGAGTTCAGAGGTAGCTGGAAGTCCTGACAGGCTGATCTCATTCAGCAAATCCTCGCTTCTTGGGTTAAAGCCTGGTCACAATTCAGTGGCTAATTCGCTCTCCAAGTTCGGATTTAGTCTGAAAACAAATCACAAGTTCCTCACAGGAACAGCAGGCATGCATGCCAAACTCAGGCCTTTCCACAGTCCTCCTGCTTGAATCCACTATGGATTGCTGCTCGAACTGTCTTGAGCTGTTACTTCTTTACTTCCCAACTCAGATCTAACTGAAATGCAAGAAACGTGGACTTTCCCCAAGATCCAAAAGTTCGGTTGGCTGATCTGTCTGTCAGTCACAACAAGGGCTCCCCTCCAGGTTATTTTAGGCACCAAAATCCCAAAACTACAATTCCTACAAGTTTTGGCTTCACCAAACCCCTGTAGTCAGGCTCCATTTTAGAGTCCCAAATGTACCGATTGGTCCATTCTGCAGTCCAGGACCAAGATGGTGGAAACAAACAGAACTGTCCATGCTGCAAAGAAGGCAGGTTAGAACAAACTGCAGTATTATTACTACTCTAACAAATGATCAGCAAACAAGTACATCTTCTAACAGAGCTCCCTCTCAGATTAATTATGACTGCAATCCAGGCAGCTCTTAAAGAGACAGTACACAGAGGCTATACAAACACTCTCTGGCAATACATTTAAACTGCTAAAGCGAACACCAGCCTGGCAGTGAGCATTTAAGGCAAGCTCAAGGAAGACTTTTGGGAACCCCCATTTGTAAGGGGTTTCACCTTCTCTACCTGGAGAAAACTTGGCTTCTGCATTAAGTCTGTACCATCACAATATCAAAAATGCAATATAAGCGAGACATTAGCTTGTTACATCACTATACCTTTCAGCATACTTGCATTATTACATCCATATTGACAATACTAATGCATGTTTCATACAGGTAATGCTGATTCCACTATGATTAACACATTAGTAAAATCACAATACTGCTTCAGGTAATAACTTCTTGCACATTAAACAATGTGAAAGGGGACCCTTCCCTATCAGCTAACTTGGGGCCATATGGGGCAGGGGCACCATGGTGAGAAGGAAAAACAAGTTTTTATTTTTTTATTTTTGTTGACGGGTAGGGCACTAGACAAACCTGCCTTATTTTCAGGCACGACCGGGAGGGATACAGATGAATGCCAACTGACCTTGAACCAGATTAAGCTGTTGGTGGTATTTTTTTTAGTGAATGAGGGAAATTTGGCCAGGACACTGGGGAAATTCCCCTACTTTCGACAAGTGCCATGGGATCTTTAACATCCACCTGAACTACCACCAATCCAGGCAGATGGGACCTCGTTTAACGTCTCATCCGAAGCGGCACCTCAGAGTGCAGCACCCTCTCATGCTGCACAACAGTGTCAGTACTGGATATTAACCACGTGCCACATGTGGGAACTGAACCCGCCAGCTTTGATCTCCCAGCCTCAGAGGTGAGTGCAACCTACTGAGCCACTGACACTGCTCACACAAGTAACCTGAATTGGCCGTCAAGCTCAATTTGGGCAGTGAGCTTGGCAAGACATAAACCTCTTTGTGAACCACATTGAGAGGCAAATCCACTGGCCTCCCAGGGGAATCATAATCTACATAGTACTGGCTTGACAGCTCAGTCAGTCTTTCTAGGGGAGCAGCCACAGTCTCTGAACTTTCAGCACTAACTTTGGGGCTTTTGTCACTTGTGAGGGTACCTCTGCATGGATGGGAATGTCCAAACTGGGAGCACTGTCAGCTCCTTTCTCTGTAGGCTCTGGTTCCACAACATTTTGCTCATTACTATCTTCTGATGAGGGCCCAGCTGGCTCATTTTGAGAAGGTTTTGGCACAATTAGGCTTTGTGGTACTGAAATGGGGCTGTCAGCACTCTCTACTCTTTCTTCAAGTTCTGGTGTGTCACCTGGGAGACTCAGACCATCAGCCCCTTCTTCAGGCAATTCACACAGTTCCACAAAACACAGAGAGTCTGCAACCTCAGATGTGATGCATTGTACCTCACTTTCAGGGAGCATTGGCTCCAAGGAAGAAGCTGGGGGTTAGGCAGTCCAGAAGGCCCAGCTTCATCCCACAATTAGTCATAGGGTTACCTCAAAACAGCTGACTCAATTCATAGGAGGGCAATAGGCATTGTCACACTCACTATCATCAGAGGTGGACTGACAGTCACTATCGTTCTGGGCCTGTTGCGGGAAA
This sequence comes from Neoceratodus forsteri, assembly GCA_016271365.2. Lineage (NCBI taxonomy): Eukaryota > Metazoa > Chordata > Ceratodontiformes > Ceratodontidae > Neoceratodus > Neoceratodus forsteri. The sequence continues at coordinate 467,001,321 of JADMNL010000023.1, forward strand.
CCTTTACTCTGTAACTACTGGGGTAGGTTGACTCTGTCTCTTTTTGCAGCAGCATGAGTCACCGCCCAGGGAGCAATGTCAGCTGGATCAGGTTCAATAATAACTTGGCCGATAGGGCAGCAAGTGTTTCGGTCATGGTCTTGACAGCTTTGGAGTTATTCTCTGGGTGTACCTTGTATACTGGTAGATCATCCAACTTTCCAACTACTACATGAGGAAGATGGTACCACCTATCAGCAATTTTGTGCTTGCCATGTAGTCCCAAATTGCGTAACAACACACGGTCTTCAGGCCGTGGCTCTTGAGCCTTTACTTTCTTGTCGTGCCTCTCTTTGTTGGTGGGATTTCTTTTGTGGCCATTGTCTGGGCCAGTTGACATGCATGGTTCAGTTGAGCTTTCAGTTTCTGTACATACTTCAGGTAGTTTTCAGCTCGGACCCCATCTGGAGAGACTCCAAAACAGACATCAACTGGCAGGCGGGCCTCCCTCCCAAACATGAGGAGGTAGGGGAGGACCCAGTAGCATCATTTTGGTCGCAGTTGTACGCATGTACTAAGGTGCTAGTCTGCTGGCTCCACTTATGCTTGTCTTTTGGGTGGAGAGTGCCCAGCATGTCTAGAAGGGTCTTGTTAAAATGTTCTGGTTGAGGTCCCCTGAAGGTGATAAGGGATGGTTCTTGACTTCTGCACCGCCAACAGAGAGGCATTTCTTGATTAGCCTACTTTCAAAGTCTCTGCCTTGGTTAGAGTGGATCTGCTAGGGGCACCATAGTGGAGAAGTTTTCCACTAGCACCTTGGCCACAGTAGAGGTTTGATCTTTAGTTGGAAAAGCTTGTGCATACCTTGTGAAATCCGTAACCCTAACACATTGCCAATAGTCTGTTGATCAGGTTCTAAACACAAAAAATCTATGCAGTTCCATAGGGGCACTGGTAGTGATATTGGCAGGGGCAGCCCTCTGAGGCAGGGCTTTTCTTTGGAGGCACCAACTACAGGTTCTTTACATGGTGCTCAACATCGCCCCCATCTTGGGCGGTAGAATCGAGATCATACCAGGTCAAGAGTCCTGTCAATACCGAGGTGCCCCATGTGATTGTGGGGACCTCAGTACCAAGTGTTTAAAGGCCGTGGGCAGGACCAATTGTTGCTTGCCTACTTAACGCTATGATCCACTGTCTCTCTGTATAACAACTGATTGAGTAACTTCTACCTGGGGCCTTCTTTAAACAATAGGGCAGTTCGCAAGTCAGGGGAATGCAACTTAGACATAATCTTTCCCCGCATGCAGGGCATGAAGTGCGGGTTGAAGCTTAGAATCATGGGATTGAGCCCACTGAATACTGTCATTATCAAGTTGAGGTAGTGCATTAATATCTAGAGCAGAGAAATGGCAATAGGCAGCAGGTATGCAGGTATCAGGAAGGCCCAAGCAATCTACTAGACAGTCCACTGTGTCCACAGACATCTGTTCATCTCTATCAAACTTTTGGCACAATGCTTGGATGTCAGGTTCAGGCAACCTGACCCAATCACTGTTGGAGACTGGCCTTCATGACAGGGCCAGCATCAATATGGTCCAGTCCTGGCCTGTATTTGACAGCATAATCATAGGTTGATAAAGCAGAGAGCCACCGTGCCCAGTGGTGTCCAACTTAGCTGAAGTCTGTGCATAGGTTAATGGGTTATTTTGGTCTTCACCAATATCTTTGCCCCATAGTGGTACTGATGAAACTGGTCAACAATGGCCCATTTTAGGGCAAGAAACTCCAGCTGGTGCACAGGATAGTTTTGTTCTGATGGAGTCAAGCTCCTGCTGGCAAAAGCCACTGGTCTCAAACCACCCTCATGGTCTTGATACAGCACAGCTCTAGGCTCTGCAGAGTAGTGTCCATATGCAGCACATAGGACTTGGTAGGGTCAGCATAGGTGAGGATGGGGGGTGGGTGAGCAGGTATATGACTTCGTGGAAGGCTGCTTCACATTCAGGTGTCCAGCGGGGCCTAAAAGGTTCACCTGTTTGGAAGTATACTTTCTCGGGTTCTTTGACAGCCCACTTCTTGTATTTACTGTTGGCAGGGGTAACCCTGGGTGAGATTCAGGAGCAAGTGAATCACCTTGGAATAGTCTTTTGTGAACCTCTGGTAGTAACCCAGAACCCCAGGAAGCGTTGTAGTTCTTCAAGTTATTGGGCTGGGGTGAAGTAGTCAGTGCTTGACCTTACTGGGATCGATCTCTATCCCTTCTGCAGATACTGTGTGTCCCACATTCTTCACAGAGGTTTGAAAACTGGCACTTGTCAATGGACAGCTTGAGGTCAAGTCTTCCAATCGGTCAAGGACTTTAAACAGTCAGGTCTCATGCTTCTCTAATGTGCGTCCAACACAATGACATCATCTAGGTACACTAGGCATTCTAGCAAGTCCATATCTCCCACCGTACATTGCATCAGTCACTGAAAGTTGGCTGGGCACCCAAAACCCCTGTGGTATTCTCAGCAATTGACAACCCCAAAGGAAAGATAAAGGCGGTTTTCTCATGGTCCTCCGTGGCCATTGGAATCTGGTAATATCGGCTGTGAAGATCCAATACTGAGAACCATTTGCTCCCATTCAAGCAATCCAGGGCATCTTGTAAAGAGGCATGTTGCACTGATCTGAGATGGTCCGCGGTTCAGGGTTCGATAATCAACACACATCCTTACCAACCCATTCTTCTTATGCACAACCACAATGGGAGAGGCATATGGGCTCCTTGATTCCTGTATCATGCCAGCAGCGAGCATTTCCTGCAGGTGTCTCCTCACAACATCTATGTCCACTGGGGCGAGGCGTTGGGCTCTCTCTAAATGGCCGGTCATCATACAGGTGTATATGATGCTCTGCACCCTGGACACACCACATCCCATTCTTTTAATGAAAACACTTGGTCTCTCTGGGAGAGTTTCTTTCTAATCCTAGCCTCCCATTCAGCTGGCAGAGGGGATCACCAAAGTCAAATAAGTCCGGGTCACTCTCCTTTTGGCCAGAGTACTTGTTATTGGGTAATACTGCAGTGTCTGCACAGTGTACTGTAGCTAGATTGCACCCTCTGTTCACCTGGACCTCCCGATCTGACACATTTTGAATCTGGACCATCACTCGTCATGCATAGGCATGGCCACATGCAGGCAAGATACTGGGTTTAACCAATAATCCTTCTGGCAACTTTCCATCACCTGGTGCATCCAACATTAATATTTTGTTCTTTCGTTTCTTTTAGGTGGACTTCTCCATGGATTGTGCACTGGGGGTTAGGGGCCAATACCAAGGAGTCAGGTTCCTTTTCCACACTATCCCAACTGGCTGATCTGGGTCCTTTTCATTGGGTTTCTGTTGTAAGTCATATGCCCTTTTACTAAGGCTGGAATTCTTAGGGCCTGTCCAGTCAGCTGCCCTTGTTTCTTATGGCAGAGTTGTGCTAGTCTCCCAAACATGTGGGTGTCTGTTCCAATTAACAGGGGAACCCCATCATACAGTCCAGTGGGGGACACACTAGGGCCAGTGTCTCTACTTGCCCTCTACACCAGTTATAGTTGCAGGAAAGGACAACCAGAGGTGGACATATCCTAGCTAAGGATAAGACTTGTCGCTAAGCTCCCACACATGTAGGCCTCCAGGGATTGTAATGGCACATTAGATAAGTGTTTGTCATAGCAGTCCTGAAATACAATGGTCACTTGCACCCACTGTGAAGCACAGCCCAAGTAGGAATACCATTCACAGCCACAGTAGACTTCATTGAAGGGCCAACTATTTTGGACCAGTCTGGAGGAACGACAGCTGGGGCCTGGACAGACAATTTAGCCACAGAGGGTTTGAGTTAGGATGGCTGAAGCCTTCACTGTGGTCATTTCGTCACCCTTGACCATTGACTCATTTTCTGAAGCTCTCCTTGATGCCAGGTCACCACTTTCTCTAAGTCCTTCTGAGATTGGCATTCCTTCTTCATATGGCCATTCTTGCCACAGTTGTGACAAATGACAGGCTCTTGGGGCATCCTTGGGAGAACATAGCAGAGGATGCTGGAGCATCGATGGGAGATTGTGATCTGACTTCTGCTGTAGTGTACGATGTCTCAAAAGTTCCTTCAGGGTGGCAGTCAATTCCTTGAGCTCAGTCGAGAGGCACCCTTAGTAGAGGGTGCCTGAGGGTACACCACCCCATAACAGTCACGCCCTGACAGAGGCCAGGGTTTCTGTCAGCAGGGAATACCACAGCTAACCCAATCGGTTGTACTTTTCTGACTTCCTTCAGCAACTCCTCCCTCCACCGCTTAGCTCACAGTGGGACACTGGAAGCGGTCTCCACTCGAAGGGCCTTCTGGTGCCATGATCACTTGGGCTGCACTCACACCATAACTACAATCTCCTCTTCACCTTTACCTCCCGGGTTCTTTTATCAAGTCACAGTAGTCAGGTGGGTTACCTCTCCTACCCTGGAGCCTTAACTGGATGATCTGCAGTTTAGAATGCATGGCATGTTGCAGTATGTGCCCCAATCTCACACAGTTCAATCACTGGCGGCTACCCCACCTTTCCAGTAAGCTTTCTGCAGAGCTTTTTCTATGCAGTAACATACACAGACAAACCTTCCCCTTCCATTGTTTGGTACCTTGAATTTCCACATCAAAGTCTCCCTGACTCAGCGCCCAAAGTTGCCTTCAAGTACAGATAGGTACTTCTGAGCAGATGCATCAGGGTTTGTGGACCTCAAAATTGAATGGCTTCAAGGGCGGCCCTCAAACTTCTATGATTCCTTTCTGCTTCTCAGCCTCCTCACACTGCCACTTGGGTACCAAGGAGGCAACATAGTTGATCCAGGTCTCCACTCATCCTCTCCCTGGGGGTTGGGAGGGTATCACGTCAATACATCGCAAATATTTCATCGCAAACATTTCTTCGCAATCAGCTGATCGCAAACAACTTCAGCGTAACAAACAATTCGACGATGACATTATATCGCGATATCAAAGATTGGAGTCCTTACAAGCCTCCACTCACCATCCTTTTCAAAGCTGGAGATATAGTTATGATTGAACTGTAGCTAGACTCAGTCTTGCAGATGAAGCACCTCTGAATGAATGGAGAGAATGGGAGCTACGCTACCTCTCGATGCACATTAACCTGGTTTTAGAACATTTACCTTTGACTTTCACATCACCTATTGTTGTCGAAGTAGCAGTGGAGTAGTGGGTCTGGGATTCTATTTGAAAAGCTGCTGCTGAGGAGTGGGTCTGAAGCGGGATTTTAAACCCACATCCTGGCAACGTGATGTCACTCATGTGATTGCAGTCAGTTTTGGCAGACCACCACAGTTCAGAATTTACCTTTAAAGTGAATTTTACCGCAGAAATAACCTCAGCCAATAATAGTGCTGTCGGGACACAAATCATTCTGTCTCTGCAACCCCCTCCCACACACACAAACACACACACACACTTCTCTTCCTTTCTGTTGACAAGAGATGCCATCCTTTGTGACCAATACCTTTGGTCAAGTTTCAGTAGTGCAGCCAAGAGGACTGGGAGCAGGAAAACATGGTTTACATTTAGACCATTCAGTAAGTGACCATCTCATCTGCACTGCACTTTTGCATTATACTGATTGGTATAAGTCATGAAAGATCCTGGCTTACAAACTCCAGCTGCACAACAGAACAGTGAATATGCTGAACTGTGGCGCGCTGTAGACTCTATACGCTGCAATATATTGCGCCTTATTGCCGCATGGAAATTAACCGCCGATGAAAAGTTTTATGCCTGAAAAGATGTTGGAACCTTGGGAGGGTGCCCAAGAAGATTCTCAGCCTTCGTAGAGTCGTGACTAATGGTGGGTACAGACGAGGGGCCAGCATTGGCACAGGCACAGAAGGCAGGGCAGTAACAGGTGCTGGAATGGGAGGGAATGTTGGGAAAGGAACTCCCCAGGTGGCAGGAACAGTTTCTTAAAGTCCTCTATGGTTTTCCCTTCCTCCAGCAACAACTTAGCAAATTTCTCCTCAAAAGTCTAAGATAATGGTGGGAGCCCATCCTCCCCAGGGTCTTTATTGTCTTTGTTGTCACTTCCAGGTGGCTAGGATCCTCTAAGGCAATAGTCTGTGGCACTGTCCATGAGGTCACTACACCTACCAAGGCTATGAAAGTCTGGGCGATTAAATCAGCCTGTCAACCCACCACCACAGGGTTGTTTAAACATTCAGCTTTGGAGAGTGCTCCTCTACAGTGTCCTTACTGGTAGCCAGGGAATATCCAGTAAAAGCAGAGCATTTGGGGGTCGATCTCCTGCCCAGTACACCACTCCACCAACTGGTGTACAGCCATTTCTACAGGGTAGCCATTAATCTTTAACAATAATTTGTAATTTTGGCCACTAGAAGGCACACAAAGCCCAGTGGTGAGCCTCCAAGCTGTAATCCTTAGGTGGCGCTTATCTCATGGGCTACTACCCCTGCCTGCTTGGCTAGGTGCAGGTTAAGTGGACTAGGTTCTGATATGGGTCAGGGTTGGTAGTGATTGAGCTGACCTGGGCACAGCCCTCCAAGACACTGTAACTCCCTTTTCTCCTTCTAGTGGCCTGAACAGTACACATAATCACTTTTACAAAGGCCCTTATTCACCAGGCAATTACCCACACTGTTTGCACTTACCACCAGGGCTGGTTCCTCTAGCTTGACCCTGGGGACCCTGTAAAACAAGGTTAAGCACAGCAAATAACAACAGTACTATACTCTTGGCACAAACTGGAACCACAGTCAGGTTAAATGCAAACAAAGTTGAATCTGATTTATTCAGGGACTTGAACAAGAAAGGTGTAATCAGGTTGATTTGCTTAAAAGCTATATTAATCAGACAGTTATGCATGCAGTTCAAAGTCCCTACACAGTCACACACTCTGGGTACCCAGGTAGGAAAATGGTGGGCTAGCCAGGAACGTTGTAGCTGGTTGGGGCCCTATGATGGAAGAAAGCAGTATGCACAACACACACTATTTGTAATCTGGAGCTGGAGGGCTCAGTTCGTGAAAGAAAAGGCAACAAGACAATCAGATGACAACACTTTTAGATTTAGCTGTTGTTGCAGTGAGCTACCCTGATGTTTACTCATGATACCCAATACTGGACACAGGCAGGACGAAACTGAGACTGCAGGTTGTTGAGCTGGAGTGTCTAGAGAAGCAGGGCCCACATAAATTACTGAGGCATTGAGCAGGGGCTGATCCCCAGGCCGGTCTCTCATCGATGACTTTCTCGCGTAGCAGGTATTCTGACTGGGCCAGTGTAGCAGGGCCCAGGCAAGCAGAAATGGATATGGATTCAGTCCGTGGAGCTGGATACAGCCTCCAGCAAGCAAAACTCAGTTCAGACACACAGTGGGGAACCAAATCACGACCCACTATAAGCACACACATTCACATGTAAGGACATTCCACTGTACCAGGTAAATGGCTCTCCAATCACAATTACAGAGTCTGCACAATCCAGGAGTTCAGAGGTAGCTGGAAGTCCTGACAGACCAAGCACATTTGTAAGGAGGTTACATATGTATGGCATGATACTATACTGCTGTAAAGAACTGTGTACCACCTTGAAAATCCAATAAAAGTTTAAAAAGCAAACATGTATACATTACTTTACTATACAAACTCAATCCTTACAAACCATACAGCTAAAATTCAAAACATTCAGAAAGGAACTAATTAAATGATGAGTTAGCAACTCACTGCAATTTATGTTTAATGTTTACTGCATAGTACCAAATGTAGCCATTCAGTATATGACGGGTCTACAACATGCATGAAATGTCTTGCAATTCCCTATGACCATGATGTCCTGTATGCATGATGTGATGGTTAAACTCTCTGCCTACATGCTATAATGCAGATCCTTGTGTATGAAATACCCTACATATGGGAAGTGGTCATGCAAGACAGAGGTTTGATTTACTAGCTCTTACCTTCCTTATCTATCCAGCTACATCTTTCGATATTCCTACATTTTAAACATGGTTGAGCATGGATGCAGTTTAATCAGATTCTGCTGTTCCTGGTACACTGCTTATTTTATTTTTGGCATTTGGACTTTATTTGTATTCTGTAACACTGGACTGTGTTAACCTCGCTGGAAAGGTTATGGCCTGCTAAAAATGGCAGAGACTGGTAAACAACAAGCTTCCCTTGCAGATATTAAAGTTATGTTTCAAAAACTCTTAACGGACATGAACAATCTAAGAATGGTTTCTTAACAAATGACGCTAACTCTCCAATCTATAGATTTCCATCTAGCTGTGACTGAAAACAAAACTCTTTCTAATGAAGTTGAGGTACAAGAACTGCAAGCACGTATGCAACATCAGGATGGGACCATCAAAGAACTTCAGGCCAAGCTTGATGATATTGCAAATCGCAGTCAAGAAATCATCTGTGATTCAATGGCTTCCCTAAAGGCAGTAAACTCAACAACACTACTCCTTTCCTGTAACATGTATTGCCATATATTTTGAAACTTTGAATGACCATGGCATTATAATTGAGTGTTCTCATCAATCCCTGGTGCCCAAGCCACAGTTCAGTCAAGCGTCCACCCAATCTTGGCAAAATTCTCAGCTATGCTCATACTGAGCTGATTCTACAAAGGGCAAGAGAAATTGGTACACTTACATGGCAAGATTATCAGATCTTCATCTAGAGGATTATTCAAAGGACTTTTCAGCTAAGTGAAGAGCTTACACTGGTGCCAGACACGTTATGCACCAGTTTAGTATCCAATTTTGTTTAAGATACCCTGCTAGTATGTGCATCCCTCATAAAAATGTTACTTAAGAATTCAACACATCTGACACTCTTACGGACTTCTATCTAAGAAATGGCCACAAGCAGTACTGGATATGCATAATAATATGGCTTCTAAGGTGCCTAATGTTCTTGAGGCTATGGATACCACCACATCATCTTCTAATGCTACATCCCTTACTATTCAGCAGGTGAACAATTCACAAGATCAGGACACATGGTCTGTGGCTACCAGAATCCAAAGAAGACAATCAGCTTGACTGCTGGCAAGCTCAGAGAGTCCTCTACCCACTCGATATCTGGCTGCTGCAGTCATAGTAGAAGCCACAGTCCAGTTAAAACTCAGAGTCCATACTTGAACTATCTTCAGCTCTCCTTTGCAAATGGATATGCTCCCCGAAAGCCTGCTACACCTCCACCTAACTTACCTTATCAGGAGCATCCACCAACTTCAGAGAATCTGTCCATGTCAGTAGTTCAACTGTTTTTTGGCACTATTCCTAAATCCACCATGGATGTTTCATGGCTCACATCATGGTGAATTCACCACTGAAAAGCTCAGAGCATCCTAAAGAGCACTGTATTAAATCCCAGCCATGCTCGAATCCCGTGCTTCAAAACCCTCTGAAGTAAAACAGTTTGGGCCTTCAGGTACTTGAATGGATTTCGGTCTGCTACTTTTGATGGCAATAGAAGTTTTACTTAAGTTACCTTACTATCAAGGGAATGAGCAGTCAGGGTCTGCTGTATTATGTCTTTTGAACTCTGTGCATCGCTCTTAGTTCCCCTGTGGCTACTTATGTCATCCAGTTTGTCTGTGGTGATCCTGAACTGGCTGATCAGCATTCATTGTCCTTATTCTTGTTGATAGCCAGCAATACATTTGAGAGCTACATTACAAAGTCTAAGGGACCTTTCTTGTTTTAGACTTGGACTTTAGGTACTGTGATCATACATTGTTTATACAGACACTATATTGTAATGAAAACCATGGCACACTTTTCTTTTAATGCCGCTTGAGCTTTGACTTTAGTCCAGCAATCATTTAACTATGTTAAAAATAATACTTTGCATGAATCGTTGTACTGTGCATTAGGTCCACTTCAGTTGTTAGGTTTACTATTTAAGATAGCAACATCATTCTAAATAGACTGGTGTAATTTCAGAATGATGTTATTAGCTCAGAAGACACACCAATGTAAAATTTATTTTTGTTGCCTTACTGGATACAAGGTATATGTGACTATATTGGCAAAGTTGCCTGGATTGTTTGCAGGAGCGATCTCAGAAGTATAGACTTTATATCATCCCAGGAGATACTACACTGTGTTCTGAGTTATACATTGCTGCTCAATTCACTGCCTGATTCTGTGTCTGTTTAGTTTAGCTCAGTTTCTTTTCTTTACTGTTGGGCTTGATACTTATTGAGTATTCATATGTGTGCCATAATATAATATAGAATCGAGCTACCTTATGCTTAGACTATATATTTCATTTGTTTCTTTATCTGAGCTTGCCCACTTAATTTTGTTCCATCTCTTCGGCTCTCTGTGATATGGTACACATGTTACTGTATATGCTACTCCAGTCAGGCTCTTAGCTTAGTTCCTCCATCCTGATATGTCAGGTTTAAGCACCCTGATTTTTTTGTATTAGGTTCTATATCCTTACCCTGAACTACATTAAGTTGTACTCTATATGCATCATTTTTATGATTCAATCATTCTTTGTTCTCTATAGATGGGTTGGGAGTAGAGAGGTGGATTTGGTTTTCATTGTCTATATCCAGGACTTTTTGATGCAGCTTGGTCCGTGAGTTACTGATTCAACTCTGGGCTATAGTGTGGTGATGGAAACATCCTCCCCCACTGTTTGAATCACACACCAGTGTGCAGAGTGGGGCCCGGGACCATAACTAGTGGTTGTCCATTATCCCTCTGTTCATCTTAAATGGTTTGGTTATTTCTACTAACTTGGTCATTGGTGATATCTTTGATATGTTATCTGTTGGATACCAAGAGATCTGTTTGCTGGACCTTAGGAGATGCTATGCGATTTCTATTTATCCAAACTTTGCTATTGCCTGACCGCACATGTTTTGCATTTCCCTGTTGTGTTGCTAATTATGTATATAAGAGCACTGAAGCAGGGTGCTTTGGGTCCTCTGTCATATTCCTTATATCTGTACTTATCCCTGAATCATAGTTCTTCTTAATGACTGACCTACTGATGCACACTTGGAACATCAGAGATCTCAATGCATCTAGTAAGCATAAACAGGTTTTGACGCATCTTAAGTGACACAAAGCTGAAATCATTTTCTACAAGAAACCAAATTACTGTTAACAAAATGACAGATTGCAGTGTGATTGGGTTGGACCAGTAATAGCAGCCTCAGCACCTTCTAAAAATGAGGGTTGTGATTTTGATTCATAAGAGTTTAAAATGGAAAACTATCTCTATTATACCAGATGCTCAAGGTAAATTGGTGATAGCACTCTTAGATACTACCTCTGGGCCTTTACAATTAGTTAATATCTATGCACCCAATACTGATGAACCAGAATTTTTTCATAATTTGGCACAACATATATTCTCTAATTATACTTCTAATGTACCTATTATTTTTGGTGGGGATCTTAACCTTACTTCACACTCCTCCCTAGACAGAAGTAACTCAGCATCGGACTCCCATCATAGAAGTATATCTGCACTTTCCTTGCTGATGAGAGATGTAGAGCTCTCAGATGCTTGGAGATTGTTTCATCCAAGGGATAGAGAATATACTTATTATTCATCTATTCATCAATCTTGTAGTAGACTCAGTTACTGGTTGGGTCCCCTTTGGTTATACAAAATGTGATCAATTCCACTTTAATGTCTTTGCTTATTTCTGACCATGCTCCAGTAAAATTACATCTATTATGGGTCTTTTCCACCTCCCTTGTTCCCCTTCCTGGTGCTTGGAACCCCTTTTACTTAAAGATCATGACTTTTTGCCCTAGATTAGACAAGAGGTAATAGATTTTCTCCACTTATGACCTTACTGATACTACCACTTGAATTACTTGGGAGGCTTTAAAGCCACCCTTCATGGTAAGACTATCAGCTATGCCTCTCATAGAAGGAAAATGAAGGAACACCAACTTAATGAGCTAGAGAAAACACTTAAAGCTAAAGAAGCTATATATGCGGCTTCAGCTCACCCTGTCCCCAAGTCACCCTTGCACTATGAAATTTTACAACTCCAAATGGAATTAAATGTTTTAATTTCACACAAAACAGAGACTGCCATCCTTAAAATTAAACATAAATATTGGGAAAGAAGAGAAAGGTGTTACATTTTTGGTGTATCACCTTCATATGCAACAAATGGAACAATATATTGCTGGTTTACAAGATCCATCTGATTGAGTTTGTGCTGATGCTGCCTCTGTGAACCATATCATGACCACCTTTTTGTAAACAATTGTTCACTTCTCACTCCAATACAGATCAGACATCCATCACTAACTTTCTGGAAAGACTAGCCCTCCCATGCCTCTCACCTGTGGTATTAGCTACATTGGAGCAGTCTTTTACACTGGAGGAGGTGTAACAGGATCTAATATCCTTAAAACAGGAAAGGCACCTGGGAGTGACCAGTTCCTGTGGATTTTATACACCATTAACAGATGTTTTGTCCCTTGCTTTGAAGGTCTATGAGGAAGCGATGATTTCCAGAATACTTCCTTATACTATGAGGGAAGCGTTATTACCATGCTTCCAAAAGGACAGAAATTCTACCATCCTTCCAATTATTGGCCTATACCACTGTTCAATACAGATAGCAAAATTTATGCTCAGTTAAGCGGCATCTAGGTCTTGAGCCTCTTATTCCCCATATGGTTCATCATTCTCAGTTGGGATTTGTCAAGGGGTGCCTAAATTCTGACCACCTCTTTCACCTTTAATCTTATGCATAAGGCTAAACATCTCAAATCTCCAGCAATAGCTATAGCTGTTGATTTGAAAAGCATTTGATACTTTAGAATCAGCGCTACTTACACCTTGTACTGTCCTACCTGGGAAATGGTGACCATTTTGTTCCTGGATAAAGCTCTTCTACTCCTCTACTCTCTCCCTATGCAAGGGTTCTCACTAACTCTACCCTGTCACCTGCAGTTCAATTAGCCAGAGGTAGAAGACAGGGGTGTCCTTTGTCCTATTTACTTTTTATTTTAACTTTAGAACTCATAGCTGCTGCCCTTCATCAATCCTCTGAGATTAAAGGTATTTCTGTTGGTAATGTGCAGTATACTTCCTTAATTTATGCAGATGACTTATTCTCTCAGAAGATATAGAATCTTCTGATCATTCACTACCTCACTCCTAAACACACTTAATGGTTTATTTGGTCTTTCCGTGAATTACAGGAAAACAGGAGATCTACCACTAAATTGTTTTGCAAACCACATATGACTATTACCCTAGGATTTCATTGGGCCTCTAATGGAATCATTTACCTAGGGATAAAAATTTAATCTTACTTTAATACAATTTGGGATGCTAACCTTCTCCCCTGTTATCCGACATTAAAATTGTACTTGACTGATGGCAATCATTTAAACTCATGCTGGCAGGAAAAATTCCTACCATCAAAATAATGCAATGCCAAAACTTCTTTATCTTATTTCTAGTATTCCTTTAGCCTTACTAAGACTTCTGCTGACTATGATAGGCCTCATGCTAGGTGACTTTCTATGGAAAGGCTCCCCACCATGATTTAGTTGTACCAAATTATGGCTCATTGGTCAAGGGTTGGACTAGCCTCCCTTGGTTTCAAGCCTCATCTGTGGGCCTTTGAGTGTCACAGATTATAAGATGGTTTGATAAACTTACCCTGATGCCCCACATTGGCTACATATGGAAGCCTCTCAAATTCCTGGCAAGGTTCCTCTAATTTTATCTATAATGCTTTACCTAAAAAGCTAAAATATCATCTAACCATAGGCCCCTCAGTTTATTATTGGAATAAGCTTCATAAATTGTTGGGTACTGACCCTTAGCCTTTTCTATATACCCCTCTTTGAGGTAACCCAAACATTGTACTTGGGGACAGCTGCTAGTTTACTGGCCATGGAAACTAAGGTGGAGACAGCACCTGGGCAATATTTAAGCTCAAGATCCACTTGTACTGAATTCCTACTCTAGGTTACAAACACATTGGGGATTACCCAAGCAGTAGTTTTGGAAATTTCTACAGATCTGTGAAGCCACTTTGGCCCTAATCCAATCCCAAATTAATCAATCGCAGTCTTCTACATCCATCTGTTCTTGGTGAAAATGCAAAACCGGTAGATCTGGGCTAATTTATAGAACTATTAGAAATCATCAATCAGATCAATCATTGTCAGTCAAAATGAAATGGGAATTTGCCCTGCAAATACATATCTCAGAGCTACAATGGAAAAACTGTTGGACTTTTGCCATAGTACATTTAAAGATGTTTGTAGTATGCTCATTCAGCATGAAATACTTCATTTTGGTACAGGACCCTATCAGTATTATAGTATATCATTTAAACCTTTTACAAATGACAAATGCTGGAGATGTAATGCTCCTGGGGCCAATCTATTTCATATTGTATGGTCTTGTAACCATATCAACCTTTTTGGCAAAGGGTCCATCAGTTTGTAGTAGATGTCCTTGGTCACAACATTCTTTTCTTGGCCCCTTTATTTTTATTACATATCATAGACTATGCTCCTTTCTTCTCACGTTTGCAACACAGATGGTTGGCAATTCTTATTATTCAGGTGAAGTGGCTCATCTTAACTAGATGGAAGACCCCATTGATACCCTCCTTTGCAGATTTACTAACCAGCCTTAATCAGGTTGCATCCTTTGACCGACTACATATTTGGCCTCAGGTCAATCAAATGATTTTATGAATTCTTGGCAATCATATTTCAACTTTCTAAAGTCCTATTAAACTGGAGCTACCTTGGTCTCTTTTAATGTCAAGCATTATATAACAATACATATTTTATAACAGTACTTGATCTCTTGGTGTTTATGTTAAATTCCTAGTTCTTTATGGTTTTTATTCTGTACTATGGTTGTACTGTTACATCTGTTGGGTTGCTTTCAGGTTATGACTATTTAAGGCATACTGATGCCAATGGTGCTGTCATACATTATATTACTAATCTTACCTATAGTGGTATATGGTTACTTGCTTAATGTATTTGTTCATATGCCTAAAACTCAATAAAAGACTAACTGCAAAAATAAATAAATAAATACCCTACATAATGTGGGCTGTTTTCTAGCAGGCATATAACAAGTCTTGCACTGGAATACATAATGCAATAAATGTTTTTTCTGTAACTGACACTGCTATCAGAATAGTCACCAACATCCTAATACTAAGTGCCTGCAGATACAACGCATGTGGCACCAAACCCTTGGACCTCTGGAGGTTGATGTTTTCACCATAGTAAAGACCCAAATTTATCAGCCCATATACTTACTGTACAGATGGTAAGGCCTCTGTAGGTTGGGTACCCTCCCGCTGGCTTATGGGGTCACTATGTTACACCACCACCAGACTGTCATAGATGTTTGTAGTGGCTCCTGGGTTCCTTTCTATGTTGGCAGTGAAAGGATTCCTATGCAGAGAGAAAATATGTGGTATTGTACCTCTGCCCTGAGAAAGATTTTAGTGGGCTTGATGACTGCTCATAGAACCCCGGGACACTGTACCTGTCCACTAACCACTGTGGCCCTCCTTTGGTAGATCCCACAAAGTAACAGCATTTTCCTCAACTCTGCATACCGAGTTGTATGGCACTCAGTAGTCAATAATGAGAACAGGTGGAACAGTAAAACATAAATTTATTTTCAGGAACTAACCTAAAAGAAAAGGAATTAATGGCAAATTCCTGTAGGGCAGACATTACTTTGATGCAGCCCTAAGGAGCCCATCAAGGTGGAGTCAATACTACCCAATGTCCATGTGGCCACATTTAGGCAAGCACTTTGCAGGCACAGCTTAGTCACCCTGTTCTTGGCTGCCTCTAAATAGGCCCAGCAAGGTGCAGCCTACCTCAGCACATCTCTAGAACACATCCCAGTACAACATATGATGGCATTCTGTATTGCAAAGCAGCTACCCTCTCCCACTTGATACTAGAAATATCTCCTAAATAATTATATGGGAGCTCCTACATGCAGTTCTTGGTACCCAGGGTGGAATCAGCGCAGGGTGATAATGTTGCCATGTATTGACTGACAATGGTACACTTACTGGAAAACAAACATGCACAGATATAAGCCCCTCTTCCAAAAGGCCATGCAATTGCTTAAAATGATACCACATGGACCTCAAATATGAAGTATTTGTAATCTGGCCCAATTGCCAGTATGCAGAGAACATATCACAAATACAAACTATGTCCCCTGAAGCAGGAGGAACCTGATCTTTTTATGGTTCCAGATGGAACAGCTCCTCTTGGTTCCTGCAATCCTCTGATCTTCATTCTGCATGGTACCATGCTGGATCAACAGGACTCCTCCAGAACCTCACACCACTCTCTTGGGTACTGGCATTTCAGGCTCCTCCTGATGTTTGCCTGACTCTCTTCTCCTTGTCTGCTGAGATTCTGTGTTGATGCCCATGTGCCAGCTTCAGACCCCATATGACAGCCAATGCCCAACACCTGACTGTAGTGCCTGCTAATGGAACCCAACCAGAAGCCCTGGATTCACTTCTCTTCTCTACACTGTCTCTTTAACATATTCACTCATGATGGCTAGCATGAGAATGCTGCTACTTTCCTCATTAGGTATCACCAGCTTCCTTCCCATTTGTCTCACAGACAGAGATCTGTGATGACATAGAGTGAACTCTATAGGCAGCAGATACTGTTCCTTCAAGATCTGTCACAGATCTGCCAGCCTCCAGTACAATCTCCCTACTTATGTCCTTAGACCAGGTCCAGCTCCAGTTGGTTAAGGTGGTTTTCAATCAAAGGCAATCCCTCCTGGAAATCCATACTCAGTGGTCCATTAGTCCACCAAAGGGTGCTGGAATACATAGTCCTTCAATATCCCAGAGACCTACTTTTGGTTGGTTGGCTGTCCTTCAAGGTCAGAGGTCAACAAAGTGGTGGTGACCACAAGGTAAAAGGGCATTGGCTCCAATGTTTTCCTTTTAAAGGGTTCCTACCCTTATTTATGCCTCTCACCCCCAATTCTGGTGACAGGGGTGGACAATAGCTTCCAGTTGTGGCAGAGAAGTAGTCAGAGCAGTACTCCATTGGCAGCGGCTGCCTTCCCACCTTTGATGTGCATCCCAAGCCACATTCCATAATGGTGCAAGAGGCTCGGAAGCAGCGAAGTCTCTGCAGCTCCCAGCAGGTCGCCACTGCACAATCAGAGTTCCGTGATGGAGGGAACAAAACAAAGGCAACAACACTCTGGTTCTGGTTGGGCCCCAAGGTAAGCCCCATGCAACGTGTGTGTGTGTGTGTGTGTGGGGGGGTTACAATTAGAAACATAAACACATAATATAGAGAAGTACAAAAATTCCTGAACAGTCCATCTAGTCTATCTCAAGATTCCCTAAACGGAATCATTCTAAAGCTACTTATTTCTCCTTCTACTTTCTATTCTTTCTACATTATCCTCGTATTATAGCTCTCTTAAAGAGCCACTGACACAAAAGAAAACTTTGAAAACATAATAATTAGTTAGTTAGTTAGTTAGTAACTTTCTTTTTTAACAGGATGGAACTTTAGGTCCTATAGGACCTATTTACAAAGTTGTCCTGTACATGCAAGTACAAACATTTGACAATATAAGACATACAAATGTTACCAATCAACTGTTAACAAAATACAATAAATAGTACAGTCATACATAAATTGAATCAAAAGCAGACACATTCTTGTTGATAAAAATATCAATGGCTGGCTTAAAAGCAGATAACTTATGCTGATTCCTAATTAGTGGAGGTATTTGATTCCATACAGCTGCAACTGAGTACAGTATTGAAAAGTCATCTGTTCAACTCTCGCTCGTATTTTGGGAAAATTTATGCCTCTGTGGGTTACATCTCTTAATGTATTATTGTTCTTCCTTTACTGGTGCGATGGTTAGGTTACCCTTTATAAGACCCTCCTTAAGTTTAAATGTTAGAATGGCTTGTTGCTTTTTAGGCAAATAGCCAAGATATCCCATTCTAATTTTTCAAACATTATGTAATGGTGTATTTGAAATGAATACATTTCAAATACACATACCAGTTCGCAGTGAAAACCAAGTTAGCAGGAGGACATGGTTTTTACTGTAAAACCAGCAGAGGAACATTTGTCTGAGCTGCCATGGCTATAATTCACAAAATAAAGATTTTATTCAATTGATTGGTGGTGCTGGAATTTGCATTTTTGGAAAGAAATAATGTGACCTACTGGAATTGAACCTAAGTCCCAGAGAATACTGTTTCAGTGGTCTAATCGGTACTCTAACCCATGAACTACAGGCTCACATGGTTTGTAAGTTAAATTGCTTACCAATGGCTAATACTGCACCAAGAAACATCTAATTGTCATTTTGATTATTCCTAGTTGCAGGATATGCAACACTGGAGAACATAAGTGTGTCTGGTAACCCCAGGTCTAACCATGCAAACCTGAGGCTATGTGGTCAGAGTACTGTAACGATATTCGAGGGCCTGGATTTAATTCCCATTAGGTCACATTATTTCTTTCTCATAACAATCTGAAATTTAAATTTCTTAGCAGTGGCTAATACTGCACCAAAACATCTAATTGTTGTCTTGATTATTCTTAGCTGCAGTATATTCAATACCAGAGAAAGGAAGTGTGCCCAGAAACCTCTAGATCCAAGCATGGAGCCTGTAGCTCAGTGTTTTGAGCACTGAGATGGTTTAATTCCAGTAGGGCACATTATTTCTTTCTCACTACAATATGTGTTACTAGTTCAGTAAAAGGAACAAATCACCTACTTTGTTCATCTGTTTGTATGTTGACCAATAAGGCTACAAACAAGTCTTTGCTTCCTCTGCGTATAAAATAGAAGTTCATTGTGTATGAGCTGGAGTCACTATGCATGTATCATTTTGTGCACAGTGATTAGTTTAAATTTTCTGTATTGATGTACAGTATGTCTAATGTGCATTTTATATTTAAGCCATAATACACAACAAGGTATCGCTACCATGGAATATATTAAATGACTCCGGTGTGTCTTAATGGCATGAGGCAATAGGCTGAGGGATTTCAACCACCTGAGAAGGAATGATATCCCATGATAACGCATAACTTGGCATGTGCTATTTTGATAATGAAGTCTGTCCATTTTTGGATTTATGAAAAACTTAAAATGTAGTTGTGAAAACATGCTATAGTGATTTTGTTAACTGATGTCATGACCTACTTTGGGACTGAAATTGCACTAAGAGATCATCTCGGCTGAAGGAGTTACGCCCAATCAGATCTGAGAATTTTATGAGCCCACTGGCACAGTGGTAGAGCTATCACTTATGATGCCAGTGACCCAGTTTTGGGAACAAACTTGGGTTGCTGAAGGCCAGCTGGGGAGGAGGATCGAGCACCCACTGGCTGCTCTCCTCCTCTGGAGAGGGGCTGCCTGTTCTGCCATTCTACCACCACCTGGGTGACCACAGATGGAGGTGCAGTGGGATGGCATGGAGCAGGTTGGAGGCCGTTGGCCAGGAGCTGGAGTGACAGCACATTGTGATGTGCTCTGCCCTTGGCTTCCCTAGCATGCCAGCATCCTATGAGGCAGCACCAGAAAAGTGGAAAAACCACACCTGGAGACAGGACCCGCTAGCCCAAGACATCCACAACCAGGATCCTGGAGGGCGGGACAGATCACCCAACATACACTGACAGACTCAGGGGACTTGGGGTCCCTTCTCCCTGCTCAGTGGTGGTAAACTACAGCAGGATGGGGTAGATCTACCAGAGCCCCAATGGAGTTACCTGGGGAAGAACTATGGGAGCACACACAGCCTAGGGCCCCCGAGGATAGGGGTCTAGTGCAGTGAGTAAGGGGGATAAAGAGTAAATATATAAAAAAAAAAGATTTGAGGATTTTGATCATCCATTTCATAAAAGTATACTTATCCTACTGCATTTACTATTGTTGCAATGTCCTGGGACACCATAGCAAATAATCATAACTCAATAGTTTTATCCCAGAAACAAAAGAAAAAATTAAGCAGATTTTCATGAATGATATCACTTCATCACATATAACTGTGTTGCATGTATGAAATACAATGGTTCTACATGCAAAATGTAATAGTTCTGCATGTATGAAATACAGTACTTAGACGTATGATGTAATAATCGCATGTGTATGAAATGGAGCAGTTCTAAATGTAGGAGTTAATAGTTCTACATCATTAAAGTGGGGCAGTTCTATGTGTTGGAAGTCCGTAACTAGAGCGAACCACACTATAGCAAACTCTCACATATAATGAATGCAGTTCTTGGCTCCGACTGTCAGATGGAAACTGATGTGAAACAGCTGATCTTCAGTGTGCAATTGTCAGTCTCAGTCTGGCAGTCATTCTATACTCTGTCACCCATTTACTGTTGCAGTAGCAATATAGCTCAGTTAGTTAGTAATTTACAGGTTCAAGTATCAGTAATTAGAACTGATAAGTACAGATCCCCTGCTGTTTTTGGGTTATGCTCACTCATTGCTTTCTCACCGAGATGAAGTGACTGGGTATACCTTACAGACCAGGCTGGCTATCCTGGACAGATTAAAGGCGGTGATAGCCTTTCAAAACTTCCCTGGGAGACAGGTTTTCAAAATCAACCATATGTACTTGGAAAAGCAAGAATGTGAACTGAGGAACTTTCAGATGAGTGTGCTGGGTCAAGCAGGCTTACAAAGATAAAAATTGGGAAGGCCAGATGACAGTGAAATTGACCTAGCAATGCAGCTCTAGTTTTCCAACAATGGGCAAACAGAGGGTTGTGCCAGGTGCATTGTCAAAGAAAAAGCAGATCAGTTTGCCAAGGTGATTTATGAGCTAGACATTGGATTGAAATCTCTTCTGACTGGTTGTAGTGATTCCAGTGTTGTCATGGCATCTGAAGAGTGTGCATCATGGGACAGCAGAGATCCTGTGATGACACTGTACCTGTTGAGTTTATACCCAGACTGAAAGACATCCTTGTTAAGGAGGTTACCTACCAGCACAGGTCTACAATGCTGATGAGATGGACTTGTTCTGGAGGTGCCTCCTTGACAACACCCTGGCAAGCCAGAATGAAGAAAATGAATCAAAGGGATTTAAGATCAGTAAAGAAAGTCACTTTATTGTTCTGCATTAACACAGTAGGTTCTCATGAAGTGCAACCCTTATTCATAGGCAAATTTGAAAAGCCCAAGTGTTTCCACCATGTATCCATGGCTTCACTGCCTGTCAGCTATGATAATAGCCTAAATGCATGCATGGCAGCAGAAATTTTCAATTTCTGGTTCATGGAAAGTATTATGCATGTGAGAGTATACCTGAGGCAAGCAAAATTGCTAAACTGAGCCCTGCTTCTCCTGGATTGCTGAAATAATGGAATGTGCAAATCTGTGTGCTGTTCCTGCCAAAGAACACTATATCTTGGCTACAGCCCATGGATGGAGGGATCATTATGACTTTAAGAAATGCTATTGCAAGCAGTTGGTTAGTGATCTGGTCATATTGGATGGCACACAAGTTACAGAGTTCCTGAAAAGGTTTAGACTAAAAATGTGGCCACTCTAGTTGGAGAGGCATGGGTCAACATTTCAGAAGCTACTGTGGCTCACCGCTGAATGCCACATTGGGTCTGTGTTTGGCAACCTGTCATGCCATGCCATGCCACTGAGGACTATAACCCAGATGACATGGAGGAGCTGGCTGCTATTGCCTCAGAGCTGGGCATAATTGATTCCAAAGAACCAGCAAAATTAATTGACAAATGGCTGTCGGTACATGATGTCACAAGCCCACTGAGTTAGGGCAGGAATTCCCTGGGCTTCAGTGAATCCCCTGTGATCAGGGTCAGGATGTCCCATCTCTGTCCTTTTAGTACACTACTGTTTCACAATTGAACATATGCCAGAGGATCCTGAGGTACCTCTCTCTGCAAGGGGGTATGAATACAACCTTGAGTCTGTGTTCCTGTGAGAGAATCCTCTTGACCACTGCACAATGAATCAGAAAACCACAGGTGTGTATAGGCTTTTGGGGGTCCTATACGCCTTTTATGTGTCTCCCAGAAATGCAGAGACTGGTTCAAACATCCACAGACTCCTTCTTGAGACCTATTGTATTTCCTCCCTTCTTTCATCCACAGAGTCCCTTGTGGTACTTTTACTTCAGTAGTGTTTGACCCTTTAGCAGTCACACAGACGTAGTATAGTTTGAACAACTCTTTCCCAAATCAACACATACAAAAGACATTGGCAGAATTATCTTAAAGTAAGCCAAAGGCTTTACTAATTAATTATTAAGGTACAGTAAATAACTTAAAGACAGATAATTTTAGACATTGGTTACAGGATATGGACAGAAAATGGAAATATACAATAAAAACCTACACTTTAAAATTCTGAGGTTAAAGTTCTACCTCACCAGTCCTTGGTTGCTGAATTTGAAGTGCAAAGTGTGCATAGAAAAGTAGCTGAAATCTTGATTCTTGTGGTTCTGGAGAATTCTTGAAAAGAAAATATCTCTGCTCTCTCAGCAGGACAGGGTCCTAAGTGCAGTTACTTTCACCAAAGGTAAAAGGCAAAAGGTTCTGATAAAGTCTTGCACCCCAGTTTTATGGGGTTTCTCAAAGGGCAGGTCCAGTGATAGTGACTTGCCCTGTGGTTGGCTAGCATTCTGTCTCTATGGCTACACAACCAATCAGGTTTCACTATTTTATTACAAAAACAAATGTTCATCTCTGAATACGAGAGAAAAAGGGCTCAGAGGCCAGCCAGTTCAAACCAGAATTATTAGGAGAAGATTCGCCTCCTTCCCCTTGAAATGGCTGTAATGAAGCTACATGCAGTATGCAATTTACTTAAATGCTAGTCCATTCAGCTGTAATTAGATTAACTCAAGGTAGACCTGCATGGACAAAAGGGTTCCAGATGGCATGGCACCATTAGAGACTGTGGGCTATTCAGACACAAATGGATTCCTGGCTTTCCAGCCCTTCTTTATTAGCCCTTTTATTTCCTTTTAAATGATCGAATTAAGCTCTAGTCCCTGACTATCGGCTAGCAGTTTCTCTGCCCAGTAACAAGAAATTACATCATTTTAGGACCCATGTTTCTTGTACCCATGATCCTCTGTAAGTTAGACTTGGCCACCATGGGCATCCCTGATGGATTATATCCATAAAATAACATGAAATAAGATTAAAACAATAAGGTATAGCTTTATCCCACCGCACTTTTCCTCCTTAACAGAACCTGGGGCACACCACTTTCAGTAAGGTTTTCACCAGTTCTGTCCCTTACACCAATTGTGGGATAGGCCATCTGCATTGGCATTAGCAGACCCTGACCTATGTTTAATGTCCATGTCATAGGCATATAGTGAAATGTTCCTTCTAAGGAGTCTCCCATTCATCTTTCCCATTTGGTTTAACCACACCAGAGGGTTGTGATCTGTCTGTACCTTAAAGTGCCTCCCATAGAGGTATGACTCTAACTTCTTAGTGACCACATCAGGCAAGGCATTCTTTTTCCACAGTGGAGTACACCTGCTCCCAGCAAGTAGTTTCCTACTTAGGTACACAATGGGGTGATATTTTCCCTGTTGGTATGTCTGGTTGAGGACACCTCCAATTCCCTCATCTGAGGCATCCATCTGCACCACAAAAGGCCTAGTGTAGTCTGAGCTGGACAGCACAGGGCACTGCACAGCACAGCTTTTAGCTGTGTGAAGGCCCTGTTACATGCTGGGTCCCATTTTACTTTCTTGGGTTGCTTTTTCTTTAACAAGCTAGATACAGGAACTGCCAGGGTATTATAATTTGGTACAACATTCCTATAATACCCTGTAGTCCCAAGGAAGCTCCTGACCTGCTTCTGGGTTTCCGCATGAGCCATGCTTCAATGGTCTCTATCTTGGCCTGGTTTGGACGTAGTTGTCCCTCCCCACTACATGTTCCAAATATGATACCTCAGCCATGGCCACCTGGCACTATTCAGCTTTGACGTTAGTTCTGTGTCCTGTATCCTGCCCAACACTCCTTTAGATGGGTCAGGTGCTCTTTCCAGCTACTACTGAAAATTGCAATATCATCTGTGTAAGCCACTGTGTACTCTTCAGAACCCTGTAGCATCTGATTTACCAACAGTTGGAAGGTGGCAGGTGTTCTTCATCCAAAAAGGCATCACCTTAAATTCAAAGAGGACTACTGGGGTGGCGAAGGCTGACCATTTCCTAGCTCTGGCAGTCAACTCCACCTGCCAGTACCCCTTTGTCAGATCTAAAGTTGTTACGAGGTTACCCCAAACTTGCCGAACAACTTGTCTGTCAGTAGCATTCAGTGGGCATCGGACTTTTGTGATTGCATTAAGTCCATGATAGTCCACACAAAAGTGGGTAGACCAATCTGGCTTGGGGACGAGGACTACGGGTGAGGCCCAGGGACTGTGGGATTTCTGGATTATCCCCAAATCCAGCATTTCCTCCACCTCCCTCCTAATGTCCTTTAGAATGGCCTCAGACATCCAGTAGGCTATCCATCATATGGGCGCTTGCATCCCTGTGTCTACATCATGGGTCGCTAAGGGGTTTGTCCGGCTTGGCTGTAAATAAAGGGCAAAGTCCTCTAAAACCTCCCTCACTTCCTGGGTCTGTTCTGGGGTCAACTGGGTGACAGCTGGATTGTCTCCATAGAGAACTCCCACTCACTTTCCTCTAGCAAGTCCAGGAGGGGGTCTTTTCTCGTCTGCCTCTCCCAGACCCACACACACAGCAAACACCATGTTGGCCCTATTTACACATGGCTTTATGATATTGATATGGTAAATCTGATGGGTATGGCTCTTTCAGGCAGTTCTACAAAATAGTTCACGCCATTAATCTGTCGGACAAACTTGTATGGTCCTCACCACTGCCTGCAGCTTGTCCTTCCAGACTGGAATAAGGACCATTACTTCCTGGCCTGTGCTGTATGAACAAGCTCTGGCTCCTCAATCATGCTAGACCTTCTGCTTCTGCTGGCAGCTGACAGGTTGCTTTGGGCCACCCTCATAATCTCTTTCAGCTTCTTCCTAAACTTAAGGACATACTCCACTATGGGAGTTCCCTGGGTGGTGTGCTTGCCTTCCCAGTCTTCCCAGATCAAGTCTAGGGGCCCATGCACCTTACTACCATATAAGAGTTTGAAGGGGGAGAACCCAGTTGACTCTTGGGGTATCTCCTGTATGCAAACAACAGGTGGGGAGGTATTTCCAAGTCCCATTACCCTAGCTTTATCCCTCCAGTACTGTTTGTTTCTTTCCTTTTAATATAATCTAGGTCAAATGTCAATTTTGCCTTGTACATATGTAAATATTTGTATACCTGTTTCGTCATAAATCTTTTATTTGTGTTCAATCAGTACCATGTCTTTTGTGTAAAACTGTAACCTTATATTGTTAAGACAAATCAGGTCCATCTTGTAAATGAGCTATGCTCAATGATGCTCACCTGAATAAATAAAGATTTTGATTGATTGATTGATTGATTGATTAATTGATTGATTTCTCCCAGTCCCTCCCATGCTGTTAGCAAACACTTGGAGCATCATTTTAGGATGCCATTGAAACATTCCACAAGCCCATTGGCTTGTGGGTGATAAAGTGTTGTGTGTCCTTCACCACCCCACACTTCTTCCACAAACTCTTCATCAGGTCCGACATGAAATTACCCCTGATCAGAGATAACCTCCTACAGAAACCCCACATGGAATTAAACTTTGCAAGACATTTGCCACTTTATGTGCCTTAATTGAGAAGAGGTCACTATCTCTGGGTATCGGTGATGAAATCGACCACCGTCAGGATGTACTTTTTCACGGAAGAGCTTGGGGTACTGAAGGGTCCCACAATATCCATTCCTACCTTATGAAATAGCTCCTCCACAGTGGGCAAGGAAACTGGGGCAGCCTTTATTTTACTATTTGCCTTCCCAATCTGTTGGCACCAGAGACAAAACCTGCAATATTCCTTCACCTGCTGGGTGAAGTTAGACCAATAGAAATTTTGGGCCAATTGCTGCATGATGTAAGCAATGCCCAGATGTGTGGACATGGGGATAATATGAGCAGTCTTGAGCAACCACTTGCAATATTTCTGGGGAACAATGAGTTGCCTGCCCATCACCCTTCCTCTGTCCTCACATCCTGTGTATACAACAGTCCATTGTCCCAAAATACCTTATGTCTCATGACACCTACCTGTGTCCCATCAGATTCTGCACAAGCCTTCAGCCTCCAAATTAGGGTCAGCCTCTGAGCAGCTGCAAAATCTTCACATTTTCCCAAAGCATGGGACATGTCTCCTCACTTCCTAAACTAGAGTCCTTAGCTCTAGCATCAGGGAATGCAGTCACTGCCATCCCTAACTTTCTAACCATTTGTTACCCCTCCTCAGAGTAACCTCCTGTAGCTATTTGGTGAATGGCTACTTGGGGAAGTCCTACCTCCATTTCACTATTCTCCTTTCAGGAGACACAGGTTGGGGAACCAGCCTCCTATTCTTTCCACAGGAGCTTCTGTGGGTTCAGGGAATTACAAGCTGCCTTAGCCACCTGACTGTGGGCAGCCACACACCTACCCCCTGCTGGAGATTGTTACCTATAATCACATCCAGGGTGAGGTTGTCTGCCATTTACACTTTTGCACCCCTCTCCCTCCTCACCCCAATCCAGGAGAACACTAGCGAGTGGCAGGGTTTCTCCTCCCTTGGTAATCCCCTCACAGTTACAAACTGATTAGGTATAAGCTGTTCAGGCCAATCAAATACCCTTTTACCAGGGTAAGAGATGCCCCAGTGTCCTTAACCTTGGGTCTGCACCACATTTATGGTAACCGGTGTATGTGCTCCCCAGGTTCACAGGCATACTCTCAGGGATACACAGTGCACCTACGTCCTTTGAGGAACACTTTTCCACTCTGTGCCTTTTTCAGACACTGTCTAGCAAGATGCCCTGGCTGCTTACAAAACCAACATTCACCACTTTTTTATCCAAGACATCCCTTCTTGTTAACTTGGGGCTTATCCTTTATGCAGAGGCAGTGAGGGTTTTAGCTGCCCTGAAGGCATGCTTTTCCTCTTGTCCCTGAAGCACCTACTTCCCCACTTCTTTCAGAGCAGGTCTCCTCCTGGCACAGCGCTCTGAGAGCTCAGCAGCTTGTTGTGCTGTTTTTGGATCCCGTCCTCTAGCTAGGTTTTCGACACCACTGGGCAAGCCCAAAAGAACTGCTCCAGTAACTTAACCTCCCAATTTTCCAAACAGAGTTTGCTTCCACCCTCCCACCAACATTTCAAAAACTGATGTTACTTTGTGGTAAGTCCTCAAAGCTCATGTCAGGGCTTTTTCCAGTTTCCAGAATTTAACTCTGTAGGCCTCAGAAGTTAGTTCATACTTTTTCAGTAAAGCAATTTTAAGTTTTCATATTCTTTAGTGTCCTCATTGTCCATTTGGCCTAGTGACTCACACTCTTGCCAGTAAGCAGTGGGGATAACTGAAAGCTACAGGCCTCCTTGGGTATCTTGGCCTGGTACAGACCTTTTCAAACAAATTAAAATGCATTCATATCCTCCCCAATTTAAATTCCACTGTTAATTTGGAATTTAATTTATATTCCAGCCCTGGAGTTTCAGGTTCACCCCTGCCATTTACCTTTTTGCTTCGCCCTTATAATGGACCCTTTTCTCCTGGCATAGCTGTTTCAGCTCTTCTACAGTGTAGTCACTGTACTTGGAAGTTATCTTTCTTCCCTACACTAACACTAGTCTGCCTTTACTTGCAGCAAGAAAAATCAGGTTAGGGAACTATATGTTGAATCAATTTTCCCTTTTCCAATTTCTGCCCTTTTTGTGTGGTTTATTCAAACAGTTCACCAATTGTGCTCAACATCTGTAACAAGCCCGCTCAGGTGGGGCTTGAATTCTGGCTATAGTGAATTCCCTTGTGATCAGGGTCAGGATACCCCATCCTCTGTTCTTTTAGTATGCTCACTGTTTCACAACTAAATGTATGCCAGAGGATCCTGAGGCACCTCTCTCCATGTGACGGGTGTGAATACAATCTCAAGTCTGTGTTCCTGGAAAGAACCCTCTGGCCACTGCACAATGAAGCAGAAAACCACAGGTGTGCATAGGACTTCAGGGGCCTTTATACCCTATTGTCTTTCCCCAGAAATGCAAAGACTGGTTCAAACCCTCACTGACTCCTTCTTGAGACCTTTCATTTTTTCCCTCCTTTCATTCACAGAGTCCCTTGTGGTACTTTACTTCAGTAGTGTTTGACCCTTAACAGCCACACAGACGTAGTATAGTTTGAACAACCATTTTCCAAATCAACACACAAAATACACTGGCAAAACTATCTTAAAGTAAGCCAAAGGCTTTTCTCATTAATTACTAAAATACAGTAAATAACTTAAAGACAGATAATTTAGACACTGGTTACAGGATATGGACAAGAAAATGGAAATACACAATGAAAGCCTATACTTTAAAATTCTGAGGTTAAAGTTCTACCTCACCAAGTCCTTGGTTGCTGAATTTGAAGTGCAAAGTGTCCTTAGAAAAGTAGCTGAAATTTTGGTTTTGTGGTCCTGAAGAATTCTTGAAAAGAAAACATCTCTGCTCTCTCTCAGCAGGACAGGGTCCCAAGTGCAGTCTCTTTCGCCAAAGTCAAAAAGGCAGAAGGTTCTAATAAAGTCTTGCACCCCTGTTTTATGGGGTTTCAAAGGCAGGTCCAGTGATACTGATTTGCACTATAGTTGGCTAGCATTCTGTCTCTATGGCTGCACAATCAATCAGGTTTTACTATTTTATTACAAAAATAAAAGTTCATCTCTGAATAGAGAGAAAAGGGGATCAGAGGCCAGCCAGTACAAACTAGAATTTTTAGGAGAAGATCCAGCCTCCTTCCCCTTGAAATGGCTGTAATGAAGCTACATGCAGTACAGCAATTTACCTAAATGCTAGTCAATTGAACCATAATTAGATTAACACAGGGTTGACCTGCAGGGACAAAAGGGATCCAGATGGCATGGCACCACTAGAGGCTGTGGGTTATTCAGACACGAATGGATTCCTGGCCTTCCAGCCCTTCTTAATTAGCCCTTTTGTTTCCTTTAAATGGTATAATGAAGCTCTATTCCCTGACTAGCAGGTAAAAGTTTTCTGCACAGTAACAAGAAATTATATCATTTTAGGGCCCATATTTTCTTTGTACCCATGATCCCTTGCAAGTTAGACTGGGCCACTTTGGGCATCCCTGATGCATTATAGCCATAAATTAACATGGAATATGATTAAAACAATAACGTATGGCTATATCCTGCCACAGATGAGACCACTGAAGAGGAGTCTGGTGAAAGTCCAGTGAAACCAAGGAGACTGTGTCACCAACCTACAACCAAGCCACAAGCAGTTTGCAGAAAGGCTTGACCTGGCTACAGGTGCAAGAGGCAGATCCCATTAAGGTCCTTTAATTCAGAATCTGATCTGCTGCTCCACTGACCAGGCTACAAAAACATTGAAGCAGTCCCTAAATACTTCCTACTCAAACTGCATCCAAAAGGCAACTCCTCCCCATAAAGTGAACAGTAAAGTGAGAGTGAATAGAGCATAAAGCTCAAAGCCTAACTCAGAATTAGATAGTATTTTGTAAGCACAATTAAATCACAATTAAAGATTCACTTGGCACACAATGTAAACATTGTTTCTGGTTTATTTAATACAGTATTAGTATTATTGCTGATGTCACCTACATCAGAAGCCTGACTGCAAAACCTGATACCCAATTCTCACAGTGTTGCTCGATATAAAGAACACTCCACTATAATGAACATGGTGGATGGCTCCAAAAATGTTTATTATAGTGAGGAACTACTGTAATACCTCTACATGTAGGAAGCAATAGTTCTACATGTATAAAGTGAAGCAGGTCTACATGTAGGAAGTACTAGTTCTACCTGCATGAGGGTGGATCAGTTTTACAAGTAGGAAGTAATAGTGAAGTCCTACTTTTGAAGTGAGCAGTTCTATACGTACAGAACAATAGTACTACATGCATAAAGTGAAGCAGTCCTGCATGCACTGGAAGTAAGAGTTCTATGTGTATAATGTGGTGAAAGTAATACTTCTAAATGACAGAAACTGATTAGTTCCACATGCGTGAATTATAGCAGGTCTACATGTAAGTTGCAAGAGTTCTGCATGTATAGAGTGGAACAGTTCTACATGCATGATGTAATAATTTAATGTGTATAAAGTGGAGCAGTTCTACATGTAGGAAATAATATTTTACATGTACTGTATAAAGTGGAGCAGTTTTATATTTAAGATGTAATAGTTCTCCATGTCAGTCTTCAGCTAGAGGAGAGGGAAACAGGGCCTTTAGCTGCTGAGTGTGTTTGTAAGTTGATTTAAAGTAGTTTTTAGCAGCCATTTCGATGTGTTGGAAATTGTATTTGAGGTCTTTTCCAACTGTCTTTTTTTTGTACTTTAATTTGGTTTGGGCAGGGTTAAAAGATTTTAGCAGACAAACTGGTGATTGTGTTTAAATGTTGCTTCTGGCCTGTAAGTGCAGGCCTCATATTACTGGGATTAGTGCTGTTAGAATGTGATGGTTAACTGCCATCTCAGCTGTCTTCAGCTAAAGGAGAGGGAGAAATGGCCTTAGCTATGGAGTGTGTTTGCAAATTGATTTAAAGTAGTTTTTAGCTGCCATTTCGTGTGTTGGAAATTGTATTTGATGTCTGTTAACTGCAGAAGCAGTTGGGGTCTGGCAGAAGTTGTCTGAAGCTTCTTTGCTGAGCAGTTGGGGAAAGGGTTCAGTTGCTGGATAAGCATCACATTCTTTTTCAGTCTCGGAATTTAGTGCAGAAGTGCGTTGTTTTTATACAGTGTTTGTGTGGGACCTTCCTCCAGAAGAGGTTGCAGTGCTTGAGGTGCAGTGAGGGGCAGACACAGGGCTGATACACTGTCATAAGAGTTGGTGTGGGTTCCTAATCCCACCCTTCCTCCCTCCCCAGCTTGGCTCCTTTATAGGGGAACACCTGCCTTGCAATTGGAGGAAAAGGCTTTAGGTGCAGCTCATGCAGTTCTAGCCACTGGGGTTGGGTTTAAAGGCCGGAGAGAGGAGCCTAGGGAGTTGTACATTTCCTATAAGTTTACTGTGTAGTACTGCACCTAGTAATGGGGGTACCTGTTTACTGTGTGACTGTATCTAGGATTAGTGGGTGACCTGATTAGTGGGTAGGGGTGTATCTTGGACTAGTGGGAACCTGGTGGCTCACCCAAAGAAACCTACTTGGAGGGGGATGGGACCACGCCATCAGGGCCGCATCTTTGGAGGGTGGTGGGCACAGGGTGTAGGCAGCCATGATACTGGACTGGGCTTGAAGTTCTGTGGTTGCCCAATGTGCTACCAGCTGGCAGAGTTTAGGAGGAGGCTGAGGGATTAGGAGACAGCTGGAGGGAGGGGGAGGTATGGTTGGGAATAGACAGGGCTCTTCCATGGGTTGCACCAAGCACTAGGGGTGGGGGCATAGGAAAGAAATGCAGGAGAGTACTGAGTCACATAGGGACCCTGACAAAGGGGGCCTAAAGAAGGACACTGCCAAGGAAGCAGGAAGGTATCTGGGTACCCTCAAATAGGGGGCCAAAGGGAGGACATTCTCAAGGAAGTAGGCAGATGGCTAGGGCTGGACAGAAGGAAGCAAGGTGGGGAGGTGGATGGGACCTTAAGCTCAGTAACTGATTCAGTTCTCTTCTTCTGCTTGGGTTTGGGGGATGTGGCATGTTAGGGGTTAGAGATGGAAATGGAGTTGGGGCAGGAGGCGGAGGCGGATAGCAGGAAGAACAGGGGAACTTGGAATGTGGGAAATGGGGGAGTGGGGGATAGGAGCAGGAGGAGGAGGAGGGACTAGAGGAGGAAAGCACAAGGAGAAGGACCAGAAGTACAAGAAGGATACAGTAAAGGGAGCTGATGGTTTAGGCCAGGGGAGCATGACAGGCAAGGAGGGGCAGAACGGAGATGGGAAGGAAGGCAGGATGAGCCAGGCTAATTTAGCAGATGGTGGGGAGGACCAGTCGCTGGGCAGTGACTGGGGGTTAGGGTACAGAAGGATACTTGGGAGAAGGAGAGACATAGGATCGGAGGCGAGGGGGTAGCAGCGAAATAAGGAGGGGTGGCAGGTGGCATCCAGATGGGAGGAGCAAAGAGCCGGCTGGGGAGAGGGGCCAGTAGAAAGGATGAGAGACAGGAAGGGGAAATGGAGAAAAGGGTGGTCAGAGTGCTCCTGTTGGGTGATTCCATGATAAAGGGTATCAAATGGAATGGGGAGGGGAAGCCTGCCCGGTTAGAACAAAATTCTTCCTGACTAATGGTGCACAGGGCCAAGTATGAGGTATATCAGCTGGCAAAGGATTTGAGGTTCCCAGACATGCTTGTCCACCTGAGTACCAATGACATTGAGGGAAATAGTGAGCTAGAGATACAGGCAAGGTTCAGGGAGCTTGCCAGGGTCTGTCATGACACAGGATGCGCGATTTCTTCTCGGAAATTCTGCTGGTGCTAAGGGTGAGTGGGAACTCAAGAGGAAGATTAGGTAGATAAACAAGTGGCTCAGGGAGTGGTGGGGCCAGAGGGTAGGGTTGATGGGGGATTGGTTCGAGATCTGGGAGGATAAGGGCTATATGCTAGAGAGTAGGCTCCATCTCAATTTGGAGGAGAGGGAAACTTGTTGAAAATAGAGGGATTTATTGGTGAAAGGTGGGGTTTAAACTTGTGAAGGGGGAGGATGGGAGAAAAGGCTGTCGAGAGGGGTTCCAATAAAGGAGGGATTCTGTCTCCACTTCGGGGCTGGAAGAATGCAGGAAAGGGCTGACTGGTAAGGTGCAGACCAAGGAAGACAGAATCCTCATGGAACGCGAACAGGGAAATGGAAGTATAGGAAAGGGTGGAAGGTAGTCCTGTAAATGCCAGGAGCTTGGGCAATAAAATGCCTGAGCTCCAGGTGATGCTAACTGAGGGAGAGGTGGATGTGGCAGCAGTCACTGAGACCTGGACCACCGTGAGGGCACAACTGGGACCTGAACCTGGAGGTTTACACCATGTTCTGGGAGGAAGGGAGGAGGGTAGCAATATTAGTCAAAACTGCATTCGACAGGAGGAGTGAGGAGGCAGAGGAAACTGTGGAGGCACTTGGATCACCTTGATAACGGGGGTGCAAGAGAGTAAAATAGGAGCGGCGATAGACCTTCTGCGCTGGCGGAGGAGCTGGAGGAGAGTCTGGTGGCAGATGTTGGGAGACACTGAAGATTGGGCAGGGGAAGGGTGGTGGTGTTGGGGACTTAAACATGCCAGGAACAGACTGGAAGACTATGACATCCTCGGTGGCCAGGGAACAGAGGTTGTTGGATGTCTTCAGGATGCATTCCTAACTCAGCAGGTGGGGGAACCGACCAAGGATGCATGGATACTGGATGTGGTCCTCGAGACAGTGACCAGATTGGGGCCTGGAGGTTATGGACCTGTTGATGGGAAGCACCATGCCATGGTCTGGTTCTACCTGTATCTAGAGGGTAGAAAGTTGCACAGAGACGGAGGTAACTGACTTTAGGGTGGGGCAGATTTCAAGGAAATGGGAAGGATCCTATGAGCATTTAGATGGATTGGGCCAGACATGGACGCTGACAGTAGGTGGGAAATCATCAGGAGGGAGGTGTAGGATGCTACCAGCACCTGTGCAAGAGTAAGACGAAAATGGTAGGGCCTGGAAGCCCTGCTGGTGGATCAGGAGGTTCAGGAGGTGGTGAGGGAAAGAAGGCAACCTATAGGCATTTCAAGTGCTCAAGGAGTGAAAGGATCGAGTAGAGTACGAGCTGATGGCCAGAAGGGCCACTGGGTGGTGAGAGCAGCTAAGGCAAGGAAGAGCAGAACCTGGCCAGGGAAATTAGAAGAGGGAACAAGGGGTTCTGTAGATACTTTGGGGAAACACGAAGGGTGATGAAGCAGATTAACAGGATTAAAACAGGGAGGGATGGGCACAAGACCTGGGGAGTAGGCTGAGGTACTAAATGAGTACTTCACCTCAGTTTTCACCAAGGAAATGGGGGGGTCTGCATCATACATGGGAGGAGATGGTGAAACTGGGGGACCCTTACAGATCGGCAGGTCTGGGGAGAAGGGGGCCACTAGCAGAAGGGGGAAAGGCAAAGAAGAGGGATGAGGTAGGGAAGTGGAAATCACAGCAGAGAGAGGAGGGAAGCACTCAGGTCCCTTAAGACGGAGAAAGCACTGGGGCCAGATAAATTACATCCCAGAGTGCTGAAGGAACTGGCGGATGTTTTGGCGAAACCTCTGGTGAGGTTTTTAGCATCCTCTGAGGACAGAGGGTGCCCCAGGACTGGAAGGTTGAGCATAGTGCCTATCCACAAGGGGGGATCAATGGAGGTGGCAGGAAACTACAGGCCCATCAGCCTGACATCAGTGGTGGGCAAGATGATGGAGAGCAATGTCAAGGAGAGGCTAGGAGGGACCTGGAAAAGTCGGGTGCCTGGATGATAGACAACATGGATTCATCCCAGGAAATCATGTCAGACAAACCTTGTGGAGTTCTATGACTGGATGATGAGTGCCTTGGAGCTGGGTAGACCAGTGGACATCCTCTTCTTGACTTCAGCAAGGCGTTTGACTCTGTTCCTCATGGGGCCTGTTGGATAAGCTGGGAGAAATGGGGATGGGGAACTAGATGATCAGATGGATAGGAAATTGGCTCCAGGACCGGACTGGTTGGTGGGTTAGTCTCATCCCCAAGGATGGTCATTAGTATGGTCCTCAAGGATCGGTCCTTGGGGCTCCTCCTGTTCAACACCTATGTCTCTGACATAAGGAAAGGTATCAGGAGTGAGATGAGTCTCTTTGTGGATGACTCAAAACTGAGGGCAGTGGTGGATGGGGAGGAGGGAGGGTGGCCCTCAGGGGCACCTGGAGGCTCTAGGAAGGTGGGCTGAAAGTGGAAGCTGAGGTTCAATGCAGGAAATGCAGGGTACTGTATCTAGGAGCCAGAAACATGGGCCAAGTATACACCCTGTGGGGGATGCTACAAGTCTCATGGCTGAGAGGGACCTGGGGTGGGGGTGGATGTCAAGATGAACAACTCGGAGACTTGGCCAACAGGATGCTGGGATGAATCGCTGGGGATCACCTCCAGAAGGAGGGAAGTGATACTCCTCTGTATAACTGCTTGGTGAGGCCGTGATCTAAAGTACTGTGTGCAGTTTTGGAGGCCACACTTAAAGAGGGTCATTGAACTCCTGGAGAGGGTCCAGAGGAGGGCAACCAAAATGATCTGGGGCTTGGGGACAGGACCTATGGGGAGAGGCTCAAAGAGCTAAATATGTATACATTGGAAGAGAGAAGGGACCGGGGACATGATAGGGGTCTTCAGGTACATGAAAGTGGTAAATAGCGGAGGAGTATTCAGGGTGCTTCAAGGAAGGAGGGGTAACTAGAGGGCATAGGTGGAAGCTGGAGGGGAAGATTCAGCAGAGAAAGGAGGAGGTGCTACTCACTGAGAGGGTGGTGGAGCCATGGAATGCACTGCCGGGGCTGGTGGAGGCAGAGACAGTGGAGGGGTTCAAGAGGGGTGGACAGTTACAGGGAAGGGTTCTGGAAGCAAAGTCCAGTGCAACGAGAATATCCAGGACTTGGAAGGAGATGCCAGAGAGGGCGAGGGGCAGCAAGACAGCCCCAGGGTGGGGCTGACCAAACGAGCAGACACAAAAGACCATTAGGCCTATTCTGTTGGCATTTTAGTACGTTAGTACGCACTGTACAAAGTGATGCTCGCTCTACATGTGGCAAGTATAGTACTGTATATTTACAAGGTAAGATGTAAGGGTTCTACATGTATGAAATGGAAGCATTCTACATTTTGTTTAGTTTATTCCACACAAATTGCAACCTATTTGGAGAACCAGACAGACTGATGTTCATTACATCTGCTGAGAGTACACAATACATTATACAGCATACCTTTACATTGTATCAGATAAAAAGGGAAAATGTTCTATCTAATATTGCAATAAGTATGTGCCTATGTTACCAATCTCGCATCAAAACCTGAGAAAAGAAATCTATTCTTAATAATTTACACCTTATATACCATATAAAGAAGACATGGAGTACGCAAAATTAATTTTCACACTATTTACATTCTTTGCACAGGCTCAAAAAGGTATTCTTTTTAGTGTTTGGTAATTACCAGGAATCACACTAACTCTTAAATTAGTATTCATAGATACAAGAGGTATACAGTATACATCGCTGGTCTGTCCCCTCATAATAAAAGACTGCTGATTTGTTTCTGTCCTAACTCTTGGTTTCTTCCACCTACACTGGCTTCTTAGGCTGTAGCTAACTTTCGCTTGGTGGAATATGTGAAATAGCTTGTGATTAGGGTCACTGATTTCATCAGGCTGTTTCATCTCCATCCTTTCCTCCTTTCACTTAGCTTCTCTGATTTACATGCTCTCAATGCATCATTATACTGAATCACAGTCCCTAAAATTATCCTTATGGTTGTTCCTGAAGCCTTTCTATGTTTTAACTTTCTGTTATTGTGAGACCACCATGCCAAACTGGAAACCCATACTCCAGAACTGGTCTGATGACCATATTGGAATAGTACACAGGTCCTACAGCCTAATTCCAGTCCTTCATTATAGGATAAGAAAATACAATCTGAGTTTGCTTTTGAGCATTTGCTCTACCTGTTCCCTCTATCCAAAATCCTGTTAGATAGTAATTCTGAAAATGCTACCCTTCCACCACTTACACCTGCGTCCCACCAAATATCAGGTATGGTGCGCCATGTCTCCGGCCACCAGGTTAATTTCCATGGTATGCTTCAGACCAATCCTGAATGTATTCTAAATTGCCTTGCATCATGTTAATACCCCAGCCATAAATTATCCACAACTGTGGTGTTGTACACATATATTATACATACTTCCACAGTAGACAGATCATGTATCATAATCAGAAACAAATTGGACTCAACGTAGTCCTTGGGGCACTCCACCACATACAGTATTCATTTCAGATTTAAATCCTCAGACTCTACCCTCTTCACCTTCCCATCCAAAATAAAAATCATACAATCACTGCCTTAGACATAAGCTGATGTTAAACCCTTAACTTCAGCATTATAATGTTGTGATCAATATGATTAAATGCCTTCCTGTAATCTACAAGGATGACTCTTACAAATTCCTCTTCATCCCATATTTTCATACACAAATCTATGAATTCTGTAGCAGCAAATGTGTGAAGCTGTCCCTCAAGGATCCAGATTGGTTCCTATCCAGTTGCCCCAAAATAATTTCAACAAACCCAGCAATAAACCCATCACATGTTTTTGTGATTACACTTGCAAAGGAGATTAGCCAGAAATGGTTCTCAATAACCTTGGGGTGGGGACTTTTGGTAGTGGAATTTCGCTAGCTTATTTCCATTCGGTCAGAAGTTTACTTGTTATGAGGGATTTATTAAAACATTGCAGATCTAGGAGTACAGTTACTTCCTCCAGATCCAATTTGGCACCAGCTCAGGGCCCAAATATTCCTTAATGTTTGAGTTTTTATTTTTTAGAAACATGCTCAACTGAAAGCAAATTTTACTGAGATCATTCAGGGACCGACAGATCTGTTATCTAAAGGGTTAACTTAATGCTCACCTCACACAATATTTTATCCAAATCTTTCATAAAACGCTTAGCTTTCTCATCCCTTGTACCCACACTTCAATGTCCACTTTTCCACCTGTCCCTTCATCTTCTCATTTTCTAAAACTTCCTTATCTTTTCCACCTCGCTGGATATCTGAGTTTTTAAGTGTTCAGTTTCTTCATAGTAATTTCTCCTTAGCTATGTTTTAACATCCCTGTTTACTTTGTTATGCAATTTATTGTACCAGTTAAACCTTCTTTAAGGCCTCTTGACTACCATTTAACAATTTTTTAAGTTATCAGTTATCCAAGCTATGTCACAGCCAACCTCACAATCTCTTTTATTGATGAAATCCAATCTACATTGCCTCCACATTAAATCTGCCGATTCCATTTCAACCAATCATCTTTCAGTTTACTGGATATGGTGTCTAACACCCTTTCGCTTCTTTTTCATTTGTCCATTTCCTACTGCTGACAATTTGTCTTTTTCCCCATTGACTCAAACTACCCAAATGACT
Organism: Neoceratodus forsteri; assembly: GCA_016271365.2. NCBI lineage: Eukaryota > Metazoa > Chordata > Ceratodontiformes > Ceratodontidae > Neoceratodus > Neoceratodus forsteri. Next base: position 467,039,657 of record JADMNL010000023.1, read on the forward strand.
TGACTTCATGACAACCAACTTGTGATCAGATGATACTACAGTATAGGGACAAAATTTCTGGCTGCTCATACCATTCACTTAAATCTGTAGGGGCAATTCTAACACATATTTTCCTCTTGTACTCTCTTTAACCACATGTTTTCAATTCTGACCTTGGGTCACTTTTTTATGTGTTAGCATCTCCCATCATAACTATCCCACAGACATGGGGCCTGATTTCAGAAGCCGCTCTGTCGGACACAAGGTGCTTGTGCAAACAGCAGAGATACAAGTCACACCTTGCATCCCCCATTGCAGTATTCCCCATTCCAGAATGCAGGCTGCACCAGACAGGGAATCTGCTGCACTGAACGGACACTGCACCACCCTTGCAACCTGCACCTGGGTACACTAGGTCACAAGGAGGCTTGCCCTGTGGCGGGCCTCATATTTATGATTTCAAGAGCCCCACTCTGGCCATCACAAGGGGCTCCACTTAGACCTGCCAGGAGATGGTCTACATCTTGTGACCAACTGAGTCACCATGTTATGTGGACTACCAGTGGGGTCTGTGGGCAGGAGGGCACAGAGGGGCATAGGAGGTTGGTGTGGCAGCTGGGATGTATGGGATCACTTTGGCACCCAGAGGGGCATATGCCTCTGAATCAATATATCATGGACATTTCACTCCTGCCGGGTGCTAAAGCAACACCGACCACCCTGCTGGCACACTGACCCACCCTATGACCCTACCCACCCCACACCCCACTGGGAACTTATGTACCCTCACCATCACCACCAGTGATGCCCATTCTATGCTGCACTGGCATAAAGGGTGCCAAGTCCATGAGGCATGTGCCACTGGTATGCCATTGGTTGGCACAGTCCCGCACTTGAGGCAATTCCAGGAGTTTGGTACAGGAACCCTGCTTTCTCTCTGAATACAGCACAGGGTTCCTGGTGCACCCTGCATTGCCATAGCTCTTGAGCAGTGCAACTTGTGTCACTTCAAGGGTTCCTTTTGAATCAGGTCCATGATGTTTTTCTTGTATTCTATCTATACACCAATTTAGGTGTTGTACCATTTCGTAATCATTATTGGATGGTAGGTGATAAAACCTCCAATGAAAAGGGGCCTACAACTTCTTGGCAACCATTGCATCATTATTTCAACCCAAAACATTTCAAAATCTTCATGTTCCCATTCCAGTTTTTTTATAGTCAACTGAATCATGAATGTAGCAAGCCAATCCCTACTTTCTTTCCTTCTCCATATTTTCTCTCAGCTTTGTACCTTGGGGATGATGATGCATGGGCTGGGACATATGAGCTATACCAGGCTTCCATAATCAGTGCAATTTGCTCCTCATTCAATTTTGAAACAACATCTAATTTTCCTTTCATTTAATTTGATTTTTATGTTTTATACTTGTAAGCCAATGAGCATAATCATCCATTTTCACTGGTGACACATTTACATACAACCATAAAAACAGTATATTATAGACACAGATACAAAAAATCAGTATATTCAATCAGTATCAAAACATTGGCACACAGTTTTTAGTCAAAATGGTCATTTACTAAATCTTTGAAAATTGAAATAGAGTTGACACCTCTAATCTTCTGGGACAGAGTTATAGTACAATGAAGCTTTATATAAAAAGACATTTGACTACTAGATTTTTGAAACAGGGGACAATGTATTGCCTAGAAGGAGCTGATCTAGTATCACTGGAGTATGAATTAGTCTTAAATAAGGCTGAAATCATTTGAGGAGTAATCTAGGAATTTGTATGCATTAACATGATCACATTTGATTTAAAACAATCGCTCAAAGGCAAACAGCCAGCAGCAGAATATAGATCACGATTGGTATGTCTTGGTAAGCTGGTAATAAATCTGAATATACTGTTATAGGCCACCTCAGCTTTGAAATAGCAGTATCATTGGCTACATAATAAACAATAAGTCCATAGTCTACCACAGGAAAATGAAACTATTAGCTTAAAGGTTTCCTGGACTCTGGGGTAAGACAATTTCTAATCCTAAAGAGTGCACCCAACCTCTGGTGGACCTTCTAATTACTGATTCAATGTGATATTCAAAGGTTAAGGCCTCATCAATGCTTACACCGAGATACTTAAAACTATTCACTTTTTCCAGTAGATTACCATTAAGGTCACATATCACTTTTTCTATCGGCCTGGCTACCCTTGGACCTGCAAATATGATAGATTTCATTTTTTGGTATTGAGAACCATCTTTTGTTAATCAACCATGACTGGAGTGATATAAAGTTAATTTGTGCTTGATCAATGGCTTTGTTTACATCTTGGTTAATATTTATTTCATCTGCCTTTGTAACAAAGAACCTGACATTACTACTTGCACACACAATTGTTGTCCAGGCCTTTACTGTTTTAACTTGCACTAGTTTCTTTCCCTTCTTCACTTTTGCTGACATTTAACTTGTCTTTCCACACTTAATTTATTTGTCACAATAACTGGTATGGGCCAGACCTTTTCTTAGAGCTATCTAATAATCTACTTAGTTTACTCTGCATAAAAATCTTATATTTACTCCCTCCCTCCTCCTCCTCCTTCCATGAGGCCCTTGCTGTTGTGACTCAGTCTGTTATATCAAACACTTTATTACCCAAATGCACACAATGCAACATACAAACTACACATTAAAACTTGCAACATTAATAAAACCTGACCTGAAAAAGTATCATTGTGTCCAGTAACTCTCCTACTGAAGAGTTCAGAGGGTCCAAACAGGTCCTACACAAAAGAACTAGGTGTCCTGGCCTCTGCACTGTCCTCTGCAGTGGCTCCAGCCAGAGGGAGTGCCACTTTGTGAAGTGCTACTTGAGAGGTCATCCTCTTAACAGGGTGTAGCCCCATCTCCACTGGTGATGTTAGCCTGCACCTCCCCTGCCAGTTTGCTGGCACCAGACAGGACCAGTGTTTGGCAATAGGGAGGAACCTCTAGCAAGGTGAGTTGCAGGATCAGATGGCTGGTTGGTGCTCTTAGGTACTGTACAAAGGGTTCTGAGTCATGTGTGATATAATAGTTCTACATGTATAAGGTGGAGCATTTCTACTATTAGTATGGTGTATTTATTTATTACTTTTTTTGTTTTCCTGTGTAAGGTACTCTGAGCCTTTTTTGTGCTCTTAAATAAACTTTGCCTTTATGTTGGCTTGCCTTGTTTACATGCAGGAATTAATACTCTACATGTATAAAGTGGAGCAGTTCTACATGTAGACAGTATTGCAGGTCTACGTAAGATGTCAGAGGTTTACATGTATAAAGTGGAGCAGTTCTATGTGTAAGAAGGACAATAGTGCTGCATGAAGGAGTAATTATACAGGTGTGGCAGTGCTTGTATATTAGGGTTGTGTAGGGTTGTGTTTGGGTTTTATTAAAAATGGCCATTTAGAGCCTTATGCTCGACTGTCTTGAACATGGGACTGTAAGATTTGGCGTGCACCTTCTCAGTCCTAGGGTCTCAAAGGGGTCTGGTATATTTTCCCGATGTAAATCAGCAATACTTATTTTCCCAACTCTGAAATCCGACTTTGATCTCGCTGTCTGGCTATATTTGCCGACAGCCAAAGTCCCAGCAATAGAGCCATATGCTGCTGTTTAACAGGCTGTCACAAGTATTTTAAAATAACCTCACAAACAATTCCTGCCTATTTCCATCCTATTGCCAGCAGCATAGAAAAAGCTGAAAGGGTCTCCCAGAGTTCAGAGACGCTCCTGTAGTTTCATTCATGTGCCTCTCTTTCTCCAGCTACCCAACTCCATGCTCCTGTCCTGCACAGTTATGGCCTGCAGTTTTGTTTACTAATTTAAAAACCAATGTGTCTCTTGCTGCTGTCCTGCTCCAGTCTGACACAACTGCTGCTGTAAAGCAAAATGCTTTCAATGCCTTTTGCCAGCCACATAGGAAAAGCAAAATGGCCATCCAGAGTTCACTGAAACCCCGCCTTCGGGTGAAACATACTCGCCACTGATGGGAAAATGTCTGATCTCCTCAAGTCAAACTTCAGAAGTGCCAGTTCACATGATAACACAACAAGTAAGGCTGACATGCAGCAGACCAAAAGATGTTGTTGGAGATTACACTAGATATCTCGCTTGATAAACAGTCTATCAAAAACTTAAAAAGGCTAATAAAGAAGTGGTGAGCAGAATAGAAAATTAGAAAACATGGAATATCATCATTTACAATAGTGAAAATTATTTTATATGATGAAATGTATGTACCTTTTTATACTTAATAAAATGATTAACTTAAAAAATCACTGAATACCAAAAGCAACATATCTCCTACCTCTTAGATAAACTGGTGACTTGGTATTTAACAGTTAAATAGTGACACTAGATGCTGCTGTTAAATATTTGCTATGCTTTCAGTTTGCTTCAATATTTGCTCATCAGGATTACATGTATGGCCCGATTACTTTAGCGGGATTAAGTACCCGATGGGACGTCAGAAATTAAAGAACAAATTTATGTCGAACATACAAGTGTCAGAAATTGTATGGATCCCTCTCAAAGCTCTCCAGATTTTCAGAAGATTGATTTATTGTTTTGAGATATTAAGGGCTGAAATTATGTATTTTGCCCGATTTGCTACTTCAGTTTTTTGTGCTTCAATAGCTAATAATAGAACTGAGGTATGGAACTTGCAGGTTTTGTAGATATCATATAGGAATAGGCCCTTTGTTTTGGTTAAAAATTATTAAGTTAATTACAATTAATTGTTCATGCATGTGCATTCAAATGAATCATCTGAGAGAAATAAGTAGAACTAGTGTACATGTAGAATTTTTCATGTTAAAGTTCAACGTGAAGAAAATATTTAAGGAAAGATAAAATTTTAGTTAAGGGTGACAATGTAGTGTTTGTGAGGGAGGGTTAGTATGAGTTACAAAATGTATTTTGTGTTAAAAATAATTTATAGTAATTAGTTATGTTTAATTAAAATGTAATGCTCCCCAAAGGAATAATTTATAAATAGTATTTTGTCCTGTTAAATCTATGTGTATCATGATTACTGTAATTCCAATTTTCATTCTGATGATTGTTTTTGTCCTGCACAATGGTTTTCTAAATCATTATGAGGTTATGAAGTATATTTTACAATGGTTGTACTTCACAATGGGCATTGTGGTTATTGCCTTTGTGAAAATTTCAAAACTCATTGTGAGGTGCTAAATGTTTTTATAATAGTCGACTGCACAATGGTTTCTATGCTTTGTGATGCTTTACACCATCTTAAATCTTTGTGCTTGCTTTGCAAACAATTTAGACCATATAATTAATGATTTAGACCATATAATATCTTGTGCATGAAATGCCTTTGTGGAAATATCTGTGCTGCATGATGATTTTAAAATGTCTTTGTGGAAATATTTCTGCTGTTTAATGATCTTTTGTGTTGAAATGGTCCTGCTTTGCATGTAAAAATATGAAGTATATGTGCTTTTCATCTTAATTGAGGTAATATGTTTGCATTAGCTGCCTTTATTTGTTTTGTACTGTGGGAATACACTACACAAATATCCCTGTATGCTCGTGAAATAGTTGCTGCAATAAGACAAAATACAAAAATTACAAAAAGGGAGAAAGTGGTAGTTGCCTTGGTAACTAAGCAAGGGAGCCTGGGACTTGTAGTTTCTACCTAAAGGCAGAGGAGACTACAATAGCACTACAAGGGACTGGAAATTGTAGTCATATCTGTCATCTTAAATGATTCACTCCAGCAGCCTAGCCAGGCTTGCTGTAACAAGTTTTTATCACTTTATGCTGCAATTTTAATATCGAAGCTCTCTGGTGTCAAGTAAATAAGAGAGGCAGAAACTGCCCAAACAGATTATTACGATAGAAAGCTACTGAATTTTCCAACTAAATTAATCCAACCATTTGGCTAAATTTGCAATGGGATCTGAAACCATAGTTGGTAGAGTGAATTATAATGTTATTTTGCCTTTACCAAAGCTTCTCCCTCCACAAATAGCCTTAAGTCAATCTAATTTAAAGTAAGGTTCTCACACCAATAAGCATGCCATTTCGAATTTAGTAAAGCTGAATAAAGGTGTCAAATGAAGTGATTAATCTGCATCTTTTCTCATTTTCTTCCTTTTCTCTTCTTCTCTTTTCAGACCACCTGAGGGTTTGAGAGCTGAGGAATTCCTGCCAGAACCTAGACACATTTCTAAGCAATGAACTCCATTTGCCTTTGGTTTTGGCTCCTCCTTTTCCACTGTCCCTGAAAATAAGAAAGAGACTCAGAGGACAAAAATGAAACTTAAAAGTTTGAAAAATTATTGTGTATAAAATGGTAATAAGGAAAATTATTTTATTATACATACGCAATCTTTTTTCATGTTTATATATAAATTTACAACTGTTTTGAGAATGATGAAGTACCAAACAGCTGAATGAACAATATATTTTTGTTTCTTTATGTATATCTTGTTCTTTTTAGTGGACCACTAATCAGACAGTTAAAACCTAAAATTGACCTAACTAAAAGTTTGAATCTAAATTTAAACATTTTCTTTTGTTGCCTGAACCAGATTATTTTGTCCAAAATATTTTGTTTAATAAGCAATATAATATTATTGTGTAAATTTGTGGAAATGGATTACAATTGAAAGTTTTAAGACTGTTTATGATAAAATACTTTTAATATATGGATCTTTGAGAGTGATAATACTATCATTCATGTCCCATAATAGTATCGTTCAGGACCTGAACGATAGTATTACCTGCCAAGTTCAACAGTGCAAGTCCACAACTCCCCAAATCAGTAACCCTTTTGAACGTCAATCAACCATAGACGCTTACAATGCAGCTAATGATTGGCCATTGTCTGTCTGTCAGTGGCCAAAATGGTTTTAAAATAGACAGTCATCTCAAGCAGCGAGAGCACATAATCCACAGCACTTCCTTTTTTAAAAGGACTTATCTGGCTGATCCTGTGCTCCCAACTAAAAGAAAAAAGGTAGGCCTAAAAACAGATTTTTTACTGCCCTGTGATTGTGAGCGGGCAGAGAAGAAACAGACAGAGCAAGGCAGTGTCCTGTGCAGGTGAGGGAGAAACAGACTGAGCTAGGCAGTGTGGCAGTTGGCCACGACTGACACAATCGTTCATGGCAGCAGCCAACTGCCACTAAAAAACTTGGATCCCATATATTAACAAAATAATGGATAGTTTACAGTCTGTTACAGGTCAGAATAACATTCGAAGTTCAGGATTATAGGAACCCTGCTTGCTCGAGGTTCTTACATGTCCTGAACCTTGATGATATTATTGACTGGTAATACACTCAAACCATCCATTATTCTCTCTCTCTCTCTCTCTCTCTCTCTCTCTATATATATATATATATATATATATATGTGTGAACTTTTTTCATAGACAGTTATTCTTTTTGTATTTAATTTAAATCTTAGTTTAAAAAGCTTATGGTGTAGATTGTGACAAAATGACATATATAATCTTTAATAGTCTACATTAATATTTTGAAACTTTCTCTTCTTTAGTATTATATATGTTTTTCTTTATTCATTTATTCATGCAATTCTTTGTTAAGAACATGCAGCATTCAAAGATGACTGAATGGGTTAGCTAAAACATGAATAAATTAATTAAAATGTGATGTAATTGATGATGTCACACATCCTGAACTGTATAAAAGCCTTTGATGAATTGTGTGTGGTACTCCTAAGGAAGCTCAAGTGTGAAGTGCAGGAATTTTGTTATTGGTCACAGTAATTTGTGGAAAAGCGAAATAAACCAAGGTATCTATGCCATTGGAAATTCAAAAAGCCTACTGATTTTTCTTTTTATGGGACCTGAATTTGCAGTTCCTATGGAGTGCAGATATTTCTTTGTGTCTATCTGCCAGAATCAGCTGGATCAGTCGGAAGGAGGTAGGAAGCTTTACATCTTTTGTTGGTACACAACAACTTTCAAATTACATATAGCAGAAATGTAATCCATTTTTTGAAATGGATACTACTGGGTTGTGAGAACTAAACTGAAAGAAGCCCTCTGCAGGTTCCCTCACTGCACACCCAGTCCGAAGTTCCCCAGCTGGCCATCAGAAGTGTTGTGAGGGGAAACTGAAAGAAGCCTCTGCAGGTTCCCCTCACTGCACACCCGGTCCCAAGTTCCCAGCTGGTCATCGGAAGGGTCATGAGGGCTAAATTGAAAGAAGCCTCCCAGGTTCTCCTCACTGCATACCTGGTCCGAAGTTCCCCAACTGCATCGGAGGGTCGGAGGGCTAACTTGAAAGAAGCCTCCCAGGTTCCCTCGCTGCACACCCCGTCCAAGTTCCCCAGCTGTACATTGGAAGGTACGAGAGAGAACTGCGCCAGTTTAAATCTTGGCACCTTTTCCTGCTCATCCTGGGCACTCTACTGAGAGACTATGTAGTTTTTATAGCTAATAGTACAGTTGCTGCAGCCTGTGAACTTGTTACTAAATTCTGGCTGGTTAATATAATTAAATGCAACTCTTCTTGCAGCCCATTAGTTTTTAAAGAAAAATCCTGTCTGCTAAGTGTAATTTTTGAAGCAGACACTGCAGCTCACTCGGACCTGCTGCTGCTTGCTGGATTTTTTTACCTCCCACCCATCCCCACCCACTCACATTCCTACCCATCCCCACTCCCTCACAGTTTTAAATGCTCCATCTGACTCACTCATTGTGGCTCTCCTCGCCGTGCACATTCTGTCTCCGCTCTGCTGCTCTCTGCCTGATATTCATTGGGCTAGGCAAACCTGCCACTCCTCTCACCACTCAAACCTATATGCCTCTGATTTTAGAACTGCACAAAACTCATGCCATAATCTACATAATTTCAAAGGGTGTTTTTGTTTCCTTCCTATTGCTAGGTTGAACTCAACCAGGACTCGTTGTTTCTTCTACTTTCTACCATAATTATTTTAAAACATACCTTCCCACTTGTCCAGTCAGTCCTTTAATTAGTTTTTTCTTTTACTTTCAGTCACTGGATACTTTAGGTACCTTTACAAAGTGATAGCCTGAATATTAACATGCAGAGCTGCTTTACTTATGCACAGGCAGTACTGAGATTCTGTTTAACCTACATATTTTGGCTTATTGTGCAGTACATTGACCTGTGCCTGCCACTTATTTTATCCTTACGCGGCCCCTATATTGTTGCATGGATCTAAGAAAGATCATTAGCTAGATATTGTGTGGCCAGGTCCCAATTTACACTCCTATAGTGAGTTCTGATTGGTAATGGCAACTGTTATCTTTTTCCTACTAGTCTTCCACTAGGACAAGGCCAATGGAAATGGAAAACAGCCACTAATATAAAACAAGGAGTTTCCCCACAGGCACCTACCTCAAATTTCCAACTTAATAACTGATTCCACCAGGAGATATACTGGTCTTCCAGCATGGCCACAAAATACTCTTAATACAACTATGGCACCACTTGCCTTAAGTCCTGCTGGACTAGTAACTCACTGACCTCTCTCCAAATAGGGTGTACTCCTGGCCCTTGTATACATACTGTCTCTCCTCTGGGTGGACATGTGCTTAGGGAAAGACTTCTTGACCCGTGAGGCAAAATCTCACTGACCCTGAGCCTTGTGGTCATTACTACTGGACCTCTCCCACAACTAAAATGAAAGCTTCATAGCACACGAGTTGGTAAAGCATGGCTCCTATTATGTGGTGATCCATGATGCAAGAAACAGGCTCCACAGCCTCTTGAGACCTTCAATTAGACAAATGTTAGCTCGACTATGTGCTCTTCTTCTGCTCGTGAAGGAAACATTCAGCCTAACCTGGGACCCTCTAGACAATTTCTTGTAACTAGCCCCGAGGATCCTCACTGGGCATCATCAAAAGGCTTAAGGATAGTGCACATGAACATATGCAGCCTTAGACCTAAACCCATGAAGTCCAAGCCTGGCTTAACCTCTACAAGCCAGACATCCTTGCAATCTCAGAGACCAGGCTCGAGGCTCATATTCATGATCATGAGATCATGATCCTTGAGTACAATACCTTCAGACAGGACAGGGCAGGAAAGAGAGGGAGGGGTCCTAATCTATACGAAAGGCACTCTAAATGTGAGTATACTAAAGCCCAACCTTGGTTGCTGCCAGGCTGGGGAGTCTTTCTTCATCCATCTAACCTTTGGTAATGCTAAGCATCTCACCATCAGCTGTGTCTATAACCCTCCTAAGAATGCCCAACTTGCCTCTTGAGAGCATCACCAAATTGGTTGGTAGTGAATTAACCAATGAACCCTAATAATGGGGAGATTTCAACCTGAACTGGGCCCTGGCCCTCAACAAGGTCCTCAAGGGTGCAGCCAAGATGCAGACATGGAACAGGTCATCTCTGTACCTATCAGGCTTAATTATAAAATGGGGACCATACTACTCTTGACTGGGCTCTGGTATCTAACCCCTCAACATACAGAAAGCATGTATATTGGCTGACACCATTAGTGATCACTTCCCAATATTCTGTATTTGGAAGAACAGAGCACCAAAGATTCCCCAGGATATTCACAGTACATGACTTCTTCAATTTCATGCCAGCAAAATTTAATGACTACCTAAGTAGCCTGGACTGTAACCCGATTAGGCTCCTCCGACACTGGATGAGGCCCTTGCCTACTTCCAAAATTCACTCCTCAATGCAGCATCTCTATTTTCCCCTTTCAAAAACTTCATACAAAAGGAGGTTGCCATAAATGGATCTCCCACTCTGTGAAATCTCAGATGAAAAGAAGGGACAAGGCTTGGAAGAAATTCTGGCTCTCCCACCTTCCTGTAGACCTGGTTACTTACAAAATCCTAAGAAACAAATGTAAGTGAGACATCAAACTTGCCAAAAAGGAGTATGTAACCCACCTTGAATGGTTCACACTAGGGAACCCTAAGCTTTTCTGGGCACAAATCAACGAACTGCTTAAGGGCAACTCCAAGGAGGCACAAGGTCAAATTGAGGTACAAGGACAGTGTATTAGTGATTTCCAGCCTATAGCCTCAGCAATCAACCACCACTTCACCAACCTTGATGCATACAAGGTAGGCTACCAACACCCATGCCTGTACAGACCTTGATGAATCGCCTCTGTCTGAACAGACCCCGATTTCACCTGGAGAATAGTCAAGGTGAGTGAGGTTCACAAACTCAGATAGCCCTCAAACACAAAGGCTCTGGTGGCCCAGATGGAATCAGCCTGAGGCTACTCCAGGAAGGTGCACTGTCCCTGGCCAAACCTCTGACCTGGATCATCAACAGGTCTTTACTTGAAGGGTACATTCCATACCAGTAGAAGGCTGCCAGCATGGTCCCCATTTACAAGGGTGGCTCTCATGAACAAATTGGAAATTACAGGCCCATCTCCCTGCTGTGTACCCTGGCCAAATTAAGAGAAAGACTAGTTTATGGGCAACTGAGAGACTACCTGGAGCTCCACCAAATCCTAGCCCCTTCACAGCATGGCTTTTGGGCAAACCATGGAACCAACACAGCAGTCATCAAACTCACAGTGGACCTATTCAGGGCAATGTATGAGGGCATGTCGACAGGTGCTATCTTCATAGACCTGTCCAAGGCATTTGAGCTTGAACCACAATCTTGTTCTCACTAAACTTCAAGGCATTTGGCTTGATGCCCATGTCCTAAACTGATTCAAGAGCTACCCTCAGGCCACTCCTAGAGGGTCCTTTGAAGGAGAGCTTTCCACCCCTTTACCCATCAAGGAGGGTGTGCCTCAGGGCTCAATCCCTGGCCCACTCCTGTTCTCTCTCTTCACAAATGACCTAAACTGGCACAGTGGGGATAGCTCAGTAGTTCAATATGCAGACGATACTGTCATCTTCTGAGCCAGGTCCACACCACATGATCTGGGCCCTCTCCTACAAGGGGACCTAAACACACTGAGGCCTGGCTCACATCAAACAGAATGATCCTCAGTGCAGCAAAATGAAAGCCATGTTGTTTGGTCCTAGATCCCTTGGCCAGGATCGGAATAATTCCTAAAAGCTTACTACTCTTGGGGATAAATGCATAGACGTAGTTGACAACATAAAATACCTAGGGCTAGCTATTGACCAGGGTCTCACCTTTAAGCCCCATGTTGACCAGGTAACAAGGTCTATCCATGCCAAACTTGGCACCATGTGCAGGCTAAAAACAACTTATCCCAGAGACTAGACAAGCAATCGCCTCCAGTGTCCTCCTACCCACATTAACCTATGCTGCCCTGGTAATCCAGGGCATGGCAAAGGGTGAGGTTAGCAGGCTTCAGGTCCTATACAACAAGGTCATGAGGTTTGCAACAATGTGTCAACCAAGAAGCCACCCCTGCATCTCACTAGCCCAGCTGCAATGGCCTTCTTTCAAGGCTCATATACAGTATCCCCTGCTCTGCCATGCATACAAATTGCAGAGCCCAGCGCCCCACCAAGCTTAACAGGAATAATCATGGTTAGCCTAACCCTCAAATGCTCAGGACCTCAGGTCGGTCCCTGCTGACAATCCCCAGAATCAAAACTCACAAGGAGGCAATTCTTCACTGTCATGCCCCAAACTATAGAACACTCTCCCACCTCTGGTACAGGAAGCCCTCACTACCAATCTTTCACACTAGGCTTAAGTCCCATTTGCTCAGGACAAGCTCATGTCACTGTGACAGTATAGGATAATCACCCCGATCCTAATCACAACACCCATCCCCTCACCTTAACCTACATTAAATTCATGGCTTAAATCCTTAAATTTTTCAAGTGTTGCACTTATGGTCTAGAATTTGAATAATTGCCTGTACTGCTATCCTCATTATCTTGTCTACTTCTGTAACCCTGTATCACATGACTGTATGTATTGTACTGCTTCTGGATCACCTGATTGTATGTATTGTATTGCTTCTGTTCCTGGGTCTCCAAAATGGATCCTGTGGGCCCAGTGGGCCAATCCGATCATCAAAATTCAATAAATAAATAGTGAGGTTGCTTTGTATGGAAGACTCTATTATTACATGTTTAAACTGACATAAGTACACTATCAATCCCTCTAGCACAGAAACTGAAACTGAAAATTTCATATGTAATAAATGCATTAAATACCTTGCTATTACCAAAGAATTAAGATATTAAAATTGAATTATCAAATGCCTTAGAGGTAAATTAAGTTAAGCACTTGGCAGAAAGTCTAGCAAAGAAAAATACTATATTAAACACAGAGCTAACTGGACCTGATAACAACCGGCACTATAAAAGAGGGAGTGAGAGGAGTACGACAGTAATGTGAGTAATGAGTCAGCAGAAAAAAACAGTAAAAGAGGCAGAATTGACACTGGTAGTCTCAGAGAAGAATGGTTCCAGATGGCATACCATAAAAACAAAACAAATCTAAAAGGGAAGAAGAGCTAATATAAATAATGTTGAAATTCTGTTAACAGAGTCTCTGTGTTAATTGATAGTGAAAACCTGATACATTGCTTAATGGAATTAATACTTCCATTTCTGCACATGAAAAAGCACAGAAACAAATAATAGTTATTGATGACTCAGTATTAAGAAAATAATACACCACTATCTGCAAGAAAGACAGACTGAACAGGACTGTATCTTGCTTCCCAGGAGCAAAAATTAAAGATATGAGAACTCAGCCCCTATTTTGATAGATAAACAAGGGTCAGATGTAACAGTGACAGTCCATGTTGGTATTAACAATATTGGATGCACCACAAAAAGACACACGTGTGAGGAAATTGAGGAACTGGGTAAGGAAATAAAAAGCAGATGAGCTTACCCTTTAATTACTGGGATACTGCTAGTATTCAGAAGGCATCCAGAAAAAACATTTCCGGATAAATGCACAGTTACAAAATTGGTGTAAAAAAAAAGGTATCGTGTTTATTTTTGTATTTATTTATTTAAAGTTTTAGATTAATACCTTTAGCTGTAAAGCTATTTTACAAAGGTTCCAAGTCAGGTGTAACATACAGGACATATTGAACAAAGGAGTAAAACAATAAGTATAACAATACATGACAATCATAAATTGTTTAAACTGATGATACAGTAATTGTTTCACAAATAGCAATAATGACAAACACATAAGATTCAGTTTCACAGTGTGTTTTTTATAAACCAGAACAATTTGTTACTAAGTGCAATGTCATGAGAGTGAAGAAAAAGCAGTCTGACAGGCTTAGTCAAAAGTAATCTTCTCAGGTTTTGTCGGTAAGGAGATCAGGTGGGTATGAAAGGGGAGTGGGAGGGGTAGGAATTTAGTGCAGCACAGCTTAGAGAAGAGCAGTCCAGAATTAGACTTTGTCAGGAGATACTGGAAATGGGGGTGGGTGAGGAGAGGTGTGGATGGGAGTCTTTAGGACAGCTGTTTTAGGCTGTGTTCAGTTAAGGTAGTCACAGAGGTTAGCTTGGGCCAGGTGGGTGAAGCTCCTTTTAAATGGCTATTGTGTCACTTCCATGAGAGGGGATGGGAGTTCATTCAGTCATTGTGGTCCACTTTATGTTAGTGAGCACTGTGCAAATGATGTACATTTGAAGGGGACATGTAGATCACCTTTACAGTGCGCCTTGTGGACTTGTCGGAGAGTGTGCATTGGAATAGGCTGGCCGTGGAGACAGGGGTGTGACCTAGCAGGGTTTTTTTTCCCATTAGGCAGGCCTGATATTTTACTCTAAGGTGCAGGGAGCCATCCTGTTTCTGAGTAGAGACTGCAGGTATGTGTCAAGAGGGGCACTCCTAGGATGAGTCTGCAGGCTTTGTTTAGGAGCACATTGACTCTTTTAATGCCGTATCACTCTCCACACTGTAGATGTGTGAATTGTCCAGAAGATGATACCATCTTTGACTACTGTGACAGAGTCTATGGTAAAGCTCCCAAATCTTCCCTGACCAAAATGGACACTCTCTTCAACTCCTTCTGCCACTTTTGCCCTTGACTTTCCCACTTGAACCCATCACTGTGGACTCTATCGTGCTCTTGAGTTCCCTCCACTATCAGATAGGAGCCTCTCCAACTGCATCAAACTAACTCTAATTCTGGCTTGCAGCATCCCACGCCTACCTCTCATCTTTCCTCTCCACCCCTCCCTCCTTCCCATTCCTTTAGATCTAGTGACTCGCACATCCTGGTGGTCCCACATCATTCCTCCCTCATTGGCCAGACTGGTTTTACCCACTGCTTCCTTAAAATCTGGAACCCCCCAAATACATCACTCCTCTTCTTCCTACTATCTTAATGCAGCACTTCATAATTTCCTCTCCCAGCTGTTCCTGCTTTAATCCTACTTAATTACCTCTATTCCTAGTTCTTGTCCATCAACTCTGCCCCTTGCAGGGTTCTCAGCATCCTGAAGGGGTAACAGATTTTGGCTGTCTTCCTCCCACTCCCTCCAGCTCCCAGCTATCCTTGCAGGTCCTCACCATCTTGAAGGAGTTAACTTGACTCTGCTACTTCCTCTCTACCCCACCCCTCCTTTTCCACCTTGTCTCCTCAATGATTACTAGCTACTCCCTTTCAACTACTTACAGCACTTGTATACTGCCTTGAGCCTGATCTAGGTATATTATTGCACTATGGTTGTACCTGTTCCTGCATAATGTGTAACTTTCTTCTATCCATTATTGTATAATCTCTGTGTTCTTACCCTCATGTAACCCCTCCCAGTCACACTGTGAGATGAGCATCTTGTTGTTCAGTGTATCCTCCTAGTGAAACACTTCAATAAATAAATAGATAATCAGGCCATAGCCAATGGAGAAAAGTACCAAGTTCCTAGTTACTAAGCTCAGAGCCTCTGGTGGCATGGCCTGCTTGTTGTGGTATACCGAGCTTGATATTTGCGATTTCACTTATGTGATCAATGTGGACTGAAAAGGACAGTGACTCATCTAGGTGTATGCCTAGGTATTTGAAGGACTGAACTTGTTCTAGAGAGTCCCTTTTTGGTACTAATGGTCAGTGGGCCATATTTATCTTATTACTAGTGAGAAATTCATAGTTTTGTATTTTTATAATTGAATGGGAATTTATGAATTCATGGGACAGATTTTTTTCAACTTTCTTTATACTCCTGCACTGGCCCCATAGGACTTCTCTCTGGCAGAACATGAGGTACTGACCCATTAACACTCACCTGAGACATCCCACACCATGCCCCTGTCCTGGCGGCAGCTCCACTGCATCTCTGACTCACCATCCTCCTGGCTCTGAACCCACCAAGGTGGGCCTGCCAACCCTGATCAGCACTCTATCTATCTAGAGTGCAGCTGGGATACAGAGGAGAACCAGAGGCTGGTTGGGTGGGTCCAGCACTGAGCATGGTGAGCCTTCCACTGGACCAGCCTTCATCTTCCTGGGTGCCAGGATTTTTCTGTTATCTGGTCACAGATGCACGGATGTGCAGTGGCATCCAGTGCACAATGGGAGCACTCCTGCACCCATCTGTGGGACATCTGCCACCACCTCTATACTCCTCAGCATGTCTCCTGCAAGTTGCAATGCTTTCAGTCTTCACTAGCAGCCACAGTAACAGTGGAGACACAATCAACCCTCCCAGCAGAGGAGAACAGTCCTCCAGACACTCTGTCCTCTCCTTCCCCTACTGACCACCGATGACCTGAGCTCATTCCAGAAACCTGGGTTGCCAGTGTGTCATGAGGTCACGATGTCCAGTGCTTCAACCATCAGTTCCACTGAGCTGGCTTTCATGGGGCAGATTAGTGGGAAAAAAAAGCAATAGTGTGTCACCGCATTGCTTGCATTTAAGCAAGGAAGGAGCTAAAACCCTTGGAGATTTTAACATAGCTCTAACAAATATACATTAAAATTAAGCAGGGAATGGAACCCAATGCAAATCAAGCAAAGCAAAAAATAAAGCTTGATGACTAACTCTGAGTTTAAACAACAATAAACAAAATGAATTGGCTTGCTTAATTTACACTATAAAAGATATCAATTTCATTTTTATTACTGAAACATGGTGGAATCAAAGTGAAACATAGGAAAAGCCCTAAATGGGTATCAACTATTTAGGCTAGACCAACAATGTAAAAAAGGCGGCTTAGCTGTATATGCTTCAAATAAATTATCTGTTTCAATCATCTCTGAAAACAGGAACCATCCTATACCGAATCACTATGGTTGAAATTAGTAATGCATTCAGCTTAACAGCAAAATTATTGACTTATGCTACAGACCACCAAATGTTACACATAACATAAATGAAACTATAAATACATAAATGAAACTATAAACACAGAAATCGAAAAACATCTGATTTTGGTGTCTTTGGGCTAGATTCATGAAAGCTTTTTGGACTACGTCCCACACTGCAACTTGAGTTGTAGACCAAAATCCTGCAGCTGCAGCGACGAGATTCACAGTGCATCCCTTGTGGCAGCTGTGCTGGCTGGTCCCACTGGCTATAGCAGTTTTCACAGCTGTGGAGAGTTTTCCAGGCAATGCCACCTTAGGCTGCCATATATCATGGAGTCAGTCGTAATCCGACTCCACCTTTGTGAACACCCGCAGTTGCAGGAAACCGCAACGATCTTCAGATCCGAAGTGGCAACCCACTTTATTCAATGCTACTCAGTATGTATAAAGGTAGCAGGTGTGTGTCTATCTGATTACCTTCCCACACCTGTGGGGGCTATTAGTTACCTCCTAGGAAGTAATTGTCTTGCACCAGATTTTTCCCATAGCTGCGGGAATAGCTGTCATTTGTGAATCCTGCCTTTATCTTTCTTGAATCCTATCCATTATCCTTCTTGGGGATTTAAATTATGGGGACATAAATTGGGTATCCCCCCAAGCAGACTCTGTGGTCAGTAATAAATTCAGTCACATATATGTCTTTGAACTTACATCAGCATGTTTATTAACCTAACAAAGGTAACAATATTCTCAATATTGTATTGACTACAGACAGCACTAATATTCAGAACTGTACAGTCAGAACACCTCCAGGAGACAGTGATCACAAAACAATATTCTTTGATATGAACATAGAGGCAAAACAAATTAGGGGCTGTGGGGAAATATATTTATATAAGGCAACAGACCTTCCTGAAATACTAAATGATATAATTTCAGTTAAAAGGGATAACATTTTACAGGACTGCTCTGTTAATAGCATCTGGGAAATAATCAAAACAACTATAATAATCTTATAGGATAAACACATTAAAAAGTATAATGAAACAAACAAAAAACAATCTCCATGGTTGAAATGCAAGGAGGTGCTTAGGACTCACAAAATAAAATAAAACATGACAAACAACACATTGGGGCTGAAAATGGCAACAAACTGTACAAAAAATAATCTCAAACAATTTTATAGTCATGTCAGTTCATTAAAACTCAAATACAAATCTAAGCCCACTAACTGTAGATGGGAAACAAATAAATCATTAATCCTACAAATAGCCAACACCTTTAATTACTATTTTTGTTTGGTGTTCACTAAAAAGCAAACATATATATCCATAAAAGCCCCAAGATATTAATATCTCTACAGCTAGCCATTATCATTATAGAGGAACACATTATTAATAAAATGTATCAATTTAAAAACCAAAGCTCAACAGGACCTGATAGAATATCCATATAAATACTAAAATAATTTAAAACAGGGTAGCTTATCCCTTGAAGATCTTATTTCAGGCATCACTTCAGAGAGAGACTGGTACCTTGGGATTAGAAGACAGCAAATGGCATCTCAATACATAAAACAGTAAATAAATCTGATGTCCATAATTATTGGCCAATGGGGCTTGGCACTGAAAGGCAGGCCAGGTTGTCCAGTGATCCCTACCAGGAAGAAGTACTTAGGAGGGTCAGAGAAATAAAGGGGGCTAGTGACATCACCAGGCAGGAAAAGGGTAAAATGATAAGGCAAGCCAGAGCCCCAGGGATTGGCTGGGGGTGGAGCCCAAAGGGGTCCTGACCAGGAGCCTATTAGGGGTAAATTAGTCCAGTGCTCAGGCAGGATGACCTCTTTTGCTGGAATTTTTCCACCCTTATTAAGGAAGGTGCTGGAGGCAGTTATGACACAAAGGAAGGAATTGGAGGGCAGGTTGAGTGCCCTAGGTTCCCAGGCATAGGGGCCAGGTGTGTCTGTTGCTGGGAGGCAGCATCGGGCCAGGGGCTAGGGCAGAGTCCCCTGGCAGGAGTGGCATGTATGCCCATGGGGGGAAGAAAGAGGGGGGGGAAGAAAGAGGTGGGTAGACACACGGGCTGGGGACAAAGAACCCAGACGTGGTAGTAAAGCTGGGAGGGATAGGTCCAGGTGCTGAATTTAGAAGTGCCCGGTCTGGAAGGCGAAGCTCAGATAAATGGAACCCGACCTGGTTCTGGTGTGGAGGAGGGGCTGGATTCACAGTGCTGTCCGCCCTGAAAGCAAGATGGAAGAAATGACCAGAAGAAGGACAGAGGCCGAGCCAAGAAAATTTGAAAGAAATTTGACTTAAATTGAATTGTGAATTCATATTATATGGTTGTAAATATAGTCTTTTGTGCCATGAATAAATTTGCCAATGAGCAACCAAAGTTAAAAATGTGTAGCATCCGTCTATCTCTGGGGAGGATTCAGGGACAATAAGTTTAACTTCTCTCCTTGGCAAACTCGAATCCATTCTAAACTGTAAAATAATTGAACACCTCAAATCTATGAATACAAGTGATTTAGAAAAGCATGTGTTTACCTTTGGTAGATCAGACATGACAAACCTCATAGGTTTTTATAAAAATATATTGGATTATTTGAATAAGCTTATTTTTTCATAAAAGAGTTTATGAACAGGAATAGCAGCTCTATTGAGCAACACTCATTTATAAAGAGGTCCCGTTGTCACTGTCTAGTGATTACACATTAAATACACAAAATTTGAACAGATACATACTTAAGATTGTACAAAAGGGTTAGAATACATAGGGTGGGATATTCAGAAATCGCCGAGCAGGGGAGGCGCAAGGCAGTGCCAGTGCAACTGGAATGCACCAGGGGTGTGCTGGGCGATATTCAACTGTGCTGCACCATGGCTCAGCACCATTGAATATGCAACATGGCCTCCGCGTGCACATGGTGCAGATGGCACTGCATCAGCGCAAGTGGCAGAGAGAGCAGGGGATGCACCAGTGCAAGTGTGGTTGCGTTAGGTGCAGGAACTGTGATATTCAGCGGTGGATATGCAAATGGAGCCATAATGCATGCAAGGTGCAACTGGGGCCATTAGCATGTAATTGGCTTCATTTGCATGCAGGTGCACCAATTCCCAGCGACTTGCACCTGACGCCTGCCAGGTTGCAGCCATATGGACTGACACCCCTGCAATAGCGCCGAAAGTGCCCCAATGCACCAGCACATGCACGATATCCCAGGCTGAATATCAGGATGTGCAGAATATGCATGGGCACGCCTCCCACACTTGCGCCGTATACATTACTGGTGCACCCTGGCGCATTGGGATCTGCATGGTGCAACATCTCCTTTTGAATATTGGCGCCAGGGCACATCAGTGGGTTGAGCATGGTGCAACACTGCTGTGCCATGCACAACCCTTTGAATATCTCACCCAAAGAGTACAGTCACACAATAATAGATTACTAACAAGTTAGCACGCCAAGTTAATTCATTAAGACAGCATTGCATAGGTACTGTAGCCCAGTGGATTGTATTTATCTTGACTTTGCAAAAGCTTTGATACCTATTTCACACTTGGCATTTTATAAAACCTTTTTCAGGAATCTGAGGGTGAGGAGAAGGGCAAGGAAGGAGTTGCTATACTGAGGGGTGGAGGAGGATAAACTTGGACAGGGACTACAAAAAGCAGAGATATTGAATAAGTACTTTAGCCTGATATTCACAGAGGAGAATGATAGGATCCTTGCTAAAGCCAAAGGGAAAGGGGCAAATGGATGGATCAGAGCCCACTCACTGTGAATAGGGTCAGGGCAGAGCTAGACAGATAAAGGTGGACAAGGCAATCGGGCTTGACATGTTACACCCCGGAGTGATCAGGAAATTGAGGGAGGAGCTGGCTGCACCCTTGACAAGGCTCTTCAACCTGTCCCTTGATACTTTGAGAGTGCCAGAGGATTGGAGGAAGGTGGACGTGGTGCCCTTGCACAAGGGAGATAGCAAGGAGGTGAAGGAGAACTACTGACCTGTCAGCCTCACGTCTGTGGTGGGAAGGTAATGGAGGCATTGATCAAGGAGAGGGTGGTGGATTGCCTGGAGGAGTGGCTTGTAGGCAGCAGACAGAATGGCTTCACAAACGGGAAGTCATGCCAGACCAACCTGGTTGAGTTCTTGATTGTGTGACCCGGTAACGACCTCAGGAGGGACAAGCACACGTGGCCTATCTGGATTTCAGCAAGGCCTCCAACATCATTCCCCCATAGGAGGTTGGTGAGCAAAATGGAAAGCATGGGGTTGGAGGGAAATAATAAGCTGGGTGAGGCCTGGCTAGCAGGGAGAACTCAGAGGGTGGTGCTAAACTGTGCGCTCGGATGGCAAGGGTGAAGAGTGGAGTGCACGGGGTCAGTTTGATCCACCCCTCTTCAACATCTACATCAGTGATATTATGGAGGTTTGAAGGGGGAGGGTGCCTATTTGCTGATGATACTAAAATCTGCAATAGGGTGGACACCCGAGAGGGGTGAAGGACATGAGGAAGGACTAAAGATGCTCAAGGTGGACCAGAAAGGGGCAGCTGAGATTTAATGCCAAGAAGTGGCTGTGATGCACTTAGGAGGAGAAACACATGAGCAGGGTGCACACTGAGTGGGGAGGAAATCAAAAAATCAGAACATGAGAGGGATCTAGGGATCATAATCTCCCAAACCTTCAGGTAAGGTTCCAATGTAGCAGGGTGGTAGGAAGGAACAATGTAATGTTGGCATGTTGGCATGCATAGGCAGGGGCATTACTAGCAGAAGGAGGGAGGTGCTGGATCACTTTCCGCACGTTTTTACCAATTTGAAAGATTATACAAGGCAAAATTCTTTTCACCTCCCATCTGTGACTGTAACTAATCTGTATTTGTAAATAATAAAGTGTTACACTTTCTTAAGTTTCTCCTTGAAACATGTATAAAATATTTAATTTCCAAAATTGTGTGACTGTACCTCACTGCCTTTATTAGACCTAACAGACAATGTAAGCTGTTTAATATGTATAGCGCTTGTTTTGCATGCCTGGTCCTCGCCAGTCATAGCATGATGTTTGTATACCCACAAGGTACTTTACATTTCTGTACATTATAAGCTTTATTTTTCTGTACATATATGCAACTTGTTTCACTGTATGCCAATGTTTCTTTGTAAGAAAAGCTATATTTCCCAGGTCGCCCCTGAAAAAGGACAATTCCAGTGGGCCTACCCAATCAACAAAATTCAAGTAAATAAATAAATAAATACATAATGCCCCTCTACAAAACCATGGAGAGGCCATAGCTAGAGTATGAGGTTCAGTTCTGGAGTCCACACTCCGCAAGGATATAGATGCATTGGAGAGGGCCAGAGAAGGCGACAAAGTACAGCAGTGTGCAGGGAAGACATATGAGCAGAGATGTAAGGAACTGAATCTGTACAAGGGGAGACATGATTGAATCCTTTAAATATGTGAAGAGGTTCAATGAAGTAGGAGGGGGTCTACTAAAGAGGAAGAGGGAGCCAGAACTAGAGGGCACAACCTCAGATTGCAAGGTAATAGATACAGGGGAAATGTGAGAGGCATTTCTTCACAGAGAGGTGATGGAGCCCTGGAACAGACTGCCAGTTGGAGTGGTGGGGGCTAAATCAGTGGAAGAATTTAAGAGGTTTGAGACAGGCATATAGGGCTGAGTATCGGGGATGGTGGTGACAGGAGAGGGTGAAGGAGGAAAACTGGGGCAGACTAGATGGGCTGAAATGGTCCTTTTCGCCATCAAGCTTCTATGATTATACAAGGCCACCTATCAAATTCAGGATAAGTCACTAGTGGGGTTCTGTAGGACTCAGTCCTTGATCCCATCCTTTTTCAGATTTTTGTGCCAGATACAGTATGTTCAAAAACATCACAAACTGGGCCAACAAATATGCAGATGACACTAAATTGGGAGAGCCAGTTTGTAACACCATGCAAATCACTTCCTACAGGAATGTGACAGGAATGCATTACCAGACAAGGTGATCTCAGTGAGAGCTGTGGTTAGCTTCAAGAGGGGTTGGGATAGATACAGGGGAGGATAAGGGTCGGGAGAGGAGGGAGAAGATAATGGATTGAAATGATGGGAAGGGGAGAGTGGGGAGTGGGAAAACAGCCTGAGAATGTAAACCCTGTGCATTGAGCAGTGACGAGAGACCAGGAGGCCTAATTCTGCTGGCTACTTCGTGTGTTCATATATATTCAGGTGGGCTTACAAATAGGGTATGTGCTTTAACACTGACAAATGCTGTGTAATACATCTTGGACAACAATCAATCCCACTTGCTTACACATTATGTAATACAGTAATAACACATTTGTCAATGCGAATGTTTGCTTACTGGCACTGGCATTGGTAGTGTAGAAGTTACAGTGCTGCACAATGGAATGGCAGCCAGTATTGAACGACCAACCCACCACCACCCTGCAGAGTGGCAGGCATTGGGGGTGTGCCTTTGGGTCTGTCAGGCATAACGACCACGCTATTTCACCACCTCACCCTGCAGACATTGACAAGTGTCACGGTGCTTTTGGGGTCTTAGGCCCTTATGCACTCTTATTCCATCAGGAAACACGGGAGATGGGTGCAGTATAGGAGAATGGGGTGAAGTTTGGGCCGAAGAGTCGAGCCACACCTTGATGCCTCTCACTGGCTGCAGGGTGTGGGTGGGGAATGGTATGAGCATGACAGGCAAGAATCCCAAGTCACACCCCTGATGCCTGTCATACTCTACAGGGTGGGGCGTATGGTCGGAAACACTAACCTCAGGCATTCATTGGTATTTTACTCCAAATTTTCCAACATGGTTTTGTGACCCCACCTCATGAACAGTGGCAATATCAGTTTGTTAGCCGAAAATTTCTTTTGCACAGCGACTATGGCATTTGGCACCACAGGTGCAAAAACACATTCCAAACAGGATGTGAAAAATGACAGCGGTACTGTTCATGGGGAGGTGTAAAAATGGCAATGTTGAAAATCTGCTGTGAAAATCTTAAAAAAATGGTGAAGTCACAATGCAGTGAAACCGTGCAACGACACCCATAATGTAACTAGTTTGGGATTTTTTTTATAGTAGATTGTTAACACAGGCATTTTGGGACCTCCGATCATGAACAGTGTCAGTGTGATTTTCTTTATCTGTCCCGAACATTGATTTCCACAGCGACCACAATCTCTGCACTGAAAGTGTGAAACACATTTTGGTCATGTTGTGGAAATGACAGCTGTACTGTTCATAAGGAAGTGTGGAAAAATGCCACTGGTGAAAATCTGGAGGAAAATATACAAATTCATGAGCCTATGAGGGTGTGTGGAAAATGCTAATGCTCACTGCAGAATAGTCATTTAATGGAGTTTTGTCACCAAATTTCAACATAGCCATTTTAAGACCTCTGCTCATGAACAGTGTAACTGTGATTTTCTTAATCTGTCCCAAACATTGTTTCGCACACTGACTGTACCATTGTGCGCTACATGTGTCACATTTTGGGCGAGATATGAAAATGGTAGCTGCACTGCTCATAAGGAAGTGCGGTAAAATGGCACTGTTGAAAATCTGGTGTGCAAATATTACAATTCGCAAACATGCCAGTGTGCATAGGAACTGTGCAACATGCGCTCCTAAAACAGTCATTTTGGGGAATTTTTTCTAAATTTTAACACCTCTGCTCATGACCAGTGTCACTGTGATTTTCTTAACGTGTCACATACATTGATTTCACACACTGACTCGCGCCATTGTGGCTACATGGGCAGAAACACGTTGTGGCGAGATGTAAAAAATGACAACTGTACTGCTCATAAGGAGGTGTGGTAAAATGGCAATGTTGAAAATCTGGAGTGAAAATATTGAAAATTTATGAACTCACGAGCGCGCATAGAACTCTGCAACGCACGCTTGTAAAACAGTCACTTTTAGGAATTTTTTCACCAAATTTTCAAAATAGCCATTTTAAGACCTCTGTTCATGAACAGTGTCACTGTGATTTTCTTAATGTGTCCCGCATACTGATTTCTTTGACCAACTGCGCCATTGTACTACATGGGCGAAAACACATTTTGGGTGAGATGTGAAAATGACAGCTATATTGCTCATAAGAAGGTGTGGTAAAATGGCAATGTTGAAAATCTGTAGTGAAAATATTGAAAATTTGCGAACTTCTACGTAAGTGAGGAACTGCATAATGCACACTAGTAAAACAGTCATTTTTAGATATTTTTCACCAAATTTTCAAAATACGCTTTTGAGAGCCCACCTTTGAACACTGGCAGTGTCATTTCGTTAATCATTCTGGAAAGGTGATTTCACATAGTGGTGCAAAATCCCCTTCGGCCTGAGTAATGCCATGACAGTGCAAGAATTCATGAGGAGGGGTCCCAAAACCCCATGTTGAAAATTTGGTGCAAAATCCCAAAAATGCCTGAGACATGCAGCAAAGTTGAAAACCCCATCTATCCCATTATACAGCTTACCGGCATTTCCTCAGTTCGCGGTCGGCTTTGAAGAGTGCAGACGTGTTCCCGTCCACGGAAGATCGTCGTGCCAGACTGGAGGTAAGTATGGGGTGGGTGTGTGGGAAGGTAGGTGTACAGTGGTGGGTGCGGTTGTGGGGGCAGGAGACTGCGTGGGACCATTTTATTTTACAGGTTTTTTTTATTACGACGACGGGGACATTTGCCATGCTAGGGGTGAGCTCCCAGCATGGCAGAAGGACGGCTGGGGGCGTGAGCCGGACGGGGATTGGGCACCCCATCGCCATGGTATCTGTTGCCACGCTGGGGTGGGTTCCTGCGGGCACCCTGTACTTGGAGGGGAGACAGGAAGCCGACGGGGATTGGGCACCCCCATCGGGTGACAGCATGGGGGTGGGGAGATACAGTGGAGCCGACAGGGGATTGGGCACCCCTGTCGACCATTACATCATTTGCCACGCTGGGTGGGCTCCCAGCATGGCACCTCGATGCTTTGGGTGTGGAGCCCACGGGGGATTGGGCACCCCGTCGGCACAGTGTGGAGGGGAAGGCGCATGCACGCAGTGTGCGTATGCGCACGTGTGTGTGGGGGGGAGCTCTGCTCACCAAGCGGAGCTGTCCCTTCAACTGTATGCCACTGCATTTTCAGCTGTCATAGACAGTTGGAGCAGTGATTGGCGCCTGCAACGCGCCTGCAAATACTGACTGAATTAGAAGAGGCTGACACACTCTGGAAAACTCGTATGATGGCATTACGCTTTGCACATGCGCGCAAGCAAACATAAAAATGGTTGATAAATGAAAGAGACTTGGGAGTTCCAGTTGATAATGAACTTGAATTCAATGACCAACGATAGCTGTTATGGTAAAATCTAATAGGGTTCTATTGACTATAAAAGAACTTAGAAGTAGGAGTGCAGAAGAAATTATGCCCCTCTACAGGGCATATGTTAGACAATACTGATTATGGCAGCCATCTATTGTGCCCCTACTACTGTAGGTCTGGGTGAAAGTTGTAAATTCTGCTTTAGTGGAACTTTTGAGAAATTTCACAACTTTTTGGAATTTTAGAACCTCCGCCTCTGGCGAAATCGAAATCTTCCAAAAGTGTTTGGCAAATTTTCACCATGTTCTACAGAATTTTCTTCCTGAACTGTGGAAAAACACATGAACAACGGAACTAACACATTCATTTGGAATTCATATGGTTACTCTTCAGTTCAGTGATCAGTTCTGTGCCAACTCCATGGAACAAACACACAGGGTGTCCAGTGGCACCCCACCCTCAATTGCTCACCCCATATTTATGTTTCCCTGGTGTCTAGTGGCACCCACCCACCCTGCAATTGCTCACACCTTATTTGTGTTTCCCTGGTGTCTAGTGGTGCCCCACTCTAATCGCTCACCCTGTATTTATGTTTTCCTGATGCCTAGTGGCACCCACACTATCCAAGCACTCACCCTGTCTGTATTTATGTTTCTCTGGTGTCTAGTGGCATCCCCCTCCAATCACTTGCCCCATGTTGTTTCCCTGGTTCTAGTGGCACCCCCACCCTCTAATCACTCATCCCATACCATATTTATGTTTGCTGGAGTCAGTGGCAGTCCCAAACCTCCTATTTCTCACACCACCTGTATTTTTGTTTCCTGGTATCTAGTGGCACCCCCATCTTCTGATTACTCAACACCATTTAAGTCCTGCTATCACCTATTTAAATCCCTGGGGCCTGATTCTCAAAACAAATTAAATGGCATAAGCTGCATGTGCTATAGAGAATGACGTAAGGCACCTTGCACCAGCACTTGTGCTTGCATGGGATTCAGCAATGCACGCTGTGTCAAACATGGACTGAGTTCACAGAAGTATCCCTGCACCAGGAATGCACCAATGAAACAGTGTTGCAGTGCACAACACACCCTGCGCTGATGTAATGGCGAGCAGATGGAATTCACAAAGGTACAACCAGTGAGAAATTTCCAAGACACCTGCTAGACCAAGGAAAGCTGGTCTAAGCACACTAGACCATATAAAAGAGGACCAGAGCAGGCAGTCAGTGTCCAAACACCACTGAATCAAGGCTGTAGGAGCAGTAGCAACAAAGTACAGGGACCAAAACCACCACCATGGCAGTTCCATTGGCATTGTTTGGCATACATATGGCAATGTTACAAAGCAGAGATGTGCCTGCATCCAGGGTGATGCAGCTGAACCAAATGCCAGACAGCAGTTGCCAAGACATAGGAGGTATGCCAGGAGAGAGTATTGGAGGAGGACATTATACCAACAGCTGACAGAGGAACAGTGCATTGCCTGATACCGGCTCGGCAGGGATGCTGTAGTGGAGCTATGCCAGGAGCTGTGGGTGACCTCACGGACCAGGACACTAGCAAGGACACACCATACTTGTAGACATGAGGGTGTGTACAGCCCTCTGTGTCCTTACCAGTGGGGTTTCAGGCCACAAGTGGAGATACTGTGGCATATCACACCCATCCGTATCAAGGTGCCTCGCGCAAGTCATAGATGCACTGTGCACAGGGCACACTGGTACATCCATTGCCAAAGAGATCCAAGAGAGCAGCTGCAGGTCAAATGGGTTCTATGGAACAGCTGGCATACCATGTGTGCTGGGCACCATAGACTGCACCCATATCGCCATATGTGCACCACTGATTGGTCCCGATGCATATATAAACAGGAAGGGACACCACCAATGAACATCCAGGTGGTCTGTGACAGTAACTGCCATATTCTGGATGTCATAGCACCACACAGAGTCATGCCAAGACTTCTACATATTCCATTACAGTGGAGTGTGCCAGGCATTCAAAGATGGAACAGTATATGATGGATGGCTAATAGGTGGGCCCACAACAAGGAAAGTTAAAAGTGTGAAACTGCATGGCTGCAATGACACAGGCACACAGGACCAAGGTATGGACCACCACACATTTTAGCCAAGGAGCACCCAAGCTGTTGCAGGAAAAGTGATACAACACACCATGATGGACACCATGGTGGCAAGGGTGTCACAGTGTGCTGTGGAAGGTCAATGATGTGTTGCAGGAATGTACCCGCCAATGCATGTAAAGCACACATCCCACCACCAGACATCCCATACCATGGCCATGTGTCTGTTGACCGTGACTGGAGTTCTGTAAACACCAGACAATTGTGACATGCCCATGTTATGTAGCCCACAGTGTACATATAGACACAACTGATGTATATGACATGTGCACCTAACAGGCATTTATTTCTATCTGCAGATGGCAGTGGCTACCCTCAGCTACCATGGTGAGGGCACCAGTCAGGCACCCCTTCCTGGACCACAGACCAGATACAATGAGGCACATACAGCAACAAGAGCTGTAATCAAAAAGACCTTCGCCTATTGAAGATGAGTCTCCGCTGCCTCAACAGGTCCAAGGAGGGCATTACAACATACACCTGAGATGGTCTGCAGGATCATCGTGGTGTTCTATATACTGCACAGTATTGCAACTGCACACCTTGTAGCGAGCTAGAACCAGACATAGCACCAGAGGAGGATGCCATGGGTGGAGAGGAGGAACAATAAGTGGGTGTTGGCCTGCCAAGAGATGCAGGTGCACAGAATGCAGTACATGGCCAAAGCAGCAAGGCAAACTTGATCTTTGCACACTTCAGCTGAACACCTTTTGCCAATGCTGTGCAGCACCCATGCAATGTTTGTCCGACAAGCGTGTACTGTGACAGACTCACCATGGACTTGAGGGCATGTGCCAGCCCACGCATCCCCACACACTGCTGCAAGCACATGGCAGTATGTGCCTGCCAACAGCAGGAACAGTGTGGAAGGTCACAGGATCTACAACCTCAACACAGTGCAGACACCAGTACGGGACATGGCCAGGAGACCTCTGAACAACATGCACCCAGCCCTGGCTGCAATGATTCATTAGAGTCACTGCCAGCACACAGGCTATGGAAGCACTGTATGATGGAGGTGCCCATCACCTGTCGTAGTCCCAGGTGGTGTGCAGGCAACCTAGGGGCCATGGTGGACCCCATGGTGGCACAGAACTGTGCACATGGCCCCTGACAGCAAGGGCATTGCACAGTCCAGAACACCACATGCAGTATGCATACAGAGGTGGATGTCAGCATTGGATGTCAGCAGTGGCCATGGAGGTAATAATCTCAGAATGATGCCAAGTATGTGATGTCCATACTCAAGGCCACAGGGGCCCATGGACAGTGTTGGAGACAGTGTGCAACACCTGGAGCTGATGCATACTGTCTGAGTGGTGGTTAGCAACAGTGGTTCTGTGCCCATATGGTCCTGCATGATGGTGTGGGCTAACACCTGTAGTGCCCATGGGCACAGCACAGGTATGCCATGTGGTCTAGGCATGACATGAACACAACTCAGTAAATACTACAGGATCTATCAAAACATAAATCCTGCACCCTCAATGCAGGTGACACCTACGCATGGCATCACGCATTAGGAACATGCAGTGTGAGCATAGTCAGAGCCAAATTGTAGGGTGGAAGCCTCACAGACATGCAAATGACAAAGAGCTCCTCAACCCTCTCAATATTATAGTTCATTCCCTGACATTCCTCCCCCACCCCTCAACAACACATGTGTATCCCATAAGTGGCAGTACATATGGCGATGCAAACAGTGCAATGCAAGCTACATGGTGTTTCCCTCCGATACACGCTCAGTCAACGCTGTGCACATGATCATCCATTATCCAGGGTAGCTAGTCTTGTGAACAGCATGCAGCAGGAATTAGCAGCAGCCCTTGTTGTACACATTGCAGCCGCAGGTTAAACTTGTAGGGTAAATACTGCAAACCATCAATATTTCCACACTGTCACACAACAGTGTCACACTCAGGAAAGAAAGATGGCCTCATGGAAACACTCCTAACTGTAGATGAAAACTGTTCTCCTCATCAGCTTAGTTGAATATGCCAGTGCCATGTGCCAGTGGTGGGTCCACACCCACAGAGAGGCTAGAGTGTGGAGGGCCCCAACACTCAGACTAAAGAGGTCTCTGGTGTGCCATACTGTCTGCCAGGTATGCTACCACTGGAATGACCTTGTCCAGATGGAGGCAGAGCTCCTAAGTCACCTGAGGGGCATTGCCTGGGACACCAACATGCAGATGTAAGGAGGTCATCCGTAGAGCAGAAGTAGGCATCATAACACACAGCATGTGCAGAAACACACATACATATCCATGCAATGCCCTGCAGCAGCACTAACCTGTATAATTCAATTTTATGTCCCCACAGGCTCACCAGCAGCTGTGAGATGGACAAGAAGGGGCAGCATCACCAATGGTGGTGCTGGCAGCAGTGGAACCATGAGGGAAGGCCAGGATACCAGCACTACAGGTAAGCCATCATACAGTTGATAGCCATGTGGCTCCCAAAACATAGAGGCAAAGAACTATTTTACTCTTTTGAAAAACAGCACCAATACCTAATAGGGATCTTTTGTTCCTGGTACCTAAAAAGCCCAGCTTACTGAATTTTGGCCAAACGGAGTATTAGGGGTCAAGCGGGTCTGCTGTTTTCATTACCCCTCCCCAACGGGTGACTGCAGAACATACATCAGGTGATTGTACTTTTTGTACCCCCTGACCCCAACTGCCCAATTAACTTTATAGCTTGTCCTTGATTGACACTATTTGGCTTGAAAGGTTGACCAATGAGAGCGGGACAGAGACAGTCTAACCTGTATGAGCATAACATTATAGTTGACCACCCAAGACTATCTACAATATCTATTGAGACCAGTCAGAAAAATTTTGGGGTGATATTTTAAATGTTACTAGATGGAGAGTTAAAAAGGAACGGGTGGGGACTGAGACTATATGAAATTATGTGTACCAAAGCACAGTGGCTGCCTTATCAGGGCAATTTTCTATAGCTGCTAGGTTCATCCACTTATAAATCCTGTACTCTTAAACTTATCTGCAAATGACTCTTGCCTGCTCCTGATGCCCAGATTATCATCTCCTGCATCCCTAGTATAATCCCTATTTATATGGAAACTTGTTTTAACTGGCTATAGCAGAATTTAGGTTGTTCTTAATGCTGATGTTGCAGTGCACAAGACTAGGAATGTTTTGAGCCCACAGAATACTATAAACTGTATCATTCTTGTGACAAAACTGGACTTGGTTTATTCTGAGGCACAATGAATCCTGTACTCTAAAGCTAATCTGCAGATTACTCTTGCTTGCTCCTGGTGCTCAGATTATCTCCTCCTGCACCCCAGTATAATCCTTACCCATATGGAAACTTGTTTTAACTGTCTATACAAGGACTTAGATTGCTCTTAAGGCTGGTGTTGCAGTGTATAATACTAGAAATGTTCACAGCCACATAGAATACTGTAAACTGTTATCAATTTTGTAACATAACTGAACCTGTTTTATCTTGAGACACAATACTTAGAGACTGGGAAACTTGAAAAACAAGCATAGTGTTGCTAGGAGGTACCCTACTGGCCTGCAAACCATTAGTCTGCCTCCAAACTAGAAATTAGCACTAACAGGTGCTATGTCTGCCCTTACCTATATTCTTATGGTCCTAAATACAGACCTGGTACCCTTGTACCCTAACCCTGAATATAGAGAGGAATCCTATACTCCACATCACCCGTTGGAACAGAACTACCCCCAAGATGCCTACAAGAGACCCTTCCTAATTATACTGCATGGGTTATCTAAAAAGGAACTGCTATAAGTTACATTCCTTTGACTGAATATAAAAGGAAAGACAAACTGCCATCAGCTGATGCTGTAGAGAAAGTGCTTGCAATCCTGCTAAACCTGCTGGTTGGAGATACTGAACAAAATCCAGGGCCTCTAGGGAGTAATATAAGACTTGGTTCCCCTACTGACTCAGTCTGGAAAATACCTGTGGACTAAAATATGTTCACATAAATGTAAACAACCTAAGGACCAAATGGATGATCTAGAAGCATGGGTTAAAGTGTACTCTCCAGACATAGTCGCCATCTGAAACAACAAGGCAGTGGGCAAAGCAAATAAGTTGCTGGGATGCATAAGCAGGGCATCACCAGCAGGAAAGGGAGATCTTAATTCCACTGTACAAGACATTAGTGAAACCACACCTAGAGTACAGTATCCAGTTCTGGAGGCCTTACCTATGTAAGGATATAGACAGGGTGGAGACAGTTCAGAGGAGGGCAACCAAGATGGCACAGGGTTTGTGTAACCCCCTACAAATAAGGGTTCCTGAAAAGTCTTCCTTGAGCTTACTTAAATGCTTACTGCCAGGCTGGTGTCCCTGCTTTAGCAGTTTAAATGTTTTGCCAGAGAGTGCCTGTATAGCCTCTGTGTACTGTCCCTTTAAGATCTACCTGGATTGCAGTCATAATTAATCTGAGAGGCGCCTGTTAGAAGATGTACATGTTTGCTGATCATTTGTTAGACTAGTAATAATATTGCAGTTTGTTCTAACCTGCCTCTTTGCAGCATGGACAGTTCTGTTTGTTTCCATTGTCTTGGTCCTGAACTGCTGAAATGGGCCAATCAGTACATTTGGGCCTCTAAAATGGAGTCTGCCTAGAGAGGCTTGATGGGGCCAAACTTGTAGGAATTGTAGTTTTGGGCTTTTGGGGCATAAAATAAGCTTGAGGGGGAGCCCTTGTTGTGACTGACAAACAGATCAGGTAACCAAACCCTTTGGATCTTGGGGAAAGTCCCACACTGCTTGCAGTTCTCAGTTAGAGCTGAGTTGGAAGTGAAGAAGTAACAGCCCGAGATAGTTCCTGGAGTAGCAATCCATAGTGGATTCAAGGGAGAACTGTGGAAAGGCCTGAGTTTGGCCTGCATGCTGGCCTGCTGTCCCTGAGAGGAACTTGTGCTTTTTTGGACTGAATCCAATTTGGAGAGCGAATTAAGCCACTGAAATGTGACCAGGCTTTAACCTGAAGAAGACCAAAGATTTGCTGAATGCATCGGACTGTCAGGACTTCCAGCTACCTCTGAACTCCCAGATTGTGCAGAGACTCTATAGTTGTGACCAGAGAGCCATTTGCCTGGTACAGTGGAATTTCCTTACATGTGAATGTGCTGTGTGCCTGTAGGGGGTCGTGATTTGGTTCCCCACTGTGTGTCTGAATTGTGTTTTGCTTTGCTGGAGGCTGTATCCAGCCCATGGACTGAATCCATATCCATTTGCATTTGCCTGGGCCCTGCTACACTGGCTCAGTCAGAATACCCTGCTACACAGAGAAAGTCATCGACGAGAGACTGGCCTGGGGATCAGCCCCTGCTCAAGCCTTGAACAGGAATGGCGCCTATGGCGATTTGTGTGGCCCTGCTTCTCCGGCACTCCAGCTCAACAGCCTGCAGTCTCGATTTCATCCTGCTTGTGTCCAGTATTGGTATTATGAGTAAACATCAGGGTAGCTCCCGCAACAACAGCTAAATCTAAAAGTGTTGTCATCTGATTGTCTTGTTGCCTTTCTTTCACAAACTGAGCCATCTGGCTCTGGATTACAAATAGTGTGTGTTGTGCATGTTGCTTTCTTCCATCACAGGGCCCCAACCAGCTGCAATGTTCCTGACTAGCCCAGCATTTTCCTACCTGAGTACCCAGAGTGTGTGACTGTGTAGGACTCTGAACTGCATGCATAACTGTCTGATTAATATAGCTTTTAAGTGAATCAACCTGATTATGCCCCTCCCTTGTTCAAGTCCCTGAATAAATCAGATTTACTTTGTTTGCATTTAACCTGACTATGGTCCAGTTTGTGACAAAAGTATTGTACTGTTGCTATTTGCTGTGTTTAACCTTGTTTTAGAGGGGTCCTCAGGGTCAAGCTATAGGAACCAGCCTTGGTAGTAAGTGCAAAGAGTGTGGGTAATTGCCTGGTGAATAAGGGTCATTGTGAAAGTAATTATTGTATATTGTTCAGGCCACTAGAAGGGAAAGAGGGGGTTACAGTGTCTCGGAGGGCTGTGCACAGGTTAGCTTGATCACTAACAACACTGAGCTCTGGGTGGAGGCACCTGTTTTATTACCAAGGCCCTTTAACCTGCTACTAGCCAAGCAGGCAGGGGTAGTAGCCTTGGGAAAGTGCCACCTAGGGGATTACATTTGCATCACAAGTCCTACAAGGACAGGGTGAAGGACTTGAATATGTACTCCTGGAGGAAAGGCAGAAGGGAAATATGATATAGACATGCAAGTACCTCACAGGGAGGAACAAGGTGCAGGAAAACACTATTTTTCAGAGGAAGAGATGTTCCAAGACTAGATGTCATGGGATGAAATTGGAGGAGGTTCAGAGGTAAAGTGAGAAATTATTTCTTGACAGAAAGGGTGGTAGACAAGTGGAATGCCTTGCCAGAGGAGATGGTGGGGCTGAAATGATTATGGGATTCAAGAATGTATGGGATAGGCATTGGGTGATCCTAGCAGTTGGGAGATAGGGACAACCAGTTCAAGAGAAGCTTGAAGATGCAAAATTACATGCACAATTGGGCAGACTAGGTGGGCCAAAGGTCCCTATC
Source organism: Neoceratodus forsteri (assembly GCA_016271365.2). Lineage (NCBI taxonomy): Eukaryota > Metazoa > Chordata > Ceratodontiformes > Ceratodontidae > Neoceratodus > Neoceratodus forsteri. The sequence continues at coordinate 467,074,923 of JADMNL010000023.1, forward strand.
TGCCATCAGTATCTATGTAATGTGGATCAAGCCAAACATATTACTCCCATGAGGTAGCTCTCCTGACTTTACAACCTTCAGACAGGATAGCCTAGAGAAAAGAGGTGGAGGAGTCCAATCTCATGCCAAGTCCGCACTTCAGGCCAGAACAGTCCCAGCCCCAGGGCAAATGAACTCTATCTGTGAAACAGTCTTAATTCAGCTGCTAGTAGGAGGAGGAGCAAAGTCACTCCTGATAGGATGCATTTACAACCCACATAAAGTTGCAGAACCTGCCCTTAAAACCTAACTGAAACATTACACAATCTCCAGCCTAGATGTGAAAGGATAATCCTTGGTGACTTCAACTTGCACTGGTCAAAAGACATCAAGGGTGGGGTAAAGGCTCTTGAATACTGTAAAAGTCCGCGTACTCAATTTATAAGAGAACCAAGAGATTAAATACTAAAACTGACAGTCATACAGCCCTTGACTGCTACTTGCATCCAAACCAGAAAGATTTAAAGTGGCAGGAATTCTAGCTGATTCAATAAGTGATCATACACCTATCTTTGGCATATGGAAGAACAGCTTTCAGAAACTCCCCAAAGAACTTTCTGGTCCCAAGATTTCTCAAACTTCAATCAAGAATCTTTCATCAGAACACTAAATGAGATAAAATGGACGCAAATCAAAACACTCCCTACTATAGATGCAGCCCTTGACTTTTCCAAAATCCTTCCTCTCTGCTGCAAACAAACAGGCCTCACTAAAGCAACTAACAGTTGGCAGCAATCAAAATGGTTATCCAGAGAACTTAAAAGCTTATCAAAGAAAGTGATGGAGCGTGTGAGCCTTTCAAGCCCTGAACCTCCAGAAAGATTGGGCAAAATACAGAGAACTGCAAAACCAATGCAAAAGAGAGCAAAGTCCGCTAAACAAAGTTACCTAAGGAAACTGCAAGATAAGAATCGACTGACCCAAAAAGTTCTGGTCTCAGATAAATGGCCTTCTAAAGGGACCTACAAAGGAAAATGATTGTGAAATTCAAATCCCTGACAAATGTTGCAGTAACCCCAGGGACTCGCCATGGAGCTGAATTCCTTCTTCGCCAATCTTGTTAGGTTCAAGAACTATCCTTCAGACTCACATCCATACCCCTGGACCAACAGCAAGCAGTTTCCATATCCCAACTTCCATTTTGGGCTCATGACTAGGAAGGAAGTGCTGCTACTCTTCAAGAGTCTCAAAACTGCAGGAGCTGCTGGCTACGACAGTCTCAATCAACACTTCTATCAGCCTTGCAGCACCAGCAATAGACACACCCATAACAACACTTTATAATTGATCAATCCTTTATGGCAAAGTTCACTTCTGGTGGAATGTGGCCCTAGTTACCAGTACACAAAGGCAGCATGCAATAAAAAGTTGAAAACTACCAACCAATCTCCATCCTCTGTACATTAATTACTTGAGAGACTAGTTTACAACCAGATTATTGACTACATTGAGCAGCACAACATACTTACAGTAAACCAACATGGTTTCTGGGAAAACCATGGGGCTGATACTGCTCTAGTCCGCCTGACTATAGACATCCTGGAAGCACTAGACCTTGTTCATCCAGCTGGAGCAATATTTATTGACCTGACCAAGGCCTTCAGTCTAGTGAACCACCAGTTACTCCTCTCTAAACTAACTTCACTAAGTTTAGACAATTTGTCTCTACAATGTTTCTCAGATTACATAACTGACAGACCTCAGTTTGTGAAATGGAAGAGCCCCATCAGACATACACACCATCAATGTTGGGGTCCCACAAGGGTAAAATACTGGGCCATTATTGTTCTCACTCTATATCAATGAAATGTCAAATAATTGTGGGAAGCCAAATTGTTGCTCTATGCCTGTGTTTTATAGGTTTTGCTTAATTTTGTAGCACAAGTTACTCATTGGGCATTGATGTTGGCGGGTTAGGGTGCCTCAGGGAGGCTTGCTAAAGAGGAGCCCTTTCCCTGCTGGTCAGAAGCTGTTCAGCGGAGGACCAGAGGCAGGGGAGAGGGGTGGGTCAAGCTTTTTAGCTGATTGTTTTGTGAGGGCTGGTTAAGGCTAACCCTTCCCACCCCTCACCCACCCACCCCTGGAAATAGTTCCTTATACCTGGGGTTCTGACATCATTTCTCAAGAGTGCAAGGTGCATATCACTGTCATATCCTCTAGCACACTGCACTGACAATACAAGCATACACATTGTATAATATATATATTTCTATATAACAAACCAATCACACACACAAACACACACACAAAAAAGTAGATAAACATGTGGGGGTAGTGCAATGTAATGGTTGTGGGGCAGCAGTCTTCTGGGAGTCTTTCTGGAGGCTGAGATGTGCCCTATTTGCAGACAACTCTGCCCTAAGGGAAGAAGCTGCTCTTCAGGCCACACTGGACAGTAGTAAGGGAACCTTCCCAGGCCACACTGAATGGTAGGAAGGGAACCCCCCCATCCAGGGAGCACCAGAGCCACCACCACTACCTCCAGAGGTTGGAAGAAAGCACAGCAGTTGGACCACAGTGGGCTCAGGGAGGGTGAGGATGGTGGAACAGAGGCACACCCAGTCAGTTGTTCCACTCCACAATCCATACACCATTCTGGGGAGCATAGCTCCCCATGGATGCACCTGCAGAGGAGACTAAGGAGGCTGAGGACAACTGTCACAAGGAAGGCCCACAGAAAGGAGGCAGAGGACACCACAAGGAAAGGAAGCAGCCCTGGTGGGGACTACTTATTAGGGGATAGGAACTGGGGGAGCAGGGAAAACAGCTAAGGTGCCCGCCTGGTGCCATGGCTTGAGGGACAGGAAGCGATCCCTCAGGATCACGAGAACAGCTGCATGGGAGTCTGAGCTGGATGTCATTGTCCACCCAGAGACAAATGATTTGGGCTCATCATGAGATTAGAGCAGGACAGAAGGACTTTGTAGAATTGGGGAGGGCCTAAGACAAGTAGCACACACAGTATCCTTTCTCTGAGGTGCTGCCTGTCAATGGCATGAGTGAGGTGAGGGTACTTTACACCATGCAGTTTAATGAATGGTTGAAAAATGGTGTGGAGCACAGGGTTTGGCTTCACTGGGGACTGGGGTTCCACCTGGAGGGACACCAGCCTATACTGGTAGGATGGTCTGCATCTGTCCAGGAAGGAACAAGTCTTTTGAGCAATCAGTTTAAATGCTTCATTGGCAAGCTTTTAAACTAGTCAAGGGGAGGCACTGATAAGCAGAAGGAAAATCCCAGCCTCTCCCTGCAAAACAGGGTACTAAATGAGAAAAAGACCGAGGTAGAAAGGTCGGTGGGGATGCTGCAAAAGAAGGTAAAGCCATCAAAAATGGAGAGCAATGGGTACCAATGCCCGTAGTCTGAGTAACAAGCTTCCTGAATTAGTGGCCTTGATGGAGGAGGAACATCTGGATATCATGGCAGTCACAGAAACATGGTACACAAAACCATGACTGGACGAAACATACCAGGATACACTATCTACAGGAGGGACAGGGAGGGTAAAAGAGGAGGAGGAGCAGCTTTACATAAGGGAAGAATCAAAGCAACAGAACAAAAGGGAAAACAGGGAGGAGGAGAAGAAGCACTGTGGGTAAATTTGGAGACCGGCAATGGCACCACAACTGCATAGGGTTGTATACAGACCCCTATCTCAGGGGAGGAAATGGACAAGGAAATGATAGAAAGTATACTTAGAATGGCAGAAAAAGGGGAGATATTGCTGATGGGTGCTCTGAACATGCCAGATGTTAACTGGAGTGCAGTTGCAGCAGCCACTCAAGAGTGAGGTTATTCTAGATGCCCTACAGGGGGCATGCCTTAGACAACTAGTATTGGAGCCCACTCGAGAGGGAGCAATCTTAGACCTAGTTCTCTCAAATGGAGATGAAGAGAGGATCACAGATGTAAGTGGTAGCCATCTGGGAACTAGCGACCATCGAACAGTATGGTTCACAATAAACACAGCAATAGAGGTCAAAGCTATACAAAGGCAAAAGTATTGGACTTTAGGAGGCTGACTTTGCCAAAATGGGTGAGTGCCTAAGGAATGCACTAGCAAATGGGCAGAAAGGAGGGTGGAAGAACAATGGGGAATAATAAAACTGCCATCACAGAAGTAACAAGCCTTTGTGTGAAGCAAATAAACAAAACGAAACAAATGTAAGAAACCACTATGGTTCTCAAACGAAGTGGCAGTGAAGGTTCAAGAGAAAAGAAAGCATTCAGGAAGTACAAGGAATCACAGAAGGAGCAGGACAGAGAACTGTATCAGTTAAAGCAAAAGGAATCTGGGAAGGCAGTCAGAACAGCAAAGGCCCAAACCGAGGAAAAGAGAGCCAACTCAGTTAAGAAGGGGGATAAAACCTTTTATAGGTACATCAGGAAGCAAGGAAGATCAAGGGAGGGATCAGTGAGGCTCTACAAAGGGGGAGAGGGGGGCAGAGGTGACTGTGAAAAGGCAGAGATACTAAACAAATATTTTTGCTCAGTATTTACGTAAGGAAGAGGGGAGGTACCTAAAACAAACAGTAGAAACACTCTGGATACAGAAGTTGATACCAGCCCATTTACAGAAGAAAGGGTTCTGAAGAACTCTTAAAACTGAAGGTGGACAAAGCAATGGGGCCTGATGGGATTCATCCCAGAATTCTAAAAGAACTAAGGGTAGAACTAGTGACATCACTGACTACCCTGTTTAACAAATCATGGAGGATGAGGTGGTACCCGAGGACTGGAGGAGGGCAGATGTGATTCCCTTCACAAAAGCGAGCAAGGCAGAAGCAGGAAACTATAGACCTGTTAGTTTAACCTCAGTGGTAGGGAAATGATGGAATCACTCTGAAGGAAAGAATTGTTGAGTATCTAGAGGCCAGAGGGCACAGGACCCAAGGCAGCATGGATTCACAGTGGGAAGGTCATGCCAGACAAATCTGATAGATTTCTTTGACTGGGTGACCAAAGTAGTAGATCAGGGAGGGGCTGTGGACATGGCCTACCTAGACTTTTAGCAAGGCATTTGACACAGTCCGCATAAAAGATTAATATACAAGTTAGCCAGCCTGGGAGTGGGTCCCCAAGATGACAGCCTGGGTAAAGAATTAGCTGTAGAATAGGACACAGAGAGTAATAGTAAATGTGAGTCCACTCTGAAGAAAGGGGTTACTAGTGGGGCACCAGAGGGTTCAGTATTGGATCGGTCCTCTTCAATGTCTTTATAAGTGACATTGCAGAGGGACTGGAAGGAAAAGTATGTCTCTTGCAGATGACACAAAGATCTGCAACAGAGTTGATGCACAAGGTGGGGTGGAAAGGATGAGAAGGGACTTGGTAAGGTTAAAGGAATGTCAAATGTATGGCAGCTTAGATTCAATGCTAAGAAGTGCAAGGTAATGCACCTGGGAAACAAAACCCAGGGAAGAGTACACAATGGAGGGTGAGATACTAACAACAACAAAATGGAAAGGGACCTGGGGGGTAGTCATATCAGATGACCTAAAGGTGGACAAGCAATGTGAGGGGCAGCAAGGGCTGGGGGCTGGGATGCATAGGGAGAGGCATCACCAGTAGAAAACAGGAGTTGTATCCTTTGTACAGACAGCTGGTGAGACCCCATCTGGAGTACTCGCTGCAGTTCTGGAGACCCAGCTCCACAAAACATACAGACAGGATGGAAGCTGTCCACAGGAGGGCAACTAAAATGTGCAGAGTCTGCACTGAAGACATGAAAGAAGACATAAAGAGCTTAATATGCTATAGCCTTGAGGAAAGAAGGGAGGGGGACATGATAGAAAACTTTCAAGATACCTCATGGGAATCAACAAAGTCCAAGAGGGTACATCTTTCTAAAAAGAGGTGCAAGAACAAGAGGCACAATTTGAAGATGGGGGGCTCAGAGGTAATTTAAGGAAGCATTTTTCACAGAGAGGGTTGTGGATGCATGGAACGCTCCGGAGGAGGTTGTGGAGTCAAAAGTAGTGGTGGAATCATGCATGCATGGGACAGTCATAAGGCAATTCTAGGGGTGGGGGTAGGAAGAAGTAGGCTGTTGGTTACTAGGATCTGCAGCTTACCCATTAGGTAGGGAAATGGGCAGACTGGGTGGGCCAGCGGTCCTTATCTGCCATCTAATTCTATGTTTTCTATGTCATGGATAGGCAGTGTGGGATGTGATTAGAGGGAAGCCTATCTACCTCATCACACATGATTGAAGTGGAAGGAGCCCTCCTGGGTCAAGACACCCCCAGGCTGGGCAAGGGATGGTTTCTGAGGCTGGGCTGGGATCTGAGGCCCTGAGTGTAATATTATAAATTAGGGATAGATTATGGTTTCTAAAACAAAATAATGTTAAAATGTAAATAGAAAATGTAAATATGAATAAGTATGATGCCAGCCTGTATATTTAAGTTTCATTTTGAGTAAACTTGTGTTGCAGCCTTTTGATCCCAAACAGATAGGGATTATGTGTGTTCTTCCCAAACAATGGGCAGGATCAATGGGCGGGCTATGGTGACCTCCATGTCCAAAGTGTTGTAGGATGATTAGTGAGAAAAGAAAAGGAAGGAAGAGAAAAGGGCTAGAGGCAGACAGGTTAAAAGAGGAATGAGTTGGCGGAGTAGGAAGAAGCAAAGCTTCAGGTTCCAAACAATCTGCAAAACAGGAAGTGCCTTGGGAAGGGTTAATGATGAGAGGGCTTCCATTAAGGGGGAAGGGATAGTCAACTGGTGGATTTACATTCTAGAAATTTCTGGTAAACAATTTTGATTTGGTCTCCATGGTGCACTTTTTGTGAAAATTTGTAAGCTGCATGTAGCTCAACAAGTCATCAGGGGAACCTGATGCTTTATAATGGTACCATGCAGAGTCATTGGTTTTACAAAGATTAATGAGCTCTGCAAAGACCAAGGGAGGGTGGGATCATTAGACATGGGACCTCCTAAAGGGGAATCCATTAAGAGATTAAGTTTGATTAGAAGAAGTGGCCAACTAACAAATGTCAATGGTGATTGAGAGAGGACCAGTCATTGTTACAGAGATCAACAAGAAGAGATTTCAAGTGAAGAGACCTAGATAATTTCAGTAAGATATATCTAGGTGGGGGTGAGGGGCAGCACAATTTTGGACACAGTAGGCCATGCTGTGGTCACAGAAAACAACCAGAAGGGGTAACAGTGACAATGATGCAGTGGGGATGGAAGGCAAGAACCCAGTCCTCAGTAAGTGGTTCATGGAGTGATGTTTTAGGTCCATAGGCTTAGTGATGAGTTGATGAAATTAACAAATTCAGTTTTTGAATGGTGAATTTGGTTAATTGGGAGAGTCAATTGATACTGAAATTTCTAAGAGGAAGAAGCTCCCCAGAGAAAATAGATAGGCAAAGATGGTGATGGTATCTGATAGTAAAACAGTGTTAGCCTTTGGAAGACATAAATCAGTAGAGAACAGGGAAAAGAACCTGCACAAAATGTATCTACATGAGATGTAGACAGAGCTCTAAATACAAAGCCACAAGAGAGAGATGATGATGTATGTATAGAGCAATACTGCCACCACATTCCCAGGATTCTGCCTGTGCATCCCATTACCACAAATACAGACACCAGCATTACTTATCCTAGCAAAGAGTCAGGATTCAGGGATACATAGGATAGCAGACTTATATTAGGAGACCCACAGCCTAAGTTGGTCAAGCTTAGGAGAAGGCTGCATGCACAAAGGTGACAGAGGTTTAATCCCTGGTAGTGGAGAAGGTTCAGCTCAACATCACCATACAGCAACAGCAGATGGGGACTAGGAGCAGAATGCCATCAAATTATCAGTGGCAGGGAGGAGGAGAGTGGCATGAATATCATAAGAGATGGTTTGTAATGGGCAACAAAGAGTTGAGAGAAGGGAGAGGATAGAAGGCCAGAGTGGATGATGAAAAGAGAAGGTAAGAGGTGAAATTTAGGAGAATGGGGGTTGCAGGGTGCTAGGAGGCAGAATGTAGCAAAGACAGTAGAAAACAGAAAGAGCAAGAAGTAGGAAAAACAAACATTTGTCAATGAAAATGTTTGCTTGCTGGTATTGGCACTGGTAGTGCAGGAGTTAGAGAGATACATAGTAGGAAATGGCAGTGAAGTAGGAACTAATGCCAACCCCACTCCTACCCCTGCAGAGAATGACAGGCATTGGGGTGTGCCTTTGGGTTGGCCATAACGCTCACGCCTATTCCACCCTCACCACACCCTGCAGACAGTGACAGGTGTCAGTGTGCCTTGGGTCTTCGGCTCTTATGCCTGCCCTCATCCCATAAGGAAATAAGGTGAGGTGGGCAAAGTCTAGGAGAATGGGTGAACTTTAGGGCCAAAGACCCCAAAGCACACCCTCAATGCCGGTCAGTGGCTGCAGGGTGGGGTGGAATGGCGTGAGCATTACAGCCGAGAACCCCAGCCACACCCTCAATACTTGTCAGTCTGTACAGGGTGGGGCATTAACAGTTGGAAACCCTAACACCCACGCTTGTTGGTATTTTCATTCAAAATTTTCAACATAGGCTTTTGGGACCTCCCTCATGAACAGTGGCACTGAGATTTCATTAATCTGTTCCAAGCTTGAATTCACACAGCGATTTGATTCATCTCAGCCACAGGCTATAAAACACTTTTTGAGCAGGATGCAAAAATGACAGCTGTACTGTTCATAAGGAGGTGTGCAAATGGGCAATGTTGAAAAATTTTGAGTGGAAATATTACAATGGAAAGTTACGAGTGTGCATGGAAACTCATGTATGCACACTGTAACATAGTTATTTTATGGACTTTGTCACCAAATTTTTAACATAGGCATTTTAAGAACTCTGCTCATGAACAGTGTCACTGTGATTTTCTTAATCTGTCCCTAAACACTTATTTCCCACAGCGATCAGACTATTCTGCACCGAAGTGCGAAACACATTTAGGCCAGAATGTGCAAAATGACAGCTGTACTGTTCATAAGGAGGGTGGAAAATGCCAATGCTGAAAATCTGGAGTGAAATATTACAAATTTACGAAGTTATGAGTGTGCATGGAAACTGCGAATGCACGCTTAACTCAGTCATTTTGGATTTTTTACCAAATTTACAACATAGGCTTTTGAGAGCCTACCTCATGAACAGTGACACTGTCATTTCATTAACCAGTCCCAAAAGGTGATTCCATGCAGTGACTGTGAAATCACCTTTGGGACAGAATAATGACATGACAGTGACTGAATTCATGAGGAGGGTCCCAAGAACCCCATGTTGAAAATTTGGTGCCAAAAGTCAAAAACATGGTCGAGATATCCTCATAAGTTGAAAAAAATATTATGCCATTATACAGCTTACGGCATTTCATCAGTTCAAGGTCGCTTTGAAGAGTGTAGACGTGTTCCCGTCCACCGAAGATAGTTGCCAGGGTCTGGAGGTCATGGGTGAGGGGGTGTGGGTAGTTGGGGTGTGGCAGGGTGCATGCAGGTTGGGGGAGGGCAAAGGACTTAATGAGGGACCATTTCTTTTAACAGAAATAAAAAAAAGATGCTGTGGGATGCTTTGTCTCTCTGGAGTGGGCTCCCAACGTGCCACCTGGATGTTTCTTTGGGGGAGTGGAGCCAGTGGGGATTGGGCCATGCCTCGGCCATACAGTGTGCTGGGGGAGTGCATGAGCATGCTGGGGTGGCTCCCAGCGTACTTACCTGGGTGTTTGTTGGGGAGAACTGGAGCGGACGGAGATTGGGCACCACCGTTGGTCATTCAGTGCTTTGGGGAGTGCATCGAACGGAGGGGATTGGACCCCCCTCAGCACACAACAAACGGGAGGGTGCATCATGCTGACGGGATTGGGCTACCTCTTCGCAAATGAACTGGGGAGGGGCATGCTGACAGGGGATTGGACACTCCCATCAGCTTTAACATGGACTGGGAGAGGCAGCGATGTCCATCGGCTTTGGGGACTAAGTGAGAGGTTGGACGAGAAGCCGCAGCCATGTTTCTCTGTAATGGAACACCAGACAATGCAGTTGTGATTGGCTGCTGCAGTCAGGGACCGCCTTTGCAAACAAAGCCGATTGTTTAATGACAGGACACTCCCTGATTGCAGCAGCCAGTTTCATTTCAAGGATGTGGCAGCTACAGTACTGCTGTCATGGACAGTGTGATTTTCTATTGGTGCCACACAGACCAGCCCCAAAATGGGCTGCTGACATTGGCGACAACACTGCCGCGCCACCACAACTCGCTATTGAAGGCAAGCTGCTGCAATATGTTTTTGTGCATGCATGCAAGCAAACATAATGAAGCAGGAGCATAATTAGTAGATACAGCTAACAAACTGAAATGGCAAAAACCCAGGAACTGGACTTAAATTAGATATGAATTAATCAACAGTAAACACAGGAAGGTGTACCAAGTAAACAGAAGGAAGTAGTTAAGCGCGGTGAGGTGATCAAAGGCACAGACACTGGAAAGACTAGCCAATGCGTGGCTAAGAGAATAAGACTGTCTTCACATACATAAGTGAGAAGAGGAAAGCAAGGGAGGGATAGTGAGGATAAAGAGGATGACAGAGGGAGACTGCACAGAAGAGGATCAAGAAAAGCCGACATCCTGAACAGGTTCTTCTGCTGTCTTACAGTGGAGAGAGGAGGGTAATGAACAGTAGGGAGCAGCAGGAACAGTAGGGGAGGTGGACAAAAGTTCATTTTCAGAGGATAGCGACCTGAAGGGACTTCACAGCTTGAAAGTGTAAGGCACTGGCACCAGACAGGATGCATCAAAGGGTATTAAAGGAACTCGAGGAGTTGCTTGCTGCACCACTGACAGCCTTATTCAACAGCTCACTGGAAACAGACATGGTTCCAAAGGACTGGGAGAGAGAGAGCAGTGGTCCCGCTACATAAAGCAACAAAGGAGGAGGTGAGCAACTACAGCATAGGCTGGTCAGTCTCACATCAGTGAAGGCAAATTAATGGAAACCCTGTTAAAGGAAAGAGTAGCAGAGTATCTTGAATACAGCGGAACATAAGACCAAAGGCAGCATAGATTCACAGGGAGGGGTCATGCCAGTTAAATCTGATTGATTTCTTGACTGGGTGAACAGGGAATTAGATCAGGGAGGGCAGTGGATGTGGACTATCTGGACTTTAGCAAGGCTTTTGACACTGTGCCACACAGGAGATTGATAAAGATATTGAGTAGCCTAGGGGTGGGATCCACAGTGGTGAACAGGGTAAGAAATTGGTTAATGGATAGGCAACACAGGGTGGTGGTTAACAGTGCCCACTAATGAGGTGAGATTGACCAGAGTGGTGCTGCTGGGCTTAGTACTGTGACTGGTCCTCTTCAATGTCTTCGTAACTGACACTGCAGAAGAACTGGAAGGAAAGGTATGTCTTTTGAAAATGACACCACATTCTGTAATAGGTGGATATTGAAGAGGGGTGGAGAGAATGCGTAGGGACCTTGGGAAACTTGAGGAGTGGTCCTGGGTATGGCAGCTGGAGTTTAATACCAAAAATGCTAAATTATGCATCTAGGCCATTGGAACCAAGTAACAGAGTATAGAATTGAGGAATGTACTGACAATTACTAAACAAGAAAGGGACCTTGGGGTTATTATAGCTGATGAGCTCAAAGTGGCAGGGCAGTGTGACAAAGCAGTGGGTAGGGCTGGTGAGATGCTGGGATATACAGAGAGAGGTATCACTAGCAAGAGAGGAGGTGGTGTTACCATTGTATCATTCACTGGCAAGACCCCACCTGAGTATAGTGTCCAGTTCTGGAGGTTGCACCTCAGAAAGAACATAGACGAGATGGAGGCAATCCAGAGGAGGCCAACTAAAATGGTGCAAGGATTGCATCAAAAGCCCTATGAGGAGAGACTGAGGAAGATGCCTGGAATCTTTTATTGTGAAAAAATGTGAGGTCAAATTGTATTCCCAATTCCATTGCACTGCTGCTTTAAAAGAAAAAACAGACTGCCCAGCATATTGGTGTTACCACACAGAAATGTGTCGTTTACAGTGCTTGATCAACATGCACTGCATCTTTTCCATGACTTTGAAACACCCTCAATGACAATCTAGCCACCATGATGCAATGGGAGGAGAAGAAACTATTGCATCATGAGTGACTGCACTGTTTGGGTGTGTTCTGATGCTCTAGAAGTATGCAGTAAGAGTAGATCAAGGATTTGAAACAAAACCAGGTTGAGTATAATGACACCATTATCATGCACTTCTGTTTTACTAACAAAGGAGGCAGATAAAGCAACGAGCAACATAAATGAATTTTAGAGAAAATAAGCAATAATAAAATGTGGGGTTTCAGCTAGATATAATATGATGCAAAAGGGTTGATAGTGCTTTTATGCTTTATCAAACTAAAGAAGTACACTAGACAGATTGTGAGCAATAGTAGGTGAGATACAGGAGGCAGTAACTAAAGTCAGTAGAGTGGAGAGTAAAACAGCAAGTGGCTAACCACCACAAGCAGCAGAAGTGAGTAAAGCCTAGGGATAGCCTATCTCCTCCTAAATAAGGAGGTACAACATTAGACAACACAAGCCTAGAAGAAAACTAAGTATCTTGGTAATTGTATAGTAGCATTGAGAATACAGAAGGAAAAGGAGAAGGATTAGGAAGAAATAAAAAAATGTTGTAAGTGCTACACAAGACACAACATTGAGGATCTCCATACCTAAGCTTCTTTTTCCTGTCAACAGATAAATTACATTTAAAGAAGGTACTGTATGACACAAGACTCGAAAATGTTTGATATTTTGAACATTTAAAAGAAAGGAATGAATGCACCAACATTATCAGAATAAAACAGTGGGGCATATAAAGTGGGCAAACCAAAGCACAAGAGGTCTGTTTTATACAAATTCATCCCTAATTTAAAGCAGCAGCACAAAAATATGTTTTTGTTAATTCTTTTATCTCCTGCCATCCTGGAACTCTCTAGTGACCCTCACTGACCACCACTGCGCTACTGCCGCCTGAAGCTATGTCATTGGGATATCGGGGACAGACACTCCCCACTACCTAATCAGTCAACCAGGCCCCTGCAATCTCCAGACAAAGGCAGGACAGGGATCAGGAGGCCAGTGGATTGAGCCTAGCATTGAGCATGTGGCGGTAGGGCATGGAGAGCACCATCACCTATCCAGGGAGCAGGAGTATTTTGTGTTTCCTGTGGAGCCGGACATGCAATGGTGTCGGTGCACAGAATGGCTGATGTCCACCGCTGCTCCTAACCCCATGTTCAGCACCAACTGCAGTGCCCCTAGATCTTCACTGGCGGCCACTGGTGCACAGTCCAAGCTATCTACCCACCCCAGGAGAAGAGAGCAGTCCTCTGGACACTCAATCCTCTCCCAGCCAGCCGACCGTGGCCCGAGTCCATTCCAGAACCCAGGTCACAAGCATGGTGCAAGGTGTGGCATGCAGCACTTCAACCTCAGTGCCATTGGGCTGGCAGCAGTACAACAAAATAATTAGGCAAAAATGTGTACCTACGTTTTCACACTTTAAATGATTCGAGGCATCTTCCAGTTTTTATGTTGCTTGCACGCATGTGCAAGAAACATAGTGCCATCATCGGAGATTTCGGAGGTGTGCACCTCCTCCCAATTCAGTCAGTGAGCTGGCAGACGCGGCTCCTGTAGCAATGCATTTTGGAGCTGTCTCATGACACGCTCCAAAATGCAGTGGCATAGAGTTGAAAGGGGACTACGCTTCAGTGAGCAGCGATAAGAAGTTTAGCCCCTCACACGCAGGTACGCGCACCCTCAAGACGCATTGTGTAGCCGACGGGTGCCCAAACTCGGCCGGGTTGAGCTGCTTCTCCACCCCCAAGTAGTAGGTGCCATGCTGATCCCACCCCAGCGTGGCAATCAGTCCTTTGGCCGATGACGGTGCCCAATCCCCATTGGCTGAATGCCCTCCTGCCCTTGTGCCACCCTGGGAGCCCACCCCAGCATGGCAAACGTCCACGACATCTTTTTTGTTTTTTAAAACCTGTAAACAAAACTGTCCAGCGCGCTGCCTCCACCCCCTCCCACAACTCACACCCACCCACTGCGCACCAGCCTCCCCACACACCCTCACCCCATACTTACCGACTCCGCATGACGATCTTCGTGGACCGGGAACACGCCTGCACTCTTCAAAGCCGACTCACCAACTGAGAAAATGCCGTAAGCTGTATAATGGACTAGATAGGGGTTTCAACTTTGTTGCATATCTCAGGTATTTTTGGTTTTGCCAATTTCAACATAGGGCTTTTAGCCTTCATGACTGATGTCACTGTCATGGCGTTATTCAGGCCTGAAGGGTGATTTCGCAGTGACTGGCAAATCATCCTTCGGCCTGAATACTGCCATGACAGTGATATCATTCATGAAGGGGTCCCAAAACCCCATGTTGAAAATTTGGTGCCAAAATTCCAAAATGACTGTTTTACAGCGTGCAGTGTAGCAGTTCCTCGCAGAGGCTCATAAGTTCAGAAATTTCAATATTTTCACTCCAGATTTTCAACATTGCCATTTTACCACACCTTCATATGAGTAGTATAGCTGTCATTTTTCACATCTCACCCAAAATGTGTTTCTACCATGTAGTGCAGAATGGCGCAGTCGGTGTGCTAGATCAATGTACGGGACAAATTAAGAAAATTACAGTGACACTCATTCATGAGCTCAGGTGTTAAAATGGCTATCTTGAAAATTTGGTGAAAAATTCAAAAAATGACTGTTTTGCGAAGCGCATGCGTTAGTTCCTATGCACGTCAGAAGTTCGCCAATTTTCAATATTTTCATTCCAGATTTCCAACACTGCCATTTTGCCACACCTTCTTATAAATAGTACAGCTGTCATTTTTCACATCTCACCCAAAACGGTTTCCACTTCATGGAAGCATATGGTGCAGTTGGTGTGCGTAAATTAATGTAATGGATAAATTAAGAAAATCACAGTGACAGTGTTCATGAGCAAAGGTCTTAAAATGACTATGTTGAAAATTTGGTGAAAAATTCCAAACAATGACTGTTTTACGAAGCGCTGTACAGTTCCTACGACGATCGTGAGTTCGTGAATTTTCAATACTTTCACTCCAGATTTTCAACATTGCCATTTTACCACAGCTTCTTATGAGTAGTACAGCTGTCATTTTTCACATCTCACCCCAAAGCGTGTTCCGCCTTGTAGCGCACAATGGTGCAGTCGGTGTGCTGAAATCAATGCACGGACAAATTAAGAAAATCACAGTGACACTGTTCATGAGCAGAGGTCTTAAAATGGATATGTTGAAAATTTGGTGAAAAATTCCCTTCAGAGGTATAGCAATATTACTAATGAAGACATTGAACAGAACTGCCTCAGGACCGATCCCTGCAGCACCCCACTGGTCGCCCCTCTCCCTAGACTGCATACCATTTACCACCACTCTCTGCCTCCTGTCTGTTAGCCAGTTTCTAACCCAGTTTACCACCCTTTCCCCATGTCCAGCCTACCCAGCTAGTTTATCAGCCTCCTATATGGAATGGTGTCAAAGGCTTTGCTGAAATCAAGGTAAGCGTTGTCCGCTGCCCCACCCTGATTCACTTCCTTTGTCACCCAGTCAAATAAATCAACCAGATTTATCTAACATGATGTCCCCACTGTGAATCCATGTTGTCTATGATCCTGGTTCCATGGCATCTAGATGCCCCACTATCCTTTCTTTAAGCAATGTCTCCATGATCTTCCCACTACTGAGGTGAAGCTGAATAGCCTATTGTTCCCTGCCTCCTCCTGCTGCCAGACTTGTGTAGAGGGACCACATGTGCCCTCCTCCAATTCACTCATGTTGAATGACTCAGTGAACATGGCTGCCAGAGGTACTGCTATCTCCCTTCGCAGTTCTGTTAATATCCTTGGGCGATGCCATCTGGTTCCATTGCTTTGTCTACCTTCAATTTAGTGAGCTCCTGCAGGACTCTTTTGTCCACCTCTTCACCCCTTGGCAACTGCTGTACTGCTGTGGCCCTTGCCCTCCCACTCTTCTGTGAATACTGAGCGGAAAGACACAGTGGATGTCTTGGGAGGAAGGCATGACACTGTCACTTCAAATACCTAAACAGCACATACAAGCAAGCAACATTCGGCATTGACAAATGCTTGTTTTATCTTGTGATAACATTTTCTAGTTCCAAGAAAATGTGTGTATTTTTATAAATTTTTTTCAAGAAAAAAAAGACAGCTACATTTGTTTAGAAAATACTAGTAACATTTGTTTAGAAAATACAATCTGTGCACCTATTGTGTGAATCACTGTGGCAGCAGTTCCATGTATGGGGACTGCACTCTGATCTCAGGTTGTGTATTGAAACATTTTAATATACTCAGGGCTGAAGTCCTAATTTTATCTGGAGCCCTGCTTCCTGTTTACACAGAAGCAGGAAGAGAGTGGTAATTCAGACAGTGGATGAGAACTACACACTATAGCAGTATCTGCTTTTAAACTATTTTGACTTTGTAAATCAGGAGTCTGTGCCTTTCCACGAATGAGTGGCAACACATGCTGTTAAAATAGCATTTGTAGCTAACTATGAACCTTTACTTTCGTAACTTATTGTGAGGACCCACTACCTTTAGTGATCAATTCTGGGTCTTTTGAGCTTAAACTCGTCCCTGCAGTGAGCAGGGCAAGCGTGCAGGGCATGCATCGTCACATGTGGAGAAGCGCACAGAGACATGCATGTCTGCTGTGTCCACTGGGAGATTGGAGAACTAGCACACAAACTTCACCGTAGTGAGTAAGTATACATGTCAACGAGCAAAATGGAGGGTCCCATTAAACAGTGCAGCTGTTCTTTAATGTTCTGCCAGAGAGTCCCTGCTAGTAATTTTGTTTGTGAGAAATGCTTACTAATAAACATCCTTCAGGAGCAAATTACTTGTCTCCTTAACAGGAAACGCTAATAGTGACATAGAAAATCTGGAAAGATTTATAGATGAAGCTGTTGAACATTATACCTCCAGCAATCCCATCCCCTTAATTTTGAAACTTTCAACACTGACTCTTCTACCCTGGAATCAGTGGTTAATCACCCCAGACTCCTACAGAAGACTGGGCCTTGCTTACAAACTGTAAAACTAAACGCAGAAGGGGGAAACTCATCATCCCTTCCAGCTTCCTCTGCAAAATAGATTTTGTCACTAAATGTCCAGGAGCCTCAGGATATGACTAGCAACCAAGATATCTCTGTGACCTGTGTCATACAGAATACTGTAAAACAATCAAAACCTGCATTAAGGGTAACTAAGAACACCATGAACCTTCAGGGCCTTCTACACTAATGAACACCGAGTTGCAGGAAATGCCTAGTAACACTAAGCCTATTTCTTGTACCACCCAGAACATCCAAAATCACCCAAATCTGTTTCCAAGTCAATCAAGAATAGTACAAATCCCCAGTATGTTTCACAATCCTTCCCACTGCTTCCACTATTGTAAAACCCAAACAGATATTTGCACTTGGCTACTCTATAACAAAGCATCTGGATAGGGCCATCTGCAACACAAACAAGGCCAACCATACCTGTTCAAGTTTTATGGGGCAAAATATTGCACATTACTGCCATGATTCCCATTTAGGTAATTTAGGTCCAAATCCTTAGTCATTATACATGCTGGTACAAACGATATACAGAACAGCCAAAATAAACTGAAACAGGATTTTGTTGTACTAAATAACTTACTTGTGGACAAAGGGTGTACTGTCTGTTTTGTGAGATTTTACCTCTTCCTAGAGCTATCCAGTCTATAACTGCAAGGATTAAACAAACTAATGATTGGCTATGAAAATGGTGCATTAGATAAAATATTCCTGTATAACACCCTGGGAGAACTTTGTAGATAAATCTGCCTTGTACAGTTGGGATGGACTGCATCTTAGTAGAAGAAGCAGTACTATGCTGGGGAAATCCTTATTAAACATCATCAACAATCATTTAAACTAACCAAAAGGGAGAGAATGGAAAATATCCACGCTCTGACACACTCCAATAATCAGTTGCACAGAATATGTAAAATTTGTCACTGAATGCCTGCTCCTTAAATCGCTCCAAATTGTTGAGTTGGAAGCAAAAGTTAATTGTTAAACTTGGGTATAATAGGAATAATAGAAACCTGGTGGGATTCAAACTCTCTGTGGAATCAACAAATATCAGGTTATAAACTCTATCACAAAAATAGGGTGGATAGGAAGGGTGGAGGGGTTGTCTTTATGTAAGAGAGGATATCCTCTTACGAATTATAGTCCCAAATAATACTGAGAGCATTTGGGTGTCAGTACAATTAAAAGGACTTTCTCAATAATCATTGGTAACTGTTATAACCCCCAACTTTGATTCTACATTTAAGAATGCTCTGTTAAAAGATATTGCTTATTTTTCTGATCATAAGGATGTAATAATCCTGGGAAATTTCAATATGCCTCACATCGATTGGCCCACATCTACAAGTATAAGTAAACTAGGTGCTGATTTTTGGCCTTAGTAACAGAAAATGGTTTATCGCAACTGATTTCCTCCCCTACTAGAGGTAGTAATATTCTCAACCTTCTTATTACAAACATAAGTCATAAACTCTCCAGCATTCAGATATTAGGCCTGTTGGGGAATGGTGACCACTATTCAGTTTTGTTTGATTTGTTTGGAGAACATTATAGTTTAAAAGAAGTCAACTTATAGGAACTATGATGGCACCAACTTTAACATCATTAATAATATAATCAACTGAATCACAGTGCCAGAGTGACATCCCACAGTGACACCATGATCCCAATGCAGAACAGCCCGACAGCTGCAGCAGCTATAACATAAAGAGGCGTCCACCACCACAGCGTCAGCTCTGCTGGGGCTGACATTGAACGGCAGCCACCAGGCACCAGCTCCAGGGTGTAGGAGGGCACTGTACACAACCCACTGTGTAACCCCTCGGCTGCCATCAGTGTCATGCATCCACCACATGGTGCACTCTGATGGTCCATGAAGCCAGGTGTCCACATGCTTGGCATGTGCCTCTGCACTGTGGCTGGTGTCAGCTGTTCGTCGCAGTGTGCGCGTGGTCCTGTCCTGTGTGCTGCAAACCATGCCCTGCTTGCCACTGTGCCCGGGTCTGTCTGTCTGCTCCCCTGTAATGACCCACTGCCCAGTGGTATCACCTGCTGTGTGGGGGAGGCTTCTGCATCGGGTCGGTCAAGGTGATGTCGGTTGGTTGTGTGGCGTGCAGTGACCGGGGCATGACAGTGTCCAAGCGAGGGGTCTGTGGTGGGTGCTGCTTCATTGTACAGTCTATCGGTCTAGTGTCGTTGGGTTGCAGTGTGGTGGTCTTCATGTGTCACTATGGGGGGTGTTGATTGTGTGTCTGCCGCTGCAATGTGGTACTTCCATTAACAATACCCAGTGGGAAAAAAATTTCAGGGACTTACAGTGAATGAGGCATGGATCACGTTAAAAAATATGATTTACAACCTTGAAGAAAAATATGTACCCACAAAAATAAATATAACAAAAAGGACAGGATACCTAAATGGTTGAATAAATCCATTAGACTACAAATTGAAGAAAAAAACTTTTAGAAAACTCAAAATTAGTCAATACAAAAAACAGTACAGTTTATACTGAGTACAAAAATCCCTATAGAAACTGAAAAATATGATTAAGAAAGCTAAAATGAAAATTGAATTTAAATTGGCATATATAAAGATGTACATAAAGCGTTTTTTTCCTATTTAAATAATAATAAGGGTAATTCACAAAAGGTAGACACTTACACACAACAGTATTATTATGCAGTCAGATACGATATAGCCAACCTTTTTAATACTTATTTTGTTCAGTCTTCACAAATAAAAACTCCCACTCCCTTAAAGCCGTTCCCAGGGCATGTCCGAATCAACTCAAAATGATACATATCACTTCAGACATCATCCCACTCTTGAATCTCTAAAGAAAACTACAAGTCCAGGGCCTGATCAATCAGTGCTAGATTTCTTGTTGAAACTAGGAGGCTATTTCTATTCCATTGAAAATAATCTTTAACAGATCCTTCCAGAAAGCGGAAATTCCTGAAGATTGGCTAACATATGAACTATCTGAACATATAGAAATTTGCAAGCAGATAAAGGCCTAGAGGTTCTATCAAGTCTGCTCGAATGTGCAGCTAGCACCACTTACTTGCAGCTGCCCCCTCCTTCCACCCTTCCCTTCATTGACCCTCCCCTTGTCCTGTTCCATCCCTTTTGAAGCAGTCCACTGTTCTACTAGATACCACTTCTGCAGGTAACACATTCCACCCAGTCACCACCCTCTCTGCAAAAAGTGTCTCCTCATCTCCCTCCTGAACCTTCCTCCCAGTCTCATATCATGGCCCCTGGTGTCCCTCCCGCCCTTACTTTGAACAGCCCCTCTGTACCTGTCTTGTTTATTCCTTTCATGTACTTTAAGGTTTCAATCATGTCCGCCTGTCCCTCGTCTCCTCCAGTGAGTACATGTTCAACTCCCTGAGCCTTTTCTTGTATGATAAGTCCCCAGCCCCTTGATCATCTTTGGCCCTGTGCCACCCCTCCAGTAACTTATTTATTTATTTTATTTATTTATTTAGTTTCTGTTGACCGGGTAAGTGCACTAGACAAATCCTGCCTATTTTCAGCACGACCCAGGGAGGGTATACAGATAATGCCAAATGACCTTGAACCAGATTAAGCTGTTTGTGGAATTTTAGTGAATGAGGAAATTTGGCCAAGACACGGGAAATTCCCCTACTCTGGTAGAGGCATATCCCCTACGTCACTGACCACGGATGATGACAGTATGCTGTTAGCAGCAGAGGAGGAAGGAGGTCTGCTGCTGGACGACATTGTGAAGTCTCTACTGCAAATTCACCTTAGTCAGATACCGCCTGTTTTGGCGTCTGTTACTACTACGATTCCTCCATGTAATGGAAAATAAAAGTATTTAAAGTGATGAAGACGAAGTGGAAGCAATGATAAGACGAGAGCAGCTACAAGCTCAATTACTTCAAACAGAAAAGCTCTTACCTCAGCTCAGGCTAATTTACTTGAAAAAAGCGAAGCGTCTTTTGAGAGTTTCTCCTGAATCTCTGCATAGGACTTTTAAACTAGGTCCTGGTTTTCGGATGATGTGGTTCCTTCTGCGACGGAAAAAGACCTTGCAAGCGCAACACACTGCTGCTCTGGAAGCCCTGCAGCAGTCTGAACAGTGGTCTCCAGAACTAGCTCTTTCAAGCGGCAGGTTGGATGAGAGGAGCAGATGGATCTTGGTGCTCAGGCCCTACCAAAATGCAAGATATTTTGGCGATTCGAGTGGTTCTCGAGTTACAAACACAGTTCTTCCTGATGGACCTGTTTTTCATCCTACTGAGTCTACAGTCCTGCAGCCTGGGGTGAAAGGTATTGCTGTTTCAGCTCCGACTTTGGAGCCTATTATTCCTCCTGTTGTAAACATTGAAATGGACAATCCGGATGTTCCTCAGGAATAACTCGTGAAGCACCTAAATCATCTTTGCTGACTTATTTTCTAAACCATTAGAACAGGCAAAATGTAGAAATGCTATTTGTTTACGTTATTTAGGTGCTATGGAAGATTTACCAGATAGGTTTATGTGGGCAAGGTGTTAATAAAACAATCTTTAGCCTTTTGCCTTCTGACATCTATGCTCTCATTCATGCTCCTGGTGAACATTCTTTTGACGTCAGCTTCAGGACTCCTGCTATTCTGGACACTTTTTGGTTGAAATATGCTTCTTTGAAGACTAATCCATTATGGTCCCATTTTCAGGTTACGCCTTTAATGAAACAACCTTTCTGGGTTGTTACTGTTTTATTCATAATGAGGGTGTAAATCTAGCAGATATTCTGTATTGGTTAAATAAGCGTGATGTTCAGGGTACACCTGATCCCATTTTGGATGGTGAGGATTTTGGAATGGGGATGGAAGATAAAATTGAAACTCTGTAGTATTCAGGATGAATTTGTTCATCTCCCAAATTGCTTCTTTATTGGCCGGATAAAGGTTTCCTGTTTTATCCTGGTCAACCCAGGAGATATTACAAATGTGGTTCTCCCGACACATTAGTACTGCCTGTGAGAAGATTCTCTGTTTTCAATGTGGGAAATTGGTCATTCGGGTTATCAATATGAGAATTCTGTTAAATGTAACTTTTGTGAAGAGGTGGGGCATGTATTTTCTGACTGTCCGAGGGCTGCTCATCACACTGGTGAATCAGATTATGCTTTACAGGATCTGCTGATTTTTAAAGCAGCTAGAAATTTATTGGTGTTGCACCTGGTGTTTTTAAAGGTCCGATATCCTATTCAGCTGCTTTGGCTTCTAGGCCTTCTGCTGTTTCCTCTGCACAGTCTCGCTAGCTCCCCGTCAGCTACACTGCTTAGATCACCTAGCCATGGTATCTCCAGGCGTCAGTCTGATGGTGCTTCAAGAAAGCTTTGACTAGTAAAAGATAGATCCTTCATCGGCTCTGATTGAGTTGGATGGAACTGTCTCCTTTTCCTGAGGAGGCTTGTATTTCCCTGCACCCTGTGTTGGATTGGGCCCAGTCTCCAGAACCTGTACCAGTTTCCAATAATCACGCCTTTTAGCCTCCATGGGACCAGAGGAACATGATTCTGATGCGGCCTCTCAGGATGCTTCCCAAATACAACCTATTTTAGACCTTGATTCCGTTTTAGATCCAAGGGTGGGGACAAAGGTAAATCTAAATAGATATCAAGAATTGGATTGTGCAAAAGCAACAGAAAACTGCTTCCCAATACTTGATCTACGTCTGGTCCTAAGGCCTATGGTTATGACATTTCTTAGCTAGTTTGAATGTAAATAGTATTCGATCCTTGTGTAAAGAAGAATAACATTTGCCCTTTTTCAGAATTGCTTTATGATATTATTTTTTCAGGACACTAGATTGTATATGTCTCAAGACTTTCTTACTGCAACTGATCTGTGGGGTTGGGGTCCTTGTTTTTGGTCTGGGGGTATTGATGTTTGTTCTGGAGTAGGAATTTGTTTTATGTCTCACAGATTCAAATTCTAGATGAAATTCACATCATCCTGGTTGAGCTTTGTTATTAGACGTCCTTTTGATGGTACCCCATTTCGACTTATTAATATTTATGCCCTCAAAATAAATGGGATCGCATTCAACTACTACATCTTGTTAGACCTTTTCTATTTATTAGTAAAAATGTTTTATTTGGTGGGGACTTTAATATATCCTGTAGGCCTACAACTTCTGCTACCTCTAAGATTTACTGTGATTCACATTGTTTGAATAACCTACTGATAATTTCAGGTTTACTGAGATATTTTGAGTCTACCTCCTTTACCTACATTCAGGTACTAGAAAACTAGGATTGATTACTGGTTCATTTCATCTTCCTTCAGATTTTTGTTCCACAGGTTAAATTGGTAGCTTCCTTGATCATGGTATGTTGAGTTTTTCCTTTCTGCTTATAAGAATACTTCTAAGGGACTGGGGTATTGGAAGCTGAATTTATCTCTGTTGGAGATTCCTGAAGTAATAGATGGATTTATAGATGTTTTAAAAGCCCGACTTTTGGTATTTTTTCTTGATGATCAAACACAGGATTGGTAGGAGGATTGAAATTTAGTTTTAAACAATATTTTATACAAATAGGACTTTTGTTAGGAGCCTCCCATAAAACACCCAAAGATATCTACAGGAATTATTGATACATTATTATTCACAGATAAATATGGGTGTGGAAATTACTGCTCAAGACTTGAATTTGGTAAAAGCTAGACTAGCACAGCTTCATAATTCTAAACAAATCCACTTAGAAAGAGACCAAAGATTTAATACTGATGGTTCTTGCACAATCTGAACCCATATGACCATAATAAGATGCTTAAGAAAAAAAAGATATGCATCGTTTATTTGATTCAAAAGGTTGTCTAGTTTCCTCCAGATCTGATCTTTTCAGGTTAATTCTCATATTCACTCTATTTTCAGGAAGATTCTACTGTCACGCGAGTCTATTTCTGAGCGGCTTCGATCTATTTCTTTGCACGCAAGTGCCTGATAAATTTTCTTACCCTTTTGGCACTGATTTCATTAGCAGAATTACATGCTGTTATTCACACTCTCTGCAAAGGAAAATCTCCGAGGAAAGATGGCCTTCGAATGAGCTCTATAGTCTTATTGGAGAACATTTAGGTACCCAGCTTGTTGATGTGTTAAATAATTGCCTTTTACAAGGCGTCTTTCCGGCTAAGTATGAATGAAAGGCTTATGATTTTTTGTTTAAATCAGGAGATAGGAATGTTTGAATAATTGGCGCCTGATTACTCTTTTAAATTGGGATTGTAAACTTCTTACTAAAATCTTGAGTTTGTGGATTTCATGTATTTTACAAAATATTATACATTCTACACAATTTTGCTCGGTACCGGTTGTACTATCACTGATGCTGTCATTCTTATAGGAAATTGTTGAAAGGGGTAATAAAGAGGAAAGGGCTGGTATTGTGTTACTTTGGATCAAGTGAAAGCATTTGATACTGTGTCTCACTTATATCTCTGGAATTGTATGTTGAAAATGGGGTTTCTGCCCACTTTTGTTACTTAGCTGCTGCTATTATCTCCATGCAGACATTATCCCTTACGTTAATGGTTGGTTGGTACCAAACAACAGTGTTGTAAAGGTGTGAGGCAAGGGTGTCCTTTAAGCCCCATTTTATTTATTCTTTCTTTGGAACCACTCCTTTCTGCCATTTATGCTTCAGGCGATATTCGAGGGTCTCTCTTTGGGAGGTGATGATGCAGAAATTAAAGTCATTGCCTATGCCGACGTTTATGTTTCTTTTGGCGGATGTCCCTTCTTGTAATGCTACAAATCAGCTAGCTGATGCTTATACAAAAGCACTGGAGCTACATTTAACTTGTCAAAGAGTAAGTGTAGATTTTTTGGTATTAATAATTCTACCCATGCTAATATTTTGGGGATCCCTGTTACTTCTGAGGTTTTCAAATTTTGGGGATTTATTTTTTTGTGGTGAAGATACTGCTATATAATTGGGATATCCTTATTAAATCCACTAAGTGGAAGATTGCCACTTGGAACAAATGGAATATGTCAAGAAGAAGAGAATTTATATGGTTAGGATGTATCTCATTGGTTTATTTTACATTTGAGCGCTGTCTCATGCTACCTGCCTCCCGAGAAACGGCTATATACAGTCTCTTTTTCAAACTGTATCGGCAGTAGGTTGAATCCCATTAAAAGAAATATACTGTATTTGCCTATTAAGGATGGAGGACTGAATATGGTTAATCCTATATTATTTTTTTTAGTATTTTTATATAAAATATTTTCCTCTTTAATGGGTCACTCTATGATATGGTCTATTTGGATGATGGACCAGGTTTCCGTGGGTGGATGGCTGGTTTTGTACTGGAGTTATTCAAAAGCAAACATGGATACACACTTTGCCAGTGTATTTACATTCTTGTTTTGGGAAGTTGAAAACTTGGCAGGTTTCGTGTTCTATGATTACTCATACCTCTCGACAGATTATGTATTATTTTTATTAGATAAATATTTTCGGTTAGTCCTGTTTTTCCGGATGTAGACGGACTCCAATGTGCCTCAGGTTTCTTTAATGCTTACATCTCTCAGTCTTCCACCTTATATGTGGGATGTTACTTGGCTCACGGTCCATGGGAAGCTTAATGTTAAAGGCAATTTGAAACATAAAGGCAAAGAGGAGAGATATTGTCCGAGAAGCAGCTCCTGTCAGTCTTGTATTGAAACAATGTCCCATTTATTTTTGAATGTCCCTATATTATACAATTCTGGTCTTTTTATGTTCAGTGGTCACATTTTTGATTCCCGATTATTAACAAAGATTGTTTATTTTTGGTATTTTGTCTTGAATGGGGGTCCTTTAATCCTGATACTATTAGATTAATTTGGGAGTCTTAAATATTATATATGCATGAGATGTATGTGATCCTTGCAATCATTATTTATTTCCCTGATCAATAATTTTGGAAAATCCATGACTGGTTATTGAGGGTGTGGAACAGAGATTGTAACATGTTATCGACTTTAGCTTTTCAAAAAATGGAAAGCGATACGTGAGTTAGATACTGCTTGATTTATTTGTTTTTGTTTTCTTTTCTTATTTTGGTTTTGATTCTCTTTTTTGATTTTATATGCTGTATTATTGAATTATTGTTGAGTTTATTATGCTTTTATATGACATTTCTTTTTCAAAATTCAGGTAGGTTTTTTCTTCTGGTGTTTACGGTATTTTATCATTTTTACAACAACCTGTATGTATATGTATGACTGTATTACTTCTTTGCTTTTTGTAATTTTCCTTTCTGTATGACAATATTGCTCTTGAATTGTTTGGTTATGTTTGCTTTTGTTATTCTAATAATGATAATAATACCAATAAAACATTCCCCTACTCTTATAGTGGGATGGGATGGGGTTATGTACAACTGTGGGTTATTTATGTTTGTAGTTCAAGTATGCTGTGGTACTTATTTTTGTTTTGACTCCTCCATTATGGTTTTGATGGCTAAGCAACATGCTTTTAGTATAATTTGTTTTCACTGCAACGCCCCTACTTTTAGTGGAAAGGGTAAGTTATGTGCCCATATGGATTATTTTTGTTTGTATCCATGTACAGTATACAGTAATACTTATTTCTGGTTTTGAATTCTTTTCTTATGGTTTTGTATGAAGTCATATGATTTGTATATTTTGTTTTGTTTTCAATAAAAATTCCGCTACTATTTTCGGTAAGTGCCATGGGATCTTTAACATCCACCTGAACTACCACTAATCCAGGCAGATGGGACATCGGTTTAATGTCTCATCCGAAAGATGGCACCTCAGAGTGCAGCACCCTCTCATGCTGCACTACAGTGTCAGTACTGGGATATTAACCCAAGTGCCAGATATGGGAACTGAACCCACAGCCCTCTGATCTCCGGCCTCAGAGGCGGAGTGTGCTACCTGCTGAGCCACTGACACTTAATGTCCCTCTTCAGAAACGGGCACCAGTACTACATGCAGTACTCCAGGTGTGGTCTAACTAATAACCTATACAGTGGCAGAATCACCTCCTCTCCTCGAGGTTATACCTTGCAATACAACCCAGCATTTTGTTGGCCTTTGCAGCTACCTTCCTACATTGTGTCAAGTTGTTCATTGACCTTGTAATGAGCACCCCAGATCCTTCTCTCTCCTGTCTGGGCTAGCTGCACTCCCCCAGCTGGTAACTCCTCCTTGGGTTCTTCATCCCAAAAAGCAGCACATTGCACTTTTGGCATTAACCCAGTTAACAGGTGTCTGACCAGGTTTCAAGCTTTGCCAGATCATCCTGCAACACCTGCCATCCCCTAGGTCATCCACAACTGCTCCAACCTTGGTATCATCAGCAAACAGACTGATATTGCTCTTGATGTCCAAAGATATGTCTGCAATGAATATCCCAAACAACACTGGTCCCAACACCGAGCACTGTGGAACACCACCGTCCACTACCCTTGGGTGTGAGAGCTCCCCACCCACCACCACCCTCTGTTGCCTTCCCTGAAGCCAGTTCTCTACCCATCTCACCAGCTTTACCTGCCTTTGTGCCTACTAACTTGCTTCCCAGCCTTCCATGGGGCCCTGAGTCAAATACCTTACTGGAGTCCAGATACAGGACATCCACTGCATGGCTACTGTCCAGTTGCCTAGTTATCTGGTCATAGAACTCCACCAGGTTGGTTTGGCAGGATCTGCCCTGTATGAAGCCATGCTGTCTGCTGTCCTGTAGCCCTTGGCCTCTAGGAGGGCCACCAGCCTTTCCTTCAGGATAATCTCCATTAGCTTACCCACGTTGGATTGAGGCTCACTGGTCTGTAGTTTCCTGGTTCATCCTTGAGGCCACTCTTGTAGAGGGCATCACATGAAGCCATCTTCCAGTCCTGAGGTATGCAGCCTGAATGTAATGAGGCATTAAATAGGTCTGCCAGGTCCTGCAAGGACCTCTGCCAGCTCCTTCAGTACCCTGGGTGGATGCCATCTGGGCCTGGCACATTATCCACCCTCAGTGCCTTCAAACCCTCCCAAACTCTGCCTTCCATGATTTCCCATCTGTCACCCCTCCCCCATTTCTTCCATTTCTCCCTTGGGTGTCAACCCCTTTTCTCTTTAGTAAATACTGAGCAGAAGTACTCATTTAGTGCTTCTACCTTATCGCACCCTGCATCCACCTAACCCCCTCCTTCCTAATCCTTACTATGTGGTCCTTACAGCTCCTTTTCTCCTGATGTACCTAAAGTCATTCTCCCTCTTTTTACTGCCTTGTGCCAGCCTGAGTTCTGTAGATGCCTTGGCTCCCCTTACTGCCCTTGTCACCTCCTTTGATTCCAGTCAGTACTCCTCCCTGTCCTCCTCTCTCTGTTTTCTTGTACTTCTTAAAGGCAGGTCTTTTCTCCTTACCTTTTCCATGACCTCCTTGCTCAACCAGCTCAGTTTCTTAGCCCTAGCCTTCTTGCTTTGGGCCTTATAGCAGATTTTGGTTGCCTTCACTATCCCCAGCTTTATGAGCTCCCACCTCTGGTTAGTGTCCATACTAGATTGAATTCTGGCCAGGTACCTTTACCACTTCCCCCATCCTCCCAAAGTCAGCCCTCCTGAAGTCCAGCACTCTTGTGCCAGATTCCACTCCTTCTTGCCCATATCCGATGTGAGTCATACTGGTGGTGGTCACTCCTGACAGCGGTTCCTCCACTGTAAGTTTTCTCACAAAGTCCCCATTTGCTAGCACAAGGTCAAGGGTATTCCCTAACCTGGTTGGTTCACTGACCATTTGCAGCAGGAAGCTGTCCTGGAAGGCATCCAGCAGTACCTGCTCCTTCTGTTCCTGGTTGTTGGGGTACTCCAGTCCACTCCTGGCATGCTGAAGTCCCCACAATCACCACACTACCCTTTTCACAGGTCCTCCTGATCTGTCCCGCTAGTTCTGTCTGACTCCTCCGTCTGAGATGGTGGCCTGTACACCACTCCCATTCTAAGAATCCTATTCTTGGAATCCTGGATTTGCATCCAAATTGACTCAGACTACCCTCCTCTCCTTCCTCCCTCCCTACACACTTCAGTCCTTCCTTCACATATAGTGCTACACCCCTCCTTTCCCAATCACCCTGTCCCTACGAAATAACCTGTACCCTGGTACAGACAGGTCCCAGTCATTGTATTGGGTGGCCCATGTTTCTGTGATGGCTGCAATGTCCACTTCTCCCTCTGCCATGAGAACCTGTAACTCTGCAGTTTTCCTCCCAAGGCTCCTAGCATTAAGGGTAACCACCTTCCACCCTTTCTCCCCTCCCATCCTGCCCTCCTTTATTAGCATCACCAATAGTACTTGCCATTTGTCCCATCTGTAACCCCAATACACAAAAAGGAGCGGTCCAATGTTCAGAATTATGCCTATTAGCCTTACATCGAATGTTTGTAAAATTATGCAAAAATGATAAAATCATTACTTGAGAAAGAAATGAGGAACTAAATATTGAAGATACCACACAGCATAGGTTTAGAGCTGGGCATTCCTGTACTTCAAATTTGTTAACATTTTACAACAATATTAGTCAGGGCCTTGATAACAAACAACTGCTGGATGTTTTTGCTGGACTACAGCAAGGCCTTTGATAAAGTCCCTCATGGTAACCTTATTAAAAATGGAAACTCTCATTTTTCTTACCATCTAATAAATTGGGTAAATGCATGGTTAACAAATAGAACCCAGAGGGTTGTCTTGAGTGACTGCTGTTCCAATCCTGGTGTCCCACTAGTTCCCTGTCTAACTCCTCCATCTGAGATGGCAGCCTGTACACCACTCCCATTCTAAGAATCCTATTCTTGGAATCCTAGATTTGCATCCAAATTGACTCTGTACTACCCTCCTCCCTTCCTCCCTCTCTTACACACTTCAGTCCTTCCTTCCTTCATATAGTGCACACCCCTCCTTTCCCAATCACCCTGTCCCTATGAAATATCCTGTACCCTGGTACAGACAGGTCCCAGTCATTGTATTGGTGGCCCATGTTTCTGTGATGGCTGCAATGTCCACTTTTCCTCTGCCATGAGCACCTGTAACTCTGCTGTTTTCCTTCCAAGGCTCCTAGCATTAAGGGTGACCACCTTCCACCCTTCCCCTCCCATCCTGCCCTCCTTTATTAGCATCACCAATAGTACTTGCCATTTGTCCCATCTGTAACCCCAATACACAAAAAGGGAGTTGGTCCAGTGCTCAGAATTATTGCCCTATTAGCCTTATATCGAATGTTTGTAAAATTATGGAAAAAATGATAAAATCATTACTTGAGAAAGAAATGAGGGAACTAAATATTGAAGATACCACGCAGCATGGGTTTAGAGCCGGCATTCCTGTACTTCAAATTTGTTAACATTTTACAATAATATTAGTCAGGGCCTTGATAACAAACAACTGCTGGATGTTATTTTGCTGGACTACAGCAAGGCCTTTGACAAAGTCCTCATGGTAACCTTATTAAAAATGGAAGCTCTCATTTTTCTTACCATCTAATAAATTGGGTAAATGCATGGTTAACAAATAGAACCCAGAGGGTTGTCTTGAGTGACTGCTGTTCTGATACTGGTGCAGCAACTAAAGGGGCTCCACAGGGCTCGGTGCTTGGCCCAATCTTGCTTAACATATATATTAGCAACATGCAAATAAGTACCAAAATTGGTTGTCCAAATTTGCAGATGACTCAAAGCTTGGGGTCCAGTGGATAACATACAGGAATCTGATTCACTTTGACTGTATTTACAAAAAGTTGAAAATGGGTCCTTGATAACATGATGGAATTCAGTATTGATAAATGTGTGGTTTTGCATTTTGGGATTCATAGCCTCACAGATAATTATTATATAAATAATATGTTGTTGAAATCTACCAACATGGAAAGGGATTTGAGCATATTAGTTAACTCAAGACTAACATCTGCAGACCACTGCCTAAAAGTGGCTATTTGACCAATGGGTTACATAGGCAAATTCAGTGCTTCTTTGACACAAAAACTGAACAATATTTGATTTCTCTTTACAGGGGCTTGTGTCAGACCTTTCATTGACTATGGGTGCCCATTTTGGAGCCCTTACCTTAGGGCAGATATTGTCTGAATAGAGAGACCAAAGATGTGCAACTAGGATGGTCCTGAGACTAGTAAATAGCCTATATGATACCAGACTTATTAAAATGGGTTTAAACACACTGAAAATGGAAGAATCAGAGGGTACCTACTCTTAACATATACAGTAAGTTACTAAAGAATCCAGAACTTATGGATAAGTGTGGACTTATTTTTGTCACCAGGTGAATTGTCCCTAGAGGCCATACTTTATTGTCCTGCAGGCAAGAGCTAACCCTAGACTAAACTTCTTCAGTGAGGGTACCTAGACTCTGGAATAAATTACCACAGGAATTGACAGATTCTGGTAATATTGATGCATTTAAAAGGGGCTTGACTTCTGGTTAAATCAGAACCATATAACATAATTTTCCAACATTGTGTGGGGAATCTAGATGGGCTGCCTGCCTTTTTTTCCTAAAACACCTAGTAAACCACTGTAGACCTGATAAATGTTAGTATCACGAAAACAAAAATCATGGTGCCCAGCAAGGGAGTTACCTAGAAAAATAGATTTGTCAGATATGATAATAATTTTATGAATTGTAGCTGAAACTAGCTTTTTGGGGAAAAATATTTTTCATTGCGCTAATGCTTTAAATGAAGAGAAGACACAGAAGCCTAAAAATGTTCATGGTTTGTTCCTATGGATCAAATCACATATTGAGAGAAGGAGCTACTATAGTTTCCAAGACAGATACTTAGAAAGAAGATGGAGTCAAGAGCAGCTCACTGACCTCACCAAATTATTTTGTAAAAGAAATATTTCTTCTAACAGTATGTTTAACTCTCCACTACAGAAAACTCCTACAATGTTTCATAGCTTTGACTGAAAACTTCTTCTTAGTGGGTGGACCATAGTTCCAGAAATAAACATAATAAAAATGTAATTAACCAGTTAAAGCACTGTTCTGTATTATTTCAGCAGACCACTTTTGGAAAACACCAACACAAAAAAGAAACAGAGACAAAGACATACTGTACAAGTATATACTGTGTCCAGTATCATATACCATTAGGAAAGTGAAACATTTATGGTGATGATCATTACAGCGACAAATCGACAATAGCTATAGCAGTTGCGTGGGACCCGGCACAGCCTTTGGGACTTGCACCTTCCCAAAACAACTCTGACCCAGAGCTGATTTTAATTCTGAGGGGAGCTGGGGGCACACATCACTTTCTCCTGATGGCACAATGTCGACCATGATCGCAGTTGACATAGTGCCATCTCTGCAAAGGCTTTCAACAGAATTTCTGTCAAAGCAGCTGGTGGAACACTCAAGTATATACTGTAAATAAAAAAGAGGCACAGTCTATTTAGGGAATAATGTGACAGTGTGCATTGCAGAGGATAATGCATGATTCAGGGATTGAAGGCATATTTCTGCTGCTAAGAAAGCACAAGTCATTACCTGAGTGCCTTTGCACAGTGGAGAGTACATTCAGTCCTGGAATGCATCCCTCCCAGCATTACCTAGTCTGTAAGTGTGTAACCCCATTATACAATTTTTTTTTTGTTTTTTTTCATAGAAATAAAGAGAAACACTGTCTTTGCCAGAGCAGGCAGCTAGATTTCAAGGCAGTCAGCTATCACACATTGGACAGGTGCTGAGTAGTAATCTAATTAGCTGTGACCTTCAATAATGAAAGATAAGGTGGCTAGTTCACAGGGCACTCAGGTAACACAGAGATCTTATACTGTATATAAAAATGAGAGGACATCACTTGGAGTACTAGAAGCTTTTATGTCTCCATCTGCACGTGGCCAGCACTATTTCTATGGGGATTATATGTATCAGTGGAGGTCACATGATGACCCTCTATGTATCTATAAATATATATATATATATATATATATAATATATATAGGTATATAGTATATATATATATATATATATATATATATATATACCATCTGTAGGTAACTGGAAATCTGGCAGGTGCTAATTAATTTGCATCGGGAAATAGTAGGTAGATAGTAGCAGTCTGCTAGTTTTCAAATGGGTATCTAATCGTTTTAGTATCAGTAAAACAAACTTGCTTATTGATTTTCATTTTGAAACACTGTTGCCATGCGTGAAAATACTAGCTGCGTTTTGTGTTTACTACAATATACAGTATTAAACATTTCAGTCTTGTTGGCAATCGATGAGGCTGTTTTAAACTGCTATGTAAAAGTTCCTATATACAGCACAATTGTTCAGAACATTTTTAAAGCATAGTTTCATGGCCAGTTGCCTGAGTTAGAGACTGTTATGTGATATGACTGGAACAGTAGGGTGGATGGATTTCTGCTCGCTCAACCATTTTATAAATGTCAACACTGTATGATCAAGGCATGACTACTTTGTCACTGTCAAACTTACTGTCTCTTTTCTGGCATTAATAGATAAAACAAAGCCAAATGATACATAGATAATTTTCCTACATGCATTTAAGAAAGTAAACCTGATTTGTACTGAACAAAATTTACATTGTTTCATAGATATTGCAATGCGAAAACTGTCAGACTTCGTTGTACTCTATGTATTTTCTGTAGAAGCTCATTAAATATTTCTGTTAAAAGACATATTATTGATGATAAATATGGTAGCATACAATTCCTATTAGCGACCATACATTGCATTACCTTTTGAAGTTATTAGCTAAGGACATTCTCTAGTTCACTAATATTTCATTGTCACTGAGAATAATGTCAGATAAATTAAAAGAGGTTCTGGTTCCACCATTCAACTCTGGTAAAGGAAATGTCCTTAGACTTGTTTAGATGTAGAAATTTATTATGTTTTTAAAATTAATTTTCTCACCTCCTTACTTGGGCTACCAACACCACACTATCCTTGCATGAGGGAGGAATAATCTGACGAGGTCCAGCAGCTATGCCAGATCATGTCTGAGAGAATTATCCAGAAAGGAAGGAATCTTATCAGTTCAGTATAGTAGCTCCTTCTTGCTGTTTTTCATTGTTACTTGAGGATTTTACTTGGTAGAAGGTTATTTATTTTCTTTCTTACTACTTCTAAGAGGCTAGCAGGGTATTGTTTTGGGGCTGTTGAAATTTTGAAACCTGTTTTGGTGGCTATAAGTGGGCTCATTTGTTTGATATTTCACTGTGGAGACTGCATTTGTGGAGCCTATTTCTTCTGATTTTAAACCTATTTGGTGTGATTTAATTGAGGCAGTTTCTTTGAATTGGAGACCTATATCTTCTAAAGTCAAGCCTATTTTGATGTCTTGCTGGTGAAGTTGCTTGAATTGAGACCTGTTTCTTTGGTAGCAAACCTATTTTGGGGCTTTGGTAGAATTGTGATTCCTTTTTGCTGGCGTCACAACTGCAAAGTTTAGTGCATAGTGGGGGAAGGGTGCTAATGGTCTGACTAGGGGCCTCAGCTACCTGATTGTTTCTGGAAGACGGGCTGATCCCTCCTCCCAGCCACTCACCCCACCCACCCCAGGTCCATAATTTCTTTTATACCAGGGGTTCTGACATCACTTCCTCAAATGGACAAGGACATGCACCTGTCATAGCAGAAGCAGATATCCAGGAAAGGTACAGTAGCGACTGAAGAGGTGACTGCTATCTCAGTGGAAGGAAGTAACTGCAAATTAAGGTGCTTTCATTGCTACTTCTTTGCATTGCCATTTGCATTGTGGAAAGGGGAGTAGGAGTTTGAAGAAGACTGTGCAATAGTTACTTAAAGTCTCTTTTGGGTGTGTGGATAGGAAGGATAGGAAAATAAAAAGCAGTTGCTCAATCTATCTAAACGTGTACAACAAAGGGGTATGGAAATTAAGAAAGAATGTTTTGCACTGATAGAGGGAGGGAGACTTGGGGGTGTTTGGTATCCTTCATCTGAAAGGGTGGGGGTCGCTGGTGGGCAATGACAGCAATGGGTAGGGTGGTAGGCTGCAACAATTGTGGTGCACCAATCTTTCTAAAATTGCCTGGAGTGTGGGGGATGTTTAGTGTGCAACCACATAGAAACTTAGAGAAGGATAGAGGATTTGCAGGAGGAACTAAGACAGGCAAGGTAGACTGGGGGTTAGCCCAATACTGAGGGAGGAGGAGGGAGATGACGGAGTGTGATTTGAGCCAACAGTGAGAGAAGAGGGTCAGAAGAAGGAAGTGGAGACAAAGGGGTCCAGGCCAGGAAGAACGATTGCCAGGAAACCAGGTCTGCAGACAAAGACAAATGGAAGGAGGAGATAGGGACTTGTGAGGGAGGAGAAAAATTGTCAAAAGTCATGGAGTGGAAAGGAGAGAACAGGTCACTATGAAGAGAGAGGGAGTGGCATTTGTGAAGGGTCTTCAGAAATTAGTTTGCACTGCTAGAGGAAGAAGGAGGAGGAAATGATGCAATTGGAGGAGTAATTGATAAATGCCTGGATCAAACCAGTGCGGGAAGTTCTGCTGGGAGAACTGCAACAGGGGCAAAGGGAAAAATGTGCAGGAGGAAGAAGGGCGGAAATGAGAGATGGAGATGAATGGAAGCAAACAGGGAGTAAGGGTAGAATCTTAGTGCTGGGACTTAATACTAAGAGGTCAGGTGGGATAGCAGGGAAGAGGCATAATCGTGAGTTTGGTGGAGGCCATGCCAGGAATGACAGAAAGGGTGGAACAATCTGTTCTGAAATATGCTAGAAGGGGTAGGAAAAGCTCATTTAATTATACATCTTGGGACGAACAACCTGGCTGACATGACAGTAGATATAGTCCAGAGGAGGTTTGTGGAACTAGGACAATTATGTGAGGGGAGGAAGATCAGTAACTTTTTCAGATATACTTCCAGTGCCCATGGCAAGCACAACAAGAAAGCTGAGAATAGAGGAATTTAATGGATGGCTAAGAAACTGGTGTTATGCTAAAGGGTATGGGCTATTGGGGAGTGGGGAGGGACCTGGAAGGACAGTAGCCTCTATGCCAAGGACAGACTACACTTGAGTGAGGAGGGAAAGATAGTGTTGAAACAGAGGATGGAGGAGTACATAAGAGGAACTTGGAATTTAAACTAGGAGTGGGGGTGCAAGTGGGCAAGAGACATGCAGAGACCACAGGTTGGGAAACCATATGAGGTTAACCCCATAACAGGGACAAAGGACAAATGGCAAGTACTATTGGTGATGCTAGGAAAGGAGGGCAGGATGGGAGGGTGGGAAAGGGTGAAAGGTGGTTACCCTTAATGCTAAGAGACTTGGGAGGAAAACTGCAGAGTTACAGGTGCTCATGGCAGAGGAGAGGTGGACATTGCAGCCATCACAGAAACATGGGTCATCAATACAATGACTGGGACCTGTCTGTACCAGGGTACAGGTTATTTCATAGGGACAGAGTGATTGGGAAAGGAGGGGTGGCACTATATGCGAAGGAAGGACTGAAGTGTGTGGGGAGAGGGGAGGTAGTACAGAGTCACTTTGGATGCAAATCCAGGATTCCAAGAATAGGATTCTTAGAATTGGAGTGTTATACAGGCTGCCATCTCAGATTGAGGAGTTAGACAGGGAACTAGCGGGACCGATCAGGAGGACCTGTGAGAAGGGTAGTGTGGTGATAGTGGGGACTTCAACATGCCAGGGTGGATTGGAGTACCTCAACAACCAGGAACAGAAGGAGCAGGTACTGCTGGATGCTTTCAGGACAGCTTCCTGCTGCAAATGGTCAGTTAACCAACCAGGTTAGGAATACCCTTAACCTTGTGCTGGCAAATGGGGACTTGGAGAAGTGACC
This sequence comes from Neoceratodus forsteri, assembly GCA_016271365.2. Lineage (NCBI taxonomy): Eukaryota > Metazoa > Chordata > Ceratodontiformes > Ceratodontidae > Neoceratodus > Neoceratodus forsteri. The sequence continues at coordinate 467,111,956 of JADMNL010000023.1, forward strand.
ACCACTCAGTGTGGCTCATTGGATATGGGTAAGAAAGATGGGAATCTGGCACAAGAGCGCTGGACTTCAGGAGGCTGACTTTGGGAGGATGGGGAAGTGGCAAAGGTACCTGGCCAGAATTCAACTTAGTATGGACACTAACCAGAGGTGGGAGCTCATAAAGTTGGGGATAGTGGAGGCAACAAAACCTGCTGCAAGGTCCAGAGCAAGAAGGCTAAGGCTAAGAAACTGAGCTGGTTGAGCAGGAGGTCATGGAAAGGTAAGGAGGAAAGAGCTGCCTTTAGAAGGTACTAGAAACAGGAGGGGAGGACAGGGAGAGTACTTGACAGAATCAAGGAGGTGACTCGGGCAGTAAGGGAGTCAAAGCATCTACGGAGCTCAGGCTGGCACAAGGCATTAAGAAGGAGAGAAGGACTTTTTAGGCATATCAGGGAGAAAAGAGCTGCAAGAACCACATAGTAAGGATTAGGAAGGAGAGGAGGGTTGGGTGGAAGCAGAGGTGCGATAAGGCAGAAGCACTAAATGATTACTTGGCTCATTATTTACTAAGGAGAAAAGGGGTGATACCCAGAAGGAGGAATGGCAGAAGCAGGGAAGAGGGTGACAGATGGGGAAATCATGGAGGGCAGAGTTCGGGAGGGTTTGAAGGCACTGAGGGTGGACATGGTGCCAGACCCAGATGGCATCCACCCAGGGTACAGAAGAAGCTGGCAGAGGTCCTTGGGACACTGGCAGACCTATTTAATGTCTCACTACACTTGGGATGTGCCTCAGGACTGGAGGATGGCTCACGTGGTGTCCCTCAAAAAACTGGACCAAAGGATGAACCGGGAACTACAGACCAGTGAGCCTCACATCCATTGTGGGTAAGCTAATGGAGACTATCATGAAGGAGAGTTTGGTGGCCCCCTAGAGGGCAAAGGACAACAGGGCAGTAGACAGCATGGCTTCATATGTGGCAGATCCTGCCAAACCAACCTGGTGGAGTTCTATGACTGGGTAACTAGGGAACTGGACAGGGCCATGCAGTGGATGTCTGTATCCGGACTTCAGTATGGCATTCGACTCGGTGCTGCATGGAGGCTGGGAAGTAAGTTAGAAGGCACAGGAGCAGGTGCAAAGCTAGTGAGATGGATGGGAACTGGCTTCAGGAAGGCAACAGTGGGTGGTGGTGGGTGGGGCGCTCACACCCATGGGTAGTGATGAGCGGTGTTCCACAGGGCTCGTTGTTAGGAACAGTGTTGTTTGGGATATTCATTGCAGAGATATCATTGGACATCAAGAGCAAGATCAATCTGTTTGCTGATGATACCAAGGTATGAGCAGTGGTGGACTACCTAGGGGGATGGCAGGGGTTGCAGGATGAGCTGGCAAAACTTGAAACCTGGTCAGACACCTGTCAACTGAGGTTTAATGCCAAAAGTGCAAGGTGCTGCATTTTGGGATGAAGAACCCAAGGAGGAGTTACCAACTGGGGCAGTGCAGCTAGCCCAGACAGAGGAGAAGGATCTGAGGGTGCTCATTACAGGGTCAGTGAACAACTTGGCACAATGTAGGAAGGTAGCTGCAAAGGCCAACAAAATGCTGGGTTGCATTGCAAGGGTATATCCTTGAGGAGGGAGGAGGTGATTCTGTTACTGTATAGGTCATTGGTTAGACCACACCTGGAGTACTGCATGCAGCACTGGCACCCATATCTGAAGAGAGACATTAAGTTACTGGAGGGCTGGCAGGGGTGACAAAGATGATCAAGGGGCTGGGGACTTATCATATGAGAGGAGGCTGAGGAATTGAACATGTACTCACTGGAGAGAGGAGAAGAGGGTTGGGGACATGATAGAAACCTTTAAGTACATGAAATGAATAAACAAGATGGGTACAGAGGGCTGTTCAAAGTAAGGAGGGAGGAGACACAGGGGCCATGACATGAGACTGGAGGGAGGAAGGTTCAGAAGGAGATGAGGACACTTTTTACAGGAGGGTAATAGCTGAGTGGAATCGTTACCTGCAGAAGTGGTATCCAGTAGAACAGTGGACTGCTTCTAAAGGGATGGGACAGGACAAGGGGAGGGTCAATGTAGGGGAAGGGTGGAAGGAGGGGCAGCTGCAGAATAGGGGTGCTAGCTGCACATTCGAGCAGACTTGCTAGACCTCTAGGCCTTTATTTGCTGGCAAATTTCATATGTTCGTATGTTCATAGGACACCTCTTTGAAAATATGCTGTTACTGTGGAGAGAGGAGGCTCCACACCAGTGGAGTCAAGAGCACTGCCTCTGCAGAACTATGGACTCCTCTGGTCCTGTCTGAGAGCAGAGCACGGCAAGATATTTTATTTCACATGGCATTCTGTCCACCAGGGCTTAGAGTGCTGTGCCGTCATAAGCAGAAGCACAGATAAATTTAAAGATGAAACATAGCTTACATACATTAATGAATACCAATACTAAAAGACTAAAACTCTGAGATGGTAGCTGATATTAATACTGCAAGTTGAATGCTAACTCAAACAGATGACCTTTCAGCCCCTTTCTAATGCCTCCACCTAGTGAGAAATGCTAAGATGACAAGGAGGCAGTTGAGAATGCCCTGTCTCCAGAAGGTTTCAGCTGCACCCTCTGGGTGAGGCTGAGTAAGGATCACATCACTAAACTGGGTGTCCCACAGGGTAACATAAACACTACTGCTGCAGCATGGGGCCCAGTCAGCATCAGCTTTTATGTTGTCATGCACGTGCAAGCAACATTTTCTGGTAGTAATTGCACAGTGAGAGGTGTGTCAGTGTTGACAAATGCAGGGCACACTTTAGTAGGTGAGTCCCTCATTCCCCAGTTAGCCAGCATGCTAGTGCTGATGCAAGAATTATGTAAAGTGCCACCAACATGAAAGAAATGTGCCACTGCAAGCAGAGACAAGCACAGCATGCAGCAGCAGAGATGACACGCCTCCTGTACATGCCTTTCCTGGTGAAATATTTCAATAAACATGGCAGCAGCTCCTACCACTGCCACACAATCCACAAACAAAGCTGACATTAGGGTGCAGTCCCTGTGTTGGCATGTCCCCCCATTGTGTGGCACACTGAGGCCACCCCAGTGTGCCACCACTCCTGAAGCTGACCATGTCGGCACCATGATCTCTGGGTCCGGTTTGTCCCCCACCCACCACCCCAATTATGTGGCACAAGAAGCCCACCCCAGTGTACCACCACTCACAAAAGCCGACTGTGTCAGCACCATAATGTCTGGGTCGGTTTGTCCCCACCCGCCACATTGTTTGGCACACTGGGAGCCCACCCCAGTGTGCTGCCGTTCACATGAAGTTGACTGTGTCAGCACTGAGATGTCGGGTCTGTTTTCTTTTACCTGAAAAAGAAAACAGTCCCTCGTTGTTCATGGTGCCCCCTCCCCAACCGCACCCACCCTCTGTGTACCTCATCTCCCCAAACACACACCCCCTCACCCCATACTTACCTCAGAGGTCCAGCGCTGTGATCTTCGGTGGAGGCGGAACACGTCTAAACTCTTCAAAGCCTAATTGCAAAATGAAGAAATGCTGGTAAGCTGTAGAATGGCATCAATGGGGGTTTCAACTTAGGTGGATATCTCAGCCATTTTTAGAATTTTGGCTCCAAATTTTCAACATGGGGTTCTTGAACCCCACCTCATAACTACATGCACTGTCATCTCATTATTTGGTTCCAAAGGTGATTTCACGGTCAATGAATGGAATCACCTTTCGGACCGATTAATGAAAGAACAGTGCCACTTTCATGAGGTGGGGTCCCAAAAAGCCTACGTTGCAAATGGTGAAAAAATTCAAAAAATGATGGTATCATGAACATGCATTGATCAGTTTCCAGCTGGCTCCTAACTTCAACGATTTCTAAAATTTTCACTCCAGAATTTCAACATTGCCATTTTTCACACCTTCTTATGAACAGTCCAGCTGTAATTTTTCACATCCTGCCCAAAATGTGTTTTGCACATCTAGAGCACAATGGCATGGTCACTATAGGAAATCAACTTTTGGGACACAGTAACAAAATCACAATGCCACAGTTCATAAGCAGGGGTCCCAAAATGCCTGTGTTGAAAATTTGGTTAAAAAACCCCAAATAATTTGTGTTACAGGCGTGCGTTGCTCAGTTTCTCATGCGCTTGTGACTTCACCAATATTTTACATTTCACTCCAGATTTTCAACATTGCCATTTTTTACATCTCTTCATGAACAGTATAGCTGTCATTTTCATATCCACACAAATGCGTTTTAACTGCAGCACCAACTGAAGTGCAGTTGCTGTGCAAAATCACTTTTGACTAACAAACTGACAGTGCCACTGTTCATGAGGTGGGGTCACGAAAATCCCATGTTGAAAATTTGGGTGAAAATACCAACAAACACCTGGGGCATTAGGTTTCCAACACGTGACGCCCCACCCTACAAAGACTGACAGACATCAGGGGTGTGACTTGGGATTGTTGGCTATAATGATCTACGTCATTCCATCCCACCACCCTGTAGCCAGTGACAGGCATTGAGGTGCCTTGGACTCTTCAGCCCCAAAGTTCACCCAATTCTCCTATACTGCACCCATCTCAGTGTATTTCCTTATGGAATGGACTGAAGCGTAGACCAGACCCCAAGGCACACCACAATGCTTGTCATTGTCCATGAGAATGGGGAGTGAGGTGATATGGCATGACCATTATGTCCGACTGACCCAAAGGCACACCCCAATGCCTGTCAGTCTTTGTAGGGTGTGGTATATGCCAGTTCAATACTTCACTGCCATTCCTATTATGCATCTCTCTAACTCCTGCACTACTAATGCCAATGCCAGAAGACAATATCCAGCATTGATAAATACTTGCTTATTTTGTTCCTTACCCTGAATAGTTGGATACATAAACTGAGGAATATACATGCTCTACTAAGCAGCACAACAAATAAATGCATTACTTTATTCTGGGTTTTAAATCTTATTGATCTGGATTTGAGTGCTGCAATGAACTAAAAATGTTGTCAGCATGTTGGTGGGGAGGAGGGCTTAAATGATCCTCTCTTGCAAAACTTGTAACTTGCTGAGAACAGTTCTCCTTGTGCACGTGGCACCAGTCCAGGCCTGCCAGCAAATACAAAAACCTGACCATTTACAGTATCATGTGTCACTGCTGAGGGCATGACCACATTTGGGAAGTAATGCAATGGCAGTTGGTCTCGCTTCACACTTGCATTTTTTAAGCCTTAACCACAGTTTTATCTGTCCACTGCTTAAAGACACAGTAACATTGGGCTTTTAAGGACAAGGGTAGCATGCACTTGTTTTATTTTTAAATAAAAGACTACTTTAAAAAGAAATTCTATTCCTGCAGGACAGTTCTAGTCCTGCAACCAGTTAACCTGTTAGAATATCAGCTCTTAAGGCTTTCCATAGGAATTCTCTTAAGTCAGTGACATAAGGTTGTTACCCGATGAGAAAACAAATTGACCCCATACAGTCATTTAAAGGGACTGGGATGCTAGCTGGCTGCACACAGTAGGCCCAGTTCTCAAAGGTAGATGCAGGGCTAGCACAAGCCCTGCATCAATACTACTGAGCCACACACATTGCCACACCTTGTGCCCGATTCTCAAAGGTTGCAATCATTTGCAACACTTTACCCCTTATGGTGGCTTCATGGAAATATTTAGCACAAACCTGTAAAAGTTAGCGAAGTTAGACCAGCAGAGGCAGGTCTAACTGCTACCATGTGGCGCATGGGACTGAGAACCTGACACAGTCAGGAAGGCTGCAAGCCCCATGTGCCATGTGTTCAAGACCTGGGCTTGTAGTGGCCAAACATGGTTCAGGCCCTGTGTGTTTAATGTGACCTGTACTGTAAAGCTAACTGCACTAGATGGAAAATATCCTGCTTTGCAATATTATTTAATACATCCAGTTTTAAAGAGCAGCTGATGCTTTAGGAAAACTTTTAAACACACAAGACACAATTCATTATATATTTCATATATGACTGAAGGGTGAATGTATGGTATGACTTTGGTTTGTTATCACTGCTTCCAGCCCTTCCTCTACTCCCAAAAGTATTGCATCCTGTAATTGGTAATTATTTATTTAAGATTCATAGATTCCTGTATATAATATGTCGTGTTTGCCTTTTATGTAGGTTAATGCAGCTCATATGGGTCGTGACCCATACTCACCACTGTGTTCTTGCATCACATACATTTTCTGAGCTGAATTCCTCATCTTTTCTATTTGTAACTATTGTGGCTTTTCATATTTCATGTCTGCACATTGTCTGTCACAATACCCTGCCTTATGGCTCAGGTTATGACTGAAAATGGGCAATTTGTTAGCCCAGAGCACCTACCCAGTTACCAACTAAATAAATACTGCAAATAAAAGTCCCCAGAATCCCCACTGCATCCAGTTTGGCTGCTCATGTAATTTACTCTGACTAGTTGGGCACTCACCTGTTTTGGGGCCTGTAGCACTCCCTAATGTGACTCCTTTGCCCTCTTTTCTCAAAACTCGACCAAGATGGGCTCTGTGGCACTATCCTCCCACCCTGTTCTCCACAGTAAGCCCCTCCTTTACAAAGAGAGTACCCTCTTCCATTTCTGTCAGGCCTACCCACCTCCATTTTGTCAGACCTATCCTTCAGAATAGCATGTACCCCTCTGTCTTAGGTGTCCCAGTCATTTCTTTCCCCAACAGATCTTTGTGAGTGCAACTCGTCCTGGTCTTTGATATCGTTGCTTTATACTGCATCTGTCTTGACTGCCTCCTGTGGTACTCTCCCCCACACTCCTGCTACTGTGTGTATGAAGTAATACCTGGTCTTCTTCAGACTGAGACTGTGTCAAATTCTAATAATGATTGATCTTGTTTTCAGGATTGTAGGTTCTATGTCCAGCACAATTGTGGACTAATACACCATATGGACCCTGTAGTGCAGTACTGGATGAGGTACTGCACCGTTGAGGTGCTGACCCTCAGTGATACCTTAAACAGAGGTCCTTTTCTAACCATCTCTTCCGCTGTCCAGATGGAATTTAAACATAGCCCCACCAAACTGTGAGGATTATCTGAAGGGCTCACAGGCACTAGCACACTCTACCAGAGTGAACAGATCTTCTTGCCCTTGAGCACCCCGCCCCAAAAACTGAAGAACTTCCATGGGGACTGAAGTACACAATCAATTGAACACCAAGGACTAGATTCACAAAAATCACAAAGGACAGCGCAAAAGTTTGTGTTGCACTTTGTGATTGCCCAAGATTCAAGGTTGGCATTCACATACAGATAAAACACCTGAGCTATCCGACTGTAAATAGGGCCAGGGCGAGTCAGTGCTAACCCCAGTGCCGCTTAGTGCTACCCCACCAGCGCTGCCTCAACATGCAAGCCAAGAGTATGACTCTTCAAGGAATAATGCAGGTGTGCTATTTTGAATTCACAAAGGCAGCCATGTAAATGAGTCCATTGGGCACACAGGGCATTATGTGGCTGTTTGCATGCCCGTTATGGGCCTTTTACAATGGCTCTGCCGTGGGGTTGTACGTCCCACCAGCCCCTGCCCCAGAGGCAGCCCAGTGTCCCTGGTGACTGGTGACTCCTCCCTGCCAATCACTGCTTGAGTAAAGGAAAGAATTCTCCCTAGTGCTAGCAGTGCCCCACCCTGATTGCCAATCACCAGCCTGTGTATGGAACAGGAATTTCTCTGGTGGCTAGTGGTCCCTCCCCTGCCGATCACCATCCCAATCACACATATAAATGTATGTACATCTTCCTAGTAGCTAGTGGTCTCTTTTCCACCTGGTCCCTGTCCCGGTATAACAGCCCCCCGCCCATCCCTCATTGGTGGTTAGTAGCCCCCTTCCGATGTGGCCTGTAACTCCATATGTATCACACCAGTGTCTAGTGGACCACCCTCCCTAATCCCAATCTGGTGAATGCTCATTTAATATGCCCCATTCCTGGTTTTCAGTGGACCCCTCACCCAGGCATGTAGTGCCCCACCCCACCCACCATCCTGAACCTGAGTCGGTGGCCGGCACAGCCCTCCTCTCTCCACCATGGTTGACCCCAACTGAGTTATCAATAAAGCATGTACTATATCACACGTTCATTGATTCACAACTCACTCTAGCAATCAGTGAGCAACTAACATATACAGTGCATGCTCAGTGACAACTTAGTCAGTGTCCTGCCATGATGGAGAGAGGCGGGCTGTGCTGGTCGCCTGCTCAGGTTCAGATGGGGTGAGCTGGGTGGTGGGGTACTACATGCCAGGAGGGTGAGGATCCAAAGGACACCAGGAAATGGGTATATTGAATGAGCATTTGCTGATTGGGGCTAGAGGGTGTGTCCACTAGACAATGGGGTGATACATGAGTTACAGGCAGATTAGGTGAGGAGCCACTAACCATAAAAGAGGGACAGGTGGAAGGGAGAGATTGTCATACCGGACAGGGATTGGGTGGAAAGGATCACTAGCCACCAGGGAAGATATGCATATATTTATATATGTGATCGGATGGCAGTTACGGGGAGGGGGACCATTAGCTACTAGGGAAATTCCTGTTCCATACAAGGACAGCAATGGGAGAACAGGGTGGGAAGACCACTAGCACCAGGAGAATTCTTTCATTTTACTTTGGGCTGGTGATCAGCGGGGGGGGGACCACAGGACACCAGGAAATGTATTGTTTTGTACTTGGGCTGGTGATCTTGAGAGGAGGCCACCACAGTACCTCCACCAATCACTAGAGTTGCACAGGATAGGCAAGGTCTTGCTCAGCAGTACTTGCACCGTGCAGGGGACGGACAAGAGGCTCTTGCATGGTGCAAATGCTGTAGAATCAGACAGTGCCGATAGTCCATCCCTCCCCTCATTTTCACTGTAATCCCCTCCACACTTTGCCATAGAGCAACCCAAGTTTGAGCATGCAGACTGGGCTTTTGTGAATACCAACTCAGCGCAAAACCCAGTTTGCTGGCACAAAACCAGATTTGCATTGGGGCCACATTTTGTGAATCCTGACCCAGAAGTCTGTGGTAGGAATTGAGCTATGGTTCCCTCAACCTTCACAGCCACTACTGCGAGGCTGACAACCAGCGATACCAGCATAGACCGAATTGGGGGGGATGCTAGACCAGGTATGAGGAAAGTGCCATCTGACACACAACTACCCCCAAACCCCTGAGGAAGCTGCAGGGTCAAGGACAGAACTCTCATGTGCCATCAAAACAATTGTGTGCATACACAGTAACAACCTAGTGAAGAGGGAGAGAGCAGTTTCCACTTTCAGTTCTTCTTAGCTTTCCTAACACAGAAGAGTGCAAAGCTCACACAGTGCAGAACAGTCTCCTGCCCTAAGGTAGGCAGCAGGCCCAGGATATACTATCCACAGCCCCTCTGGGCATCAAATAAAACAGCAGAAGGCTGCTCACATTCACTGGTACCATGAAAATAAATATGGCGCAGCCATGCAGCACAGACCCTCTTGCACTGCAGAACTGCTGGAAAGGGATCAGAGGTTCACAGAGTTTTGCCTAGAGACAGTGTGGACCCGATCCTGAGCTCAAGCTTGCAAATGAAGTATGCAAAGCATGGCTTAGGAAGAAGGAGTGATACATGTTTTTCCTAGGGACATGCCCATTCAAGGAAGCAAATTAATTCTATAAGAAGAGACCAAATCAAGAATCTGGGCTCATTCTGCAGGACAGAGGAAACTGTGAGCCAGAGACTTACTGGTTACTAGGTGACTGCAGTCCTGTCATGCCACAAAGTGTGTGCACACTGAGATATTCAACAGCTGGAAATGAGAACTGGCATTTATGTGGAGATGGGCAAGCTTGCCCTAAAGAACTTTTCACAAATAGGCAGTGACTCCAGCATTATCAGAGACCGACTGAGGCCAATGCCTGATCAATGAGTTCTGTGTAACCACACCAGATGCATAATCCAAGAAACAACTGAGAAAAAAAGAGAATAGTAATCACTGTCGCACTCAGCAGGTCAGGCCTTCTGCCCCACAGTGCCAACCTCAGAGCGCAATAGTGTGAATAGGTAACAGACAGGGTAACTCTCCTGTCTGCTTTTGGAATCTGAATAACCTTTAGTCTCAAGTTCTGGGGTGGGGCTCAAACTGTGAACCTTATGCTAGTGTACCCAATGTACAGGCTCAGATAAGTACCCTGTTCGGGAATGCGGTACAATCTTTCACCAGGAACTCCAAGCCAGGCTTCCAAAATGAACCTTAAAACTCTATAAAAGATCTTAGGTATATTCTTACCTTCTCTGAGTTTAGTAACACCATCAAGCTTTTAACAGTTTTTGTCAGTATTAACCCTCTATACGTCACATGCAAAAAGAACTGGCAGACACCCCAGGCAGTCTTTCAAATAAAGATTTTACTGAAAGATAATAAAATATGAAAACTGTAAACACAGAACAATATATCAAAAAGCTTACAATCACTTAAAGAAAAGCAAAGAAAATTACAAACTCCTACAAACATACAGTTCAGCTATTTTCTATCTAATGTATTACCTCTTTAAGTGTTTATCAGAGTGGTGTCTCTTTCTGGAGTCCCAGGATGGAATATTTCAACAGTTCAGACACAGTGTAGTTTAAATCGTGTCTCTCACACCCTTCTATGAGTCATTTAGCTCCTCCTTTTAGAATATAAAAAAAATACAAAACAGGATGTCCTATCAGGAGGTATATTAAATAAGGTGACATCAGCAAAATCATTTCCCAAATTACGAGTCTTTGATCCACCAGTTCCCTTGAAGTTTTGCAACCCTGCAGTCCCTCACCTAAGTGTGAAATAGCTGGCCAGAATCAGCTTAATGATGTCCTGTTTCTCAAGTCATAAAATGTATATTTTAGTTTCCCAGCTTCAGAACAGCAACAGGTCATAAAACAGCCATAAAATGCAATTTCTCAGGAAGTTAATTACATTACAGAAATCTCTTGTAAGTGTAATATATGTAGCTTCACTAAAACCTTGGAGGCACCCATGGAGAACAAGCTGTCTTATGTGAGACAATCACATACTATATTTTTATGACAAATAGCATACAATAATCATAACCAGCTAGCCAAGTGTCACAGTCCTCCTCACCTAGACTGAATTTGGTGGCTCTGTCCCCTGCATGGGATGAGCTTCCCAAGTCAGTTCACTCTTCATATAGATCGATAAGCCATCTGCGTTCCGATTAGTTGCTCCAGCCCTATGCAAGATCATCATGTCTTACCCTTGCAAGACAAGACTCCATCTTAATAGTCTACCATTAGTTTTTCCCATTTGTGTCAGCCAAACCAGCGGGTTGTGGTTAGCTTGTACCTCAAAATGCTGCCCATATAAATATGGCTCTGACTTCTTTAGGGCCCACACTATGGCAAGATACTCTTTTTCCATAGTAGAGTAAGCCTGCTCCCTGGGTAGTAACTTTTACTCAGGTACACTACAGGGTGATCTTTCCCTTGGTTGATGTCTGACTCAGTACTGCCCCAATAACCACATCTGAGGCATCAGTCTGGACTATAAAGGGACTGCTATTGTCAGGACTTGTCAATACAGAAGCACTGCCCAGTGCCTTCTTCCAGTCTGGTAAAGGCTTTTCACAGTCTGGCTCCCAGGTAATTTTCTTAGGCATCTTTTTCTTTACCAGGTCAGATAGGAGAGCAGCCAGGGCACTGTAATTGGGTATAAATTTCCTATAGTACCCTGCTGTCCCTAGAAAACTCCTGACCTGCTTCTGCATTTCTGGTTTGGGCCATGCCGTAATCACCTCTATTTTACTTGGTTAGGGCGGCTGTCCCCAGCCTACAACATGCCGAGGTATGCCACGTCAGCCATGGCCACCTGGCATTTCTCAGCTTTGACAGTGAGCCTGGCCCTCTGTATCCTGCCCAGCACTTCCCTAAGGTGGGACAGGTGTTCCTCCCAGCTGGCACTAAGGATGGCAATGTCATCCAGGTACGCCACTGCGTACTCCTCAGCATCATTTAACACCTGGTTCACCAACCTTTGGAAAGTGGCGGGCATTCTTCATTCAAAAGGCATTACTTTAAATTCAAAATAAGCTTATCAGAGTGATGAAGGCTGACCTGTCCCTAGCTATATCAGTTAACTCTACCTGCCACTACCCTTTGTCAGATTAATAGTCAGTAGGTAGGTCACCTCCCAACTTGTCCAGGAGTTTGTCCATCCAGGGCATCAGGTGGGCATCTGACTTGTGACTGCATTCAGTCCGTGATAGCCCACACAGAAATGAGTAGAGCCATCTGGCTTGGGCACAAGAACTGCAGGTGAGGCCCAGGGCAGTGGGATCTCTGGATTAACCCTAAATCCAGCATTCCTCCACCTCCTGCTAATGTCCTTTTGGACAGCCTCTGACACCGATATGCTGTCTGCCGTATGGGTGTCTGTGTCCCCTTCTCTACATCATGCATCGCTAAGTGGGTTAGTCCAGGTTTGGCACTAAACAGTGGGACAAAGTCTGCAAAATCTCCCTTACTTCCTGGATCTTGTCTGGGCCAGCTGGGAGGCAATTCAACTGCCTCCACAGAGGACTCCACTTGCTTTCTTCCAGCAAGTCCAGAAGGAGGTCTCCTTCATCCGTCCCCTCCCTAGGACTACATACTGCAAACACCATGTCAGCCCTATTAGCATATGGCTTCATCATGTTGACATGGTACATTCTGTCTGTATGTCTTCTGTCAGGTAATTCTATGATATACAGTAGTTCACATCATTTACCTTCCTAATTACTTTATGCGGTCCTGCCCATTCAGCCTGCAGCTTGTCTTTCTGGACCAGAATAAGGACCATGACTTCCTGACCCACCATGTATGAGTGAGCTCTGGCTCTGCGGTCATACCACACTTTTTGTTTCTGTTGGGCAGCTGCAGGTTTCTCTGGGCTGTCCCCCATAAGCTTCTTCAGCCTTTCCTAAACCTAAGGATGTAATCCACTATGGGAGTTCCCTGGGGGCGTGCTTGCCTTCCCAGGCCTCCTGGATCAAGTCTAGGGGCCTAAGTACCCAGCGTCCATATAAAAGCTCGAAGGGGAAACCCTGTCGACTCTTGGGGCACCTCCTGTATGCAAACAACAGGTGGGAAAGGTATTTCTCCCAGTCCCTCCCATGCTGTTCAGCAAATGCTTGGAGCATTGACGTCAGGGTACCATTAAATATTTCACAAGCCCATTGGCTTGTGGGTGATAAGTGTTGTGCACTCTGCACCGCTCACACTTCTCCCACAAACATTTCATTAGGTCCAACATGAAGGAACCCCTTGATCGGTGATAACCTCCTGCAGAAGCCCAGCATGAGAGAATCCCAAGTAAGGCATTTCCCCTTTGTCTGTCCTCAGTGAGAATAGGGTGACTGCCTCTGGATGCTGGGTGGCATAATCCACCACAGTCAGGATAGACCTCTTCCCAGAGGAGCTGGGGGTATTTCAAGGCCCCAATATCCATTCACACCCTCTGGAATGGCTCCTCCACTATGGACAATGGATTAGGGCGGCTTGGGTTTTCTTACCTATCTTACCTATTTCTTGGCACGGTGCCAACACTGCAGTACTCCTTCACCTGCTGGGTGAAGTTGGCCAATAGAAATTCTGGGCCAATCACTGCATAGTGCGTGGATTCCCAGATGACCAGACCAGGGAATGTTGTATGCAATCTTGAGCAACTGCTCACGGTACACCTGGGGAATGACTAGCTGCCTGCCTATCACCCTTCCCTCTGTCTTCACAGCCTGAGTATACATTAGTCCATTTTCCCAATAAACCTTGTGTTTACCGTCACCTTCCTGTGCTCTGTCAGAGTCTGCCCAAATCCTCAGCTTCTCTAGACTAGGGTAATTTTTTCTGAGCAGCTGCAAACTCCTCACACATTCCCAAAGCATGGGATAGGTCCCTTCAGTCTCTAAACTAGGGCCCCTAGCACTAGCAGCAGGGCACTCAGGATCACTGTCATCCCTAACCCTCTGACAATGGGTCACCCCTCCTCTTTGGAGCACCCTCTGTAGCTGTGTGGTTACTGCTACTGGGAAATTTCTAGCCCATTTTCATTAGTCTCCATATCAGGAGACACAGTCTGAGGAACCAGCCTCCCAGTGGTTTCCACAATGGCTTTTGTGGGGTCTAAGGACTACAATTTCCCCGTCCTGCTTGGCTATGGGTAACTGCACACACCATCCCTGTTTGAGATTATTGCCAAGGATGATGTCAAATGCTAAAGTTTTGGCTACAGCCACCTGTTGCACAGTTCCCCTGTTTCACCCCAGTCTAGGAGAACACTAGTGAGTAGCAATGTAATCTACTCACCAGTGAACCCTTGCACAGTTACAAATTCATTGGGTATAATCTGACCAGGCTCTACCAGATCCCTTTAACCGCATCAAGGATGCCACTGTGTCCCTTAACCCTTGTGTCTGTACACTATGTGACTGGGTGCATGTGTTCCCTCATGTTCACAGGCATGCTTCCACTGACACATAAACAACCCACTTCTTTCTTAGCCCCATGTTACGTATTGCTCATCCTTTTGGGACACTGTCTGGCAATATGCCCAGTTCTTTACAAACTCAATATTCATTTATTTTCTCAGAAAAATCGTTTCTTTGAAACCTGGGGCTAATTGGTTTTGGTGGAGGCAGTGAGGGTTTTAGCTGCCCTGAAGGCACACTTTTCACTTTCTGCACTGCCATGCCCACTCCATTGCTTTCAGATCAGGTCTGTTCTTGGCATAGTGGTCGAGTTCAGCAGCCTCTTGCACTGTTTTTGGATCTTGGTCCTCCAGCCAGGTTTTCAGCTCTGCTGGCATGCCCCAAAATTGCTCTAACAATATAGCATTTTCAATTTTATCTACAGAGTTGGCTTCAATTTCTTCCCACCAATGTTTCAAACACTGGCGTTATTTGTGGCTTGCTCCTCGTAGCTCATGTCAGGTCTTCTCCTGAGCTTACAGAATTTAGCTCTGTATGCTTCTGCAGTTAAATCAAACTTCTTTTAAAGTGCAGCTTTGAGTTTGCTGTAATTATTACTGTCCTCATTGTCCATTTGACCCAATGCATCCTGAGCTTTCCCGGTATGTAGCGGCGATAGCTGGAAGCTCCACGACCCTCTGGGAAATTTTGCCTGAATACTAACTTTTTCAAAGGAATTTAAAAGCATCTATATCCTCCCATCTTTAAATTCAGCTATCAATTTGTAATTTAATTTGTAACCCAGTCCTGTAGTTCCAGTTAAACCCAAACCACTTACCTGCTCTGGTGCTGGTGGTTGGAGTCATAACTTCTCAGTTCATGTCGCCTCTGGTGCTCACGCTCTTCATGGTCCACCTCTCAGTGTTCTTGTTCAGCTTCTTGCTGTTCTCCTCCCTCTTCTCCTCTGCAGCTCATTGTTCTTGCTTCTCTTCTTTTCTCTCTGGAACTCCAGCTCCATTCTCATAACTTAATCTGCAGCTAGATTGCTTCTGGCTCCAGAATGTTGGTGATCTTCCCTAATCCTGAGTGTCAGCCTTCAAGCATCACCTGTTGTTAACACAGGTGGAAGCACCATATCAACAAAGACTTGTGCATCCAGTGTAGCAAACTCCAGGAACACAGGCCAGACCCCTCAGAGTCAGGATGGGGACCCCAAGGGCCCCGGATGGATGCTACATAAAAGTTCCATGGCACTTATCATAAGAGCAGAGAATTTTTCCTCCTGTCATGGCCAACCTTCCTCCTGTCAATAAAACAGGTTCATGTAACCCACCCCCACCAATGGACCTGGAAATCTGTTACAGCTCAGTGTGGCATTCCAGGTCAAACACTCAGAGATCAACAAATAGATAACATTTCTGTATCCATATTTGTAAAGGATAATGGGATGAGAGACATACAAAATATATGAAATACTGTATCAGCTGAATTTATGTATCCCTTTATAGTCCAGACTGATGTATCATTTAGGACTTTTCTTAAGTATTAATAGCTCTTTTAAAATATATTCTTTGTGCCCCCTTCTCACTGTTGCAACCCCTGCTCTGATCAGGCCAGCCCTATTCTCCTACAGCCCTAGCACTTACCCCATCCATGCCCCCAGCTTACCCCTGAGGTGGGGCCTGGCCACAGCTAAGTAATATAGCCTACTGCAGTCCAAACCTGGAGGCTGGCAAAACCCATAATGGAGGGGTGACTAGTGGTAGGAGTTGGGGCATGAGTATGCAACAAGTCATCCTGCATGCACCAGGTTGTTTTCTTAGTATTTCTTCCCCAATTCCTCAGGATGACAGTATGCATGGAGCTTCAAGGAATACTCTTGTGAGTTAGCTATATCAAGCCCAGCGATGTCCTCCCTCCATCTACTATGTTTCCCCACTGCACTGTACCTGTGACCACCCAGTTGGCAGTATAGCATCAGCAGATCACATCCTTCCCACCTGAAGCAGAAGATCATCCTCTGGGATGCTCAGTCCTTCCCCAGCCTGGACCTCGATGATTCAAGCTCATTCCCAAACTTGGATCAGTGGCATAGAGAGTGGTAGCTCTACTGCTGCACTGAGTTGCCTGTTTATATCACTATTAAGATAATCTGGTGATCTGGCTCCACAATATTTGTATAGAGACATAGAAACATAGAATTCATTGGCAGAAAAGGGCACCATGGCCCTTTGTGTCTGTCTCATACCTACCTATCTAATGTGGAATGTTAGAACACTAGTGGTTTCACATACCTTCCATTATGTTGTGAGATTATTTAGTGAAGATAATCGTATTTCAATCGGAGCAATCCAGAGGTGTGGTTACTTACAACCATACCTCTCAACATTTTCTCACTAAAATGAGGGACATGGACATTTTCTGACACCCAAAATGAGGGACAATGAGGGACACAGACCCTCTGAATGAGGGACACATCCTCAAACATGGAGATACAAGCTCAGAACACTGTGAAAACCATAGTGTTTACTTGTACAAAGTTTATTTTGAATTTAGTATTTTAGTATATTAAGAGTTTCTGCTTTAAAGTCTGATTTACAGCAGCACCTTTGTGTGGGCAGCATCTTTTCCATGAGGGACGGATGAGGACAGAGCAATTTTAAAGGGAAAAATGAGGATGCCCTTGTAATGAGGGACACTTGAGAGATATGCAACCAACAGGAAGAGTGCCTCCTTCAGAGCTACCACCACCACTTCCTGCAATACTTGGTGTTCCTTTGAGGCCTCTCATCTGACTACTGACCTGGCCTGACCCTGCTTAGCTTCTAAGATCTGATAGTAGAAGTTCCGACAGTGGTAAGGCTGCAGGCATTCATTTACTATGGAATCTTTACTCAAAAGAATCAAGGCTGCTTGAGACCCTGCCCTATGGTTCCTTTTCAGTTCCAGATTTCAGTTTCAAACATTTTGAAGGAATTGGATAGAGTGGATCAGAGACATTTGCAGCTTATTCAGAGACAATTTAGCTAGAGTGCAAAAGCGTTGTTTGAGGGCATGGGACTCTGAGCCAGGGCTAGATGGGGCATATACTAACATACTAATGTACTAATTGCCAGCAGATTAGGCCTTATGGTCTATCAGTCTCCTCAAACCTCAGATCCCTAGTTGGGTGCCGAGGCCCAACCCCCTTGTGTTCAGAAACCCCTATCATCCATCCCACCCTGGGCCAGGCCATCATCTGATACATCCACTTTCTGTGTCTGTCCCACCCTCTCTTGAAGACCTGCACTGTGAATCTCGAACCAGCTCTCCAGGCAGCGCATTCAAGGGTCCACCACCCTCTCAATGAAAAATCTCCTCCTCTTTCCCCCTCACCTTCCAACTTCAAACCATGCCCTCTGGTGATTCTTCCCTGCTTTAGTCTAAAAGATCCCTCAATGGTTACCCTATTTATTCCCTTGAGGTACTTGAAGACCCTCAATACTGTCCCCTGTCTCTCCTCTCCTCCAATGAAAACAGGCAGAGCTCCTCAAGTCTGTCCTCATACGTCAAATCCCTAGTCCTCATATCATCTTAGTTGCCCTCCTCTGTACCCTCTCCAGGAGCTGTATGTCCCTCTTCAAGTGTTGTCTCCAGTACTGTACACAGTACTCAAGGTGTGGTCTAACCAGTCCATTGTACAGTGGCAGAATCACTTCCCTGCTCCTAGAGGTGATCCCTTATGATGCATCCCAACATCCTGTTTGCCTTGCTAGCGCTCTCCTGCACTGCTCAGAATTATTCATGCAGGCATCCACCATGATATGCCACCTCCATTAAAATTGTTGTGCTCAGGCTGCTGTATCCCAGCAATGACACATAACTGGGAACATTGTCCAGGTTGCAATCCACTTGTGTGCACAGACACAAGTTCTCTGTACCTGCCCAGAACCCAAACAGTTTATGGAACCACCACTGTAAGGGAGAGAAGGTAGAATTCAGGATAATGTGAGGATGACTTTTCAACCAGAAAGTGTTAAACCATTGAAACAAGGTCCCAAAGAAAGTGGTGCTAGTGGGCAGTGTTCTGTCTTTTAAACTCAGTTAGGATCATGGAGAATAACATCACTGGATGCACCATTTAATTCACTAAGGAGGGAAGGGTCACAAACATCATGTGTCGTAGTACAATAGGTATTCCCAGGAGGAAATGGCAGATCACTTGGCAACCAATTCCCAAAGGTTTCCATTACTAGTGATTGTCCACTCCATAGTGTCAAAGGCTATAACATACAAGCATACATACATACGAACATACGACTGTACCAGAATGTCTCTATCATATCTCCCCTGTCCCTTCTATCCTCCAGGGTGTACATATTTAGGTCTACCAGCCTGCTGTCATAGTCTCTCCCTCCATTCCACATATCATCTTTGTTGCCCTCCTCTGCACCCCTCCTGCAGCCTGATATCACGCTTTAGGTATGGCCTCCAAAACTGCACACAATACTCTAAGTGTGGCCTTACCAGTGACCTGTAGAGGGCAAGATCACTTCACTTCACCTGGATGAGAAACCCCTCGCTATGCACCCCAGCATTTTGTTCGCTTTTGCAGCCGCTCTCCTGCACTGGACAGTGTTGTTCATGGTACCTGTTATCATTACCCCAAGGTCCTTCTCCTCCTCAGTGATCCCCAGAATAACCCCCAGCCAATATTCTCTCCTCGGGTTCTTCACCCCCAAAGTGCATAACCTTACACTTCTTTTGCATTGAACCCCAGCTGCCACCTCTCTGACCACTCCTCTATGCGTACATCCCCTGGCTGCTTCCACCCCTTCTCTATCCACCACTGCTCCGATTTTGGTGTCATCAGCAAACAGACTTACCTTGCTCACCACCCCATGTCCAATATTTGATATGAAAGCCCAAACAATACTGGCCTCAACACAGAGCCCTGTGGCACCCACTCGTCCACCAGCCTTGGGTTGAGGCTTCCCTCACCCACCACCCATTGCAGCCTCCCACTCAGCCAGCTTGTAATCCAGTTCATTTTGCCTACTCCTGCACCAGTTAGCTTCCCCCAAGCCACCCATGAGGCACCGAATCAAAGGCCTTGCTGAAGTCCAAGTAAAGAACATCCACAGCATGACTCTTATCCAGTTCACCTGTCACCCAGTCATAATATTGTTTCTGGTTGGTTTGACAAGACTTCCTGAAACAAACTCATGCTGCCTCACATCCTGGAGGCCATTGTCCTCCAGGTATGACACCAGTCTTTCCTTTAGTATTGTTTTCATGAGTCTGCACACTATGGAGGTGAGACTTACTGAATGATAATTACCTGGTTCATCCCTTGGCCGCTCTTGTGTAATGGCAGTACACATGCCATCCTCCAGTCCAGTGGCACACTTCCTGACTCCAGTGAGGTGCTGTTCAGATCCATCAGCACCTCCACCATCTCCCTCAGCACCCTGGGGTGGATACCATCCAGCCCTGGTGCCTTGTCTATCTCATTCCCCAGTCCCTCTAGGACTCTGCTTGTCTCAATTCTTCCATCTGTCGCCTTCTCTCTCCTGTCCCCACCTCCCCAGCCCATGCTGGTAGGGCTCCCTCTTTCTTCTGTGAACATGGAACAAAAGTATTCATTCAGTGCTTCTGCCTGTTCCTCCCCCTTCCATCACTCCCACCCCTTTTATCCTCACTATTGTCTCCTTGCACTTTCTTTTCCCTGATGTATCTGAAGAAGTCTTTCTCTCCCCCATTAATTCCTGTGCTAATCTCAGCTCCTCTGGGCTTTGGCTTTTCTCACTTTTCTGGTCACCTCCTGGACCATCTTGCATATTCCTCCCTGTCCACTTCCTTCCCAGTCCTCTTAAATCTCTGGTGAGCCACTCATTTTGCCCTCACCACCTCCACAACCTCACTGTTCAACCAGCATGGTTTTCTTGCTCTGCTTCTCTTACTCTGAGCCTTGGTGCAGGCTTCTGTTGCCTCTGTACCCCATTTAATAATATCCCATTTCAGCTCCATGTCCATCTCACACCTTATGCCCTCCAGTTTCCCTTCAGTACTTCCTGCATCCTCCCAAAATCCACCTCCTGAAGTTTACCACCCGAGTAGCTGATTTCTCTGGCTCCACACATTGTGATATTAAACCACCATTTGGTGACTGCTGTTGGATATTGGGTCTCTACCTTTATTTCCCTCACTGCCTCCCCCATTCACGACAATACCAGCTCTAAAGTGTTCTTTAGCCTAGTAGGTACAGTAACCAACTGTGTCAGGAGACACTCCTGGATTGCATCCAGGAGCACTTGCTCTCTACCACTGGAAGTGACCGGAATGCTCGGTCAACCACCAGCAAGTTGAAATCCCGCACGATGACCACCTTCCTTTCCCACATATCTTTTGATTTGTCCCTCTAGCTCTCTGTCAAGCTCCTCAGACTGGGATGGCAGCCTGTATACAACCCCAAACCTCAGCTTCCTACCCCTTGAGTCTAGGAGCTGAAGCCAGATGCCTCTGTGCTCCTTTCTTCTCCCTCGTCCTTTGTGCATTTGATCCCATCCCTCACATAGACTGCCACCCCACCCCCCTCCTTACAGTCCTTCATGTATAATTTGCATCCTGGGATTGCCAGATCCCAGTCCTGGTGCTCAGTTGCACATTTCTGTAACAGCTGCAATATCCACCCTCCACACTACTAAGAGTGCCTGTGCCTCAGCGGATTTGTTTCCTAGGCTTCTTGCATTCAATGAGACCATCCTCCATAATGCCCCTTCCCTCACTAGCCTCCATCTTGTCTCTCTCTCCTCTCCTCTTTTAGGCCTCCTGAGTCCTTCCTGTTAGCCTGGGGGTAGGCTGTGACTCCACTCTATTGGATCCCTGCCTACCTGCTGTCCATTGCCACCCCCAATCTAGTTTAAATCCATCCTCATCACAATATACCTTTCTGGTCTTTGCTTTAATACCTTCTTCCCTCCCCACTCAAATGCAGCCTATCCTTGCAAACAGATTGTTATTATCCCAGGTAATTCTCCAGCTGCCCAACCCCATACCCCTTAGTTCGACACCATTATACCAACCATGTGTTCAACTCTCTAATCCTCTCATTTCTCATTGTGCTGAACAGGTGCTGGGAGCACTTCAGAAGGCCACAGACTCCCAGTCTCCTCATACAACCTTCCCACTTCCTCACACCTCTCCCTTGTTATGTCCACTGTTTCCCCTGCTAGGTAAATTTTCCCCACATGTACCACAACGTGTGGTTTCCTTCTATCCTCTTTACGCAACTTAGGATTGCCTGTCCTGCCATATCTGCCTTTAACCCTGGTATGGACTCCACCCATATCCGATTGTGCCTCCCCTTGCCACCCCATCTGATCCCCTTGAGAATGGAGTCCCCCAACACCAGTACACCCCTCCTTTTCCTTGTGCCCATCACCACCCTCCCACCCAGGTTCTCATTTTGAAGCCACTCAAGACTGTGTTTTTACTATATGTGCCCCAGTGTCTTCCCCATCCCTCCCAATTGAGACCCCTCCCTCTCCTTCTGTTTGACTGCCAACCTCCCTCTCCCACCTCACCTCTCCGAGTATTATCCCTCCCTCTGTCACACCATGCTCAATCTCTCCACTAGTAATGCCTATCATCCCACTTCGGTGAGTGCTATCCTTGTGCAATCACCTCCTGCCTCCTCTTTTCCATGTGTTTCTAGCAAAGTAAACATGTTCCCCTGTCCTTGGCCTTACTATGTGCTTTCTCCCTCCTGCCTACCACTGCTTCTCTTTCCTAGGTTCTACTAGAGTCCACCTTTCATCAGTTGGCTTCCTATCTAGTTTGCCCTCCCCTCCCTTGACCCATTGTTCCATCTCTGTGGTGCCCTCACAGTACTCTCATATGTCAGGCCTCCTACCAACGAAATCCTTCCCTCATCCCACAACCTCCCAGCTCCCTGCCCAGCCACTGAACCTGTTCCTCTAGCCTCCATAGCCTGTGGCATATTGGGCACCCTCCTAGCCTCCACAGTATATTCATCTGCATTGCTGCCCCACAACCATTGTACCCAACAATCCTACCCATGGTCACACTACCTATACAGCCTCTGCACACCAACTATCCCTACAGCAAGTAGAATTCAGTAATCCTAGCACAGCCTCTAACAGAAATACCTGATATATTCCAGTTGAAGGCCCCCACAATATCCTGTAGACTGGTACCATAGACTGGTAATACTTCCCATTTTACACTGGCTACGGTTATTTCACATGATATTGAATGTAGCTACCTGGATGTCAGTAGAATGAACACAGTGCTCCTTGGTCTTTTTCATCATGCATTTCTTACATTAAGTTGCAGCAATTGATATGGTCAGATAGTTCTCAAAGTTTAAGTCAAGTGATATCTCTGGAGAATTCCCATGCCTGCCTGCAGTTCCACTATAGGGCCACCAGAGAGAATCTCTTTAGAAATATTGTGAAATATCTGGAACTGTCTGACCATGTCTTCTACTGCAGCTGTTCCTTATTCTATTGGATCAAAATGTCCAAAGGTAAGGATCTACTCAATGAAATACTAATTTTCTTCAAGAGAAAAAAGAACTCCTACATTGTCTTCCACTTTCTGCTCAGTATTGCATACCTCTTTTTAAAATGCTCCCTTCACCCCTCCACAGAGAACTTAAATTGTAAGATGGATGCTGGGAAGAGAATGGCATTGCTTACTGCAGCAAGTGGGGCTGAGAGGTCAGGAAAGACCATTTTCAGATAAAAAAATTCAGGCCCAGTCTAGGCTGGCTACTTATATGCTATCTCATACTTAATACAGTTTATCTACATGACCAATACTTCACTGTACAGTTAGTTACAGTACCACAAACATACAACTGTTAGATAAACATAATAGTGCAATAGATGTTGACTCTAGTCTTTCTGACCCCAGTTGAACTGGATCCCACTGTATTACTTGGTCTCACCTACAGGAGTACCCTGCATCTAACCTTTAGAGAAATGGCTATTGTTGATCAGGAGTTTGACATTTGAACATTTTTAGTTTTGACTACAGACCAGCCCCATGGAAAAATTATCACTTAATGATCAAGGTGTTAGTAGAGGACTAAAGCCCTCGTCTAGAGTTAGCACAGTGAGAACAGGGTTACCCTACAACAGTAGCTTACTTTTTATTTACTTATGTTGGAGGCAGTGCCTCCCACTGTTTTGGAAATATTAGTTAGGATCTGATTGATGGTAATAAATGATGGGCTTGATTTTCAAATCACGGATGCAGAGCTTGCAACAAACCCAGTGTCAAACCCTGTCCTTGGTGCAGCTCATGGCAAACACCTTTGCGCAGCAGTGCCCAATTTTGGTAGGGTCGGACATGGTTGTGACACTTTACCTGGGTTTAGTCAGCTTGTGCCAAATATTTGGTGCAAGCTCTATAAGAGTACCCAGGATTGCTGCAAGCTAAACCAGAAAAGTTGGTCTGACTTGCGGCAATCAGTGCGTGGAATCAAAATCAGCAGCCAGGAGAATGCTGCTAGCCCACGCACCATACGTTTGGCACACCTGGGACCTGCAGCTTCCAGGGCCATTAGAAAATCAAGCCTGATGTCACCAGTTAGAATACATGTGATGGTGCAATGGGAGGCACATATGAAGCTGTTTTAAATACCATGGAGACAGAAAACCAA
This sequence comes from Neoceratodus forsteri, assembly GCA_016271365.2. Taxonomy (NCBI): domain Eukaryota; kingdom Metazoa; phylum Chordata; order Ceratodontiformes; family Ceratodontidae; genus Neoceratodus; species Neoceratodus forsteri. Next base: position 467,136,082 of record JADMNL010000023.1, read on the forward strand.
GCAAAGTAGAAAAGTACAGAAAGAGAACAGTGGTTGGGAATCATGAACTGGGAATACTATAATGCTGTATAGCCCTTTAACTTGCAGCACATATTTTTTACAGCAACACGAATGCTACACACTAGTATCCGTTTCAGCAGTGATTCTGTAATTTATTACAGCTGATGAATGAATTACCTTATAACAGTCTTGACTGACGTGTATTTTCTTAGCATTTAGGGCAAACCCTTCAGCTCTTAATCACAGGAAGCAATGAGGTTCTGATTATCCTGCAGACAATGAGCTCTTTCTTCCTTTCAGGGTTTTCTTTGCATGTTGTAAATCTTGGCTACTCAGAGTATGGGCTACCCTAGTTTCATATAACAATTAAAAAAAACATCTCTTCTGTTACATAGAACCTTATTCTAATGTTATTAGACAATTTCAGTTCTTAAAGTTGAAAGGCTGAACTTTCAGTGGTACCTTGTGATGCATAAACATATTAGGTGGAGGATAATTCCCAGGATAGCATGCTGAAGGGTAGAAGACCACATGCAGGACGGATAAGGAAAGTATTTTTAAAGTTGATGAGATTACCCTATTACTACTAAAGTTTTATACAACCTCGAGGGAGTCTCCTTCAGTATAAAAGATTTCAAGCATGAGGTTTGGTGAGAGGCTCACAAAAGAAGCTGAACTGTTCCATCTGCCCAAAACTTAAAGAGGAGTCTCTTATACCATAAGACACACATTGGAGGCCCTGGTAACTTACCGTAGATCACTTGCATTAGCTAGAGTGATTTATAATAAGTTTTATGCATTTGTTTTTAAATGTTAAAAGTTTCTTTAGCTGTCCTCCCCATCCTGTGAAGTAGACCACTCCACTTCTAATGTTCCTGTCGAGAGACCACTGTACCAATGATAAGAGGTACAGTACAGTGACACTGCATGGTCACTGGCTAAAATCACATAAGTGATTTAAAGTACAAAGTGGGAACATCTCAAAACCCAGTCCACTTTCTCTTGATGAAAACCTCAATTTTACCTGTGCAGGATGGATTTCATTCCAGCATGTGAATGTAAGAAGTCAATGTCTCAAACTAGATCAGATTAGTGATTTTGCACAGGATAAAAATGTATCTTCTTCTTCTGACCAAGTTATGGTTCCATAATGGAATTTCTAACAATGATACTTCTCTTTCTGATTAAAGTTTGCAAACACGAGGCAGGGATAATAGTGTTGGAGGAATTATTGCCTACATGAAGGACACACTTCTCCCAACTTGAGTAATTTTAAACTTACCCATTACTGTACTGCTGTAGTATTTGTCATTAGAAATGAGATTACATTTGGTCGAGCCCATTTCAAATGCATACCTCTTTAATGCATAGCAGCCCACTTCGGTGACTAAGTTTCTAATGTCCCAGTTCCATTTGTATCTCCTCGGTGTTAATTTGACATGTTTAATTACTTGTACTTCTACCTTACCTTTTATTGTTTATGAACATGCACTCGTTGCTGTCACTGTATTTGTTATTGCTGTGTCAGTCCCTTCTATATGCCCTCCTTGGTTGCGCCTGAAATGAGTTTCAGCTCAATCGACCTATCCTGGTCACCAAATTTCAAATAAACAACTTGAAGAGCCCATTTAAATACATAGGTCTAACTACATAGGGCAGTGCTCTAACTGGTACTTCACGACTTAACTGAGAGTTGAAAGTCATTATCTGGTGTTGACAGGGGCTACGATCAGTGCCATTTAAACACACAGTCACTCCTAAGCTATCAGTGTCACTAACCTGAGCAAGACAATTGAGTCCCTGTGAGTAAGTTAATAACCAATTTTTCACAGTGTAAATGTGGACAGTTCTATTTTTCAAATAGACAATTGGCAAGATTTCTTAAATGTGTAACCCACTTAAATGCACACTCACAGTGAGCACATAAGATATCGTTCAAGACAGCTTCACTGAAACTGTAAAGCAATGTTATTATGCCTCCAATGCCTTTCTTCGGACATTTCAGTCCACCATTCAAAAGGTTTCAATAACCTACAGTATAGAATTACTTATTACAATCCAATGGAGTGGGTTCTACAGCTTAGTAAGACAGTAATTTGACATCATCTTTCCACAGCATTCAGAATTTTAGGACAGTCAGTCCTCTATTTTTGAAAGAAATCAAAATAGAGGACTCAATCCACAAATTTAGAATACCTATGACCTTAAATGACTGCCTTACCAAGCTGTGGAACTCATTCTCCCAGACATGAGGAAAATCCCCAAACAGTGTGCTTTGAAAATGCCATACATGAGGAATTGACTGAGACAGGCAACTATTTTGAATTGAGGCGATGTACCATTCTATATAACTTGAAATTTTGTACCCATTAATATATGTATATTCTTCAACTTATCATTTTCTTCAGTGTCTCATCTTGACCTTGCTTATATTTATGTGGATGTCATTTTATACTTATGTCCCTCTGTAGGCTAAAACGGCTTCCATCCTCCTCACCCAATACTAGACTGCTTGAAGGAAATCACTGGAGAATGTTGCTACCTACAAACACTTGGGCTTCTGGTTGGGCACACTATATTCTGGCAGTGCTCATGGTGAGGCACTAATAAAACAGGGACCAAGATAGGTCTTTTGTATAAAATGTTCTTTCATTTGAAATTATTGTTAAAATACTGTGCTTCCAGCAGTGTTCTGACTATAGTTCAATCACAAATTCATCCCTGTTTGGACTATACTGATTTGTTTTCTATAATAATGATTCCCAATTTTTACTTTCCTTAAAAGAAAAGAAAAACAACAAATATGTTGCAAGTAATACCTTTTGTTGGACTAAAAGAATTGTTTTGAGACTAGTTTTTGAGAATTTGTTAGTCCAATAAAAGGCATAACCTGCAACATATGTGTTTTTTCTTTCTTCTGCCTTATCAACTGGACTAACACAATTAACACATTACTTTCCTTTAGATGTTCTTTACAACCTCAACAAAGATTTAGTCTCAATTGTCCTTATGACACTCATCCGTCTGTCAGTATTTGATACAGCTTGCATAACTTGCTTTTCTCTTTATAATATGTCCAAGGATTGGTCCCTGGTTACTTAACATTAAGGATAACAACACAGATTTAGTTTTGGAGCCTACATTCAATCAGAATTCTAGAGCTGACTCTTCTAAATTTAAATCAGTCCGAGGCCAATGTGCTTGTGCCCATCTCTTTGGAATTCTCTTCCTGCCTTCCTAATGCTCTCTACTATCATTTCATTCTAGAATTTCATCCCCCTAAAATATATTAAACTGGTTAATACACCTATTGCCATTAGTCTTATCTTGCTGTGATACATTAAAGGCTATCAACTGACTATAAAAGATCTACTTACTGGCCACACTTGTAAATGTTATTAGTACCTTCTTTATTTCTTTAATGTCTTCTCTTATTGTGCTTTTGTTTACCAGTTAGGTGAACTAGACTATTTATTTATGTATTTGAAAAGTATACAATAAATCAAAAACAGCAGTAGAGAAGCATTCCACAAATGAAGTGCAAACAGTGAACAGTTCAACAAGCTGCTGGTGCAAATAGCAACAAGCATTTGTCAATGCTGAATGTTGATTGCGTTAGTCCATTGAGCTCGCTCACCGCCCCTCTGTCACTTTCTCAGTCTATTTCTTACAGTGCTGCAGGCTGCTCTTTTGTACAGGGCTCCTGCCTGCATTGGCACCTTTTTCTGCCCACTAAGAAATCCACAGCTGTCCCGACAGAGCTCTGTTGAGGTTGTTCAGTCTCCTCTCTCACGCTCTCATTCTGTTTGTCCTGGCACTGCAGGCTGCCCTTTTGTATGGGGCTCCTGCCTGCATTGTGCCTTTTTCTGCCCACAAAGAAATCTGCAGCAGTCCTGATAGAGCTCCATCGAGCTCACTCAGTCCCCTGTCTCACTTGCTCGTGACTGTTTCTCCCACCGCTGCAGGCTGGCCATTGTATTGGGCCCCTGCCTGCATTGATGTCTTTTCTGCCCACAAAGAAATCCGCAGCAGTCCTGACAGCGCTCTGGTGAGTTCGCTTCTCCCCTCCCTCACTCGCTCTCTTGTTCTGTTTCTCCCAGTGCTGCAGGCTGCCCTTTTGTACTGGGATCTTGCGTTAGGGCCTTTTTCTGCCCACAAAGAAATCCACAGCTTCCGACAGAGCTCAGTTGAGCTCAGTCACTCCACCCTCACTCACTCAATCTTAATCTGTCCCAAACACTGATTTCCCAGTGACTGTGCTTTTCCCAGTAAGTGCAGAACATATTTTAGCAAGGATGTGAAAAATGCCACTGTTGAAAAATGTGGAGTGAAAATATTACAAATTTGTGAAATTACAAGGTGCATGAAACAGTTCAAACCACACTTGTAAACAAAGTCATGTTATGGAGTTTCATCACCAATTTTCAACATAGGGATTTAGGACCTCTGCTCGTGAACAGTGTCACTGTCATTTTCTTAATCTGTCCGAACACTGATTTCCCACAGCGACCGTGCTATTCTGCGCCAGAACTGCAAAAACACATTTCAGTCAGGATGTGAACAATGACAGATGTTCTGCTCATAGGAGGTGTGAAAAATGCCACTGTTGAAAATCTGGCATGACAATATTACAAATCTCTTGAAGCTACAAGGTGCGTGGAAAGTGTGCAATGCACACTTGTAACACAGTGATTTGATGGGCCATCATCACCAAATTTTCAACATAGGCATTTTAGGACCTCTGCTCATGAACAGTATCACTATCATTTCTTCATCTGTCCCGAACAATGATTTTCCACAGCGACGCACTATTCTGCGTCGGAAGTGCAAAACACATTTTGGCCAGGATGGGAAAATGACAGCTGTACTGTTCATAAGTAGGTGTGGAAATGACAATGTTGAAAATCTGAGGAAAATATTATAAATTTCGAAGTTCACAAGGCGCAGTGCACACTGCGCATCGTACGCAGTAACACAGTCATTTTATGGAGTATCATCACCAAATTTTCAACATAGGCTTTTAGGGCCTCTACTCATGAACAGTGTCACTGTCATTTTCTTAATACATCCTGAATACTAATTTCCACAGTGACCGTGATATTTTGCGACAGAACTACTGAAAACACATTTTGGCCAGGATGTGAACAATGACAGCTATACTGTTCACAAGGAGTGTGAAAAAATGGCAGTGTTGAAAATCTGGCATGAAAATATTGCAAATTTGTGAGTTATGAGCGTGCATAGCAACTGCACAATGCACGCTATAAAACAGTCATTTTTGGATTTTTCCACAAATTTGCAAAATAGGCTTTTGAGCCCACATCATGAACACTTGCACTGTCATTTCATTAATCAGTTCTCTAAAGGTGATTCCACCAGTGACCGTGAAATCACCTTTTGGGGCTGAATAACACCATGACAGTTCCAGAATTCATGGAGGAGGTCTCAAAACCCATGTTGAAAATTTGGTTCCAAAATTCCAAAAATGGCTGAGATATGCATCAAAGTTGGAAAACCCCTATTTATTCTATTATACAGTTCGCGGTCAACCTTGAAGAGTGCAGGCGTGTTCCTGGTCCACGAAGATCGTCGCACGAGCCCGGAGGTAAGTAAGGGTGAGGGGGTGTGGAGAGGCAGGGTGCATAGTGAGTGGCTGCAGGTTGTGGGAGGAGGGCAAGGAGAATGCCGAGGACCGTTTCCTTTTTCACAGGTAAAAACAAAAAGTATCGCGGACCGCTTTTTGTTTTCAGGGGCATGTGTCACGCTGGGGTGGCCTCCCAGCATGCCAATGGACTCGTTCTTGGGGGCCAGCTGTAGCTGATGGGGATTGGGCACCCGGTCAGCACACAACAAAGGAGGAGGCCACATCATGCAGACAGGGATTGGGCACCCCATCGGCACTAAGGTGGGGCCCAAGAGTCGTGAGGATTGGGCACCCTTTGCACAAATGTTCTGGGTGTTTGTGGGGTATTATGCTGACAGGGAGTGTGCTCCCCATCGGCAACATCAAAGGGCAGGGGCCACTGAAGCTGACGGGAATTGGGGCCCCAGTTGGCAAACACAACCTGTTGTGGGGTAGTGCATGCTGCCGAGGTTGGGCACCCCTCTGCACTGGGATTTTCTTAATATTGTTTGTAAACACGCGGAAAACCACCACTGTGTTCAAAAACAATATTGCACTTGAAAGTTCTGCCCAGCAATGATGGGTCACTCTCATTGCAGTGAATGGCTGACGCTGCAATGACGGGCGGCCCCTGATTGCAGCAGGTAAATTATACAAGTCGGTGGCACACTGGCTGAACTAGTGTCAGCAACAGCATGCTTACAGCATTGGGAGAAGTGGTCCAAGACTTTAAAGGTGTGGGGCATTGGCCAACAGTGCCGCGGTTCTACCAACCTGCTTCTGGAGAAAGTTAAGGTAATATGTTTCTTGCACATGCGCTAATCAACATAATAAATGGTGAACATAAGTTGATTCTATGAGCAGCACCAATACCTGATTAAAATTACAAAAGCAGGTTGATACAAATAGTACAGCAGTTGTAGTGACATGAACTGACCCCAGGGGAGACAACAGTGGGTATGAAAAGGGCACTAGGGGTCAGGTAGGGCTAACAGGAGCAGGAGGAAGAGGGGAGAGCTTTAGCTGGTGCCTATGGGAAACAGGAGAGGGTGAGAGATGGAGAGAGAGGGGAGCTGGTTTTAGAGGGTGGAAGATGACAGGAGAAAGTTGACTGCCCAATAGAGGAGTAAGGGTGTGGAATGGAAAGATGCGAAGACCCCTGGAGCAGATGGAGTATAGAGCAGATAGAATGGGTGAGAGGAGTGTGCGTGAGGTAAGATGGTAGAGACCCAGACTAGTATTTGGAGATGAAGGAAGTGCAAGGAGATGGGTGACATGATGGTAGGGGAGGATGGATAGGGAGGAGTAGAGGGAGCAGTGATGAGTACGTGGGGGAGTTGGTAGCAAGGCAACAGAAGGTGTTACACAGAGTGTCCAGTCTAACAAGGAAAATGAGGGGCAGCCCTATAGACCAAACCTATGTAGAAGAAGACTGAGAACACTATTTTGGTGACCAATTCCTGGTGGACTAACAGGCACAGGCAGTCTGTGTTACAGTACAAGGCTCAAGCCGAGGATGAGTTTGGAGTGGGTGGCATCAATGTGGGCAGAGATGTCAAGCCTACTAACAAGCCGCACACCAAGACACTTAAGGAACCGCTCAAGAGTGGTGCCATGCAAGGTGGAGAAGTCAGTGGGGGGTGAGCCTGGCAGCTTCTGGCTGGTACCAGATTTCATGGATACTATTTTTAGTGTTACCCAGAGTTGGTTACACTGAAACCAATGCAGGAGCATTGTGGAAATAAAAAAATGTACCACCTCCACCCAGAAGGAGTAGTGCTGCACAACAACTTGTATTGCAGAATACAAACTTACAACTACAAGCCGTGGCTGACTGAACCACCCAACAGAGTCTCAATGTTTTGTATTTGATAGAGCATGTCTGCACAAAATGTCAAGGTTCTGCTGGGTGGATCAGCCAGCGTGGCTTGCAGCCTGAAAGTCTGTATTGTGGAATAAAAGTTGTTGAGCAGTATTACTCCTTCTGGCTGAGTACATTTTTTTTGTTTTTCATATCTGTAGTTCTGAAATGATGCACCATGAGTTCTTAGCTGCCTTTGATGGCTATAGTGACGTCATGGAAATCTTACTGAGCAAGACTTCACTGCATCAGTTGAAGGGCCTGAAGTGTGAGAACTGTTTCATCTGCATATTTGTGAATATGTAAGTTGGCATTGGCAGAAGGAGGTCATTGAACAGAATGTACAAGAGAATTGTACCCAGAATGGAGCCCTGTGGGACCCCAGCCTGGATTAGTAAGTAAGGGGATAGGATGCCCCCTACCTATATCAGCTGCTGATGGCCTGAGAGGTAGGATCAGATCCAATCAACAGCAGAGGCTAAGAAGCCAGCAGAGCCCAGCTTGTCCAGGAGGAATGGATGGGCCACAATCATAGGCTTTGGCCAAATTGATGGAAGAGGCCCCTGTGGTGCCCTGATCCATGTCGGTGAGGATGGAGTCAGTGACACGCAGCAGGAGAAGACAGCGGAATGGCGTTAAAAACAGACTGCAAGGGGAGAGGAAGCTGAAAGAGTGGAGGAAGTCAGAAAGCCTGGAGTAGTCAAGTTTCTCTTGCAGCGTTTCAAAAGAAGGGAGGAGAAGATAGGTCAGATGTTGCCAGGGTTGGAGAGATTGCCCCATTTGTGGGTTGGGTACTTTGGCAATCTTCCATGAGTCAGGGGACAGTGCAGAGTGTGAAGCAGAAGTTGAGAGGTGAATGAGTAAAGATGATGGCCAGAGCTCAGAGATGGAGAAGTTCGGATTCAGGCCATGAAAGCTAAATTTGGACACACTGAGTGAGGAAAGGGCAAGTAGAATCTCCTCGGTAATGTTGGGTGGGATTAGACCCCTGGGAGTGGTGGGGTAGAGAGGAGGAAGGAAGTGGGGGAGAGGAAAGGAGCCAGGAGTGGGTAGAGTACAAGTGAGGGTCTGAGATAATGAACCATTAACCATGTCGACTAGGGCAGCAGACTGGGCTGTGGGATCGCAAAGTGAGTGAATCACTTTCAGAATTTAGCTGGGGACAATATTTCAGGCATGACCTAGGAGAGTACAAAACAGCAGTTCAAGAATACTGTAGCATACAGTAAGTGAGTTAAGCAATTTACCATGACAGGATGTAGGTTACATTAGGATTTACAATGTCTGGTGTCTTGTTTGGTCTGAGCCGATGGGCTGGTGACAAAAGCCGCCAGGCATTATAAATCTTGACACACCTGTCATAGTAACTAACGATATACCATGTGTCTCCAGTGTTTGTTTTTGACAAAAAAGTAGAGAAATTTTTTCTCATATTTTAATTTATTATTGTTGCATTTGTTGCTCTGGGAGAAAAATAGTCCATTGTGCTAGGGTTGCTGTCCTGGGTTTGTGTGGTATTTCTGTTTTGCCAATGTGGAAGACTGGATTGGCATTCTTAAAATAGTGATTTTTCTGGGGCTGGGAATTCTTGTAGGATGTGGCCCATGTTGGCAGTTCACTCTGTCCTGGCTGTATTTGCATTCTAGGAGCTGGGTTAGCCTTGCCATTTGGTTTGTGGCACATTTTATTTGGGGCCACTGGCTCTGTTTGTGGCAATGCATGGCAGTGTACTCTTCTGCCTCAATGTATGGCACTCATTTTCAGTCGTCTTCCACTTTTGGGCTGGGAAACAGTTACATTTTTTAAATTGGTATTTTTGTGCAGCCTGACTTGTTGGCATTGGGTTCACTGTAGTAGGTGCTCGGATATTTAAATTGTGGAGCCAGTGAGAGAAGAAGAGTCTGCCAGTGACAAGAGAAGGAGAGAGAGAGAGAGTATGCAGCGGAAGGAGTCAGTAACCTTTTGAGGCAAAAGTTATTTAAAAAAACAGTCAGTGGAAGAATAAACTGTTAGATTTGTTTTATTTTTTCCCTCAAGTTGTTTTGGGAGGCTTTATCGAATCTAAGCGGAAGGCAGTGCTTGGACTGCCACAGAAGCTGGTAGGGATAGTGTGTGTTCCGTGGCGTGGTTTCCTGACTGCTAACAAGCGGGGAGTTTCACTGTTCTGTAACTCCTGGGTTGGAGTGATTTCGGGGAGTTCTTCATGAGGTTCGCTGGTGGCGGGCACCTTTTCAGTGGGTAAATTGGAGGATTTACAATGGGTGAAAGGTGCCAGTTAGCAATCAGGTGTCAGGATTCTCTACACATTGTATAATAGTGAATAATGCAAATATAGCAAATGCACAACATATTACAAGCAATAACTTATAACATACAGTAAAATAAATATCAACATATAATATTGCTAGCAGAACATAGTTTAATAGTATAACGTTGCACTGTGAAGCATGATTGGTAGTAGAACACTATTCTAAATGAGCATTCATTAAATGGATATAGCCTCTTAAATTCAACTGAACTGAATTCATATCTATTTAACACAGTGAGCTCACTGATTTTGACACCACAACTGATGAAGTAGAGTCTCCACCTACTTGCTGCCAGATTGATCACTAATGATGTCACCTTGAATGAGGTCACATATTGATCGGATGTGAAGAGAAATAACATCTTCTAGGTGGAGTGCTGGTCTATGTTCAATACTTGCCTGATATATGTCTAAGTAAATCTTTAAATATATTCAGATATACCACAGGAAACTATAGAAACATAGATTCTGTCAGCAGAAAGGACCTTAGTACCTATCAGTCTGGCTCTTGTCCCTGCCTACTTCATTTCCACTGACCTTATCTGGCCTTGGTGTCCCTTCCTCCCCAGTCCTCTACCTAATATGCTCCTGTGCCTATCCACACATGCTTGAAGCTCCCACAGTCTTTTTCCCCACTGCCTCCTCTGGCAGACTGTTCCAGTCATCCACCACCCTTTCTGTGAAGAAGTATTTCTGCACATCTCTCTTAAACTTCCCTCTTAGCTTCATTTTATGCCCCTTGTTATAGTGCCTTTTTCTCTGAAATAGACCCTCCGCTTGCACCTTGTTCACTGCTGTATGGTACTTGGAGGTTTCAATCATGTCCCTTCTGCTCTCCTCTCTTCCATGGAGTACATGTTAAGTTCCTGCAGCTAACCAACCAAAATTAATGGGTTTTCTATGAACTATCCAGATATATCTAGATATACTAGGACTTTACTGTCACAAACACTTCATTATACCTAATAGTATCATGCAGAAAACTCTTAATTAGTAATAGAAAAATGATAAAATATAGAATAATGCATGGGGTGGTGTGCATAACATATACAATAATGTATGGGGGTGAGTGTATATTGAGAAATATGTCACCAAGATGTGGGATGCTACATAAACCTGAGGGTGAAGCCCGAGGGTTTATCAAAGCATTCACACTGAAAGTGGACATAATTTCTTTTGCACTCTCCCATGTATTGATATGTGTAATTGCTGCTTGTGTTTTTCGTCACAAAGATAAAAAAGGAGTTGTGTAACACTTGTTTGAGGAAGCGGAACATGGCAGTATGAACAAGAGAACTAGAAAAGCTTGGTTCAACAGTTAAACCTTTTTTTAAATTTGTTTACAGGACTTAGCTATTTTTTGTGCAGAAAGTATTTTTCAGCCCAGTTTTGGTTTACTCATTTTCCTTGATGTTTCCATGGAGATATGGTAATGAGGTCAAGGTCAGGGAGATGACAGGTACGTTAGCTACGTATTAGGGAGTGTGTTGAAACTCTATAAAGAGGTAGTGTAGATTCTTTTGAAAATCTGTATTTTTGGAAGATATTTTGGGTTTGCAAGGTGTGTTGGTATGTGGGTTGGTGGATAACAGCGAGCTTTACTACAGTCGTCTGATTTCAATGGCGAAAGTAGTAAGTTTGTTTTCTTAAGTGGGGAGTATAAGTTAAACTGCTTTTACTGAAGATTAGAATGCCCGTTTATAGCGTCCACTTTCTACTCCCTATGAGTTGTCTCTCTGTTTCTCTTTGGCTTTTCACAAGTGACAGTGTGCACTGAGGTGCAAGCGAGGAGAGGATTATAACCTGCTCCTTCTATGGGAAAAACAAAAGCCAGTTATTACAAGAATTTTACATACACCCAAGGTGTGGGATGATGCATAAACCCGAGAGCTTATTTATCCAAGCATCCCACATTGAGGGTGTGTGTAAAATTTCAGTTTTACACACAATCCCATGCCTTGTTTTATATAATTGTTGGTGAGCATTTTTAGTCACAACAATTATATAACTACTACACACTGTGCATTGAAAACAAGCAGTTCTCTAGAAATCAATGAATGAGGCAGAGTTCCATCTGTTGAGTTTATTGAATGCTTTTAACATTTTTAAACATTAAATAAACACTTTAATTGAATTTGCAGTACTTAGAAACAGTGGTCTTTGTTAACATTTACAGAGTGTTCTTTGTTCTTACAAACCATTCTCAAGAAAAACACAGGGGCCAGATATTCAGAGGCTGCATGATGCGTAACTGAGTTGCGCATGTGCAACCACAGAAATGTGCCCTGAGCCATATTCAACCATCCAGAATGCATGGCACATGTTCCAATGCGCAAATACATAACAGTAATGTATGCGGTGCAAGTAGCCAGGCGTATCCATGAATAAGATGCATATTCAACTGAAAACCACCACGCAAATGAGGAGCAAGTTACAGATTGTGCCACACAGAATTGAGCATATAAAAGGAGGCTCAAACACACACACAGCAGATCATGCCACAGCAACACACAGCCATGGATGCAGGTCCATTTCTCATAAAGCAGGTAATGAGGGTGTGAAGAAGAGGGGAACAGCAACATGGCCAAGGACAAGCCTGTCAAGGTATGCCCAACATAAATGGTACGTGCCTGCCTCACCTTTGAGGACTGTGATGATGTAGAGATTGTGAGCTGGTACCACCTGAACAGGGCAATTCTGAGGCAGCTCTGTGAGCTGTGCCATGATGAGTTGCAGGCACCCACTAGAAGGAGTCACACCATGACGGTGGAGACCAAGGTGACAGCAGCACTGTGCCTGCTCACCACAGGCACATTCCAGAAACCAGTGGGGGCAACCACTGGCATTACCCAGTTGGCCACATCCTGCCTCCTCACACAATTCCTCAATGCCCTGCTGCCACATGCTTGAAGTATATAAGATTCCCAAGCACACAGGCAGAATGTACAGCAAACATGCAGGACTTCCACAGGGTGCACACATGCCGGTGTGATTGGTGCCATTGACTGCACCCATGTGGCCATACACATACCACCTGGCCCAGAGGGGGCTGTATACAGGAACAGAAGGGCTACCCCTCAGTTAACTGCTAGGTGGTGTGCAATGCCACTGGGCACATCATCAAAGTGTCGCCACACACCCTGGAGTACACATGATGTCATCCCTCGATTCCAGATGTGTCCTGGGAGTAGAGGTACAGGATAACACAGACAGTACATAAAATATAACTGATTAAAGAACAGGCAGTTAGGCATATTTTACAATTATAAAGGTGAATGCAGTGAAAATATAGATACAGTTGACATATTTACAATGTTGGCAGGAAAGCTGTGTTACAATCACACAAACCTCACTAGGGACAAGCGGACATTAGTACTTTCCCAGAGCTAGGAGCATGTGCAGCTGGTGGTGAAATGAGGCTAAGGAGGACGTTAAGCTGCTGGGAGTTTGAGGTATGCCTAATGTCGGTGGGCAAAGCATTCCAGAATTTGGGCATGTAGTTTTTTTTTTTTTATTTAGTTGTTTAACCAGGTATAGCACACTGTTGAAAGTTTTTTTACAGGAGCGACCTGGAGCACAAGGAGTTTAAGTGACTTGGCCAGGGTCACAGTATGCAAGTGGAAGCTGTGGGATTCAAACCCAGGTCTGGTCTGTTGATGTCACCAGATTTGCAGCTCAGAGCCTTAGACCACTGCGCTATACTGCCTCCTAACCCTGCCTCCTGGTTATTTGAAAGCAGATTGACCTTAGGATGTACCCATGAATGGGACATGGAGAAGCCTGGAGTCCGTGCTTCTGAGGGAGTAGGCAGGTGGAGGCTGTGTTGAGAGGGCAGATTCAAGGTATGGGGAAGGGACTGAGACCAGTATTTGAGTTATAGACCTAGCCCAGTGGATCTGTCTGCGGGCCTGGAGTGAGGGCAGGGCAGAGGAGCTATATAGGTCACAGAGGTGGGTCATTTGTGGACATTCTAGGATGAAGCAACAGAAGGAATGGAAGAGAATATCCAGGCTGGCTAGGGAGGAGGGAGAAGAGCCATAGACTACATCGCCATAGTCAAGTAATGGGAGAATCCTCCTTTGAACAATTTCCTTCTCGCGACGGTGTGGGATACAACCCTTGCTAGATATAATGCACCAAGTTTAGGGTGTAGTTTCTTGTGAATTGATTCGATATGTGTGGAAATCCAGGTGCTGGTCTAGCCAGACCCTAGGGATCTGAAGGAGGTGCAGACCTCCAGGGGTCCCGTCTAAGGTTAGGAATGAGGGCGAGTGGCTGGGCAGGAGAGTCTTGCCTGCAAGCCAAAGGTTAGCGAGATGGTTTTCTTGGTGTTTAGGAACAGTTGGTTGGAGCAGAACCAATGCTCAACCACGTTGAAGTTCTGTTGTAGTACATTTGCCACTACACCGGGGAGGGGCCTGTGGCATGCAATGCGGTGTCATCCATGTACATATGGATGGATGTGTGTAGGCAGGCCGTTGGGAGGTCATTTAAGAAAACTGAGAAAAGTAACAGTCCCAGGACTGAGCCTTGAGGGACACCAGTAGTGACTGGCAGGGAGTAGAGATGTGAGGGCTGATTTTTACAGATTGGTGTCTGCCTACCAGGTATGCATGAAACCAGCTGGTGGCAGGGCCAGAGAGTCCGGCATCTTTTAGTTTGGCTAGTAGCATTGGGTGGGAGACAGTATGGGCAGCCTTAGCCAAGTCGATAAAAATGGCCGAGGTGATGTGCCCTTTGTCCATGCCGGTGAGGATGTCATCGGTGATCCTTATTAGGGAGGTGATGGTTGAGTGTGATTTGCAAAAGCCTTACTGGTAGGGGTGAAGAAGGAGGATGCGTCTAGATTGGAGGAGAGTTAGGCAAGAGCAAGGTGTTCCTGCAGTTTGGCCAGAATTGGGAGGAGGAGATGGGGCGTAATTTCGGTGAGGAGGGGTCACCACCTTTGGAGGGGATGACAATTGACTGCTTCCATTCGGCTGGTATTTTGACTAATATAAAGGAGAGGTTGAAAGGTGGCCAGCAGGACGGCTATGGTGGGGGCAGACAAGTTTAACAATGTGGCATCCAGGCCAGTGGGACATTTGCCTTTGTTGGGATTGAGAGCCTGCAGGGCTTTTAACACTTCAGCTGGTGAGACTGGACAAAAGAGAAACTGAAGTGCTGGGAGATAGTCTGTGATGGTCTGTGATTTGGGAGGTACTCGGTGTGGGAGGAGGTGGGATGCAGATAGGGAGAGAGTCCGACAGCTGGTAAAGAAGGTATTGAAGGCAGAGGCCACTTCACCAAGGTCAGTGACGGCAGCGCCTGGATGGTTAGGGTCGGGGTTGGTGGTTGGGCAGGGGAGAGGAGGATTTGATAGTTTTCCAGAAATTTGTTGGGTGATTGAGGTTTGAGTTGAAAGCTGTCATGAAGTAATTCTTTTGGCCTGGCATATTAGTTTGGTGCAGGAGTTGCGGAGGAGCACGGTAGCATTGGAGAGATGTTTGGGAGCCGTTAACTGTGTGCTTTCCATGCCTGATCCCTGGTGTGGCATTGGCTAATGATAGCGGTGGAGACCCAGAGAAGGTGGGAGTCCTGACCCTTTTTTTCTCAGAGGAGCAAGGGAGTCCCATATTGCAAGGAATCTGGCCTTGAAGGTTTCGAATGCATAGTCAAGGGAAGGTTCCTTCAGTATGATGGACCAATCTACATGTTCCAGGTCATGCAGGAGAGATGTTAGATCTAGAGATTTGTAGGACCTTGTGATTAGCATGCTTGGGGTGGTGTGCTGTGGGCCTGTGTACTTTCCTGACCATGTAGGTCATATAGTGGTCACTTAGGGAGTCTGGGAGAAGACCAGCATTAATAATCCTGTGTGGGTGGGAGGTGAGGACCCAGTCCAGGAGGGAGTGGTTATGCATTTTATGGTTTAGACAGGTGGGGTGAGAGGATAGCTGGGTGAGATTTACAGCATTTATTTTGGTATGCAGATTGGCACAGTCTTTGCGAGCCAGTTGAAGTTGAAGTTGCCAGGATGTGGAGCTCTCCATTTGAGGCTAATGACTTAGTGTGTCCAGATGGTCTAGGACACAGGACAGGGGGTGCTAGGGGCACAATAGGAATTGGCAACATACACTGGGGTGGAGTAAGTGACTGACAGTTTGATTAGTAAACAGTCTATTTCTGGCGAAAGTGAGGGATTTGTACCAAGGTGAACTGTAGCCTGGTGGAGATAAACATGGCAATGCCTCCACCTCTTTTCTTACCCTGGTGGTCTTGCCTAATAATCGAGTAGCCAGGGATGGTTAAGTCAGAATCCATGTGGTGGGGCTTTAGCCAAGTCTCAGATATGATCAGGACATCTGGACGTAATGATAGGACAGTGGGTTGCAGCGCAGTTATTTTGCTTAGGATGCTGCAGATGTTCAGGTGCAATAATCTGAGACCTCTGGGGAGAGTAATTGGGGTGGAGGGGTTGGGAGGGTGGGTCCAGGGTTGGCTTCAATATCCCCTGCCAGTAGTAGTAGCAGTACTATAAATTGTTTGGTTTTGTGCCAGGAAGATCTGGGCTTAAGGAAGGAATTGGGTTCATGGTGTGTAGACGAGTGACACAAGAGGCTGTGATACAAACAACAGATTGCCCAGAATGAAAGGAGGGAGGCAGGATGGTTGCACCAAGAACCCAGTTGTGGAAGGGGCCATGTAGCAGCTGTTGTAGAGTGGTGGTAGAGCAAAGGGTTGGGGAGTTGTGCAGGTGTAGATAAGACGGGGTTGGTTGTCATTGTGGGTGGATAGCTGGGGAGAGAGTCTAGAGAAATGACAAGAAAAATAGCGAGAGATAAAGCGGTAGCATTGTGCCTATTAACTGAAGCAATGAGTGGCTGAGTGTATCTGCCACTAGTGGTGATAACTGATAAGCTGCTAATGGGAGAGTGGGCTGATAGGCTGTGGTGAGTCACATGGAAAGCACTATAAAGCTCTGTGCTGACCAAGGGTGGTGGTGGGAGTGGTGGGGTAGCCAGCATGTAGTGCTGGCAGGGCAACCTCTCGCGATTTGAAATGCTGGCGCTGGTCCTGAGGCGCGTGCTGTCTCACCGTACCTTGCTTGGTATCTCTGGGGGGTAGCGGCGTTGCTCTTACTGGGAGGGTGGCTTCACAGAGGCCCTCATGACCCCTCCTGCTCCGGCTGGGAGGTTGGCTTCACAGAGGCCCTCGCGACCCCTCACAGCTGTGTGAGAAGGAGAGAGAGTGGAGAATTTATGCAACAGATGGAGAGGAGGAGCACAACTTAAGGTACACTTCAAAAGTTAATACAGCCCACTGTTACTAGATTGCTGGGCCCACAAGCATGCTGCTCCATTCCCCAGGCTAGGCTTCATTATGCACTACTCAGAAACAGTCAGCTAGCAAATGTTATCTAACGCAGGCATTGGACTCTAAAAATAAAGGGAAGCACTTTTAAAGTAATAACTGAAATGTAATTCAGGCACTGGTTTCTCTAAAATAAAAGCAAAGCACTTTTTAAACTTTTATTTGTAGCATTTAGTATATAAGCATACAGAATACTTCAATACTGAATGGGTATACAGATTAAAAAAAAAATCAGCAGTACATTACTTAGGAGAGAGGCTATCCATTCTATTGGTACAGCATTAGGGTTATCATCCATCAGTTTTAAAGAGCAATCATCTTATCCATTTCAGGAGTTATAATGCAGCCAATGCCCAAACTGTATGTAAGAGAAATAATTCAGCCAACATGAAAAAAACGGCTTAAAAAGGTCTAGTTATAGTTGTTAACAACCTTAGTGTAGAAAAAGTCTCCAATCCAGAGCTCCTTAAAACTTAATGAGGGTATATGGTGCTACCTATATCGTTCTGGGAAGTTTGTCTTTAATAGTTTGCAACTAAAAGGTATGGCTGGTGCCCCAAAGAGGAAGATTTCACTCTCACCAAGACCAGCTTGTGCCCAAGTAAGATGTACTAAGTGACACCACTTTAAGGGATTAACATATTAGGCTCCCAAAAACAACTATATTGCAGCAAAAACTGTGCTGCTATAGGGTAAAACGCACCTCGTACCCCATCTTGTGTCCAATGAAGAACACTGCACTATATTTTAACATTTAAATTTTAATACAATTTAACAAGGTTGCCTTCGTTGCCTTCAATTGGAAATCATTTATAAAGCACAATTTTACCAGCTAATCTTCCCAAGTCTGAAGAAAATTGATCAGGAGTCCCCTCAGACTCCTCGGGAAGACCAAACACACAAATATTTTGCAGCCCTCACCGGAGTTTTCTAATTGTTCCTCATGGCTTCTCAGGGTGGCCTGTTCTTTTTAGAAGAAGCCGTGGCAGCCAGAGCCTTTCCAGCTATAGCTCTGCCGATCGTCACTTCTCCCATCGCATCGAGTCTGTGTTCCATTGTTAGGAATTTTTCTGAGAAGCCATCCAATTTTTGGTCCATTTGTTGCACTGTTTTAGTGAGGGCATTCACTGCAGTTGGTAGAAGAACCAGGTAGCCCGGTGGTATCAGAGGTCGAGGCTGAAGTAGGGCCTGGTTGTTCATCTGGTGGTTTGGCATTAGAAGACCACGTAAAAAAAGTCTTATTTATTTGTTTTGTTAGCCCCATTTTCGAAGTAAAGTTCAGGTTTCTGGATGCAGTATCTCCTCTGTGATCAATTTCTGGTAATTTGAAGCTTGTCTGGCAGGCAAATGATGCTTATTATAAAATAAAATCGAATGTAGAGAGCTCGGAAAATTGCTGCTGCTGGCTGGGCTGCTAGTCCGCCTCCTGCAAAGCACTTTTAAAATAACAACTGAATCTAATGCAGGCACTGGTGGCTCTAAAATAAAATGAAGCACTCTTATACCCCCACAGCTGACACCGCCACCCCCTACACCCTGGCTGCTCACCCCATCTGCCCCCATCCAAAGCCGCAGAGGAACAGTTCAATGAGGCACACATTGCAACATGGAACATAACTGGCGTGTCTTTGGCATACTCAAGATGTGATTCCATTGCCTAGACAGGTCTGGTGGTGCCCTACAGTACAGCCCTGCGAACGCGGCTCTTCCTGTCCATGCTGCATGCACAACATGACCATTGATCATGGGATAGCTGTCCAGGTGGATGAGGGCAACAGCAGCGATGATGATGGGGATGACAAACCGGATGGGGTGCACAGCCACCAATGAAGAGGAGGGACCCCAGGCTGGCCGCATGTGCCAGGAGCACTACGTTACAATTGTACAGGAGCACTTTGGGAACCGAAGGTGAGTACAACACATGACAGCTATGCATGCATGGAACACCACACACATGGCTAGGGTAGCACGGCTACACAGGGATGCATGCGGGACATGGGCCAACTCACAGCATACACAGAAAACACACACACACAGAGGCACATAGGCACAACACAGTGCACAGACATGGGTGCATGCACGCACATGGGACCTCGCTGGACACAGAACAAACCCACCCTGTCCCGCATGCCACAGCACCACCAGGATGCACCACACATCCAAGCACAGTGGGGCATGGTGTTGGCACAGTCAGGAGTGGTGGCTGGGGTGGCATCACACACACTGGTGCAGTTGGCCATGGAATGGATCAGAGTGACTGCACCAGCACACAGTCAAGGCTGGCACAGTGCTGCCCTCATCACGCCCATGCCACATGGCCCAGCAGAACTGCATGCACACATGGAGGACATTCCACATGCCACATATATGTGAGAGAAATGCACATGGGCACACCCGGCAATGTGTGCACCACACAACAGCAGCAGTCAGCAGGATGGGACAGCCCACCCAGCAGGCCTACCAAGTGGAGCCATGGCTGCCACAGCCACATGGGCGCCACGTCCAGGCCGTGTGGAAGCCACTGGCTGCTCAACAGGCACAGGAGGCATTGCCAATGCACTCGAAGGGGTTGATGCCTGAGAATGCAACTGGGTTCTCATGGGTGTGAAGAACCCAGCGAAGAGAGTACTGCCGTGTGTGTTGGGGATGGGCACATCAGAACACAGCATCAGCCTTGATGGGGTCACCTTTCATCGTGACTGTGGTGTTGATGTGGCAATACAGGGAGGTCTGTGTGCCCTGCTGCAGCCAGAGGATGCCAGTGATGCAAATCTGGTGGTGATGGCATGGCAATGCAGTCCAGCGATGTGGTCGTGGCCACCCGTGGCTGCTGGATCTCATCTGTCAGCTAGGCATGTCCAATGGCCTCTGTCAGCCAGGTCATGCACCTCTGTCCACAATGCTAGCATCTATGCCCCAAGCATAGCCTGGCTGTCCACGGATGCCTGCAGCAGCCCGGTGTGCTCGTCCAGCGGTCAGTGCCTTGCACATCCTGGGGCTGTTGCTGGCCTGCTGGTGGTGTGGGTGGCATGCTGTGTGACATCCCTTGCCTGGGGACGTTGCACAGGGGACTGCACAGGTGATGGGGTATGTGCGTGTGCCCAATTGGTGGCCACTGTGGTGTGCTGCATGGTGGACACTGCATCCCGCTGCTGCAGCCCAGTCACCTGCTAGGCCATCACCAGGGTGGCCTTGCTAGCACCCCATGGCAGGCAACAGTGGCAGTGCCACACACCACTGTGTGACCATGGTCCAGTCATGCCTGCGCAGGCACCATAATGCCAGTGTCGTCAAATGCCCCTGTGTACAGTGCTGATCCCTGGGTGGCAGGCCCAGGTATGTGCCATCCAGGATCAGTATCATGTCATCATCATCATTGTCCATCAACTCACCCTCCTGTGTCCCTGGTACAAGTACCGGTAGGTCATCTGGCATCAGGGGATCCGTGATGGGTCATCGTCTCCCAGACCCAGAAGGTCCAGAAGCCCCACACTGTCCGTCACTGATGGCCAGTGTGCGGATGCCAGTGGATATTGATGGTTGGTCATCATCGTGTCCGTGTCATCAGTGACATCCTGCATCTCACCCTGAGTCATGATGGCACTGGAAGACAGAAAGGCAATATCAGTGGAGACAATGGATTCCTTCCCACGCGCTGTGGACAGTGTGGATGGGTCATGCATGCCAACACCATGCCAGCCTGCTGGGATTCTGCCTGTGCTGAACCACACATCATTGAGGTATGCAACTTGTATTGACAGGGCAGCCAGCCAGGGTGTATAGTGGCATCACATGGTGAAGCACCCCCATGGCTGACATGCATGCCCCCCACCATGGGCCTCAACACCTGTGGAGTGCTGTGCAGCTGCCTGGACCTCTGTGGTCCATGCTAGCCACCACCATGCACTGCACAGGCATCACCATGGGGCAGTCATGCGGCACTGCATACCCTGCACCATGACCCACAGCCACTGTACGAGTGTTCGCTGTAGTCCCCTGCACACAGGTGGACAATGCATGCTAGGTGGTCCCATGCATGGCATGCGCCACCGCAGTCCATGGTGGACATGATCACACAGCGCTGCTGCAATCATGCTGTCATGCTGCTGGCATGCACACACCCCACACCCCCATCCATTGACTACACACTCACAGTACTGTGAAGGGCTGCCACCCATCTGGAATCCACCATCCGGGACACCCTCAATGGCAGCCCCATTGATGGTCCTTCCACCATCTCCTCCCAGCCATCAGTACAGGTACAGTGGACAGTCCCCACCTCTCCTACTGCAGAATGCCCTGAAGGTGGCAACCTTTCTTTAATCCACCTACAGTCTGTCCCCATCTTCTTTTGTACTCCTGTGTGCTCCGGCTATGTCTGCTGTCAGCATTTACATAGGTTGCCACCTCCTCCCACCCAGTGGCACATTCTTGCGAGGTGCCAGTGGCCCCATTCAGGAGTCCCTCCCTGTTGAGGTAGGCCTCAAACAGGGCCTGCTGTTTGTCCCCTGTAAAGTTCAGGGTCTGTGCTTCCATGCAGGCTCATGCACTTCGGCTCCCTCCATCTCAGACATGTCGCTACCTGTGAACAGACAGACATTGGCCCCATGAGCAGTGTGGCACCTAACCTGGAACATAACAGCACTGACATCATGCACAGCATTAGCAGCAAACAGCACAGTGTGGTGGTACTTACCAGATTGGCTGCAATACCTGTCAGTGACCTGTACAGTGTGGTGGCACTTTTATGGCTCAACTCATGCAAATGAGCAGATCGCGGGTGTAATGATATGCTAATGTGCCATGCGCCTGTCATTAGCTCATTAGGCCATTTGCATATGCTGGCTGAATATTTCAGATTTGCGCATTTTGTGCAATCGTAACGTGCCGGGCAGTTCGCTGGCACATCTCTTGCACATGTGCGGTCGCGGCTGTTACCCGCCATACACCATAGGCGGCACTACATCCTGTGGGGCCTACCACACACCTGTGTGTGCTGTGCAACATTCCTTATTACACATGAGGACATGTGTGCATGCTGCCCTGTCTGTTCACATTTGGCTACCATGCCAGATCGCCACACCATCTACTGCACATTGCCAGCCTATGCGCGAGTGGCACATCCAATGTTGTGTGGGGTCCACGAGTGTGTGTCCATGGATCACAGCCCTGACCCCATACTCCTGCCTTAAAGTGCTGCTTTGCACATGTGCGGTACTGTGCGATAGGCGCCTGTTGCTATGTCTACACATGCATCTCCATGCTGCGCAGCCATGGTACATGGCCCCTATTGCATATCAGGCACTGTGCAGTTCCACGTGCAGGCTTTGCATGTACATGCAGTCGAGCACAGTGCAGCAGACGGCAGTGATGGTGGGGACAGTACAACGTGAGCACCAGGCAGTTAACTGGACTGATGTGGAGATGACTAGTCTGGTGGCCCTGGTTGTGCCTGTGGTGAACCAGTTGTTCAGTATGGCTGAGCTCCAGGAGCCAAGGTCCCAGGTGTGGGAGATGGTGGCAGCTTGTCTGGAGCAGTGGACTGGGGTGCCACGCTCGAGGAGCAATGCCGACACCAATATAGGAGACCTCCACAGGAGGGATTCAGACAGGCTCTGATGGCTGCATGAAAGGGGTGCACTGGGGGCTGTGCCACAGCCAGGTAGGTGTCCCATGGCACTGTACATGCTACCATTGTCCACTTCCTGTGCTATGCTGTGTGCTGCCTGTGCAGCTGCATGGGGAGACAGCACTGGTGGCTGATGCATGTCCTTCATTGCTGCTCTGCATGCCTGTGCTGCCATGTTGATGGCCCATACACCATGCCCCACACACGGGCCTGTGCACCTGCCCATGCTGTGCCAGTGCTGTGCACCGTGGCTGTGCTGGGTGGCTCTGTGCATGGTGTGCCACTCCACGTCCATTGTCTCTCTCTCTCTCTCTCTATCTCTGTTCCATACAGGACTGGAGGACCACAGGAGGTCCAGGAGGCTGCAGACAGGCACAGGCACCACAGTGATGGGGGTGCCACAACTGCACCAGCGCGTGGACAGGCAGGTGAGAGTGTGTGGCATGGTTTGCAGGTCATTGCTGGCAATGGGTTTTGCTATGTGATATGGCAGGGCACTGCTGCCATGCATGGCCACTGCATTGGGTGGTTCCTGGCTGCCTGTGCCATGTTGCGCATGGGGTGGGCCTTGCATGTGGCCTCTGTGTGGTGGTGTCCTGTCACCATTCCTGGTAGGTGGGGGTGCACGTCCCATGGAGTGTGACTGCTGCAGGGGACTACTGTACTGCCAGGGGGCCCTTGCACTGGTACTGTGTGGTCCACTGCACAGGTGTGAGTGCATGTCTGTCACAGGCATCCACAGTCTGCCCATGGGTGCAGCTGTGTCAGCTGCTGCTGTCCACTGTGCACGTGCCAATTCTGGTTCTGTTCAACTGTGGACACATCAGCTATCCTGTGCACATTGGGGGCTTTGGCTTGTGGTCCACCACTTATTCAATAAATCAATCAAAATCTTTATTTTGCTAGGTGGAACATCATTGAGACAAGCTCATTTACAAGATGGACCTGGGGCAAAACAATTGCCAACAGGATTAAGACATAACAGGTTGAATGAACATACATAACAATTACATAGTAATAATAACAACATAATAACATGCTGTATAACCATCACATAACAAGATACTTCCACCAGAACATAGCAATAGGTTCAACAGGAATGAGTGCCATTTAAATACAATTGCATGATACAGATATATGGAAGTAAGGTAATGAGCTAAAATTTATACAATAAACATCGTTGGAGAGTCATAGTGAGCAGGAGTGGCAGTTCTTCCAGCATCAAAGTGTGAAGAAGATTGAGATGTAAGAGTCCTTTGAAAAGTACTGTAGGCATGGCCTGGCAAGTGGGGTGGGAAGGAAGGAGGGTATAGGAAGTGGGAGGGAAGGTCATATGAGATAGAGAGGGTTGAACATGATGGCCTAGGGAGGAAAGACTGTTCTAAAGGAGAAACACAACTGATGCCACAGGCAATGGTTGGGATTTAAGTCCAATATTTGAAGCAAAGACAGATAGTGATACTGGGACCTGATATGGTCAATGAGAGAAGGGAGGACTCAAGTGATGCCTCAGGCAATGGTTAAGGTTTAAGTTCAGAATTTAAAGCAGTAACAAATCATGATGTTAAGACCTTGACTTGAAGCAATGACAGACCTCAGCGAAGGTCCTCAGGAAAAGGATTTGAAGAGGGAGAACGTGACAGGGAATCGAGCCTTAAGGTTTTCTGGATCTTATTCCAGAGCGTAGGAAGAGTGAAGCTTATTGAGACTCTACCAAAGCGCGTTTTAACTTTAGGGATAGCCAGAGATAAGATATTAAGACTTCTGAGACAACAGGCACTAGGGATGCAGGGAGTTAGACAGCTTGTGAGGTACTGAGGTAGTTTATGAGTGATTGCCTTATATGTCCATAGAACAGCATTCTTTGCCTCCTGAAGCTAAGGGAGCTTTAGCCTACAGAAGAATAGAAGATGCAGTGGTGCATGTCATAAGGGGCATCAAAATGAACCTAAAGGCTCTGTGGTATAGGGTATCAAGCTTAGAGAGAGATGTACTAGTACTATGGCCATATAGGAAGTCTGCATAGTCTAGGAAAGGCAAGAAGGTAGCTTGGACTAGGAGTTTCTAGCCTCCTGGGTTAGTGAGCTTGATCCTGAAGAAAATACCAAGCCTTTGACACAGTTTCTAAGTGAGTTCTTTAATGTGATCAATGAAGGACAATTTGTAGTCAATCCAGACCCCAGGTATTTGAATTGTTCCATGAACTCCAGGGCTTCTCCCAAAGGGTGCTTTTGTGAGGAACCTTATCTGGGTTTTTTGAGATGAGGGCCAGTGGAGAGAAAATCATGGCCTTAGTTTTTTGCGTTGAGCAGGAGTTTCAAGTTGAGTAGATTTTTGGAGGATGTCAAAATCGTTCTGGAGGTCCAAAATGGCTTGCTCCAGAGTTGATCTGTCAATGTATAGCACTGTATCATCGGTAAGAGTTGGATACTAGATGACTTTAGGCCAGTGTCAATTTGATTAATATAAATGGCAAAGAGAAGTGGACCAAGTATGGATCCTGGGGACACCTCTAAGCAGTATTTTTTTGGTGATAAGTCTCCTTCAGCCTTGACCTGCTGCTCTCTGTCCACAAGATAGTTTGCAAACCAACTTAGGGCCAGGTTGTCCCCCCAACTTTCTTCAGGGTCACCAGGAGCAAATCATGGTCTACCGTGTCGAAAGCCTTGCTAAGCTCCAGAAACAAGGCACATATGTATTGTTTGTTATCAAGTGCGGACTGCCAGTCATTTATAACCTTAGCAAGGGCAGTGGAGGTACTATGCATGGGATGGAAACCAGATTGAATCGGGTTTAGTAGATTAAAACTTTCCAGATGAGATCTGAGTTGTTCATTTACTGCCTTCTCCAATAGTTTTGACAAGGCTGGGAGCAAGGAGATTGGGCAGTAATTATTTAGGTCGCGGGGGTCCCTGATTTGAATAGAGGGATGACATGGGCCGTCTTCCAGACCTTGGGAGAAAGCCTGATTGAGAGACAAATTGAAAGGTGGGTAATATGGGGAGCAAAATATAGCAGGCCAACTTTAGGAAGAAAGGCTCAATCATATCCACCCGCCGCTTTTCTTAGTATTAAGAGAAGAGGAGATCCTCAACCTGTTTGATGGTGACAGGACAGAAGGAGAAAAGAGTAGTAAGGGTCAATAGATTCTGGATTGTGGCAATCAGATGACTGACTAAGGAACTGTGCCCTGATGGCATTTGCTGGGGAGGTATCAAAAGCCATCCCTGCTGTGCTACAGTAATTGTTAAGGAGTCAAGGATCTCATTTTTATCTGTAGTGTGGGTACCACCAGTCAAAATTTTGTGGGAAATGTGCCAGTGCAGTTATGGCCTTCTACCTCCTTAAAGTTTTCCAAAACTTAGTAGCAGAGTTAGTGGATGCATTAAGTTCAGAGCAGAAATAACTAGATTTTGCAGCTCTGATAGTTTTCGTGCAGAAATTCCTTGCAGTTTGTAAAACAAACCAGTCTGTGGCCAATTTAGACTTTTTGGCTCTTTTCTAAAGAGCATCCCTATGCCATAAGGCAGTCTTTAGGTTATCCATGAGCCAGGGACAGGATTTTCTTTTGGTTCTGCTTTTAGTAACTGGGGCATGGAGGTCTAGGGTTTCAGTGAGTATTTCATGAAGTACCTTGTGTTGCCTCTTCCACAGAAGATGCCAGGCAAAATTTCTGCCAGTTAGCATACTGGAGGTCATAGAGAAAAGCATCTGGGCGGAGTTCCATTTACATCTCCTATGGATGTATTTAGAGGAAGAGGAGGTTTGGGATTGCATCGACCTTACGCATGCAATGACACAGTGGTCGCTGATGTGAGTTAAAGAATAAACCTGAGTGGAAGAAGAGGTGAGGCTTGCTTACAAGGATTAGGTCAAGAAGGAGCTATGCTCTGGATTTTGGTGTTTGAACGGGTAGCTTCATTAATGATCCGGTATGTCCATGGGTTTCACAGAATTCTTTCAATGGTAAGGAGACTGCAGAGAGCCAGTCAAGGTTACAGTCACCAATTATGGATATTTCTGATAAGGTGGTAGCTAATATGTCACTTAGGTGTTTGAGCAGAGAGAGGCTAGCTGAGGGGCCTATAGCACTCACTAAAGCAGATAGAGGTTGATTTGGCTGGTTGAATTCTTAGCATGAGGCACTCGAACTCCTTGGGACTGTGGTTGTGTCCACCACAGTTGTGGTAATGTCGTCCCCGGACATAGACAGCTACTCCCTTCCTGGGATTTCCTATCAGTACAAACCAAGTTATGCGAAGGAATGTTAACCTCATAGTCCAGAGCGGGTGGTCTTAGCCAAGTTTCGGAGATTACAAGAATATCAGGAGAGCAGTGGAAGATCCACGTTTGATAACATCAAGCTTTTCAGAAGGCTGCAGGCATTCAAATGCAAAATGATAGCCCTTTTAGTAAAGGTAGGTCAGCTGGGGCAGGAATGGAGAGGGGACATGGGGTTTAATTCAACATTTTCAGCACAGATGAGTAGCAGCAGGAGCATCTTTTTATAGCACTAAGAAGTAGTCAAAATGGCCAAATTTTGCCCTGAGATGTGGACAGTTTCTCAAACTCTTCTCCAAGGCCAAACAGTGAGTCAGGGGCTATAGTAAGCATACAGAGTACTGTAGCTTTAATTGAAAGGGCAAATCCATGAGAGAGAGGCAGTTAGTACCCTATGTGAGTACAGGAGTGTATGGTAGTATGGAGGCCAGGTCTGGTAAGTGGCAATGGGAAGGAAACATTTAGAAATTTGTGTATAAGATTTAGGTAGCCTGTGAATATGTCTGGATGTTGAACATTTTGTGGGTTTAGAGACCCACGGTATGTAGCAGTTACACTAATAAGTGGAAATCCTATGCTGAATGGATGAAGCAGCATTTTGCAGTTAAATTGAGTATGAGAGAGGATCACCCTTTAAGAAGTTGCAGGAAGGAGAGCCCTTTAAGGAGTTGCTGTAATTGACTAGTGTGAGGCCTCAGGGGTGGGGATCACTGGGGCAGTGCATTTAATAAAGGAGGGAGGAGGGGGAGGGGTGGGCAATAACTGCAGACAGCAGTACAGCAAGGCAGCGGCCAAGCTGTGATTTCAAAAGGTGCCTTGGGTGCTTGCTTTCTCAATGGGGATCTGCAGCATCCAATTGGGAAGCGGCCACAATCCCCAGGAGCCAGTCAATTATGGGGATTGAAGCTTGACAGCTCCGAGCTAGGAGCTGACCAACCGTACCTGCTTTCCTTGGTCAGGGGTGGCAGACTAGATGCATAGGTTTGGCCACGGCAGAGCAGTGCCAGGGCCGCTCAGCTGAAGTGGAGAGCCTGGTTTGGGCTTGTGGCTAAAAAGAGCAGAAAAAAGGCGGGCCTTTAGTTAAAAAGTCAAAGACAAAGTTCAAGTAAATTAGTAAGAGGCCCTGTTCAATTTAGTGCTCAGGGCAGAAGTAGGTGCAAATAGTGCGAGAGAAAGGGTTCCTGCAGAGCGGTCTGGTCAAAGGTACCAGGTGGGAATTAGCAAAACAAAAGGCTGGTTCAGGAGGTTGATGGGGGAAGCCCTTGAATGGGACCAGGAGAGCTGCAAAGTAGGTGTGTGTGGAGAGGACTCAGGTAGTCTGGAATGGGTAGAAAGATGGCCAAAAATGCCAGGCAATATTTACTTCAGCTGAGTGGCCCTGGTGCTTCTACCTGCCAGTGGTGGGACCACTGCATCCAGCCCACCACCCCTGACCAATGAAAGCAGCCACAAGCCCAAACTAGGCTTTCCACTTCAGCCGGCGGCCATGGCGTTGCTGCTGGCGGCTGGACTTCTACATCCAGCCCACCACCCCTGACCATAGAAAGCAGCCATAAGCCCAAACCAGGCTCTCCACTTCAGCCGAGCAGCCCTGGCACTGCTACCTGCCCGGCAGCTGGACCTCTGCATCCAGCTCTGACCAAGAAAAGCAGGTACGATTGGTCAGCTCCTAACTCAAAGCTGTCAGGCTTCAATCCCCAAAATTGGACTGGCTCCTGGGGACTGTGGCCACTTCCCGATTGGATGCTGCAGATCACCATTGAGAAAGCAAGCACCCAAGGCACCTTTTTCAAATCACAGCTCAGCCGCTGCCTTGCTGTACTGCTCTCTGAACAGATTTTTCTGCTGGAATTTGCTTCTCATGTAGAAATGATTTGTTTTTCTTCTTGGAATTTTCTGCTGTTTAGCCTGCTGTACTAGCTAGGCCTGACTTCTATATAGCTTATGGCTTGTACTGCTGAATATTTTTACTGCTTAAACATTTTACCTTTAAACTACTGCACATGTAGGAATTGCCTCCCAGAGTATAGCAGAGTTGTAGTGAACATTAACTGACTGCCTGATGTCTATATAGCTTACTGCTTGCACTACTGAATTTTTTCTGCTGAGCTAATTGCCCAATACTGTAGAATAGTTTGAACAACTGACTACTGCCTGCTGTTTTTCTGCCACACTCTTTTCCCAGCACGGTTGCTCTCATTCCTCCTCAGACTGCCTTCTGTTTCCTCTTTCTCTTGCTTCTTCCTTTTGCATTTTTTCACTGTTCCCCACTGTTTCTCTGCCTTCTACTGGACCCTGATTCCCTCTCCTGAAATCCCCTGAACCACATATTTTGTAAATATTGCCTGCCATTTTTGCCATCTTCTCTACCCATTCCAGACTACCCTGAGTCCTCTCCACCACACGCCTCCTTTCCAGCTCTTCCTGGTCTCATTCAAAGGCCTCCCTCCCATCAACCTCCTGAACAGCCTTTTGTTTTGCTAAATTCCCACCCTAGCACCTTTGACCAGACCGCTCTGCAAGAACCCTTTCTCTCGCACTATTTGCACCTACTGCCCCTGAGCACTAA
Source organism: Neoceratodus forsteri (assembly GCA_016271365.2). Taxonomy (NCBI): domain Eukaryota; kingdom Metazoa; phylum Chordata; order Ceratodontiformes; family Ceratodontidae; genus Neoceratodus; species Neoceratodus forsteri. The sequence continues at coordinate 467,165,706 of JADMNL010000023.1, forward strand.
ATTCCTCTGGGCCTCCCACCAATTTACTTGACCTTTATCTTTGACTTTTAACTAATAGCTGCCTTTTTTTTTTCAGTTCTTTTTAGCCACAAGCCCAAACCAGGTTCTCCACTTCAGCCAAGCAGCCCTGGCGCTGCTACCTACTGGCAGCCAGTCCTCTGCATCCAGCCCACCACCCCTGACCAAGAAAAGCAGGTATAGTTGGTCAGCTCCTAGCTCGGAGCTGTCAGGCTTCAACCCCTTAATTGGACTGGCCCCTGGGGACTGTGGCCACTTCCTGATTGAATACTGCAGATCCCCATTGAGAAAGCAAGCACCCAAGGCACCTTTTTCAAATGACAGCTTGACCACTGCCTGGCTCTACTGCTCTCTGGACAGTTTTTCTGCTGAATTACTGCTCATGTGGAAATTATTTGTTTTTCTTCTTAGAATTTTTGGCTGTTTAGCCTGCTGTACTAGCTAGGCCTGGCTTCTGTATATAGCTTATGGTTTGTACTGCTGAATAGTTTTACTGCTTAAACATTTCACCTTTAAACTACTGCACCGTATATGTAGGAATCGACTTCCAGAGCATAGCAGAGTTGTAGTGAACATTAACTGACTGCCTGATGTCTATATAGCTTACTGATTGCACTACTGAATTTTTTCTGCTGAGCTAATTGCCAATATTGTAGGATAGCTTGAACAACTGACTACTGCCTGTTCTTTTTCCCCTCTTGTAGGACAGGCCAGGCCTCGGCCAGAAGATGCCGGCAGGCCCTGAGTGGTGTGGTCTGTCAACTACATGGACTGGTGTGGCTGCATATCTCGAGGACAAATGTCCTAATCCATGTTTTCTGATGCCTTCTTGGTGCTACATGGGTGCTCATACAGGAGGTGCACCAGCTGAGGGACTTGCAGTGGCATCTGCACCAGTGACCCTGTCCCCTCTTACCACTGTGCCCTGGATGTCCCTACCCTCCTGCTTGATGTTCTGTTCTGTATGCTCTTGTTTCTTTACTCCTGGACACATTCCCCTGTTGGCTACTTTGCACCCTTACCATTCCCTTTCTGTTATTTATGTTGTATGCCCTGTTGGCACCCAACTGTTATTCTTTGGTTTCTTAGTAAGGGTTTATGTTATTGCACTTCTGTGTCTGCATCTCCTTTGCCTGCATGGTGCTGCACTGTGCTTATGTTGTTCTGCGCTGCTCTTGGATGTGACAGTTTCATCCCACTGCTGTGCCCTTTATATTGTGCTTCTGTGTGCACAGGATACTGTGTGGCATGTACCTCTGTGACACGGGCACTTGGGCTGTGGCTGTTCACCTGCCCTGTGTGCTGTCCACTGCCTCATGTCCCTGTTCACCTGTGCTGGCCTGCCCTCCACCAGCAGTGTTGCCTTTGCCAGTGTTAGTGGGCTGTGCAGTGCTGGGCCATGTGTCCCTGCTTGTCAGCATGGCTTGTGCACCCTGTTCCCCAGGCATGTGTGTCTCTTGTACCTCTGACCACTGTACATGCCTGGTGTCCTCCCACCTTGCCTGTGGCTTTGTCCCTGCAGTGTTGCCTGTCGAGGTTGTAGTGGTGCAGTGCCATGCACTAGTTGGCTTCCTTTCCATGTGGGTGGGTGGGTGGCAGGGTGTGTTTGGTGACCTGTGTTTCTGTTGTGTGACCTGCATTCACTGTGGCCCCATGGCTGTGTGCCTGTGTTGTGCACCATGGTCACTGTCCCCTTGTGGTTTGCGCCTGCCCAGGGCTGGCATGGCACTCTGCTCTTATGCTGCCCTGCCTGTGTACCCCTTGCCTGAGTGCTTGCCCAGCATGCTTGTTGCTGCTTACTGTCATGCTGCTGCGCAATCCTGGTTGCTCCGGTGCATGTCTGGTTGTGCAGTGGTGCATCTTTGCTATATTCAGTGTGGTTTGTGCTCACGCGCATGTCTATGGCTCATCTTTGATTATGGCATCAGTTTCCTATCACACAACTGCATTGCGCTGTGCATTCCATTGCAGATGTTCTCGGCACACTTCTGAATATCTGCCCCAGGGACAGCAGAATTTTCAACAGTCTTCATGCAAGCTTACATATTTTAGTTTTATGTACTAACCTTTCTAAGAAATAAACTAAATTGAATAGTCAAAATAATTGCAGGGCATTTAACACAGTTCTTGGAAGGACCCCCAAAAAAAAAAAACATCATATCCATCTCAATTGAGTTTCTTTCGAGACCAGGAAGCATGTGACCTGTGTGGGGAGAGAGAGATTTATTTAGGTATACCAGGGCAAAGAGTCTGCTGTGGGGAATGATGAACTATAAAGACAAGCAGCAAAGTCAGGTCTGGGACAGGGTTTTTACATACAGGTATATGTTTGTTTTACTGACTGAGGGAGAAAACACTGTGGCATGAACCATTCACTAGCTCAAGGTTTTCCCTCTCAGAAAGAAGCACATGCTCACTGTTATAACTAGCTGGTTATAATGGCGAGTTACACCCAGCATTTTGTTAGGAAAAAATGTTCTACATTTATTACACTTCAGTAATAACAAATTCTGGTCAGATCCACCACGGCTACATAATGAAGTTAGTGAAGTTGTGTGGAATTGTTAAGAGGCATGGAGAAACAACACAATGACTTGTAAGTAGTAAGATTTGTTTTGGTTTCTGTTCTGAGGAAGGCATACACATTATTAGGAAAATATATGGAGGTGTACATTTTAATGGAAGGAACAGTAAGCAATATAGGTTTACAAAAGAATCAGAGAGCAAATAACAAATAACACTGAGGTATGTGTTATCCCAGAGGATATTGGCCATATAGCTAAATTTTAAAGAAAACACAATTGCACATACCCCAATAATGCAAAGCTGCATGGGAAACATATGCAACTCCTCATGATGGTACAGAAGGTGGCAGTACATGAAAAGTAATGCTAGCATATGTTTAGCCTTGGGATTATTACACAGTTTTTTTTGTTTTTTTTAGAGAAACAGGGTTTTTGTCCATTAGGTCATGTAAGTTATACTCAAGCAATGTGTTGATGTCAAGCATTCAGGTGTAATGATGGACTGTTAGCAAAGAAAATGTGATAGCAACTTTCAGAGGGTCGCTGTTGATAAGGTCAAGGTTGTTATGCTTGTGATAATGGAAATATTAGGAAAGCATAGAGGTCTACGAGGAGTGGAGTATAGATATGTAGAGTTTCATAAGTATGTTCTCAGAGTGCAGGCAAATGTGATATGCAGGTTTGTTTTACAAATAGGTAAAAATAGCGATACGCAATTGATTGAAAGATAATTACATAGACAGATAGACATAGATAAATAGAGACAGACAGACAGGCAGGCAGAATAGGAATGGCAGTGAAGTATTGAGTGCGCCAACTCCACCACCACTGTGCAGTGATGGACAGGCACTGGGGTGTGCCTTTGGGTCATCACCCATAACGCTCATGCCATTTCACCTCACCCTACCCTGCAGACACAGACAAGTGTTGAGGTGTGCCTTGGGGTGTTTGAGCTTTACACTCACACCATTCCATAAGGAAATATGCTGAAATGGGTACAGTATAGGAGAATGGAGTGAACTTTGGGGCTGAAGAGTCAAAGGCACACCTTGATAACTGTCACTAACTGCAGAGTAGGGATCGGGTGGAATGGCATGAGCATTACTGTTGACAATCCCAAGTCACACCACTGATGCTTGTCAGTCCCTGTAGGGAGGGGTGTTATGGTCAGAAGACCTAATGCCCTGGCTGTTTCTTGGTATTTTCACCCATATTTTCAACATGGGCTTTTTGTGACACACCACATAAACAGTGACACTATCATTTCATTAGCTGAAAGGTGATTTTTAACAGCAACTGCACCGTTTGATGCCACAGGTGCAAAAACACATTTTGAACAAAATGTAAAAAATGATAGCTGCACTGTTCATGAGGAGGTGTAAAAACGATAATGTTGAAAATCTGGAGTGAAAAAAATTATTAAGCCATGAGCTTGCATAGAAAGAGTGCAACACACACCCATAATGCAATTATTTTGGATTCATTACACCAGATTTTCAACATAGGCATTTTGGTACCTCCGCTCATGAACAGATGGCACTGTGATTTTCTTAATCTGACCCAAACATTGATTTCACACAGTGACTCGCCATTATGCACCAGATGTGCAAAACCACATTTTGGGCAGGATGTGAAAAATGACAGCCGCACTGTTCATAAGGAGGTGTGAAAAAATGGCAATGTTGAAAATCTGGAGTGAAAATATTAAAAATTCTCAAAGTTATGAGCAAGGGTGGAAAGTGCCAATACACGCTTTAATGCAATCATTTTTTGATTTGTTCATCAAATTTGCAACATAGTTTTTTAGAGCCCTCCTCATGAACAGTGACACTGTTGTTTTGTTAAATGGTCCCAAAAGGTGATTCCATGCAGTAACCACAAAATCACCTTTTGGGTCCAAATAATGACATGACAGTGACTGAATTCATGAGGCAGGGTCCAAAAACCCCATGTTGAATTTAGTGCCAAAAGTTACAAAACTGGTTGAGATATCCACCTAAGTTGAAGAAAAACACTTACTGTATGCCATTATATAGCTTATCGGCATTTCTTCAGTTCACGGTCAGCTTTGAATATGCGAACACGTTCTCGCTCCACGAAGATCATTGCACCAGGCTCTGGAGGTAAGTATGGGTGCGGTGGGTGTGGAGGTGGGGTGCACAGAGTGAGGTGCAGGTTGGGGAGCGGGCACTGCAGACAATGAGGGACCATTTTCTTGTTCACAGGTTGAACACAATTAAAAAAACTGTTGTGAAAAGGTTTTCTTTGTTACAGGGACATCTGGCATGATGGGGTGAGCTCCTAGCATGCCACCTAGGTGTTTTGTGGGGGGACTGGAGCCAACAGGATTGAGCACCCGTCAGCAAAAAGAAGGTTTTGTTTGGGGGGCATGATGCAGAGGGGATTGGGCTCCCCTCACCAGACAAATTATTGGACAGGGGACCATTATGCTGATGGGGATTGGGCTCCCCTGCCAGAAAATGAACTGGGGAGAGGGCAAGCCTACAGGGGATTGGTCACCCCTGATGTCAGCTTTCTGGGGACTAGAGGCAGACGTTGACAGTGATAGCTGCCACCATGTTTATTGAAATGTTACACCAGGCAAGGCACACCCTGCAATGAGGGTGCTCCCTCGTGCAGCAGCAAAATTCTTTCAAGTTGGTGGCATTTTGCACTGCTGTCATAGACAGCATGCTCATTTATTGTCACCACTGAGACAAGCCCCACAAAGCAGTGGGGGCATTGGTCACAAAATGACAGCACATCCACGAACTGCTAGTCCTGCAAGCTGTCACATGTTTCTTGCACATGCATGCAAGTAAACATAAAAGCATGCCTAAAATACAACATGGCATGATCAGTCGCTGCAGTCCTGTAACTGCCAGAGGTTGGCAGCTCTACTGAGAACTTTTTTTGGTCTGCCGCCAAGGTGTGTAAAATTAATAACACTGCAGGAACCTGTGTATGTGTGTGTGGGAAGGAAGGAAGGACTCTGCAGGCAGCTGAGCCTTTCCAGTGCACAAACTTTTGACTGTGATGGTTAATTTCACTGTTGCAGTATATGCTAGCACAATAACAAACACAAGGGAAAAACAGCAGTACCATAAGCAACCTAATACTCTATCCTGAAAATTATGATAATTTCTCTATGTCCATGTTTTATGCTTATATTGTCTATTGCCTGCTTTCAATGCTTAGCAGGCATTGTAGCCATTGACACAGGAAGATCACTGGTCTGTGCAAAGGTCATACACCTTAGGTTGTGCCTTGACTTTAAACCTCAAGGTACTGTTTTTTTGTCACAGGGTACCCTCCCCTGCTGAGTGCAGGTCTGGTTACTCATTAGTGTTCAGATATGCTTCACTCACACTGATGTTTAATAATAATGTTTGTAGTTTGTTTGTAGATTTCATTTCTGTGCCCTATGCAGTGTTCAGATATGCTTCACTCACATAACAGAGTAATAATAAAGTGAATACCGACCTTTCCATAAGCCTGTGATCTGATCATATACACAAATGCAAATATACGTGGAGGCTTAATGTCACAGATCAACCCTAAGCTCAGTGTACTTAATAAATAAAAACCCACAATAATGTTTAATAGATATTTTCTCCATTTAATGGTCAAAGCAAACACTAGATGCCCTACTGGGCCAGGGAAAGATCATTGTGGAGAGCATTTCCCTGGTCCAGTTCTATGTAATGTTTGCTGTGACATTACATGGAGAAAATATTTCGTAAACCTTAGCATGGACCTTCATTTATTAAGTAGTCATTACAGTTGTACCTTGACTTTAAACCTCCAGGTACTTTTTTTTTGTTAGAGGGTACCTCCCTCGCTAAGTGCAGGTCTGTTTACTCATTAGTGTTAAGATATGCTTCACTTACACTGAAGTTTAATAATAATGTTCATACTTTGTTTGTAGATTTAATTTCTGTGACTTACACAGTGTTCAGATATGCTTCACTCAGACAACAGAGTAATAAATTATTTTATATAAAACTTCTTTTCCTACAGACTCCATCCTCTTCCTCTGCCCATGACATTATCACACTCTGTATATTAAACTTCAAAGCACAAAACCTGTTCATATGCTAAAATCCCCAAGCCTTCAGTCACTTCACACAATAATGGTAAATGTCAGGTGCCAGGATCTATAGCAAAACTACCAGACATTCTATCTGAGATGCAAATGACTTTAAATTCCTTTCCCACTAATTCACATTGTGTGAACCTTGCATGCCAGTGTCAAATCCACTTTCCATGCAAAGGATATCAACATAAGCAAGGCCTTTGTTTTTAGTGCCTATACAGTGTTACTTTATCACATCACATCCAACATTTGCTTCTGAGGTTGCTGGAGATAAGCAATTTTAAATTACTGCTAAGACACCAAACCCATATAGTCTGGATCTATGGACTGAAAGCGACTGGCTAATAGTTAACTGGCTACTGCATTACTGCTACTTATATATCATAACCAAAATATTTCCTTGTTACATGGATCAACTCAAAATAAGTGACTCTTCTGTGTATTTCCTACCAACGTCTTCACAAATTGGATTATTTCAATGATGTCCTTTACAAGACTAACATTTGCATTTCTGTAACAACTTCAGTAAGTTTTTTTTTCCTTTTATACCATGCACCCACTGTTATATTTGCTACCTTTTATCTACTGTCATTTTTAATGTACTATAACCTGCATTGATTACTGATCCAAGATGCCAAACTTACAGGGAAGCAAAATTAAATCCACTCTCATGTAATTATTACATGTTGGGGATAATTATATTTTAGTCAATGTGCTACTCAGTCACATTTATTTCATTATCTAGTACTTGCAAATGTATTTATAATATTTAAAACTTTCATAGGACACCTTTACAACCTCAAGCGCTATATTCATACTTTGGTAGTTATTTTCATGTAATAGGCACCACACCATGATTCTTTATGTGTGTGTGTGTGTGTGTGTGTGTGTGTGTGTGTGTGTGTGTGTGTGTGAGGTAAGGAAGGACTCTGCAGGCAGTTAACCCTTTCAGTGCACAAATGTTTGACTGTGATGGTTAATTTCACTGTTGCAGTATATGCTAGCACAACAGCAAACACAAGGGAAAAAAACAGTACAGTAAGCAACCTAATACTCTATCCTGAAAATTATAATAATTTCTCTATGTCCATGTTTTATGCTTACATTGTAGGTAGGTAGGTAAATTTTTTATTTTATACAGTATAAACCCAGTCATTAGGGATATAATCCCTGTTTACAAAACAGGTCCTGTCTGATGTTTAAAAGGACATAAAATACACAAAACAAAGTGCATTATACTAAAGTTTGTACATAAATTAGTTACAACTATGTATACTATACATGATACATATGGACTGAGATATTTAATACAGCAATCTCATAATCATCACTTGTGCATTATGCAGACAAACAAATTACAATATCTACACACAGACCAATCTATGGCTTCATGAGACATAGGACAGATAACATCTAAGGAACAAACTAGCAAAAATATCATGTACACATATAGACAAAAGTTGTTTGATACCTTGAATGCATGGTCAACACTTATTTGATAAACAAACAGATTTAAATTACCATATTTCTATACAGTAACATGTAACTACATAAAACACTAAATTAAAGGCATCTAAATGATGAACTAACAATTACACACTACTTGTGTTGTTGTTTTAACCTTATGTTAAATTGTTTTGAGGATGCCACTCTTGTTGAGTATGGAAGTATATTCTAATATTTTGCCACCTGTTGTCTTAGGATTTTCTCACCAAATCTTGTTTTATTGTAATATATTTTTATTTTATTTACATGGACAGATCTAGTTAATGTCCGAATAGGTTCAATTTGTTTTGTCAATGCATTAAGTTATATGTAATGGGCCATTTGTTTTGTGAAAAGAGATACAATTTTTTAACCATACCTCCCATTTCTTTGTTCTAAGGTTGTCCAACCCAATGTATTAAGTAATGTACAGTGATGTGTTCTGTAATGACAACCTAATACAAATCTTACAAGTTTGTACTGTATTTTATCCAATTTATCCACATTAATTTAGGTACAACTATATATATAATACTTTCATAGTCAATAGAGGGCATCACTATCTGCTCCACAATAGCTTTCCTTTCTCTTTGATCCAAGCATCTTGATGTTCTTCTAAGTGCTCCTATTTTTTACTAACTTTGTTTAGCACTTCCTGATGTGTTCCAGAAAGTTTAGTTCTACATCAACGTTACTCCCAAATGTGATATTCAATAACTTGATCTATTTGTGTGTTTCTCAATGATGTTATACCTAAACTTGGCTTATCTCTAGTTCCAAAATAAAGAACTTTGTTTTCTTTATATTCATTAATAACCCTGACCTGGTGAACCACTCCCCAATGCCACTGAAGTCCCTCTGAGTTTGGTTTTCAAGTCTGTTGTGTCCACTCCAGATGCAATAAGGGCATGTTGTTGGCATACAGCTGAATGTTTGTTTGCGCTGTCTGGGGTAGGTCTTTACAGAACACTAAGAATAACAAAGGCCCCAGTATGGACCCCTGGGGATGCCTTTGTCAACAGATTTTATTGATGACAGAGTCTAGGACACACTTACCCTCTGGGTTCTACCAATTAGATAAGATTTAATCCAATCCCATGGTCCCTCAGTAATATCCACATTCCAGAGTTTTCTCAGCAGCAGGAAGTGGCTCACCAGGTCAAATGCCTTGACAGATCTACAAACATTACTGCAGTCTCAAGACCTGCATCCAGGAAGGTAGCTACTATATCATTAAATTCTATCAGGGCTGAACTTGTAGATAACCCCTTATAAAACATGCCTGATATGGTGTCAACATTTTTTAACTTCTAAGGAATCCATTATTTGGATATGTACTAATTTCTCCAAGCATTTGGATAAAATTGAAAGCAGGGCTATAGGTCAGTAATTTCCTGGATCATTTTGTTCTCCCTTTGTATATCAGTATGATTTTACTTTGTTTTCAAGCTGTAGGAAAGGACCCTATACTTAAACTCTAATTAAATATATATGTTATTGTTGATGCAATATAATCAGCAGTCATTTGTAGAAACCCACCTTCCAACCCATCAAACCTGGAGATTTAAGGATTTTTATTTGTTTTAACCATTTTTACCTCATTAATGTTTAATATCCTAAAATGAAAAGGTGTGTAAGTGCCCACAAAAGTTGGCTGCTCATATACTGCATCAGATAGCCCTTTTACATCCAGTCCTGGCGGGTTCATGAAAAATCATTTAACAAGTCTACTATTTCTATTGGTTCCTTTACTACCTTACCTCACTAATCAATTGATTTATATGTTGCTTATTTTCATTTCCTGGACTGATAATGTCATTAACTGTCTGCCAGAATTTTTGGATCATTACTCACATCTATTTTTGCCTTGTAATAATTAAATCAAGCTTTCCTAATCTGTTGTTTACAGGAATTTCTTTTGTTTTGTACAAGTCCCAGTCCTTACTTGTTTTTGTTTTCTGGCCAATTTCTACAATCTATTCTTTATCACGATACTTTTTATTAATTCATTGTTAATCCAAGGCTCCTCACTTTTCTCTTATTTACTTTTATCTTTGGTGCATGCTTATCGCATATCTCCAAAATTGTAATTACAAAGTACTGTACTGTTTGATCTGAATCTGGGATTAGTTTACATCTCCCTCAATTCTCTGTTGATACATCCAAATTAAATCTATCAACTGAAAATATCTCATATCCCTAACCCTCCATCACCCAATTGTGTCAGAGGTTGAACAATGCATTCAATAATTGACCATATTAAATTGTGATCCCCAAGAAAGGTGCCTTAACTCCTTTAGAGTAAACATTTACCTGAGGAGAGACTAATAATAAATCTAACAGTGTTCCTTTAGTCATAGTATTAGTATATCTGGGGTGGGGGTTCTTCTATCAATTGTATTACATCAAGGGATCTGTTTTGCCCCTATAATATTCCAGATCTTTATATCAGATTAAACAAAAGACATTCATAGTAAAACTACAAAATATGCAGATGAGTGCAAGCTAGTCAATGTCTGCACAAATTTTAATGACTATAAACTTATTCAAGATGACTTAAACACACTAGAAGCATGGTCTTTGAAATGGAATCTCCATTTCAACATTTCCAAATGTAGTGTTATTCATTTTAGTATAAATTATCTAAAACAAAAATACTATCTTTGTAATAGCCTTTTAATCAACAAACCCTGTGAAAAGATCTAGGGATCACTGTTGATTCAGGCCTTTCCTTTGAGGTACATATCACTAACATTATTAGTAAAGCGAATAAAATTTGGTGGTCAACTAGTCATAACATCTCTTCAAGAAACCCAGATATTTTACTACTGCTATATAGAGCATATGTAAGACCCATCTTTGATTTTGTATCTCAATTATGGTGCCTATATAAATGGAAAGATATTCTTAGAATTGAGAAAATACAAAAAGAATCACACAATCTGTAGTATTAAATAAATCGCTTTGCTATGAGGAGAGATTATGTAAATTTAATATGTTTTCCCTAGAGAAACCAGCGACTTAGAGGCAATATCCTATTTGCATGGGATATTATTCAAGATCAAAACCTCCTAACAGAATGTGGTTTGGATTTCAAACAGATGTATAAAAATACTGAAGGACACCCATTGCAATGTACTAGAAATAAATGCAACTCTAAAAGGCATATTATGTTTCTCAAAGAGTTGTTAGACCCTGGAATATGCTACCTTTAAATATCATTATCAGTAAAAACAAGACTACTTTTAAAAACAGACTGGATGAATTTATGAGATCATCAAACCAACCAAAATACTACATGTAAATCAGGAAGCTCAGTTGGGCTCCTTAGCCTTCTGCTTCTGTTAGATCTTAGTATGAATCTTAGTATGACTCAAGAGATGCTAATATGTCCTTTAATTTATTTCCCTTGTTTTTACCAGTCGAATTTAGGTCACCATGAGAACTAATACTCTATCTTTCACACTATCCTGGATTTTATTAATAATCTGTTCTGAATGTACCATCTTAGTATATGGTGGAGAATACATAATCCCAATGGCTAGCTTTAAATTTTGCAAGAGGAGTACCATATAATCTATGTTTCCTGTGCTACCTTTTGTCAATATTGTTACTGGACCCAGTGTATTTTTATGTATACAATGACTTCCCCTCCACCCCTTCTACTCATCCTATCTGAACAATATAGTTGATAACCTGCCAATCCTATTTCACTGTCTTCTACTTTATTTGTAAGCCAGGTTTCTGAAAACCTGCAATATCTGGCTTTTGGTCTTTGACCAGCATTTCCATCATATCCATTTTGGAGCCAAACTCCTAGCATTATCATGAATAACTTTTAACTGTGTCTCCTTTCTCTTCATATGTCCAGGATTTAATTTATGCCTCCCCCAGTATTAAGAGTAGGGCACACCTGATGTTATATGAGCACATACTCCTATGTATATCATACACCTCCAGTTGTCTTATCTGGCCAGCTAAACAGTATATTGTCCATTTCCTTGAAAACTAATTTCTTCTTGATTTTAAGGAGCACAAACTTTCTCCTTGAGTTCTTATTAATGAATGGGTTGACCAATAATAACCCATTTTATTTGAAACTTTTAAAATTGTACAAAAATAGTTTATTGAACAAAAGAACAACATCAACCCCAGCAGATATCCTATATGCATTATGATACCTAGTTCATTGTTGGTAGGATATATTTCAAAGATTACTATTTTGACTTCAAGTACTTATATTCTTAAAAACAACTATTAGAAGCCTCTCTTTAAACCAGGCAATCCCCTTGAGACCAATATTTAAAAGAAACAGCCTGGTATAACAAGACCTATAGACAAGTCTGTTCTCTCCTGAGAGACTAACATGGCCTTTTCACTAATGCCAGTTAATTATCTTTTGCAGTAAATTACTTACAAAACAGGTCCAGCAAGAAGGAATTTAAAGTTATTTTCCTTCTGGAGTGGCGATCGTGCCACTCACAATGCTCATCATACGCTGCACCTGCGAAAAATTTAAATAGTGCAAGTCCCGCCTCTAGATATGACCTCAGCAGTCAGCTCCCCCAAGCCCCCATCTCACGGAGCAATGCAATTGAACAAATTAAAGTCCCAGAAACAATTTCAACCACTCACACAGTCTCTCACCCTGGTGCTGTCTTTCTGGGATGTAGCAGGGGATTTCTTCGGTGATAGCAAGAGCAGCAGGCAGAATACAGTGCAGGTCAGGCTGTATTACAACTAGCGAGCAACATGGGAATGCAAATGGTGCAAGTCCCTGCCTCTAGATGTGACCTCAGCAGTCAAGTCCCCGAGCCCCCGTCTCACTGAGCAGTGAAATTGAACAGATTAAAGTCCAGAAACAATTTAAACAGTTCACACAGTCTCTCACTCTGGTCGTGTCTTCCTGGGATGTAGCAGGAAGATTTCTTCAGGTGATAGCAAGAGCAGCAGGTAGAATACAGTGCAGGTTGTGCTGTATTACAACTTGAAAGCAGCACAGGAATTTAAATGGTGCAAGTCCCCACTTCTAGACATAACCTCAGCAGTAAGTTCCTCAAGCCCCCATCTCACTGAGCAGTGCAATTGTACAGAATAAAGTCCCAGAAACAATTTAAACAGCTTACACAGTCTCTCACTCTGGTGCTGTCTTCCTGGGAGGTAGCAGGAGGATTTCTTCTGTAGCCTATATTGTCTGTTGCCTGCTTTTAATATAGCAGTAATTGTGGCCATTGGCAGAGGGATGTCACTGATCTGTAAAAGGTTATACACCTTAGGTTGTACCTTAACTTTAAACCTTTAGGTACCTTTTTTTTTTGTCACAGGATAACACCCCCAACTGAGTGCAGGTCTGTTTACTCATTAATGTTCAGATATGCTTCACTCACACTGATGTTTAATAATAATGTTCATAGTTTGTTTGTAGATTTAATTTCTGTTACCTACACAGTGTTCAGATATGCTTCAATCACACAACATAGTAATATTTAATTTGGGTCATACTGCCAATTGCATTCTAGATTCCTTTCTGTTGGCATAACCAGTATTCAGATATGTAGGTCTTAAAATCACAGATCAACCCTAGCTCAGATTACTTAATAAATAAAGATCCACAATAACGTTTAATATTTTCTCCATTTAATTTCAAAGCAAACACTACATGCCCCACTGGGCCAGGAAAGATTATTGTGGAGAGCATTTCCCTGGCCCAGCTGGGCATGATGTAATGTTTGCTGTGACTATTACATGGAGAAAATATCTGGTAAACATAAGTGTGGACCTTCATTTTATTAAGTACCCTTTACTATAGTTGTGCCTTTAAACCTCAAGGTACAGTTTTTTTGTCACAGCCCCCCTTGGATACAGGTCTGTTTGCTCATTAGTGGTCAGATATGCTTCACTCACACTGAAGTCTAATATTATTGTATGTAGTTGTTGTAGATTTAATTTCTGTGACCTACACAATGTTCAGATATACTTTACTCACACAACAGAGTAATTATAATGTGCATAGTTTTGTTTTTTAGACAAATCATTTTGCAGCTGTGTTCTGCTGTGTGTTTGTGTGTGTGTATGTGTGTGGACTTTTATTCAATTGCTTGTGTCTTGCATGGCAGACAGTGCTTGTAGACAAATCTAATCATTTTGCAGTTATGTTCTGCTGTGTGTGTGTGTGTGTGTGTGTGTGTGTGTGTGTGTGTGTTGTGTAGAAGGCAGTGCTTGACTGCTTGTAAACACATCTAATCATTTGTAACTGTGTTCTGCTGTGCGTGTTTGTGTGTGTCACGTTTGATTCAATTGCTTGTGTCTTGCATGGAAAACAGTACTTGTAGAGAAATCTAATCATTTATAGCTATGTTCTGCTGTGTGTGTGTGTGTGTGTGTGTGTGTGTGTGTGTGTGTGTGTGTGTGTGTGTTGTGTAGAAGGCAGTGCTTGACTGCTTGTAAACAAATCTAATAATTTTGCAGTTGTGGTCGTCCACTGGCTAAGTAGGCTTTGTGACTGTTTTATGTGATCCAATCCTTACTTAGTATTTGGTTACTTTATTGATGTCTCCTATGAAGGGGCTCAAAATGTGCAGGATAGTTTTTAGCAAATTCAGAGAAATCACAGAGGCACCAGACTTGGACTTTGGGTGACATTTTCCTTTAAATTATCTCATACCAGAGGCAAAGCCAAATAAAACATTATGGAGGAGGCTTCAATTTGCCACAAAAGGCTATTTAAAGATATTCTTGTTAAAGGCATAATCTTCCCATCATTGTTATTGCTAGACATACTGTAGCTACCTTGGCTTGAGGAAGAGTGAACATGGTCAGGACCCCTTAGCAATCGAGATGCATATGCATCAAGTCAGTCAAGATGGACTAACTTATCCTAAAACTTTTGAGTATCACAGTCTGCATAATACACAAGGCTTACAGTGATGAATCTTCATATGGTTTGGCTAGTTTCAGTTCTACTGTTTATTAATTCAGGGATAAATAGCTAGGAAACATTTTTCAATGACTGCCAAATGTGGTACAGTGGCAGATGTTTTGCAAAGGTGTAACAGAAATTATGTCTATCAGGTATTGTTGCCCAAGAACTGGATCACATTTTCATAGAGACAGATTATATTTAGGGTACCTGATTATCCCTTTGTGAATCACTGCTGCTGTCTGCACTGAAATCCTGTTAGATATGTAGCTGACTTAACTCTTATTTATTCTAGACTGTACCCTAAACCTGTATTTATTAATTTAAAAATATATACTGTATATTTTGAGTGGGTGCGCCTGGTTATGGATTATCCCAATATTTAATTTAATAATTTTAGTGAAACTTTGCACTCTGATTTTCTTATTCTGAATTTTAGCAGTATGTTGTCTGTATTTATAATGATTCTGGTGGCATTCCTGGTAATGTTTTTTATTTTATTTTAGTCTTTGGTAACTGGGTAAGGCCCAATAGGCACAATTGCCTGTTTTCAGGGCAACCTGGGAGCACTAGGCGGTTAAATGACTTGCTCAGAGTCACTCAGTATGCAAGTGGAGGTTATGAGAATCAAACTCAGGTCTGGTCTGCTGGATGTACCAAGTTCATTCACCTCATTCCTCTAACCTCTAGGCTATACTGCCAGTCCCAAAATACAGGGGCAGGGGACTGAGTTGTGACTGGGTTTGAGTAAGGAACACAACTATTCATTACATTGTCTTGCTATTTCCACTGGATTTTTTCTGTATCCCTTTATTATTCATATGCTTACATTTTTTTGCTTAGGCTATTGATGTATCTACACAATTGCTTGCTGTTGCTTTTGTCTGCATTTGTTGCATTTCAGTTCCATTTTCTTTTGAAATGCTTACTTTTGTGTTTATGTTTCTTTAAAATGTTTCATATTCTGACCATGTTGTTATGTCATAACTTTTGTTTCAGATATTTTATTGCATGTGTAGCTTTTTGTTGTTTGTTGTTGTTGAATCACTTTGTCACATCCTCATTTAACCATCTTGCTTGTCATCAGTTGTTGTTATATTCCTTGATCCTTTTAATGTAAACTATTGCAAATGATAATATGTTGCCCTAAGCAAGTAAGATCAACCAGCATGGTTATCAAACAGTGATTGAAACCTCTGTATGAGTGGGGAAAGGATACCAGCAAAACAAGTTTCCCAGTTTGTAAATGGTTGTAAATTAAGTACTGAAACTTGGTACAGAAAGATCACTATAGTGGAGGCTTAAGCCTGCAGAAAAAAGTACTGGGGATAACTCAATTAAAGGAAAACTACACGATGACTGTGTGTGTGTGTGTGTGTGTGTGTGTGTGTGCTGATTCAATTGCTTGTGTTTGCTTAGAAGACAGTGTTTGTAGACAAATCTAATTATTAAGTAATAATGCCTTTGTAGTCTAACCAATACCTCAGTTGTTCTCTCCCTCTGTTCCCTAAAGTGAAAAATATTTAATTTACTTTTCTTTTCATACTCCTAGTTTGCAAGATGGCATCATGCCGACATTTTTTAATGTAACTGGGTGTCCTGTATTTCTGTCTATACAGTGTGTGTGTGTGTGTGTGTATTGGAAAGGAACTATATAACATTAAAAACAGGGCTTGATGTTTTGCAAATACATTTGTTTTGCATCAGTTTTTGAGTTCCACAAAAAATAATCTTTTAAGTAATAATGCCTTTCTAGTCAAATCAACGTGTCAGTTGTTGTCTCCTATATTTCCTAACTGAAATGATACTGGTATACTTTTTCTTTTGCTTTTCATGCTGACATTTGCAATGGTCCCTGCAAATTAATGATCCTGCTTGTGTCAGTAACCGTGCTTTCACTGTTATTTGAGAAAACCATCACCCTTGATAGATTGTTTCATTTATTTCAGCATTTTGTCCCCCATTCATGTGTGTGGCATGAAGCACAGTGCTAATTTTACACACTGACTGTCCTGTACTACACCTTGTTGTCAGTAGTTGACCACACTACAATATATGGCAAGATGCTATAAATATTCATTTGACATTGGATGCCTAACTGAAGTGAAAATATTTTTTATTTATTTTTAAAGTTACAATTTGGCCAACTGCATTTAAAATACAGAACAATTTGGTTCTTTTTCTTTTTATAATTTGAATACAGCATTTTTCTGTATTGTAAAGACACTACGGATATTCATAAGTGACAAAGTGAGGTGATAATTTAGTACAACATTATTGAAAGGGGAACATTAAGCTGGTTACAGTGAACACCAGACTTAGTTTTATATCACATTATAATGCAGGCAGGTGCAGTACAGGAGGGATCCTTAGTCCTGTTTAGCCAGCTGAAGTTTATAAGCAAAAATAGTGTTAAAATGTTTCAGGATTCACAAGATCTACTTTCTGCTGTTGCCGTAAGGTGTCTCCTTTGTCAAAACCTTGATGTTCCCTCTGAGGCTGTTGTTGCAACCTATGAAAGAAAGAATGATAAGGTATTTCCTCCTATTCCTAGATGCAACTTTCCTCCACCCTTGGTACACCTGCCTACCCCTAGTGGGTGGCACCTGCTTGCCCTCCTGCCCCAAACCTGTCCATCTAGGTGTCCTTGGCATGCCCCTAGGCAAAGTCCTGCCTCCTTTGATGCCTTGCAGGAGGAACATGAGCCAGAGGACAAATAGTGCTCTCTAAATCCCATACACACACAGGCAGCGTGAGTGATGAGGCTTCAGTGGAGGACACTATTTTAACACTCTACCATGTTGTTTGAAGGTAATTATGCAGGTAGTCATTTTCTCAAAGCAATACATCTGCAGGCTACACCCACTGCAGCCATAAAAGGAAAAACTGACTAAAAAGTGATTAACATTTTCTGGCAGCTGTTTTCAGTGCTGCTAGCTCTTTAAGGACAACAAGCTTGTCCTTGTACAAACAGACTTGATGAGTTACATCCTAGGATATTCAAAGAGTTGCCAAATGATATAGCAGGAATATTCTGTAAATCCCTAAACACAGGTGATGTACAGTGCCTAGAAACTGGTGGTAATCCAGCCAGTGACATCCATTTATAGAAAGAAGTAAGGGTAAACTGAAAATAAAAAGTCAGTTAATGTGATCATGATTGTACTACATGTAAAAAGTCTTAGACAAAAACCATGGAAAGTGCAGTATAGCATTTTGAAATGTTCAGTTAGAAATGAGATAGTCATCATGGATTAGCAGAAGGAGTTCATGCCAAACTAATTTGGTAGGCTTCATTGAAGGAGTAACCAAGCCGTTAGGAAAGGGAAGGAAACAATGTGGATGTTATGGGCCTGGACTTTAGCAAGGGCTTCCATACAGAGTAAGAAATCACAAGACAGGAAAGGAAGACATTGAAAGGTAGATCAGATGCCATATAAGGAGTAGGAAGTAGAGAGGGATGGTCTAGTGAAACTGTTTGGCTGAAAGAAAGTCACTAGTGGAGTAACAGATGGGTCAGTTATAGATCCACATCTGTTCAACATCTTTATTAAGGAGAACATCCCAGCAAATTGCATCTTTCATCCCAAATAGATGGATATATTTTTTAAAGAGTGGGCAGATGCAGGCACAGTTGCACAGGCACAGATGAAGCACACAGTTACATTTCACCCTTTTTGAAAATCTGGCCCAATAAATTGACTCATAAAATAGTAAGTAAAAATTATGAAACCTCACTGGTTGACAGACATCACCTGACCATGCATTAAAAAGTTAGCAATGCATGGTCAGGTGCCGAACTCATTACCAAAGCAAAAAGCCTCTTACCAACAATATCAAGAACTATTTCATGTAGATAATTTTAATATTTATATTTAGACAAATAATTTTATATCAAAAAATTAAAATGTTTCACTTTGTATGTTAATTCTAGCACTGTAACCACTCTAATTATTAAGAGTGGTCTCATGTGCATTTTTGAGAGTACAGGAACCACAAGACAAAGGGGAGTGGTTCTGGTACCTTAGGGATGTAAGTGAGATGTATGAGGGGTCTGAGCAGGATTATTAATATAGAATTGATCAAGACCAATCAATAATATGTTACAATTTAAAAACCTTACCCAATCGAGCCCATATACAAGGCAACTGTGCATGACACTCTCCTCAAAATAAGAATGTTTTATGAGCAGCGTAGGGAGTGCTCTGATTGGTTTGGAGTGCATCCTTAATCCATAATACATACATATTTATTTATTTATTTGAAATTTGGTAACCAGGAAAGGTACACTGAGCCAAGATTCATATCCAGGTGTGACCTGGGGAGAGGGAGAAAAATACAATAATAAAACCATACACAGTATTAATGACTGGTGCAAAGTAAAGTGCAGAGTTCAATTTTATATAGTACATGTGCACATAAAAAGTAAATGAACCACAGCAAGGTACAATGAGTGGCTTTGATGTGCAAATAAAGACCAAAGCAGGTGGAGGGAAAGGCAGTGCAGAGGTAAAACAAAAAAAGCCAGATAGAGGTAGGAGCTCCAACAGGGAGGATCAGGAGGGGTGACAGGAGAAGATGGGGTAGGAAGGAATTTTGCTGGTGCCTTAGGGAGATTGGGGAGGGACAGAGATGGAAACAGGAAGGGAGGCAGTTCCAGATGGAGGGAAGGTGAAAGGAGAAGGATGGCTGCCAAGAAAGGGGTGAAGGGAGAAGGTGTGGAGGATTCCTGAAGTGAAGGAGTTTGAGGCAGAGAATGGGAGACAGAAGTGAGAACAGGTAACAGGGTTGGGACCCAAACAGGACAGTGGGACTGTTGACATGAGGGGAGGGAGAGGATGGATAGGGAGAAGCAGAGGGAGCAATTGAGAGTACAAGGGAGGGGAGTTTGTAGCAAAGTGACAAAAGGCATTACAGACAGTGTCCATTCTGGCAAGGAAAGAGGATGGGTGCTGCTGTAGACCACCTCAGCATAGTCAAAGACCAGAAGCACCATCTTGGTAACAAGCTCCCAGAAGATCTGAGAAGACAAGCAGTCTTTGTTGAAGTACAAGGTATCTAGTTTGGGGCAGAGCTTGGCGTGGATGGCATCCAATGTGGGCTCAGAAGTCAAGCTTACTGTCTAACCACATGCCAAGATACCTGAAGGAGAAACCACTGTGAGGGAGATGGCATCCAGGGTGGAGAAAACATGTACTATGTAGAATACATAATATATTTTATTTATTTATTTCAAAAGTTTTACCAGGAAAGTCATACTGAGCTGGTAACAGCTTGTTTCAGATGTGTCCTGGGGAGTGTGAAAGGACTGAACAGAACAGATCCAAGGTACAATGTACAAAAATAATACAGCAGTATGGAAATAAATAATACAATATATTTACTGGTTAGTGGTTATAAACCACTGCCAGTGAGTGCAACAACTCCATAAACCACATATGTGGTTTATGGAGCCTCAGTAAACCATGGGCAGAACAGTACCACAGCATCACCAGGAAAAACACTGAACAAGCTGTCCCCGCACCGGACTTCATAAGTGCTACACAATTGGTCACTCAGCAAGGAGAGCAAGCTTGTCATCGGGCGGTAACAGTTACCCAGCAAAGTGGCAAAAGACAATTTAAACCAAAAACACCAAAACCAGTAAACATACAAAATAAAACATGGAGAAGTGTGTTTCTATGGGATTTATGCACCCCCATGGTGTGTGATGCCCATATAACCCTCAGGCTTCTGTTCTCACAGAGTTTATGGGGCATCACACACCTCAGGGTGCATAAAATCCCCATAAACCACACTTCTCCATGCATTATTCTTATATATATCTACAAGAAAATAGCACAGAATGAAAATTGACATGCTATAAATTAGCATACAGTAAATTTTGAACCAGGCAAAATATCATTAAACTGTGAGCAACAAAGCACTAAAATGGAAAGTAGAGTAGTGACTAATTAACTAGTGTCTTTGTAGGAAGGAAGGTTGTTGACAGAAGTTCACCCTACTATCAGAAACAACTGCAGGAGTGAGTACAGAAATTACAGAGGAGAGATTTCAGAGTGAGACGGGAAGGAGCAGAGTGAATGGAAGGAGGGAGAGCCCAAAATTTTAGGGAAGCAGAATGAGGAGGCAGCTTTGCTAGCAGCAGATTTCATTTGAGGCAGAACACAGAGTGAACACAAACACTGCAAAGGAGTAAGTGGTAGTAAGTGGGAAAGACAGGAGAGAAACAAGATATGAGGTGAGGAAGCCAAACCAAACTTTGGAGATAAATAAGGCTTAGTGGGAAAGGTGCCTGGCATAGAGAGAAATGAGGGAGAGGAGGACACAGAAAAACAGTGGTGAGTATGCAGGATTTGTCAATGGCAAATTGACAGAATGAGTGAAAGAGGAGGTCCAGTCTATCAAAAGTGGACTTTGGAATGACACCATAAACAATGTCTCCATACTCAAAATGGGAGAATAATCTTAGTGAGGATTTCTCTTCAAACAGTAAGTGGAATGTTTTTTATTTCTGTAAACTGCTCCAAGGTTGGGGTCCAGCTTCTTGTGGACTGCAACCACATGAGCAGAAAAGTCAAGGTAGCAATCCAACCTGACCTCAAGGTACCTGAAGGAGGAGACATCTTCAATAGTTGGCGCCATTCAGGGTATGAAAGTAAAGAAGCAGGAGACTTTGCCTGGTACCAAAGGTCATCAAGACTATTTTCTTTGCACTGAGGGATAAATGATTTTCTCAGAACCTGTGCTAGATGATGTTAAAGTCAAGTTGGAGCTGGTTCATAAGGTCAGAGGTAGAGGAGCCTGAGAAAAATAGAATGATATAATCTGCATTCATGTGAATGGACACAGAGAAGCTGGTAGAGGGAGGTCATTTAGAAAAATGGAGAAAAGAACTGGGCCAAGGACAGACCTTTGGTGAACACCTGAGCTAACTTAGAGTGGAGGGAGAGGAAAGCACTAATATGGACAGTCTAAGATTTGCCCTCAAGTTAGGAGTGGAACCCTTAACTTGAAGAGGTAGACAGTCCAGCAGCCTGAAGCTTGTCCAGGAGAGTGAGGTTGGCAACTTTGTTGAATGCTTTGGCTAAATAGGCAAAAATGGTGAGGTGACAATGCCTTGATCCATACCAAACAGAAGAGTATCAATGAGCCGGAGGACAGAAGTCATGTGCGTGGTGATAAGCCAGCAACTCAATTGAGAACCATGGGAGGTGAGAACCTTGGACCTTGTTTCTTGTAATATATAATACATAAGAGCATCAAGCCATTCTATAAGCACAGTAAGCCACTCTAGAATGTGTTTAAAGATTTGAATGCACTTCCATGTGCATGAGGAAACTCGACCTTCAACCCCATGCCTCCTCAGCTTGAGTGCATTAAAACAGTTCTATGTGATAGCGAGTGCATGCCAGCGACCTGCATTATTGTGACATCAGGGCAGCGAAGCAATTCGCCACCCTGACATCCTCAGTGCATGGAGGAACGGCAGGGGACGGTCTCTGCTTTCTGTGGGGCTGTGCCTCCCCCACACACACACTCCAGCAGCCCCTACTAAAGGATTCTCAACTCCAGGTTGCTGGTCGGGGCAAAAGCAAAATAACACAAGATTCGGCCAGGCGAAACAAAAATGCAGTACAACCTGACCCAAACCAGAACCCAATTTCATGCACCGCAGCAGACCCCGCTGCCATGGCACAGCTCGGCAGCTGACTGCAGTGCCACTCTTCTATATCCCTCTGCCCTCCCAGGCCACGCCGCCATGCTCGCCTCCACCCCCCACGACGTGTACATATAGCGACATCCTCTCGCTTCAGTCGCCCACCCCACCACATCCGGTCGCCTCTACCCTCACCATTTGCGCCCACATCATGTCGCTATTCTGGACGGCGCCTAATTCAGGCGCCATGTCATAGGATACCCATTAAAACCATTAATTCACACTCTGTCATGGCTTATTGATTGCATAATTCAGTTTTTCACATATTTCTATATTCACCTTCCCCTACTCTTGATTACTAAGGACATTTTCATGAAGCTGGATTTCATGCCAGTTGTTTCTCAGCTGCTGATCCTCAAGTGACATCATAATCTTGTCTATTGCAACCAGTGAGAGATGTTACAAGCAGATAATTATAGCACTGTCAGACAAATAGTCTAACAATCTTCACAGGCAAAGTAAGACTCTGTGGTAGAGTAGATAATAATAAAGGGATCAGAGAAATGCAGCGGGATCTACAAAGACTAGATAGTAGTCTAAGGTTGGCAGTTAAAATTCAATGCCAAAAATGTGAGTTATTTGCCTAGGAGGAAAAAAAGAGGTTAAACTGAGCACTACAGTAGAGAATGGAACCTGGAAGCCATCATTAGTGATGTCCTCAATCAAGTCTGTGTAACAAGACCTATAGGAAGGCTACTAGGATGATGGGGTGTATCGGAAGGGTATTGACAGAAGGGAAAAGAAGGACCTACTACCTCTATATGAGTCATTGGTGAGCCCAAATCTGGAATACTGTGCTCAGTTCTGGAGTCCCAACCTAAAGAAGGACAGGGACAGGCTGGAGACTGCAGTGCAG
This sequence comes from Neoceratodus forsteri, assembly GCA_016271365.2. Lineage (NCBI taxonomy): Eukaryota > Metazoa > Chordata > Ceratodontiformes > Ceratodontidae > Neoceratodus > Neoceratodus forsteri. The sequence goes on from JADMNL010000023.1 coordinate 467,189,325, forward strand.
GGTGACCAAGATGATTCAGGGCTGACAGGACAGATCTTATGAAGCTCAACTGAAGGCACTGATCATGCACTCACTGGAGACCAGGCATGAGAGGAGGGTATGAGAGAGACCTCAAGTTCCTGAAGGAATAGGACAAGGTGAACTGCAGAGAATTATTTAGCAGGTGTGCAGACTTGAGTCATGAGGGAAACTGGGGGGTAAGAGTGAAGTGAGGAAGTTCTATTTTATGGAAAGGGTGGAGCCATGGAATTGTCTGCCAGCAGAGGTGGTGGGTGCCAAGACTGTAAAAGGTTTTAAGCATGGCTGGGACAGAGTGAAGGGCTTCATGGTTGATATGATCAGTAGCAGTAGGAAGGGAGAGGGGTGGACCTTGAGGATAAAACCTCATATGGACAACAGATCCCAGGGCAGATAGGAACTCCAGACAGAATTTATATTATTTATTTATTTAGTTTTGTTTATCAGGTAGGTGCACTAGCCATAACCATGACTATCTTCAGGCATGACCTGGGAGGATACAGTACAATACAACAACAAAACATTATAATTTACAAGAATATCTTTGAGGATAACAATTTCAACAGTGAAACAAAGTAGCTAAATGGACCTTTTGTCTTTTTCCTCATCATTGTCTATGTTTCTGTTTCTAAACAGCATGAGTAGATAAACCCTAGTGACAGCTATCCTGTTTTTTCTGAAATGTTCATTATTAATCAAGTATAAGAAGATGGTAAGTATATGAAATATTAACTAAATCATTTGTACTTACAGTATTGTATTTTTTCAACGCTTTCCTGTAGTGTTAAAGGCTTTTAAAGTATAAACTCACTAGGTTGAAACTACTGAGAAAACATACCTAAATGCTTTTTCACTAGTAGTATTACAGATATTGAAGCAGGTTAGCATTTAGATTTTAAATATTATATTTTAAGAGAGCTTGTGTGACTGTGGGTGATACAGGAAGGAAAGGGAGATGAGTCATCTCTCACTATGAGTGAAAATGTGCATTGTGGGGAAGAGTATATAGATTAGGATCACTTAAATGTGACTAATTATCTTGCCTTTAAAGAAGTAGTAATCACAAATTATTTCTGTTTCATAAGTAATGCTTTAAATATGAAAGCAAAGCAGTTCTGTTAAGCACTGTCTGGTGGCATTTTTATGTCAAGTTAAATCTGTCATCATGTTGCACTGAAAAGACAAGAACCTCAATAGCAAATCATTAAAGTCAGGGTTACCCAGTAGGAGCAAAACAAATAATGGCAGGTGCAACAGAGGATGTGGTGTAGTACCCAGCAAAAAGGGAGACAGAGGCAGTAAAAGGTTCAGGTACACACTAGTAACAACAGAAGTTCAAAGCAATGCTGACGTGGTTTATTTGTGACAAACGCTAAGCCACAGCACAAATAACTAACACTCTGAACCCATGCAGGTTTATCTCCGGGCAGGTTTGATGTGTACAGCCCCATTTAAATATGGGGCTGCTAAAGTAACAGTGTATATATTTACTGTACAATCTAACAGTGTTCACACAAAGCCAAGAAACCATGGGGCCTGAGTGATACTGAGAATATCATGCATTCTCTGTAAGTTTTAATCCTACAAATCACATAAACTTGGGTAGTAATGTATCAGTCAGGGCCGCACTTATCAAGTTTATTTTCTCGTATTTTATACCATTGAGAAGTTCTACTGATTTTTGTTTTTGCCTGTTTTTCTGTTTTTTCCAGGTTCTTCTTTAGCCAACCGAGTTTGTCTGCCTTGATCTGTCAGCAATGTTCTTGTTGTGTTATTCCCTTTGGCCCAGATATTCAAAAGGGTTGGGCATGGCCTTAACAGTGTTGTGCCATGTGCAACCCACTGATCGCCGTGACACGATATTCAAATGGGGGATTGTGCCTGGCACAAATCCCGATGCACCAGAGTGCATCAGTAATGTAATAAAAGCACAGGTGGGGGGCATGCCCATGCATATGCCGCACATCCCGATATTCAGCCCAGGATGTGCTGAGTCCATGCATGCCAACCCTATGCGCTGCACACGGTGAACAAGGAACAACGGCTGGCCACCCACAGGTGAGCTGCCGCATTGCAGGGCACAACTCGCAGCTGCCACCCGTGGGTGGCCACCCGAGCTCTGGCTGCACTCTCCATGGCGGTGCCCGCCAATGCCTGACCACGGGCATCTGTTTAAATTAACAACGCCTATCTCCATGGTAGTCCAGTGGACTGCTGTCAGCCTGATCGCGGGCTTAAGTATAAAAAATAGCATATCCCTATATCCCTGGTGGTCCAGTGGATTGCTCGCAGTTCGATCGCAGCTTAATATAAAAAATAACACGCCCTGATATCTCTGGTGGCTGTGGATTGCCTCGCAGCCTGATTGCAGGCTTAAGTATAAAATAGTAATGCCCTATATTTTCAGGTGGTCTGAGTGGACCGCTCAGAGCCCGATTGTGGGCATTTATAATACTAAATAAAGTCAATATCTGGTGGTCTAGGAGCTCGCAGCTCATCATGCTGGCTGACCAAAATAAAGTCCAGGCCCAGCGGTTTCTCTCCCCACTCCACTTCACCAAGCCCCACTGCCTCATTTCTTCGTCAGCGGGCGGCAGCACCTCACCCACCTGTTAATTTGTGTCAAGCCAGTCGACCGATTACCATAGGTAGGGTGTAGACCCATTGGTTCATGCCAGTACGAGCCAATGGGCATGCAGCCCATACCATACCACATCACATATCTGGAATGTGTAGTACAGTATGAGCTGCACGCCCATTGGCCCATGCTGTGACCAATGGGCATACAGCCCTACCTATGGTGTCAGTCAGCTGGCGGCAGGGTGGCAGGCGGGTGGGGTGCTGCCACCCACTGCTGACCGGGGGCGGGGTGGTGGGCTCAGTCGGCAGGTGGGGAGGGGTACCGCTACCTGGGATATGGGACTTTATTTTAGTATTACAAATGCCAGCAATGGGAGCAGGCCACTGGACCACCAGGGATATAGGACGGCATTTAGTTATACTTAAGCCCACGATCGAAGCTGACAGTGGTCCAGTGGACCACCAGGGATATTGATTTGATATTTTCATACAGATGCCTGTGACTGGCTGCGAGCAGTCCACTGGACCACCAGGATATAGGACTTGATATTTTAATATAAATGCCCACAATCAGGAAGACAGTGGTCCACTGGACCACCAGGGATATAGGACGTGAATATTTATATACTTAAGCCCGCAATCAGGCATGTAGCAGTCCACTGGACCACCAGGGATATGGGACATTATTTAACTCCGGCCGATGTCTGCACGCTCGGGCAGAGGGGCGCATTGCCACACTGCAGGGGTGTCAGTCCGACGGCTGCTGCTCGGCAGGGCACCAGGTGCAAGTCACTGGGGATCGCACACCTGCATACAAATGGGGCCATAATGACATGCATGTGGCTTGTGAATATCGCGGTTATTGCGCACATAGCGTAAAGGGAACTTGTGCTAAGCGCGTCCCGCTCCACTCTGGCCACTTGTGCTGGCACAGTGCCACTGCGCCATGCACACTGTGGGTGGCCAGAGTGATATTCAACTATGTTGTGCCATGCGCAGCTCCGCTGAATATCACCCAGTCAACGCCCCCGCGCAGCCAAGTTGCGCTGTGCCTAGTCTTGCACCACAGCCTGGCGCAGTCAGAATATCTGGGCCTTTATGTTTATCCAGATTTACTAGAATTTTAATACCTTAACCTTATGTATCTTTATACTGCATGTTAGGATACAATAGCAGCATTTTGTCCCTTTTTACTGGTTTTATTTTTTTTACTTTTGATGGATTTGTGTATTTTCATCTGAGTTTGTATCTGCTCTTTAATTCTGGGCTTTGTGAGCACTCTGTGAGATTCTGAATATCTACACTGTCACTTTAATAGCACCATATTTAAATGGGGCTATGTGCATCAGAACCTGCCCCAAGGAAGAACTTGTATGTGTTTGAAGTAACAGGGATTAGTGTTGTGGCTTACTGTTTATCACAAATAAATCACTTGAGCATTACCTTGTACTTTTGTTGTTACTGCTTCATACCTGTGACTTTTTCTTACCCTGGAGCGGTATTGGCAATAAAGTCAAGCTTCAAAGAAACACAAAATTACACATACACCTAATACAAAGCATCATAAGTATGGCATGCAAACTGCCTATAAGGGAATTTAGGTTGACTCATCATAAAGCAGGACTGCTTAGTGTCAAAAGGTCTCACATGCAAGATCTGAAAAGGCAGAAACAGTTGCAGTTTTCAGCCTTTGCAAATTGTATGTGAAGCCTTTTGGCTTTAAAGCTAAGCTTCCTGCTTTTAATCCCTTCATGGGGATCTGCATATACAACCCATAATGCTTTCTATTAGGGTATGTTCACTTTTGTATCATTCTGTTTTTGTGTACTGAACAACAGCACATCATCATGTTCCTTTCGGTTTAAATGCTTGATAATAGGTTTTCCTGGCAAGAAACCAACATACCATAGGTTTAGCAAAATGTGAGGTGGCAGGTAGAACCAAGTAACATTGTGATGACCCTACAAAATTTTTCTTCATCATACTTGACAAGTACAGTGGCCTGATTTCCAATGTGGGAAGGAGTTACCAATTCAGTTTTGTGCACACAAATACATTTTAAGACCATGTTTGTACCTGATCCAAGAATACAGGCAAAAGTAATAGCTCACAATAGCCATGATCTGATAAACCAAGGACTGGGACTTTATCGGTTGGTTTGAAGACATTCTTGCCTTGCATACACTGAAGGGCTGTATGTGCAGAAGGTGGTGGAGGTAGGGAGGACATAAAACATAGAAAATGTTGGAAGAAAAGACCATTGGTCCATCTGGTCTGCCCAGTAATACCCTATCCTATCGCAAGTCCTGTTGTCTAGATGGGGTTTATGCCTTCACAGCAGGTGATTGTCTCTTCTTGTCTAGTTGTGAAGTCACAGAGAGTGAGGTCATAGGGTGATGATGTATGAGGAGGTGATGGAAGACAATGAGGTGATAGAGGAAAAGAAAAATACTTTGGATTTAAGAAGTAAGTTCATTACTTTTGAAAGTTAATAGTATTTTCAGGCAGTACACTAGCTCTTTAATGATTCAGATAGTAAACTAAATTAATGTTCAGCACTGATGGCTTATGAGCAGAGGTATGACATTTGATTTTAAAATAAAATCAATCATGACCACATAAGGAAACAAAGTGGTACCACAGATAGAGGTACCCAGTAAAAGAAACCCATTCATGGGAATAAATCCCACATCAAAACCAAAAGGAATGGGATGCTGTGGTGGTGGTGGTGGTGAGAGGTTCCACAGCAGACTTTTTGACAATAGATGCAGCTTTGTTTTCCTTCTTGAAGATATCAGACACTAAAACCAATCCACAAAATGCTCTACTGTCATCCCCAGTCTACTGTAAGGCAAACATTCTTGAAATTCCCTGGCAATGAGGTGAACACCTTGGTGGAGCCTAAAACACCTCCATGGATGAAAGGCCTGTTACACCATGCAATACCATTACTTCAACCTCTTTGAACAGCACCACACCCTCAAAGGCCTATAAGGTGAACCTTGTAACGCCTTGGCTTCACCATCCAAACAAGGCAATACTCTCCCAAAGTGTGGGACTTACCTGGTCATCCCTGACCCTCAGACTGCTGGCACTCTTTCTGCATCCTTTGGCCCCTTGGACTTATGTACTGCTGCAAGGGACTCAGCAGGAGCTAGCAGAAAGATGCAGGAACTTTGTTAACTTCAGCATCTTGTTTGCCATAGAACCATGCTGCTTCAGCTATGCAGGAAAATCAGATGTCAGTGGCTGGCAGAGAAAGTCTCTTGCCACTGCCAACTACACAGGGCAACTCTGTGCTTCAGAGTGACTTGAACAGGGCACCAAATGTTAATCAAAGGCAGGTGCCCTACAGAGAGGAACTTTGAGCCAGTGCTCATGCACATCATGACCACCCCAACTTGCTGACCACTGACCTCCTCTGCATGATAATCATGGGGTCTGACTGATTAAGCAGAAGCTGAGACCCTGGAATGGAGGAGGACAGACTTCAGCTGGCACTTTTGGATAACAGAGAGGCAAGACTGATATTCAGAAGGGGCGTTTGAGCTGCAGCATCACAAAGTGAGTATCAGTGAAGGACGAACTGTGAGTGAAGCCATCAGTTCCTAGTGAGGAAAGAGGACATTGTGTACATAGATACATAGATACATAGACAGTGTCGGTAGATAAGGGCCTATGGCCCACCCAGTCTGCCCATTTGAGCTTGTAAGTTCAGTTTGTTTTCCTAGAAGTCTGTTGCCTTACCCTGACCTCTAGAATTCCTTTATGTCTATCCCATGCATTCTAAATCCTGTGATTGTTTCCAGCCCCCACCACTTCCTCTCTGCAGGGTGTTACACTTGTCCACCACCCGTTCTGTGAAGAAATTCTTCTCATGTTTCTTCTGAATCGTCCTCCTCCAACTTCATCCCATGCCCTCTAGTCCTGAAACATCTTTTCGCTTAAAAATAGTGTTTTCCTGCACCCTGTTCCTCCCTGTAAGATACTTGTATGTCTCTATCATATCCCTCTCTCCCTCCTCTCCTCCAGGGAGTACATGTTCAGTTCCTTCAACCTGTCTTCATAGGACTTGTGTTGCAATCCATGCACCATCTTTGTGCCCTCCTCTGAACCTTCTCTACCTGTCTATGTCCTTATGTGGTATGGTCTCCAGAACTGTACACTGTACTCCAGGTGGGGCCTCACTAGTGTCTTGTATAGCGGAATTATGACCTTCCTTTCCTGCTGGTGATGCCCTGCCTATACATCCCAGCATCCTATTTGCTTTACCTGCTGCCTTGTCACACTGTTTCCTACCTTGAGGTCATCAGAGATGATAACCCCAAGATCTCTTTCCTACTTGGTGCATGCTATATCCTCGCCCCAACTGATATATTGTGCCAGGGTTTTGTGCCCATATGCATTATCTTGCACTTCTTTGCGTTGAATTTCAACTGCCAAACCCTTGACCATTCTTCAAGTTTCTGCAGGTCGCCTCATTCTGTCTACACCTCTGGTGTGTCTACTCTGTTACAGAGCTTTGTGTCATCAGCTAAAAGTGAAATTCTGCCTCTAGATCCCACAAGAATGTCACTGATGAAAATGTTAATAGGACCGGTCCCAGCACTGATCCCTGTGGTACCCACTGGTCACTCTTCCTCTGTGGAGTGACAGCCATTTACCACCACCCTCTGTGTCCTGCCACCCAGCCAGTTACCTACTCACCACACTACTGTCCTGCCCACACCCATATTCCCAGTTTGTGTAATAGTCTCTATGTGGCACAGTGTCAAAGGCCTTGTTGAAGTCCAGGTAGGCCATGTCTACTGCCCTCCCCTGATCCACCTCCTAGTCACCCAGTCAAAAATTCAACGAGGTTGGTCTGACATGACCTCCCTGGTGAAACCATGCTGCCTTTGGTCCTGTAGTCCATTGACAACCAGATGTTCCACCAATCTCTCCTTCAGTAGTGCTTCCATGATCTTCCCACTACCGAGGTGAGGCTGACTGGTCTGTTGTTCCCTGCTTCCTCTTTGTTCCACTTTTGTATAAGGGACTACATCTGCTGTCCTCCAGTCTTTGGGTACCTCCCTGTTTCCAGTGATCGGCTAAACAGGATAGCCAGAGGTTCAGCCACCACCTCTCTTAGTTCTTTAAGGACCCTGGGGTGCACCCATCTGGCCCCATTGCTTTATCAACTCTTATTACTTCCAGTTCCTTCAGGACCCTTTCGTAAAGGGACTTGTGTCCATTTCTGCACCATTCTCACCCCTTGTACTCCCTTCAGACCCATTACCCCCTCTTCCTCAGTAAAACTGAGCAGAAATACCTGTTCAATATGTCAGCTTTACTGTTGTCATCCTCCACGAGCTCCCATCTTCCCCTTCAGTCTCACTATCCCTCCCTTTGTCTTTCTTTTTCACTTATGTACCTGTAAAGGTTTTGTCCTCTACCCACTGATTTTGCAATGTGTTCTTCTGTCTGAGCTTTGGCTTCCTTACTGACCTCCCTGCCTCCCTTTGCTTCTCCTGGTACTTCTCCCTATCCCTTCTGCCTGTGTCTTTTGTATTGCCTGAATGCAATCTTTTGGCTTTCACTTTCTTTGCTACCTCTTTGGAAAACCATAATGGTCTCCTCTTCTTTTCCTCTTGCTAACCTGCTTAATGCATAATTCTGTTGTTCTTGTAATCCCCATTTTAAATACTGCCCACTGTTCCTCAACCCCTGATTCCTGTCCCATTCCCTTAATGCCTCTTTCAAGTATCTCCCATTTTCCCAAAGTCTGCCCCCTAAAATCCAGGATACGTGTTTTTGTGTGGTTTGGTTCTGCTCTTTCTGTGATTTCAAACCACAATGACTGTACTAACCAGAAAAAGAAAGATGCTATTCTAACAAATAGCTGTGTAGAGATAGAGAAGTTGCAGAAAGGCTGCTGTGAAGTCTGTTAGCAAGTATCCCAGTCAGGTATTGGGCTGTGATTTCAGAGAGATTAAAAGACTTGCATGTGGACATCTAGTGGTCAGGAAGTGAGACAGCCAGGTGAATTCCAGAAGGAACCAGTGAAGCCAGCACCTGAGAGCAATTGAAACAAGACCAGAGAGGTGGTCCAACTGATAAAGACAGATCATGGAACTTGGAGGTCCACATGCCATGCAGATGTAGGAGGAGGAGGAGCTACCCAATTGGGCACTATGAGTAAAATCAGGACTTGCCCTGATTCAAGGGAAATGAACAGTTTAATGTGAGATTTTTTGTCTGTATTTGACCATTGAGCCAGGATCTTACAATTACCTCACATTGAGATTTCATAACCATTTTAGCAATTGCATGGCTTTTGGGTTTGTGGTATGATTGTGTAAGCTTCCCATTCCAATTTGAAATGCACCACCACCAGTCAACCTGCAGCAGTATCACAGACCTGCAATGCATCAACCATTGGTACATTTGAAACTGCATTTAAGGGATATCCCAATGACTACATATGGGAAATATTCTGGCACCATCTAGTACCAGATAGCTGCCTTCTGTAGCCTTCTGTACTGAAGGACCAGTCAAATACTTGACTCTGTTCTGACGGGAGAAGGCAGGCTAAGTGCAAGGCTGCAACTAGCCAGGCTAGACTAAAAGCAACCAGGGAGTTACAGTTTACAAAGGTTACCAAGGTTAGATAGGAATAGGAATAGACTAGAGGTCCTTCTTGCCTATTCCCCACTACTCAGAGGACTATTTTAATACCATAAACATGTGATTATCCAACAACCTTTAAAATTAACAATATTTTAGCTTGAACAACTACATCAGTAAATGCATTCCAAGGTCCTAACACTCTGTGTGTGAAATAAGATCCTCTAAGGTTTGTCCTGAACCTTCTCCCAAGGAGCCTCATTCCATGCCTTCTTGTATTATGTACAAATTCCTTGAATTCCAATCCCATTTGCATGCATAAATTCATGTCCCCAGTATATTATATATTCAATAATAATTATAAAGTAATAACAAGTCTCCTCTCTGTCTCCTTTGCTCAAGACTATACAACCCCAGTGATTTTAATTTCCTATATAATCCTGTCCTCCAATCCACAAATGCATTTAGTACATCTTGTTGCAACTTCTCCAGTGTTCCGATCTGACCTTTGTATGCTGGTGAGCAGAACTACTGTATGAGCAGTAGTCCAGATGCAGCTTTATCAGTGTGATCTATATAAAGGCACAAGAACATTTCTGTTTCTACTGCAGTTGGTTCTTTTATTTCCCAATATTCTAAACACTTTATTACAGATTTGTTTGTTGTGTTTGGAGAAAGTCAAGTCAGGCTGGATAATCACCCCAAGGACCCTCTCTTGTTATTTGCTAGATAAAAGAGTTTTACCTAAACAGTATTGTTTTCTTAGGTTCTGGTTTGCCATAATGCATTACACAGCATTTGTTTCTATTGAATTTCATGCCCCATTCATCTGACCAATTTAAAATGTTATTAAGATCTTCTTGTGTTATTAATGTGTTCTCATCAGTCAATGCGGTCCCCCATTTTTTGTCAACTGCAAACTTGTTTATTGCTTTAGTCCCATCATGTAAATATGATATATATTGTGTAAATAGCGTTGGTCCAAAACTGAACCTTGTGGCACCCCCATAATTTTGATAGTGACAGATAGAGAATCATATATTTTCACTACATGAATACTACCCTTCAGCCTTTTTCCAATCCACCTCAGCAGTTTGGTGTCCAGACCCATGCCTCCTATCTTCTCCTCCAGCCTACCATGTGGTACTTGATCAAAGCTTTGGAAAATCCAAATAGATCACAATGTTTGGGACATATATATCCAGTAGCTCACTAACTGGCTTATAGAACATTATTAGATTTGCAATGCATGATCTTTTGAAACAAGTCCGTATTGAGTGTTGTCAGTAATCCTGCCATTTTTCATTTTATCAGAGATGTGATCCATCATTATTTTTCCTTTATTTTACCCAATACCAGTGTCAGGCTAACTAGTCAATAATTAGAAGGCTATATATATATATATACTTTATAGATTGGTAGACAATCACATGTTTCCAATCAGCTGGTATTTCTCCCATCAGAAATGATCATATACAGTATATAAATCTATATCTACATATATATTCTTGAAAAAACTTTGTTAAGGGTCAAAAGGACAAAGTTGGGAAATGAGGTGTTAGGGTTTCCTAACACCCACCCTCCCAAACCAGGCAGGAGAGCAGGTGGTGTGCCTTTGGCTTTCAAGTCTAATGATCACCCCATTCTATCTGTTAATAAGGTCAAATGTGTAGACTTTATGAAAATGGGTGAGCATTAGGCTTGGGAAGTCTGTTAGTTTTACCTCAGTGGTAGGGAAATCATGGAATCACTTCAAAGGAAAGAATTGTTAAGTTCCTAAAGGTCAGTGGGGCACAGGACCCAAGGAAGTGTGGATTTACAGTAGGAGGTCATGTCAGACAAATCTAATAGATTTCTTTGACTGGGCGACCAATGTAGTAGACCAGGAGGGGCTGTGAACATGGCCTACCTAGACTTTATCAAGGCATTTGACAAAGTCCCACACAAAAGATTAATATACAGGTTAGTCAGCCTGGAGTGGGTCCCAAGGTGGTAGCATTGGTAAAAAATTGGCTAGACAACAGGATACAGAGGGTAATAGAAAACAGAGTTTACTCTGAAGAAAGGGGTTACTAGTGGAGTACCACAGGGTTCAGTACTGGACTGGTCCTCTTTAATGTCTTTATAAGTGACATTGCAGAGGGACTGGAAGGAAAAGTATGTCTCTTTGCAGATGACACAAAGATCTGCAACAGGGTTGATACAGAAGGTGGGGTGGAGAGGATGCAAAGGGACTTGGCAAGGTTGGAGGAATGGTCAAATGTATGGCAGCTAAGATTCAATGCAAAGAAGTGCAAAGTAATGCACCTGGGAAACAAAAACCAGGGAAGAATACACAATGGGGATGAGATAATAACAACAACAGAAATGGAAAGGGACCCAGGGTAGTCATATCAGATGACCTTAAGGTGGGCAAGTAATATGAGAAGGCAGTAAGGAGGTTCAGGATACTGGGATGCATAGGGAGAGGCATCACCAGAAGAAAATAAGTTGATATCCCTCTGTAGAGACAGTTGGTGAGACCCGATCAGGAGTTCTGCATCCAGTTCTGGAGACCCCATCTCTGCAAGGACATAGACAGGATGGAGGCTGTCCAGAGGAGGGCAACTAAAATTGTACAGGATCTGCACCAGAAGACATACAAAGAGAGATTAAAGAAGCTTAATATGTATACATTCGAGGAGAGAAGGGAGAGGGGAACATGATAGATACTTTCAAGTACATCAAGGGAATCAACAGAGTCCAAGATGGTAGCATCTTTCAGAAAAGAGATGTGCAGGAACAAGGGGCCAATTTGAAGATGGGGGACAGCTCAGAGGTAATGTGAAGACGTATTTTTCATGGGAGAGGGTTGTGGATGCATGGAACAGCCTTCCTGAGGAGGTAGTGGAGTCAAAACAGTGGGGAATTCAAGAATGCATGGGACAGACATAAGGAATTCTAGTGGGGGCAGGAGGAAGTAGGCTGTTGGCTAACTAGGATCTGCAGTCTATGCATTAGGTAGGGAAATGGGCAGACTAGGTGGCCAAGCAGTCCTTATCTGCCATCAAATTCTATGTTTCTATGTTTCAATACACACCGTGCACTATTGCTGTCCTGCCTGGTTTGGGAGGGTGGGTGTTAGGGTAACCTAATGCCCTCATATCCAAACTTCTGTCGCTTTGACTCTAACTGAAGCATTATCAAAGTTTTTGCAACTCGTTTCTTTACTTTTTGAGACAGCATAATATTATCTTTATTTTACTGTGGGAGTGCAGGGTCTTTGGACCCTGCACTCCCATCTCTGTAGATGTGCATGTATATACAGTAGCTATGGAAACACAGGCTCTCTGGGCCCTGCTCTTCCATTTATAGGATAACAGTGACCAAATTGTTAGCATAGCCTTCTTATTACTTCACCTCATATACCCATTACAGAAAATGTTGGAATCCTCACAAAACATAATTCTACACAACTGCAATGCCATTCTACACCATAGGTGTGACGAAACATTTTAGGCAGGATTTGAAAATAACAGCTGTGACATACATGAGGAGGGTATAGGGTAATAAGAAGACTATGTTGAAAATCTGGGGTCAAAATATTTAAATTTCAAAAGTTATGAGTGGGTGTAGTGAAATTGCAATGAATGTACACAACTTTGTCATAGTTTCATATTTTGACCCCAAATTGTCAACAAAGTCTTCTTATTATCCTACCTCATAAACCCTGTAGGTGGAAATGTTCAAATCTGTAGCAAAATGCCATTCTGCACTACAGGTGTGAAAACACATTTCAGACAGGATGTAAAAATAACAGCTGTACTGTTCATGAGGTGGCGTGAAATAATGGCTATGTTGAAAATTTGACTCAAACTTTTGAAAATTACCAAAGTCATGCATGCGGAGAAAATTTTCAACAGATGCTCATAATTGCCATTTTTATGTTTGCTTGCACGCATGTGCAAGAAACATAGTGCCATCATCCGAGTTTTCCAGAGTGTGTCAGCCTCTTCCAATTCAGTCAGTGTGTTTGCAGGCGCGGTCACAGTGCGCCAATCACTGCTCCAGCTGTCTATGACAGCTGAAAATGCAGTGGCATACAGTTGAAAGGAGAGCTCTGTTTCAGTGGGCAGAGCCCCTCTCAACACGCACGCACGCAAATGCGTGCTGACGTGCTCCTCCCACGCACATACTGTATAGCTGACGGGTGCCTAATGCCCGTCGGGCCCATGCCTCCCAAAGTTTTCCTGGTACCACGCTGGTTTCCACCCCAGCATGGCACACCTCTGTATGGCGGGGGTGCCCCACCTCGTCGGCTCAACCCCCAAACAGCCTTACAGCTGCCACGGCTGGGAGCCCACCCAGTGTGGCACAAGCCCATATGGCCAACGGGGTGCACAATCCCCATCGGCTCCAGTCCCCCAAACAGCTCTTCCAGCTGCCACGCTTAGGAGCCCACCCCAGCATGGAAACACGTCGCATCGCCTTAGTAATAAAAAAAAACTGTAAATTGAAAAATGGTCCTCGCAGTCTCCTGCCCCCACCCGCACTCCACCCACTGTGCACCCTGCCTCCCCCACCCCACCACCCCATACTTACCTCTGAAGTCCAGTCGTGATCTTCAGTGGACCGAGAACCGTCTGCACTCTTCAAAACCGACCCGAAATGAGGAAATGCCAGTAAGCTGTATAATGTAATAGATAGGGTTTTTCAACTTTGCTGCATACCTCGGGCATTTTTGAATTTTTGCACCAAATTTTCAACATGGGGTTTTGGGACCCCTTCTCATGAATGCTGTCACTGTCATGGTGTTACTCGGACCTGAAGGATGATTTGCAGCCACTGCATGAAATCACCTTTCTGGAATGATTAATGAAATGACATTGCCAGTGTTCATAAGGTGGGCTCTCAAAAGCCTATTTTGAAAATTTGGTGGAAAAATTCCTAAAATGACTGTTTTACGAAGCGATTGCGCAGTTCCTACGTACGCTCAGGTTCATGAATTTTCAATATTTTCACTCCAAATTTTCAACATTGCCATTTTACCACACCTTCTTATGAGCAGTACAGCTGTCTTTTTCACATCTCACCCAAATGTGTTTCCACCATGTATCACACAATGGCACAGTTGGTGTGTGAAATCAATGTACAGGACACATTAAGAAAATCACAGTGACACAGTTCATGAGCAGAGATCTTAAAATGGCTATGTTGAAAATTTGGTGAAAAATTCCTAAAATGACTGTTTCTGAAGTGTGTGTTGTGCAGTTCCTACGCATGCTCGTAAGTTTCGAATTTTCAATATTTTCACTCCAGATTTTCATCATTTCCATTTTACCACACCTCCTTATGAGCAGTACAGCTGTCATTTTTCATTTCACCTAAAACGAGCTCACCATGAAAAGCAATGGCTTAGGTTGGTGCTAAATCAATGTACGGGACACATTAAGAAAATCACAGTGACACTGTTCATGAACAGAGGTCTTAAAATGGCTATGCTGAAAATTTGGTGAAAATTCCTAAAAATGACTGTTTTCTGAGTGTGCGTTGCAGAGTTCCTCACGCACTCTGTAAGTTCTCAAATTTTCATTATTTTCCTCCAGATTTTCAACATTGCCATTTTACCACACCTCCTTATGAGCAGTATAGTTGTCATTTTTCATCTCACCCACAACGTGTTTCTGCCCATGTAGCACACAATGGCACAGTCGTGTGTGAAATCAATGTATGGGACATGTTAAGAAACTCACAGTGACACTGGTCATGAGCAGAGGTGTTAAAAGGCTATGTTGAAAATTTGGTGAAAAATTCCCAAAATGACTGTTTTAGGAGTGCATGTTGTGCAGTTCCTATGCACGCTTGGCAAGTTTGATGAATTTGTAATATTTGCACACCAGATTTTCAACAGTGCCATTTTACCGCACTTTCTTATGAGCAGTACAGCTACCATTTTTCATATCTCGCCTAAAATGTGTTTCCACACATGTAGCGACAATGGTACAGTCGGTATGCGAAACAATGTTTGGGACAGATTAAGAAAATCACAGTTACACTGGTTCATGAGCAGAGGTCTTAAATTGGCTATGTTGAAAATTTGTGACAAACCCATAAAATGACTGTGTTACGAGTGAGCATTGCACAGTTTCCACACACCCTGTAAGTTCATGAATTTGTAATATTTTCAGTCCAGATTTTCACCAGGGCATTTTTCCACACCTCCTTATAAACAGTACAACTGTCATTTTCCACAACATGGCTGAAATGTGTTTCACACTTTCAGCACAGAAATGCATGGTCGCTGTGGGAAATCATTGTTCGGGACAGATAAGGAAAATCACACTGACACTGTTCATGATCGGAGGTCCCAAAATGCCTGTGTTAACAATCTACTGTAAAAATCCCCAAACTAGTTACATTATGGGTGTGCCTTGCACAGTTTCTATGCACGCCATGACTTCACCAGTTTTTTAAGATTTTCACAGCAGATTTTCAACATTGCCATTTTTTACACCTCCCCATGAACAGTACCGCTGTCATTTTTCACAACCTGTTCGGAATTTGTTTTGCACCTGTGGTGCCAAATGCCATAGACACTGTACAAAGCAGTTTTCAGCTAACAAACTGATATTGCCACTGTTCATGAGGTGGGGTCACAAAAAAATATGTTGAAAATTTGGAGTGAAAATACCAAGGAATGCCTGAGGCGTTAGGGTTTCTGACCATAATGCCCCACCCTGTAGAGAATGACAGGCATCAGGGGTGTGACTTGGGATTCTTGCCTGTCATGCTCATACCATTCCACCCCCATCCACACCCTGCAGCCAGTGAGAGGCATCAAGGTGTTCTCGGACTCTTCTGGCCCAAACTTCACCCCATTCTCTTATAACGCACACATCTCACCGTATTTCCTGATGGAATGGGTGTCATAAGGGCCAAAGACCCCTAAGCACACAGTGACACTTGTCAGTGTCTGCACAGTAGGGTGTGGTGAAATGGTGTGGCCGTTATGCCTGATGACCCAAAGGCACACCCCAATGCCTGTCACTCTCTGCAGGGTGGTGTTGGGGTTGGATTCAGTTCAATACTTCACTGCCATTCCTATTATGCAGCTCTGTAACTTCTACACTACCAATGCCAATGCCAGCAAGCAAACATTCGGCATTGACAAATGCTTGTTAGAACAGCTTAATTAATTAATGGTTTTAGATTCCCACCTCATGAACATTATGGTGTAATTTTGTTATTGCATCCTGAAAGGTGATTTTGCGTAGTGATCACCTTCCAGGCCTGATTAACAAAATTATATTGCCAGTGTTCATGAGGTGGGGTTCCAAAAAGGCCATGTTGAAAATCTGGTGAAAAAATAAAAAAATGGCAACATTATGAACATGAGTGCAAAACACCATTGAAATATATTATACAGCACTTACCTTGATTCCTCAGTTCATGGTTTAGCTTTGAAGAGTGCAGATGTGTCTTAGTCCACAGAAGATGATAGCCTACAACCTCTGGTAGTATGTATAGGGTAAGGGGTGTGGGGTGGTGGGTGCTCAATGAGAGGGCCAGGTTTGTGGAGGGTGATTTCATGGATGATGAGGGACTGTTTTCTTTATTTCAGTTGGTTTTTTTAAAAGACATCAGGGACTGTTTTAATTTTACATCATTTAATTAAGAAAATATTTTGGGACACTGGGGTTGGTTCCCCAGTGCCCCACAGTGCTGGGGAGGGAATCTAAACGTTGAAACAGGATTGGGCACCCCAGTGTTGGCCAATAAACAAAGCAATGGGCTGCAGGGGGCATCTGACTTCGGGGTGGGCATGCCTGTATTGGATTAATATTAATAAATAAACAAACAGCAGGGGACAGCAAATGGAGGGTGAGGGTGCCACTAGACACCAGGAAAACATGGGGACAGCAATCAGAGGATGAGGGGTGCCACACACCAGGGAAATTAATTTCATTACAGGCATGGTGATCAGAGGATGGGGTGCCACTAGTCACCAGGGAAATTATTATTATTACAGAAACAGCAATCGGAGATGGGTGTTGCCACTATACACCAGGGAGATATAGGGCAGGGGTACTGAGGGTAGGGGCCACTAGACACCAAGAAAACATTGAGTACTGGGGAAGACAATGGAAAGGACAAGCAAGGAGTCTCGAGTGATGAAAAGGGTTCCTTTTTATGACTCTTGATAGAAAGGATTATTTTTTCATATCATGCTCATGGAAAAGATTCATTATATTCAAAAAACATTTCAAGGGCATATTTCTAACTTTGAAGAGCACATTGCACCTAACGGGACCTGATCAGCCAGCTAGGTGTGGTGGTATCACCCAGGATGTTGTTTTGTGACTTTGAAAAAAAATTAAGAAAAACTAAAACAAAATGGTGGCTCATGAAAAACATTTTCTCTCAATGAAAAGGATTTATTCTCACAAAAGGAATGAGGCTCAAGAAAAACAGAATTATTTTCCTCATGATCAAATCCTTTGTCAAACTTTTTCCTTCTGTCCTGAAAAGTGATCTACTCATTGAAAACAATGGAAATGAAAAATTTAATAACTTTGTGACAGAATAATATTTTTTCACAAAACAAATGCATGCCTGTTCTGATACCAAAGCTATTTCTACCATAAAGAAATCACACCAAAATTCCACAGCATCTAGACACAAGGCAATAAGGAAAAACTGCAAAAAGTGGCAACTTTATCACTTTTGCACTGTCTGGATCTCAGAATCTGCACATCAACTGGAAAACTTTCCATGACAAGGCAGTGCATGCCAGATTTTGTGCAAATCCATTGTTCAGTTGCAAAGTTATTAAAGTGCAAAATCTGAGGTTTAACATTAACATGCTACTCAACCCTAACTAGGTGTGGTGCAATAGAACAGTAACAGATAGATAGATAGATAGATAAATAGATATTGCACACAGGCATAGAGGTATACTATGCTATATTCTGTAGCAAATAGGGGCCTAAGTTATCACTCCCAGGTGATTTATGGGGGCCCAATTTCTTGACTTTATCAATTATCCTATCAACTGTAGAAACATCCTTGGCCCTGATGTAAGTATTTACACATGGCTCTGGTCACGATCCATGTGGGTATCCTTACTGAAGATTGAAGCAAACTAATCATTAAGTACAGTATATTAACCATTTCTTTGGACGTATTAGCTGTATTATCATTATGTATTAATGGACCAATGGAAGGAGCATTCCTTTTCAAAGAATAAATATATAGAATTGTTTAGCATTTTTTGTGTTTCTTGCCAAATTAAGTTTGAATGTTCTCTACTCTTTACTCCTTCTTATTGCATACTTGCATTTTTAACTCATTCTTTATGCCTGATATTATTTCAGTTTTGTCCTTTATCCATAATTTGTACAAGTGCCTTTTGGTACCATTCATTTACTTATTCTGGTATTCATCAATTGTGATTTTACCTCTATTGTTGTATTTGGTTTTAGTTGGAATCTATTTTTTTTACTTTCTGTTTATGCTCCTCCCTGCCCCTGCAATCAGCCATTGGGAGTTGCCAAGGCATCTACCCCTTCACCCTCTTACCTGGAGCCCATGGTGTTATGCCATGTAGCCTTGATTGTGCCCCCCAGGCGTGGGATGAGGTGTGGCCCGTACACCCCATACCTCTTTGTTTCATGGGAATGCACTGATGGGACAGGTAGGGAGAATTCAGGCATTTGTGATGGAGTGCCATCTTCCTGGTGTGCAGGGAGCCATTTTCCAATGTTCGGTTAGGGTGATGTGCGGCCTGATGTCAAGGCATATTTGCCAATGTCCATCACACCTCCTCCCTCAATGTGGCCTCAGTGCTATTGCATCTCTGGCTTCTGCCAGAGGCCAGTGAAGCTCAAAGCCTCAACCCCCCACCTCAGAAAAGGCAAGCGCCCCCAGATGTTAATGCCTTCTCCCCCAGCTTGCCCTCCATCTCCTAGACACTCTCTCAAACATGGGTCAGTGGCATTGCACACAGTAGTGCTACTGCTGCACTGGTGAGCCAGCAGCTGGGATCCATTTTGTTCAAGGAACTGTATTTTGACTTAGTTATTTCCACTTTTATTAACTGTCTTGTTTTGGAACTTCACCTCCCAATGCCATGTCTTTTATTATTTCTGTGTAATGCCTGCCTTGTAGTTGTACAATACATGGTTGCTTTTAAGGTTCTGATGTCTAAAGTCTAGATTCATTTTAATCATAGCATGATCATTAGATCCCAGTGGCTCCTGGTTTTCACATTTGTTAATATGTTTGATGATCTCTCAGGCCATACTGAATTCTGATTGATAAATCTGCATTGAAAACATATTTTACTCTTGCTTTCTCTGACACTGTGTAAGTCTGATATTTAATTGTGACAATTGGAGTTTTAGTTGTGATTTTATTTGATTGTATTACTTATTGTTCTAGCGCTATGGTCCTTTGTGGTGAATAGCATTATTTTGTAAATAAAGATGCTATGCTATGCTATGATATTTGATGGTCTGTAACATGTATCAGCTGTTAGTGTTTTGTGGTTTGTGTGCTGCAATATCCGCCCAAAGTGTTTCCACCTTTTCCTCAGTGGAGGTTAAAGTCCCCTTGACCTGTAGGTATTTTCAGCAATTTTTATATATAGGGCACTCCACCTCCCATCTTGTGTTGTGTATTATTTTTGTAAAGTGTGTACCCTTTAGTTCCTGACCCCAGTTTTCACCATCATACCACCATGTCTCAACCATGTGTGACAGGGTTGAATAGGACCCTGTCCCAGTTGTTATGGAGCATTTGGATGTAGGGATCTGTTCTGTTCTTTCCTTTCCTGTCTCTTGTCTGTTTGTTGTGCAACCAAATGTTCCTGTGAGACCTAGGATTCAATCACCTCAACAGTCTCGCATTCTTTGCCTCTCACTGTCTCTCAGTCTTCCCTTGCTGTTTTTGTCTTTTTCCTCCTTACATATTTGCTGGTATAAAATTAATGCAAATCATTATGTGGACATGTAACTGATATTGGGATCCCATTGTTTAGAAATTATATAGTGTTACTGTTGAAATGTATATAATTATAGTTTGAGATGATTGCAAAAGCTATTGGGAACCCAAGGGTTAACCTGAGAGCAGTTTTAAGCCCTTTTTCAGAAGCTGTGCAGAATGGTCCTCAGTTCTGGGACATTGTGTTCTTGCTGCACCTGCATGAAATTGACAAGAACATTTTAGGAAAAAACAGGATGCTTGTTAAGGAGGGGGTTGCAAAGACTTATAAGAGAGAGTTGAAAATGATTTGAGAGACACAGAGTGATTTAAAGGAAACTCAGATGGATCTTCTCTGTTTATTCTGCCTTTGTAAACAGTTATTCTGAACAATTTTATTGTTTTTATGTTACTGCTAGTACTAATAAATACTTTTTGTGAATTCTACAGCTGCTTCTAGTTTTTCCTATGCTTCCTGATCTGTGTCTTGATGACACCATGGATATGACATTGTATTTGTTGTCAGGTATTGGGCTGTGCCTGCATGGCATTATTAGAGGCAGAATAGGGACAGTGTGTTAGATCAACTCAGCTATGCTCATGGGCACCTGGGGGACCCCAATTTTTGGCCAAACCTGCACAGGGTAACAGAAGACTGGCCTGAGTATTCCTATTACCCCATTTTGGAAATCCATTGCACTAACATTTTTTCAAATAACTGAAAATGATACAACACTATCACTAATAATTATCAAATGAAATGTATTGATAGGTTTATTAATAGGTAATATTGAAATTAGGCCTGTTAGAGGCCACAGAAACATACACAAGGACCAACTGCAAGCAAGATCAAGGAAACCAAACTGGTGGACCAAGGAGGTGCAGGAGAGCATAAGGGAGAAAAGGCTAGCCTTCCAAAAGTACAAGAGAACTTGTGGGGAGGAAGACAGGAGGAGTACTATATGAAATTGAGGGAGGTGACCAGGGTGGTAAGGGTAGCCAAGTCATCCAAATAACTAAGGTTGGCACAGGGATCAGGAGAGGAGAAGGAATTGTTTTAGATACATCAGGATAGAAGAAAGTGTATGGGTCAAATTACCAGGTTAAAAAGGAGGTGGGTGGTAGAGGAGGGAGTTGAGCAGGCTGAGGTACTAAATTAGTACTCTGCTCAGTCTTCACAAGGGAAAAGGGATGGGTCAATTCAAGAGCTAGAAGGTAAGACTGAGGTTGGGAAATGGGGACACTAACAGATGGAGAGATCCTGGTGAAGAGGGTGTAAGAGGGTCTTAAGTCCTTGAGGACTGACAAGGTCCCGGCCCGGACAAAATCCACCCCAGAGTTCTTAGGAACTGGCGGATGTCCTGGCAGCACCTCTGACAGAATTATTTAATTCTCCCTCCTATTGGAATATGTACCACTGACTAGAGGATGGCACACATTGTGCCCTCCATAACAGTGGTCCTAAGGGTGAGCCAGGAAATTACAGACCAGTCAGCCTGACGTCAAAAGTGGAGAAATTATTGAGACCATCTGAAGGAAAGACTGGTGGAGTTCCTGGAACTAAACGGCCTTAAAGATGTCCAGCAACATGGATTTATCCAGGTAGAGCTTGGTCAAACTAACCTGGTCAAATTTTTCGATTGGGTGACAAAGTCTCGATGGCGGTCGGCAGGTTGATGTCTTATATCTGGACTTCAGCAAGGCATTTAGCTCAGTGCCACATGGGAGACTGCTGGGCAAGTTGAGGAACCTGAGGGTGGGGATATAGATGGTAAACTGGATTGGAAACCGGCTTAGCAACAGGCAAAAGTGGGTGGCTTAGGGGAGCTTTTGACATCCAGAAGAGTCATTAGTGGAGTCCCACAAGGATAAATACTGGGTCCACTGTTATTTAACACTTTCATTGCATACATTGCAGAGGGTTATGAGCAAAATGAGCTTGTTTACTGATAACTCCAAACTGGGAGTGGTGGTGGACAGCAGGGGTGGAGGACTCTCCAGTAAGACCTGGAAAGACTTGAACAGTGGTCAGACACATGACAGATGAGTTTTAATGCTTGGAGTTGACAGTCTCAGAGGAGGAAAAAGATGTAGGAGTGGTGATCACTGGCAAAATGAATCACTCAGATCAGTGCAGAAAAGCAGTGGCAAAGGCATACAGAATACTGAGGTGTACTGCTAAAGGGATCACTTCGAGGAGGGAGGAGGTTATCCTGCTACTGAACAAATCTTAGTGAGGCCGCACTGGGAGTACTGTGTGCAGTTCTGGCATACTTACTTAGAGAAGGACATCATGCCCTGGAAATAGTCCAGAGGAGTGCATCTAAGATGATCCAGGGAATGGGGAGAAGCCCTATGTGTAGAGATTTAAGGAGCTGAACATATACTCCTGGAAGACAGACAGGACAGAGGGATATGATGGAGACTTTAAATACTTGAAGGGCATCAGCAGAGTAAACACTGAGGATTTATTCAGATTGAAGGGGAAGGACCATTATTTATTTATTTATTTATTGAATTTTGATGACCAGGTAGGCCCACTGGACCCCAAGGTCCCTTTTCAGGGGCAATCCTGGAGTTACAGGACTAGTAGGAAACACAATTATTACAGGCATAGATTATTGCATGTAAATAGGTGAATATCTACATCTAGCAATGACATATTGCATAACATGTTACAAAGATTAGCAAAGTGAAACTAAGGAGGAGAGCCAGAGCAGCACCTAGGTCACAATTACCCTAGTAGAGTATTTTTGGAGGAGAGCCCGTGGAGAAGGGTTGGGGCTCCCAGCTCAGATTGGAGTGAGGTAAGTGCTCAGGTAGTATGGTGGTGTGGAAGTGTCAGGTAACATTGCAATGGCATTGACTCGTGGCAAGCATGTGTGCGCCTTGAGTCTTGTCTGGAAGCTCACAGGTGATGGAGCTTCCTGAACCTCAGGAGGAAGGTTGTTCCATAGGGAAGGGGCAGTGGGAAAAGGACATGCCCCTGTCTTGGTCCTAACCTAGGTACTTCAAGAAGAGTTTGGCCTGAGGTCTAGGTTAGTAGCATTTTGCATGGTAGTTATGAGCTCAAGTGCAGGCTTGGGGAGATGCTGGGCTAATTAGCTTATGTGCTAGGTAGAGCACTGGGTATCTGAGATGGGCTTGAATGAAGGCCAACTGAGAAGTGCTAGAGAGTCACACCAGTGGCTCCTAGAGTGAGACTGAGTGGTGAACCGGACTACTGTGTTGTACAAGACCTGTAACCTATTGAATTCGAGCCTAGCCATTCCCTGAAATAGGGCAGCATAGGTGAGTGTTAGGAGAAGGACACTGAGGCAATGGCAGTCCTGGCTTAGGATCAGCTGATACTTGAGACGACAGAGGTACCAAGTTTACCGTGAATGACTTTTGGTGACTTGGTCAACATGTTGTTTCAGAGTGAAACCTTGGTCCAAAGTAAGGCCAAGGTATTTTGTGGAGGCAACCACTTCAAGTTTGTTACTCGCCCTGGAAGTGAGTTGTAGGTGTTGTGATCTGTTTTGGCCTAGGGATCTGGGTCAGAACACCATGGCCTTGATTTTGGTAGTATTAAGGACCATTTTATTCTTAGTAAGCCAGTCCTCATAGTGAGTAGGTCCTTTTGGAGGGCTGGACGAGGTCACTCTGGTTATCAGAGGATCTGTAAATCACAGCGCCATCAGCATACTGTATGACATTACTGCTCCCACAATGGTTGTGTAGATCATCTATAAACAAGGAAAACAAGGAGGGGACTGAGTATGGATCCTTGAGGTACCCTTCCTTAAGGGCAGTGGATCAGATATCTTGTCCTTCCACTTGACCCTCTGAGAGTGACCATTTAGGTAGTTTCAAACTACCTGACAGCATGAGTGTCCAGGCCTATGTTACTCAATTTGTGGTGTAGGAGTTGTGGCTCACCAAGTCGAAAGCCTTGGAAAAGTCAATAAAGACTGCACCCGTGTTGGACCCTGAGTCAATTTCTTTCAGCACATCTGCAGAGAACTTAGTTAGAGCTGTGTCTGTCCCATGATTAGCTCTGAACCCATGTTGAGCTGGGGAAGAAGCCAGTGTGTCTCTAAGTATTCCTGGAGTTGAATGTACACCAGTCTTTCCTGGATTTTTGCAAGGGTGCAAAGCAGGAGATTGGTCTATAGTTGCCAATGGGTTCTGCAGGCCCACCCTTATGAATAGGGACCACATGTGTGTGTTTCCACAGCTCTGGGACAGTCCTTCTAGAAGAGACCTGTTTATGAGCCAGGTAAGAGGCCTTGTGAGTGCTGGAGCACCATCCTTGAGTAGTCTAGCTTGGATACCGTCCGGCCCACCAGATCCTCTGGTTTTCAGGGACTTTAGTAAGGAGAGGACTTCTTTAACCTTATCTAACTGAAGATGAAAAGATGGGCAGTCTAGGTTAGGGGTTCCAGTAAGGGGACATGTTTTTAGTCACGGGAGCCCAGCCTTGTAATTGTCAAGGTTCGTGAAATGGCGATTGAGGGTCTCAGCAATGAGGTACCATCATCAGTAGCTGCCATTGGCAGCTATGGGGCCTAGGGTTGCTCTTTTTCCTTTATCAGCTCGTTGATGTGAGACCAGAATAACCACGGGTTGCCTAGGTTAGTTTTCTGGAGGTGATTGACTATGCCCTTTTGCTAGTTTGACTGCATGCTTACTTTGGTTTCTAAGAGCTCTGAGGTCTCCAGGTCAGTTGGGAGTGAGGAGCTCTGAACTTTTCCAGGCTTTGTTGCAGCAGATCACCGGGCTTTTGTGGGGAGTGATCCATTTGTAGCAACTACCTTTAACACGATGGGTCTTCACCGAGCAAAGAGATCAGCAGCACTCATGAGGGATTTCTGGAAGAAGGCGACGGCCCGTCCAGGGTAGGGAGGCATCAGAGGACTCCAATCGATGTTACTGAGAAAGGTATTGTATTGCTCGGTTGAGAATTTAGAGTAGCCCTCGATGTGAGGATTCTAGGTGGAATCCTGTCTGCCCTGTTCTTCCAGACACAGAAGATTGGCAAGTGGTCGCTCAGGGCATCGGCCATAGTGCCTGCCAAATGAATATTCTTTGGGTTTGACACCAGAGCCCAGTCGATGGTTGAGTGCCTTCCCATTCTATGATTCATTCTGGTGTTCAGTAATAATCTGGGCAAGATTTACCTCATGTAGCAGGCCACTGATTGATGACTTTGCCTCCTGAGCCCTGTCCAGGTTAAAGTCCCCAGTATGAGGAGTTCAGATGAGACCTCATTGGCTAGTGATTTAGTGAGAGTCTCCAAGGATTGGAGAGCATTCTTGGGGCTATAAACACACCCAATGGTAAGGTGCTTGGTACCACCTAGGTGAGCCGATAAAGATCGGTTTATTATCAGGGACGGCTAGGCAACATGATGATCTGGGGAGGACATTAGGATGTCCTTCACATAGATGAGCACCCCCCTCTTGTTATTCTGTCTTTCTGTAGTGGACATACCCTGAGGCAGCTACTTTGTGCTCAAATACAAGGGGTTTAGCCAGGTCTCCAAGACTGCCAGCACGTCTGGTTTATAAAGGTCAAGTCACGTGTGCTTCATGTATCTTGGCCAAAGGCTACATATATTCATATGAGCAATCCGTAGCCTTCAATGACAGCCAAGTTTTGTCCTGGGGAGGATATTGATAGGTTTGTAGTTCCAGGGCCAGGGTTCAGTTGGATATCACCCACAAGAAGCAATAGAGCTGTTAGCAGGAGACAAAGGGTTAGGGTAAGAGAGGAGGCCTCACTTTGAAAGGTATTCTCCTGGTTTGGAGAACTGACCTGTAGCAGATCCTGTTTCTTGTGAATTCATAGGCAACTAGGGAGAGATAGTGCTCGTGGGGAGGGAGCATAATAGTGGCTAGTAGGATGTGTAGCAGGTCTCTGGGGCCATGGGTACTAGGGTCATGTAGGCTAGTGAGCCAGTCCACCCAAGCCACAGCAAGAATATAGGTGGTAGAGGAGGAGACCTCTGTTTGGTTTCTGGAACCCAACTTGCAGATCCACGCTGATTGCTGGCTAGACATCCTTACGCCAGGGTGGTGACGCTGTGATTTCATGCCTTAACCTGTCAGAAAAGCAGTTAGATCTTGTGTAGTTTCCAGGGGACAGTCACCGGGCAAAGATGACAGGAGGGAAACAGAGTGATGTTCAGGACAAAATTGTTTTGTACTAGGGAGTACACAGGTTTACCCCCAGTTACCTTCCTGACAGTTAACTTCCTTGCAACAGCCAGCAAAGCGGCCTTAACTATGTCTGTGCTATCACTAGTCTTAGATCACATAGGGATATGCTAACAGTTAATTAGCTAACAGCAACATCCAGCAAAAGCAGCCCTCACTATGTCTGTGTTATCACTAGTCTTAGATCACATAGGAATACACTAATTCATATGATACATTAGTCAGACTAGCATCAAATAAGGGCAGCATACATTATGGCAAGTCTGGTTACAGTCTGCTAGAAGGCAAATATGAACAAGTTCAAAGACAAGGAACTAGATTCCAGCTCCTGCAAGCAGGTGAACTGTGCGACAACGACTAGGCAGTGAAGTGTCAGTAGGGAGGAGCTTATTTTGTCGATGAGTCAACTGAAACTCCACCTAGTATATTGACCTCAGCCCACTCTATTGGCTCATATGAGTAGTGGGCGGGCAACTGGCATTTAACGGGAGTAGGGAACAGGGCAGGTGTTTGTAAGATAGTCACACAGTACCTAGCTTGTGCCCTTACTTAAATATCACATGCAAGAATAAAGAAGCACTTAAGAATATATGTAAGGCAAGCACAATTCGATATGCAGCACTGTTTACCAAATATGCCTGTACAGCAGTACCTAAGTTATACTTGTACTAAAGTGGAGCAGCTTAAGTAGTTAACAATCAGGCTGTCTCTTAGCTCTAGCATTTCTAGCTTAAGATCCTGTTTAAAGGACACTAGGGTCATAGACTTCAACTGGTAGGGGGAAGTACAGAAGAGAACTGAGGAAACATTACAACTTGGAAAGGGTGGTGTCTTGGAACTTGCTACCTGAGGAGGTGATTTCAATGGAATCAGGAGAAAGTTTTAAGAAGGGATGGGATAGATACATGGGCAAGGTACAGGAGGGAGAGAGAATGACCAGTAGGGGAATTCAGTGGGAAAAACTTGGAGGGGAAGTGGAGGGGTAGCAGCAGTGACTGTACAGTGAGCTGTATCTTAAGCAGGCATGATAGACCTTAAGGCCTAATATGATGGCATTTTGTATATTCGTATATCGCTATGGCCATCTATATTCTTGATGGTTTGCACTTGAGAAGCTGAATCATGAAAGGTAGTCCAGTTCCATTAGAATACATGTGGAAGTTAAAAGAGTGACCTTACTGGTGTATATTAACTACCATTACTGTGAATGTGCCATTACCTAGGTACAGGTGTGGACTGGCAGCTTTGAAATTCAGTGTTTCTACATAGTATGTCAGCATCTGCCTTTCAAAAAGCATCCAGCCCTGAGAGGAAGATTAGCCTGGATATACCCTATTACTCCATTTGGGATTCATTGCACTAACCTTTTTCCTCTTTAGGTCTGTATATCCTAAAATAATTTTGTGCCGTTTAAAGACATCTGATTTTATTGACTCTAAATGTACTGTGCACGCTGTTTTGGGGCAACTGTTGTATCTAGTTGGGGTCTATGGGAGGGATAGGCCACAGCGGGAAGGTTGACAAGTACATCACCCTGGGAGTTGTACTGGTCAGTCCTTGGACACACAAAGATCTTGTTAGCTGAGCTGTGTTTCTGATTTCAAACTAAAGGTACATTGAGTCTTTGTGGATCTGTCTGCAAAACTGATGTTTCTAGCTTGTTAGCAGCAGTACTTGGTAAGCAAGCTGGCACAGACATGGTGATTAAAGGAGAACTACAGTCAAAATTTGCAAAAAATATATTTATTGGGCAGAGTTTTTTGTTGTGTGTAGGTCTAGTGTTTCATTTCCTTGTGTGCTGTGATGATTTGTTTTTTCTAAATTTGCCTTCTAGCTTTATGTCCCTGGGATCTCCATGTTTGAATGTATTGTTGCTTTTATTTTATTTTATTTTCCATTTGACAGTGTTGCATCCAGAACCACTGATTCAGTGATAGCTGCTGCAGCAATCTGCTGTTAGGAGCCTGATGTTCTGGCCTCAATTAAATTACTCTTTTAATCCACTCTTTTTGGTTTCCAGGTATGTGTCCAGGTCTAGTCAACAGGAGTAAATATTTTGTTTTAAAAGCCTTTTGTTTCATCAAACTAAACAGAGCCATAAAAGGTACACAAATCACCCATTGTCATCAATGTTATAATTAGTAAAGACTCTAGCAGTTTCTTTATAGAATATGCTACTCATTCATCCCTCTGGTGTTTGCTAAACTGTACATGTAGCCTTTCTTAGTGCTTACTAGGTAAGGACAGGCATGTGAGATCAAATCTAGCACAGGTCAATACTAGCCAAAAGCCATTATCACCTGAGGGCTGTTCAGTTGCCTATGTGAAATGAGTTGTGGTGGTCTCAGTCCATTGCCCAGTGAGCAGGAGTTCACATCACAAAACTGCCAACACAGTTGACACTAATTGGAACCCTTGTTGGCAGTTTTGTAATGTGAACTCCTGCTCACTGGTCAACGGACTGAGACAGGGGCCAAACATCAACCTCAATGTTCCCTGTTAAAAAAATGGGGTCCAGACAATGACAGGCTTAAGGGACTACCTTTTCTTTTTATTTTGCTATTTTCACCCAAAAGGAGGGTGAGGAGTAAGAAAAGAAAGTTAGCTGTGCAAGGCAAGTTTATTGTGCAACAAGATTTTCTGACATTCATTGCTTCTACTGTCTGCACAGTGGCCTGTTGAGCTGTCAGTGGTACAGTTTCTGTTCGCTCCCATAGCTTAAATGTACCTGCCTTTCATGCTTGTGCACTACTTTGAAAAAATGCAGATTTTTAAATAAATAGTTATCCTCTAAAATTATCCCTGCCCTTTCTGCACTCCAGGAGATATTACTGTATCCCCTCTCTAGTGAAGACACCCACCCACCCACCCAAATTTCCCTTCAACTTTGTAGCAAACTTAATGTTTCTCTGTCCTCAGAACCATTTAAACCACCACCACCACACAAAAGCATCAGTGCTGGTCAGAGCATGTAAAGTGAAAGGCTCTGCACCAGTTTCACTTTTAAACCACTGATCTGTCTCCACTATGGAACATGTCCTTCCAGCAGTTTTAACTCCGTAACAGACAGGATCACACTTATCCCTCTGCTATATCACTGACACACATGCAAGAACAAGTGATCCAGAAGGTATCCAAATCAGTAAACATAATTATTTAACGGTTGCTTAAGGATTTAAAATAAATAGGGCCGGCCCAGTGGTGCTGAGGGTTGAGGTGCTGGATGCCACACCTCAAGCCATGCTGGTGACCCAGGTTCAGAGCAAGTCCAGGCCCTTAGGGGTCGGCAGGGGATACAGATTGAGCATCTGATGGACTGCTCTCCTATCCCTGGGGAGGAATCCAGGAGCCATCGCTCTACAGCTCCCCTGGTGATGACCAGGGTCACTGTTACAGTGGGCATAGCAAGTACAGAGTGCAGCAGTTATCGGCACATATGTGTCCTGATGTCATTGCATGCACGCACTTCTGGGGTCAAGTAAACCGGAAAAATGGGCAGCACAGACCGCGGTAGCTTGATGGCCGCACTCCACCAGCTAGCGGTGCCTGAGTGGCACATGCTGGTTATGGTTCTTCGCCTGTCTCGGGAGCACTAGGAGGTGCCCTTTTGAGGGTAGAGCTGCGTCTGCCAGCTGGGTGCAGAAACTTGGGGAAGGTGGAGTTGGAGTGGTGGCTGGGTAAAAAAAGCAGGTCAGTGGCTGCTAGATGAAAAATATGATATGTTAACAAAAAAGGATTTAAAATAAGTAAAGAAAATACACCAATACTTATACTAGCAGTAAACAGGGCTTCAGCTGCATCTAACCACACTGTACTACTCAGTGCAGCAAAGCACCACTTGTCTCTGATGAGCATAGAAATATGTCACATACAAAACATATATTGACATAGAAAAAACTCTTCTGGGGCCAAGCAACTTTTATTACATGTGCACATACATACCTCTTCATGTGTGTGGGGGTAAACTGATTGACTTTCTGAGCAATAAATTACAAATTGTTCCTTCACCCACCAAACTGAGTTTGGTATGTTTATTGGGGAGGCAGAGATGTAGGAACCCAAAATGGCAATCATTAACTAAGAGGGAGGGCGGCATCTGCAGCAGGGTGTAGTGAGGAATTACTGCAAGACCTGCTCACTACCCACACACTATTTCTTGTCAACAGACCTCTCCAGACAGAGAGAGCAGGGGACCTGAGCGTGATTTTTGGGAAAATAAGCTCCCTGTGTGTCTCTTGCTCTCTGCAGGCCCAGGGCATTTCCCTGCTTGCTCAGTTTCCCCTGTCTCACTCTCTCTCTATCTCACTTTTGCAGCAGCTTGCTCTGTTGTTGGAGGGTATGTATTTTAGTAGTGAAGGATTGTTGCTGGGTGAGGTATGTATTTCAAGCAGTAATGGACCACCGAGAATTCAAAAAAAAAAAATAGTGTGGTGAGACACGGTATTCCAATGTCCAGAAGCAGCAGAGGTGACTTTTGTCACCGCATCATGTTGGTAGTTCAGAAAGAATGCAGAGTGCTTTTCTAGTAGTCCTACCAAGAGGACTGAAAGGCTTCACTCCATGCAGCCCCTAAAAACAGCAGGCATTTGTCAATGCCAATGTTGTCTCGCTGGCATTGGCATTGGTAGTGCAGGAGTTAGAGATGCATAATAGGAATGGCAGTGAAGTATTGAACTGACGCCAACCCCACTCCACCCTGCAGAGACTAACAGGCATTGGGGTGTACCTTTGGGTCATCATCTATAATGCTCATGCCATTTTACCACACCTACCCTGTAGACACTGACAAGTGTCGTGGTGTGCTTGGGGTCTTGGCCTTATACTTACACCATTCCATAAGGAAATACACTGAGATGGATGCAGTATAACAGAATAGGGGTGAACTTTAGGGACGAACAATTAAGGCAGACCTCGATGCCTGTCACTGGCTGCAGGGTGGAAGTTGGGGTGGAATGGCATGAGCATTACAGCCAATGATCACCCAGTTACACCCCTGACACCTGTCAGTCTCTACAGGGTGAGGTTGATTGGAAACCCTAGCAGCTGCAGGCATTGTTGGTATTTTCACTCCAAATTTTCAACATAGGCCTTTGTGACCCCACCTCATTAAGGCGGCACTATCAGTTTGTTAGCTGAAAGGTGGTTTGCAGCAGCTATGCCATTTGGCGACACAGGACGAAAACACATGTTGGGCAGAATGTGAAAAATGACAACTGTATTGTTCATGAAGAGTGTAAAAAATGGCAATGTTGAAAATCTGGAGTGAAAATATGAAAATTGGTGAAGTCATGGGCATGCATAGAAACTGCACAACATACATCCGTAACCAATATGTTGGGGATTTTTTAACTACATTTTCAACATAGGCATTTTGAACCTCCCTCATGAACAGTGGCACTGATTTTGTTAATCTGTCCCAAAAGTTGATTTCCCACAGCGACAACGCCATTGTACACCACAGGTGTGAAAACACATTTTGTCCAGGATGTGAAAACGACTGCTGTACTGATCATAGGAGGTGTGAAAAATGCCAGTGTTGAAAATCTGGCATGTAAATATTGCAAGTTTGTGAAGTTACAAGGGTGCGTGGAAACTGCACAACGCCTGCTTGTAACACAGTCATTTTATGGACTTTCATCATCAAATGTTCAACACTGGCATTTTAAGAACTCTGCTCATGAACAGTGTCACCATCATTTTCTCAAACTGTCCTGAAAACTGATTTTGCACAGCAATTGCGCTATTCCATGCGGACGTGTGGAAACACATTTCTGCCAGGATATGTAAAATGACAGCTGTACTTTTCATAAGAGGTGTGGAAAATGCCAATTTTGAAAATCTGGAGTGAAAATATTACAAATTCATGAGATTTACGAGCGTGCTAAACTGCACAATGCAAGCTACGTAAAACAGCCATTTTTTTTTTTCACCAAATTTGCAACATAGGCTTTTAAGAGCCTCTCATGAACAGCGGCACTGTCATTTTGTTAATTGGTCCCAAAGGTGATTCCCACGGTGACCACGAAATCACCTTCAGGACTGAATAACACCATGATAGTGGCTGAATTCATGAGGAGGGTCCCAATAACCCCATGTTGAAAATTTGGTGCCCAAATTGCACAAATGCCCGAGATATGCACCAAAGTTGAAAAACCCTATTTATGCCATTGTACAGCTTACCAGCATTTCTTCAGTTTGCGGTCAACTTTGAAGAGCACAGACGTGTTCAGGTCCACAAGATCGTCATGCCATGTTCCGGAGTTAAGTATGGGATAGGGGTATGATGCACATCGGTGTGGGGAGGCCACCAGACTTGACAAGGGACTGTTTTCTGGTTTGCAGGTTAAAAAAATTGTGGGATGGTTTTCGTTTTACAGGGCATTTGGCACACTGGGTGGTCTCCTAGTGTGCCACCTGAGTGTTTTGGGGGTGCTGTAGCTGATGGGGATTGGGCACCCTGTCAGCACATATACAGAAGGGGGGCAAGAGCCGATGGGGGATTGGGCACCCTTGGCACACAACAAAGCAGGGGATATTATGCTGATGGGGTGGGCTCCCCATTGGCAAAATAAATGGGGAAGGGGACTGAAGCCGATGGGGATTGGACCCCTGTCAGCAAAGAAAGACTGTTTGGGGGGTGTGATGCCGAGGAGGATTGGGCACCCTTGGCATCACACTTTAAATGGGAGGGGCATTATGCCAATGGGGTGGGCTCCCATCAGTAAATGAAGAGGGCTGCAGTATTCTGCATGGCGGCAGTCAGTGCCTCCATGTTTATTTAATTTCACCAGGAAAGGCATGCTGCTGCATGACGAGCTTGGCTCATTGCAGTGGACCTTTCTTAGATCTGATGGCCACTTACATATAGCTGGTGTCAGTGTCTGCATGCTGCCTTATTGGGGAATGAGGGATTCACTTACGGATGCATATCCTGCATTCTCCCAGTGACTGCACCTCCAAATCTGCTACTAATGCAATATATTGGCAGGAGCTACAAGCGTGAGCCAACATAAAAAGCAGCATTACTACAAGTGGTAAATGTCTGGAACAGATTGTCAGTAGAAGTAGTGGTGAAAAACAGTAGGGGCTTCAAGCATAGGATAAGCATAGGGAATATTAGTAAATTGATACGGAGGAGAGGATCACCAGATACCAGTTAGGGTCTGCAGAGACAGCTTAGGCAGGGACCATCTGGTAAGACTGTGGGCCAAGCAGTCTTTTTCTGCCGGCACATTTTATGTTTCTGTGTTTCATTGTTTAGTTTCTGGTCTCAATTTAATTTTGATGTGTCCCCAAACCAAAGGTTATTCTCAACACCTTGATCTGTTCCATAGACATTTTAATTCCCATTATGTCTGGTACAATTTTTGCAGATTACCCTAGTTGTTAGCCTGTATTCTTCTCTAGATTAATTTTAGAACCAGAGACTGCAGAAAAACTGTTCATTATTTCTTCTGCTTTTCTCCATGATTTATTATTGGTCTGAACAAGACTACTGCATGTGGTCTGCATAGGCTGTTGTCTTTGTCTGTGATGCCATTGGTATTACTGAACCCCTGGAATTTTGGAGACTGGAAAATCTGTCTTAAATTGTGGATCTGGACTAAAGATACCACAATAATGGATTTACAGGACTCCTTGTTCTACTCCCTTTAAAGCTTTATTTTCTTCCTCTCCATCCATTAATAATGGGTGTAATATTTGTTGACTCATATGGTACTGTATACTTATCCAGCCCCATGGGGCCTGCAGGATTCCATGTCTTTCTAGTACTGCACCTTAAAAGATCTTGATGAGATGCCAGGTCAAACATCATTGCTTGGTCTACTCAGATAATGTACCCTTTTGTTTCTCATTTTACTTCTATGATTTCAGATAGTATAATTAAATTAATAAACATATACCTTATTGGTATGGAACACATTTGAGTGGGGATCACAATGTATTGTACTAGATCCACTAGTCTTTTAGAAGTCATTTTGCTTAAAACTTTGTGTCAGAATTTAACAGGCAGATTGGATGCCAGTTTATTTAAACTTCTAATGGTTAACTTGTTATTAATAAAATGTGATGTGTCTTCCATGTGAGGCTGGTAATGAATTTGCAACAAAGCAGTCATTAAAAACCTCCATGAGTATATGCACTACTATTTCTATGAAGGATTTATACAAGTCAGATATTAATATATCCCTTCCTGGGCTTGTGTTATTACTAAGGGTCTGTACTGCAGTAGTAACCACTCCTGTCATTATAGGAGCTTGTCGCTAAATTCTCTACATTCTACTGAATTACTGGAATTTCCTTCTTCTATAGGAAATCTTCTACTTCTCCAGGAATGGGAGCTTCTGTCCCAAATATATTAGATAATATTTAAATATTTATTTCCAACCTATCATGAGTTATATTTTTCCCTTTCCAATTAGTATTTACCAAACCCTCCAACATACTTCATTTTATCTTTTCACAACTTTCAAATTTAACTCCTGTTAGCTCTCTACCTTGAGCTCCAAACAATTGTCTTGTATTGGTAATGTTGCTTTTCCTGTTTAATAGTATTAATTATATCAGCACACATTTCTTCAATTTATTTTTTTTTTCATTATTAATCTATATACTGTACATCAATCAAGTATCCATCAAATCTCTTGTCCCTCTTGGGTGTCCCACAAGAGTCCATCTTGGGTCCCTTTATTCAGCCTTTTCCTTACATCCTCTCTCCAACCTATTACTATATGCAGATGATGCTGTCATCTCCTTCTCCAGCTCAGACCCTCTTCAACTCCACCAGTCCCTCCAATCCTCCTTCAGCTCTGTCGAAGCTGGTTCTCCTCACAGCGCCTATTATTAACTATAAAAAAACAAAGTTATGCTTTTCACATCTTGCAGAATGCCAGGATGGGGTTTCCTCAAATACAAATGGCAACCCTGACTTTGGAACTTGTGGATTCCTTTAAATATCTAGGCATCACCTTGGACACTGGCCTTACCTATCATGAGCATGTTCACCAACTATCTAAGGCCCTAAATATTAGGCTAGGGATTTGCACCGCTTCAAACATTGCCCTTACCCCTGATGCCCTTAGGCTTGCTGTCTCCTCCTTGGTACTCTCTCTCCCGACTATGGCTTACTTATTTTTGGAGCTGCAAGCACCTCAGCCCTTGGTAGACTTTGACTTGTCCTAAAAAGGCCTGTCGGCTGGTAGTTGGGGTGTGATGAACTCACCCATATCTGTTAGCTATATAAGGTTTCAATTGGCTTAACCTTGGCAGCAGAATCAGATTTACACACCTGTATTCTGGCAAAAAAAAAAAATCACCTTAGGCCTCCCTCAGCACTTGCACCTTTAATCACCCGACTCCAAAGTTAAACACACCTGTAGCTCAGACACCCATCTCTTCTCTATTCCTTCATGTCGTATTGCTCAATTCCAAAGATCCTTCTGCTATAGGCCCTTATGGATGAACAACCTACCCTCCTCCTTCGTTTATGAACAAAGAATTGGTCAATTTAAAACTCACCTTAGGGCCCACCTCCTGTCCACAAGCGACTGTGATTGTACCTAAACCTGGCCCCTCCTTCCTTTTACCACTGACAACGGCCTCTTGGCCCGGCCTCCTGCTCATAGCTCTTAAGTTCTAGTCTCCTAAGATTGCTATGCATCTTGTTTTTTTAACTGTCTTAAACTGCTCTAGTTCCTGTATGTTAGCCTAACTGTTCCTGTAACAAACTGAACCTTTACCCTTTAGCAATTGTTGTAATGTTTGCCTATAATCTATTCTATGTGACGTGGAACCTTTGCAAAGGAGTCGTTGACTCAAACGTATTTCTGAATTCTGAAATAAACAAATAATATACAGTACCTGATTCCTAAGTTCCAAGAAATGTACTTATGGTATTATGTTGTTTTGAGTTTCTGTGTGATTTCTGTTGAAATAGTTGAAATAAGTACAGTACCGAGATTCTTTGTTTTGACCTCCCACCAGTTTTCATGTCATTGCACATATTTTTGATGGAGTCCCTTGATACAAAATAGCTTTGTATCACCTTCCGGACTTTTTTGCAGTAGCTTTTTATAATCCCTTTCCCATTTGCCTCTTTCTATTGGACCTATTTTGTAGCCTAATAGGAGATGTAAGAGTTGGGATTTTTCCAGTGTCCCTCCAAAATTCCAATTTCAGTAACACAGGCCATAACCAACCACCAAGATGCACCAGAAAACAAGCTTTCACCACTCAAAGTGCCTTTCCAGGTCAAAAAGTAAATATAAATAAAGCCTGAGTCAAAAGAAGAGTGAAACTCTATTTGTTATTATGGCTAGGAAGACCGCTTGTATATACTGCACGTTATATGTACAGTTACTGTGTCCCTTAGTGTTATAAGAGTGCATTTTCAAGTTCTTTGGGTGAGAGAACTGAAGTGAAGTTGAGCAGTTGTGGCACAAAAAGGACTTGAGAAGAATCCTTTATAACCATACTAAACACATTCTAACTAATTAGAAGCAGGAAAGGGCTTTGACTCACTGTTCCTCATAGATATTACTTCAGAATGGTACACACTTCAGCACTTAGTGATTTCTGTGTAGTTCCTTTACTGGTGTGCAGAAAGGTATGGAGGACAAAGCAGTGCAGGCACAACTGAAAATCAACCTGACATACTGACTTTCTGTTCACATGGTCATGCTTCATCAGATTATAAATCATGTTTTAGCCCTTTGCTGTTGAACAATGTAATTTGAAATCAAAATATTTTACTATGCAGAATATTGTAACTAGAGAATCCTCACTGTGGGAAGGGACTAGGCCAAGTGAACTTAGAACTTTAAAATTTTAGATCAGTTTGCAAGATATACTATTATAGTTATAAGAGTACCTGGAATGTTTTGAAATAAACAGTCTTGATTGGCTGAAATAAAGAATCCTGACTTGCTGAAAATCATGTCATGATTTAAAACAATTGTGAAGAGTGATCCGACACTTATTTTTAGAGTATAAGAACTGCAAATCAAGCCAGTCCGGTGGCACAGAGGGTTGAGGAGCTGGATGAGACACCTCACACCATGCTGGTGACCCAGTTTCAGGAATGAGACCAGGGCATCAGGGTCAGTGGGGATGGGGAAGGATTGAGCATCCCAGGGACTGCTTTCCTTCCCGGGCAGGGGTTTCTCTCATGCTGATGTACTAGCAACCTCTGGTGGTGGCTAGGGATTGCAGTGCTCAGCCAGCAGAATGCATGGACTGGAGCTGCGGGGACATCTTTCAGGTGTGCACAGGAGCATACACATGTGAAGCAGGACATCCTTGCATGTCCAAGCTCCAGGTTGAAAACCAAGAAAATACCCCTATTGTTGGTGAGGCGATGGTGACCATTGGTAACCTCGGTCACAAGTCCAATGTCAGCCATATCTCCGATTCTACCTGAGGAGTTCTGGGCTTCTCTTTTGGGCTCAGGAGAGCCTGGAATTCTGAAACTGATGTATCATCCAAAGAACGGTTCGGCAGGTGGTGGAGTCATAGGAGCTGTGCATGGATACCTGAGAAATGCCCCAATGGTACGGTGCATAAACAAAGTCTCAAAAAAATCAAAAATCAAAGCTGAGTTGTTCTGATATTCTAAATGTCAGACCATTCTTACAACTGTAGAGTGGTCTTCAGACTGTATTAATATATAATTGATTGACATTGATTAACAACATATTAAACATTAAAAAGCTCCCTGAGCATGCTTGTTTCCATGGCACCTGCACATGAGACAATCTTTACAAAATGAGAGCATCACTGAAAGGGAAAGGTGAGCTCCCTCAGTTTATAATACAGTGCATTTAGGAATGCAGGCAACTGATCCAGACGATGATCTCTTGCAAGTATGGAAAGGGACATGATGGCAACCAGACAACTGAGTGCAAAATCAGAGCAGGTCATTAAAGAAAGATATAGTGTCAGCCAACCTCGATAATGAGTGATTACTTCATAGACCATGATGTTAGGCATGAGAAAAGAAACAGTAAATCCCACATGGGCATTTTCATCTCTTGGATGCTTAACATGCACAATCTCTTTAAAAAGTTTCACATTTTGTGATAAATACAAACTGGCCTCAAGCAGTTACAAAGTGAAGATGAGAAGAGACTTCATTGGACAGAAAGACAGCTTATTAAAGTACTGTAAGTATTCTATGTAAGGAAAATCAATACAAATGTATTTTAAAATAAAAGATTTAAGACAATGACATTGACAGAGCAGTATGGAAAAACTTTTATTATAAGCATAAAAATTTAAAGTGCAACTTTATAATACTGTGCCTTTGACGATGATAACTAAAACATGTCTTAGACACATTTCTGAGACCATGTTTCAAATGCATTCTGACAGTGGTGCGGTATACAAGTCATAATCTAAGTACTATGTTCTCTTTCTTCACCTACTTCATCAAAATATAACCCGCACACATGATGTGGCTCTGACCTTGAAATGATACACTGTGGTTGGGTAAAGAACACAATACTGGTGCTGCTGGTGTGCCCCAGGGCTGACTGATATACTCAACTTAAAAATTAAATCACAGAAAGATAATAGTCCAAATGGGAGCAGACCTGGGGCAAGATTTTCAGAGCCCCTGAAATTGCACAGCTGTGAGAAAAACTGGCACCACTGGATTGCCATGTGCAGAGCCACAGCTTTTCCTGCAGCTATGGTATTTTCAAAGGTGGAGCCAGTTTATGACTGACTTCATGATTTATGGCAGCTTGTGGCTGTTTTTGGTGCAGCCATGCCAAAATATTGTGCCTAGTGGGACCAGGCATAACACCCCACAGCTGTGCCGGCTCGGAACGTGAATCTCCGTGAGATGCAGAGATTTTGTCCCACAGAGGTGGCCGCAGCATGGGGCTTAGTCCTGAACAGTTTGAAAATATAGCCCGATATGCACTTATGTATGTAATTTCAAACATAATTCATAGAACTGGGTAAATGAACAGTTTTGGAAAATGCATCAAATCCGATCATTATTTTCCTGAAAATAGTAAGTGTGACTTGTGCATTTGGAAACTGCAAACATAATCAGCACAATTAACACTTTGGCAGTTTCGTTGCACCTTTTGTCAAATGCTTGTTTTCCAAGATTCAGTACATCACCCATACACAGTTTAAAAACGTGCATAAATTAGCCAAAATGATATTTCACACTATTTTGCTGCAAATTGCATAAAATTGCACAAAAGTGAAATAGGTGCAGTAACTTAACACAATTCAAATGGCATTAATCACAATTCTACCCAGTTTTAACAAGCTTTCTTGGAGCTTGCAATACAGTAAAGCCAACATATCTACAAATTATGTATCAAAAGCTTTAAAGTGGTGTTCTACAATCCACAAAACTCAAATCCCATAACATTAAAAATGTTGAATTTTGTGGCATTCCATTCTTTATTACTAAATACATTTGTATGAAAATATAACCCTTAGATTTCATCTATTTTTGCCGCTTTCACTGCCCTGATGTCATAATCCTCAGCTTGTGCTGTCTGAATCATTGTATGGCAACACGGTGTGATGTCATAAATAGAGGATTACAACTTCAGGGCAGAAATAAGCGAAGTAGACAGATGAAGTCTAAGAGTGAAGTCTGGTTTTAATGTAAATGTTATACGTTGAAGGCAATAACATTCAAATGTTTGAAGAATTTTGTGTAACTGAGTTCTGGAGATGATGATAGTAATTCTTTTTGAGAAACAGAAAAATCTCTTTTAAAGAGGATTTTATGATCTCATAGCACATTTATCATATTACAGGCATCTGAAAAATTATCAAGGAGCAGCAGCCTGCAGATAATCAGATGTTTTTGAAGTCACATAGAAACATAAAAAGAAAATCTTTCAAGCAGAAACAAACCAAGGACCATCGAGTCTGCTCTTTTCCTACTTAGCATGCCACATCAGCTTACTGTTATTATACCATGGGAAATGGAGTACTGTAAAACAGTGTCAGTGAAGGTATTGTAAATACTAGGGCAAGGAAGGATTTTTAAATTCTGGCAGAACAGAATTCCATGGAATTAAAAAAACCCAATTCCACTGAATTTTGTCAGTTGCAGAATTCGAAATTTCAAAAGCAGAATTTGTTTTGTGGATTAGACAACACAAACATAAAATGCCACTCTTGATCTGAAAATAATAATCTAAGATTCTGAAAGTAGGAAACTCATAGTTTATTCCAATGTGTAGCAAAAAAACTGTCGCTTGGCTTGCAGTGTCACCCTTCATCAGAGGTGTCTGTTTTAGTTTTGTTTTTGTTGAGTTTTTTTTTTGTGGATTAGTAAACTTAGTTGCATAAAGCACAGATTCCTTTCTTCAATCTGTTGGATATTATTCTCTGTTTACATAATCTGTGAAAAGTTACTTTTCAATTTATATAGACATATTTTGGAATTCTGTAGAATAAAAGAAAAACAATTCCAAAAGAATTTTGGAAGTTGAATGGCCATTCTGCATGACTTCTGGCAGAATTCCATATTACATACAGCTCTAGAAGGGCCCATAGCATCTTGGGAAACACTGAGGAAACACAATTTCTAGACACAGTTCTGCTTGTATTATAAATTTTCTATATTTAGCTTTCACTTTCTGTATAACTATGTGAATTAGCATGAAAACTGGACCCTGCCCCCAAGACTTCATCAGCTTTGGCTGCTTAACCAATGCCTGATATCATAATACCCTGCTTGTGAGTGTGGTGTCACAAGCAGAGGGTAGTAATAGGAGGCACTGTATAGGAAAACAATCAGAGCAGATGATGTCTTGGACAGTGATCCTGTTTCCACTTGCAGTACTGGATGTTAATGCACATAATTAGAAATAAAACAAACATAAGTAGTAGTTATACAAAAGCTGACCAGTTATTCACGGTATGATGCAGTTGTGGTTAAAAAAATAGTATAACGTAGTTATGGTTAAAAACTGCATTAAATAATATGTACTTTTTCTCACAACTACAATATACCACAGTGTTTTTGACACAGCTGTGTCATACTGCAATACCAAGCAACTTTTGTATAACTACCACTGTAGGAGTGAAATGGAATAATGACCAGGAAGGGGCTGATATCAACCAAAAATCAAACCCTACATTTCTTCACATCAACCAGGTGTGATGTCAGACCAGGTTAACATCAGGAAAGTGCGGTAAAGTAATCAGCTACACAGAAAACCATTATATCGTCACAGAAAACCAAAACAGCTGTTGCTGTGTCTCTCAGTAGCACACTCTCTCAGACTCACAGTACTATCACTAAGTCAGGTGTTGGTAACAGCTCAAACAACATTCTTACCAAGAAACCCATAAAACTTTTCAGACTCTCAGTCTTGTCTATTACTAACAATCTGTAATAGCGCTAGTCTACTGCAAAAGACTTATCAAGTCTGCATTGTGTTTTCTCCAGGTAGAATCAGCTCTGAGCTTCTGTTTGCTGGTTCTGCCGTCCTCTCTGAGCTAATCAAAGTCACAGCAGAATGTACTAAACCCTTGGTGAACAGTGGGACTGGCAACCATCTGATCAGAGCTTATAAAAGCTTTAACATGCTCTGCAGGCTATTAAATTTCACACTGCTGCAGCTCTGCTCTGATGTCAGTTGCAGGGGATTTGGAATTTGAAATTACAGAAAATGTCATCTTTGAAGTCAACAGAATCAGTCTGATACAATCTATTATGCTGCAATAAACAGCAAGTAAAAAAATGTTTTTGCACACAAAGTGAACATTAGGACCAGCCCCACACTTGGATGTGAGGCTTTTGTGCTGAATGTTCCTTTCAATGCTATGAAATGGGCACTTCAAAATATTTTGCTAATTTATTTATTGATTAGTTTATTTATTTAAAAATGGTGACTTAGAAAGGCACACTATTTGATTTCCACATGTGACTTGGAGGAAAGGTACTGAGGTAGAAGTAAAAGTAAAGAAAGCATAAAAGAGTACTGACATCAAAATAATGTAAAAAGCACAGTAAAGTGTGGGTAGGAAACAGTCCAAGACTGATAAAATGAAATACAAATACTGCAATGTATCATGAGTAAAAAACATATGATATGTACAAAGGAGTACAGAACAGAAATTGTGTTGAAGGGGTATAATTACATAGGGTTCAACTGCAGGTAGGGTTAAAATTGTGACACAGATAAAAACAATACAGTAAAACAATACAGGTAAGCCTCAAGTAGGGATGAGTGCTGAAAGATCTAAGGAGAAAAAGAGTAGGAACAGTAGTGGGTCAGAATTACATTTTCATAGATGTTTAAGAAAGAGGTATGAGTGGGAAGTGGAAACTGTGGAGACATATTATTTCAGAGAAAGGGGAGCTGAAAAGAGAAGGCAACTGACCTGGCAGACATTTTGGAATAGTTAACATCAAAAGAAAAGGAGTCTACTGTATGGAGGAGTAGGTGGGAAAAGAGAGAGAAAAGATAAGGAGGAAGGAAGAGAACCAGTATTTATCGAGAAAACAGGCACAATGTGAGATATGACGGATGCAAGCTGAAGGAGGAGAGGTTAAGAGGTTAAGACAGAAGAAGCAATGATGAGTGAAGAAGAGTTTAAGCTTCATTGTAGTTTCCATGGTTAATATGTGGTTACAGAAGAGTTTCTTCACCATTGTTAATAAGCAAAGGTCAAATACAGAGGCAGTTATCTCAACATCTTCCTGGTAAAACCACTTAAACTTTCTTTATGGGATCAAGGACCATATTTTTCTTTATGATAATGAGAATACTACAATGGAAAATGAGTCTGCCTGGGCAGTAGCACCCCATCTGAAATAAAATACATATTAGACAGCAAAAAAATAATGAGGCTCTAAGGGACTGATGGCCTCCCCCAAACTATATAATGTGAATTAAGACTGGTGGGCAGAGCTTCTGACCCATCTTTTGCTAAGATTAATAAATCTCTTTAGGTTTCAGACCAATGGCTAAATGGGGTTATAGTTTCAATTTACAGAAAATGGGACCTAACAAATCGTGAATATCACAGGTCAGTCATATTAATGTCTATATCTGCAAAAATGTATTGACCGTACATCCTAAATAAGATAGAAGACTGGATAAGTGACAGTATTGTTGATGTTTTCCAAAAAGGAAAAAGTACTATAGATAATACATTTGTTATTGGTTATTTAAAGAGAAAATATTTCACTGGGATGGAGGTACACTTTTCTCATGTTTATGGACATTGAAAGTGCCTTCAACCATGTAGCTAAAGATATTCTTTGAAAACGTTGATTAAAGGAGGGATGAATAGTGGACTAGTTAGTATTATTGGAATGTTACATAGTATAGCAAATACACAAGTGAGATTTTCTAGCAATGGCCAGCTTACAGATAAAATAAATGTAAAGAAGGGCATGAAACAAGTTTGTGGGTTGGCACCTTTGCTATTTAATATTTACATTAATAAAAGAGTAGAAGAACTTGATAAAATTGTGACTGATGCCCCTGAAGCAGATTATTTCAAAGTAAATACACGTTTGCATACAGATGGTGTGGTAGTCATTTTAAAAACTCCTGTGGATTGCAAAAGGCAATTGATAATGATAAAGAGCGACTGACACCATCTGGCCAAAAGTGCTACATTGCAGAATTAGAATTAACTTACCCCCAGTAGATCTCATACCAAAACTAGATTTCTATGTTACTTCATTTTAAAGTGATGAGTTATTTTGCAACCCTGATTTCACTACCTGTTCAAAAAGTCTGTTTCAGTGAAGAGCTGCTGGTGATGTCATCTAGGGGACTCTACAGTTCAGTACTCCCGTCAGCAAGCTTATTGGACCTGTTTATCCAGAGTTGTAAAGATAATGTGCAATGTTTTCACAAGTAAAATAGGCAGCACCAATCAGTAAACATTGCTTCAAAGATTATGGGCCTGATTCTAGAAAGGTGGCACAAGTTGCCGCAAGCACAACTTGCACCCCCGGCAACTGTGACATTGATTCTGCACCCTTTCTAGAAGAAGGGTCTCCGCAGCTAAGTCCTGCAACTTGTGACATGTGACCAGGTACGCTGAACTGTGGGTGCACCTGGCGAGCATGTTGCAAGCCACAAAATGCAGGGCACATGTGCATCCCTCTGCCCAGCAAGCCACAATCGCCAGCCCAGCAGGGCTGCCCACACCCCTGTTCCCCTGAAGTGTCCAACCAGATGCCCGCTGGGCTGCCCACACCCCCAGCCCTGAAGTGTCCAAATAGTGCCCCATAGGTCTGACAACACCCCCTGCCCAGACTCCATCTTTCCAGAAAGCCCCACAGGGTGGCACAATCAACCCCCCACCCATGCCCTGAACCCCGAGTTGCCGACACATAAATGCAGCAAGTAACCTGCCCTGTTAGCCTATTGTCCCCCACCCTACCCAGCTGTGCCAGCCCATTCAGCACCCAACCATCCCTAGTTGGCAACTGGCACAGCTCGCTCATCTCTTCCATG
The DNA here is from genome assembly GCA_016271365.2 of Neoceratodus forsteri. NCBI lineage: Eukaryota > Metazoa > Chordata > Ceratodontiformes > Ceratodontidae > Neoceratodus > Neoceratodus forsteri. The sequence continues at coordinate 467,234,155 of JADMNL010000023.1, forward strand.
GCTGTCACTGACTGAGTCCAGTTGGAGTTTATACAGAAAAGACATGCTCAGATATTAATTCTGAGCTTGTCTTTTCAGTATGCTCACCTACTGAACTCAGTCAGTGTCTGGCCATGGAGGTGATAGGGGCTGTGCCAGTCACTGGCCGGGAAGGGTGGGAGGGTGCTGGGTGGCTGGCACAGCTGGATGGGGGCCACTAGGCTCCAGGGCAGGTTAATTGCCACATTTGTAGCTGTGACTCGGGGTCAGAGCATGGGTCATATGTATTGATATCATAAGCTCATATTCAGTTGTACATAAGTTCACTATAAGTTACTGATCACTCCTGTTATTATACAGCTAATTGTAATCCAACATCACATGCACAAAGCCACATTTGTGGCTGCGACTCAGGAGTTGGAGAATAGGTGCGGGGAATGACAGTGCCACCCTGTGGGGCATTTGGCAATGAGAGTTCGGGGCAGATGTGGCCAGCCCTGCAGGGGCGGTTATTGGATGGGGCAGGGTGGTGTGGGTAGCCCTGTGGGCTCTTACAGTTAACATCAGGGACAGTTAGTGTAAGGTAGCCCTGAGGGACACATAATGGACATGTCGGTGGGAGGCACCACTCACGGTGTGCTGGGCATGGGAGGGTGGGCAACTGTGGTATGCCCACTGGACTGCAGGTGGGTCTACAGGACCCCCGGTAGGTGTCTGTAAGTGACACCAGCTGAAGTGCTGGTGTAACTTCGTTGCCGGTTCTCCTCCAGGGGTTCTTGTAGAATCCCAAATTTGGGGACTTCATGCTGCCCTTCTGAAATGGGGCGCAACCTGCCGTAAACCCACTAGTGCCATGTCCTGGGGATCTATGGTGCAACTGCTGGCATAACTGCTGTTCAGTTCAAGTGGCCTGCACCATGTCGCAGGCCACATTGTAGAATCGCATATGTCACAACTGCTGGCATAAGTTGCTACATGTGCCATTCTACTTGATGCAACTGCTGTTACACCAGGTGTAAGTGTACTAGACTCGGCCCAATGTGTGTTTCAGGTTTTATAACAATATATTGTTTGGGTGACTTTTGTTGTGGTCCTTGTTTTCAGGGTTGCTGAATGCAGGGTAATAGCACACTGTTGTGAGGTTTGCAGACTGAATAAGTTTCTAATGTGGTGAAAGGCTGAGATCATTCACACCTATCATTCAGTTGAGGTGATTTCTAAGAATGGCACTTTAAACAATTATTCCATCTCCTTGTAAATGGGGGTCAGAGAGGTAATGCTGTTTTGAAACCTTACTAGTAGTTTCTACTTTAGCCAGCACATTTTTCTCCATTAGGCTGTTTTGACTTACATTCAGGCTCATCTATGTTCTATTCTAAATTAAAATGATTGTTTTACCAGAGCTAACACTTCCACCCCTAGTAGGAATTAACACATATAAGGCCCTAATTAAAACATATAGTAAAGCACTCTGAGAGGCTGAGGCACTGGATGCCTTACCTCGCCACGGGTGACCCTGTGTTTGGGAATGAGCACGGACTGCTGGGAGTTGGCAGGGAGGAGAGGAATTGAGCATCCGAGGACTGCTTTCCCTCTGGGAGTGGGAGGATTCCAGTGGTCAGTGCATGACTGTCCCTAGCGGAGGCTGGGGACACTGTGATGATGCTTTGAGTGAGAGGGATCATGATGGGGCAGGCGCTGGAGGAGCACATGCAGATGCGTGTACCTCCTCCATTGGTATCATTGCATGCCTCAGCAAGGGAGAAAGGAGGAAAACTGGTCCCAGTCACGTGGTATGATCCATCCACCCACAGCTTGGCCTGACCCTGAATGGCACTCCAACAGGATCCTGTCCAGGTGAGTAGAGCCAAGAGATGGAGGCTCACCCACCATGGGGTGTAATCCATGGGGAAGAGGGGTTGCGGTCTGATCTTGGGATATGGGGCTGGACAGGTGGATGGGATGGTTAACTGACTGGGACCTGTGGAAGAAATACTGTATATTGCAAAAAATATATATATTGTAACGCAGACACTGGCAAAAAGCAGTGAAGGTTACCAATAATACAATACCACAGCAACACAAATTCCTAACAGGCACAGTAGAGTAGCACTCCAAATGGCTTCAGCAGCCTGGAGGCATACTGACTCAACATCCAGCAACCCTGGGGAAATGGACCACAGAAAAAGGCATTAAACAATACATTTTTGTCAACTTTGTCACAAAACCTAAAACACATATGGTTTTTATAGCAATGTTTTGTGTATGGTGCTGTCTATTTCACTTTTGGCAACTGTTTCACAAGATCTTTAAAACTCTGAAGAAATAGGTCCTATAATAATAAACTTTATTTATATAGCGCTTTTCATGGGGTATCAGAGCACTGCACAATAAACAACACATTTAAACCATAAAATATTAAGATACACTTCAATAATCCAGAATTCAATAATACCAATTCATTTCAAAGCAACACCAAATACGCAGCGATAAATAAATCTTTAAGGCAGCCCTAAAGCTCTCCACTGTCAGGCACTCCCACACATGACAAGGCTGAGAATTCAACAGGGTTAGGCCACAAATGAAAATGCCTTCAGCCAGATGCTTTTAAATGTACCCTGGGAATCTCAGCAATCCTCATTGGTAAAGTGGAGCAGTCGGAGGAGGCAGTAAGAATGCAGGAGATCTTGCAGATAGCTTGGTCCCAGTCTGTGTAGGACATATCAGCAAGCTGACCTTAAAGGTGATTTTCCAGTGAACTGGCAGCCAGTGCAGTTCACGCAGCCTGGCCGCAGCATTCTGCACCGGCGGGCAGTGGATATCAATCCCTGGAAGCCCTAGGTAAGGGAGTTACAGTAGTCAAGGCATGAAGTCACAAAGCATGGATCAAAGATGGTAGGTCACCAGACAGAACTAGGTTCTTAATCCGGCGATATTCCTCAGATGGAAAAAGAGGACTTAACCACGGCCTTAAGCTTGCTGACAGAGAATGCTAGACTGAAATCCCTAGGCGACATCAGCAGCAGCTCTTCACTGAAACAGACTATTTTGAACAGATAACAAAATCAGGGTGACTAAATGGCTAATAATTTTAAAATGAAGTAACATAGTCATCTAGTTTTTGGTATAAGAGATTTATGGGTATGCTTATTCAGATTCTGCAAAGTAGCACTTTTCACATCGGTGGCTCTTTAAGGCCACATTTGAGTAGTTAAAATTAAAACCTAGTATAAATAAAACAAAATTCTTGATATGAGGGAAACAGAATTGATGTCCTATTGAATTGAAAATTAAATAATCAAATAATAGAAGGGGTTGACAGCTTTATTTACCTGGGGTTATGGCCTTGAGTGTACCAAACTGAAAATGTAATCATGTTAAAAGAATGAAGCAAGAAGCTAGGCAAACAGTGTTAGCGATAAGTAGATTCTGCAAATTGTTTGCCTATCATTCATACAAATGCATGCAAAGTGTTTATGATGCAAAGTAAAATCAGCAATACTTTATGGTACAGAAATGTGGGCCCTCGAGAATAGCAATGTGAAGTTTAAATTCACTGTCGAGTTCTGGCTAATCACCCATTCCAACTCCACAGAGCAATCCATGAATTTTTGCCATTAGCTTAAAAATTCACTTACAGTATGTAACTTCACCAGTAATTTTCCCACAAACAATGGAATTTCACCTACGAATGGTGGACTTTCACCTGCAAACAGCAGAATTGTGCCACGCTAATGGCAGAATTTCACTTGCAAACAGTGAAATTACACATTTGCAGACTAAATTCTGTCATTCACGTTGAAATTCTGCACGGGCAGAAATTTGTACTTGTGGATCAATCTGCACTTCATGAATTGTGATAAATTCCGAGACCGAATTTTGCCAACTTCACCCATCTCTACTTCGAGAGTACGGTTGATAGTTTGAAACCAACACAAATTTTGCTTTATCAGATTACTTCTGGCCTTCCTAATTCATTCCATTGGAATTACATTAATGAGACTAAGACAGGAATTTTATATAGTACAGTGGTTGCCTGCACAAGAGTTATAAACTACTAGTATAGAATTTTAAATGTTACCCTAACAATATTATAGAAGCATGTATTAGGAAATCTTATAATTAATACCGAAATCCAGATATTGATGAATCCATTTAATAATTCATTGGTAAAACTTGGTTTACTGTTACTATATTTGAATAGAAATCTTGGGGAGCTGGATTCTTTTGAGCAGTTGGCCATTTAGAGACTAGAAGATAATGAGATACAAGCAACTTTCTCTAGATTAAGGACTACAAGTACATGCCCCATAGAAATAGATTATAAATATATTTGATACAGAAGGTTATTTGTTATCATGTGAGTTGAACCCCATTTGAAAAACATACCTAACTTAGATTTCAATTCTTATCCACAAATTTTGTTATGGTTTTGACTAGAGATCAATTTTTAAACTCTTCCATCTGTTCATGTGGTATTAAGTAACCTTAAAGTGTTATTTATGTTATGGGTGCTTGGATTCCCAGGAATCCAATCCGTGCAGCCATCAGAATTTTGAAAATTTTGAATCTATCTGCTAGTCTGTTCCACCTTTGGATCAATCATTGGAATAGAAATGGAGACAGATTCAGAAGTTCTAAATATGCATCTGCATGGCTCTGTTTTACTACAAGGTATGCAAAGTCCCCACCACCCCACCCAAACATTACCAGAAACCCCCCTTAGTCCCTTCCCAGTGCCTGTCTGTGGCATGGTGTGGCCATGGTGGTGCTACTGCCAGGTACCAAAGTACTCAAGTCCAGAGCCTTCACTCATGTTATAGTCCAGGTGGACTTCTCCTAGCTCTTCTGCAGTCCTCACATCACAATGAATGACCTATTCTCCCTCAAGCATCCTTTCTGCTCTGAACAAGCACAGTTTGTTCCCCACACTGCTCTCCTCCATGTCTAACAACCATCTGACCCTGAAGCCAACTAATCCTTCCTTATTCATTGAGTTCAGCTGTGGCAGGCATGCCATGTAGTAGTAGTAGTCTGACCAATCCAGTCAGATGTGGTGCTGCACTGCAGCCTGGTTGTGCCTGTAATCCCTTCCTGAACTCTCCAACCACCCTCCCAAACTTCCTGATCAAGCCCCTCCTGAGCTCCCCAGCTGCTCTCCCCATGGTCTGAGGATTAATCACCACTATTTTTCCTTGAAATAAAAATGTCCAGAAGCCCAGTTCTCCTGATCAAGAGGAAGTGGCCAACCACATGAAAGCCCTGGGGTTAGGCACCCCAATATGCCATATTAGTATGGCACCTGGTAGTGCAACCCCATGCTATCTTAGGGTTGGACACCTCTCCTTTATTCAGGATAACCAGGGCTTCTGGGAGGGTTGTGCAGAAGTTTAAAGGAGGCAGTATAGCTCAGTGGTTTAAGGCTCTGAGCTGCAAATCTGGTGACATCCAGCAGACCAGACCTGGGTTTGAATCCCACAGCTTCGCTTGCATACTGTGTGACTTTGAGCAAGTCACTTAACTTCCTGTGCTCCCAGGTCACTCCTGTAAAAAGCTTTCAGCTTAGTGTGCTACTCCTGGTTAAATAACTAAAAAAAATTTGATGGAACAGGATTCTGTGGAATTTCATAAAAATTCCACAGAATTATGACATTTTATGTGAGGAATGGTTTCACCATTAAATGACTTGCTGATTCTTTGACCATAATTCATGGAATAATATTGAGCAGTTCAAATGACCTGTGAAAATTATTATGTGGTTTATGTTGAAATGCTTTTCTGAATTTCAAATAGAATTCTGAAAAGATTATGGAAGTGGAATAGCCATTCCACACTAATTCCAACAGTAGAATTTCACATTCTGTACAGGCACAGTCCTACCACTCATCCACCCTCCCAGATGAAAGAATAGTTCAGCTGAGGTTAACCTGATTATTGCTTTTGAGGGGCATGGTAAAAATATGGGGAAAACATAAGACAAAAATAAAATATCCCCACGAGTTCCATGTTTGGGAATTCCCAAAATCTGTATATGATCAGGCTTTTACAGATTGTGATATAATGTGCACCTCTGGGAACCTTGCTGCAAAAATGGACTATTATAAAATACTGAAGGATGTCCTTTATTACATAATTACTGTAATGCCTTTTCTAACATTAACTCCATGCAGACAGGAAAAAATGGTGAGTTGGTTGTCTTCTTGGTTTACTGAAGGTGCTTGTCTGCTGCACAAGTTTGATGCTTGTCTGCTGCATAAGTCATAGTTTCGTAATCATTTTCTTTTTGTGTTGTATTTCCTGATAGAGGTTGCCATTGACTTCTCCAGAGCAAGTCACTGTTTTGCTTCCATTGGGGACGTCTCAGATAACTCACACTGAAATATAATCAAAATCACAAAGTCAGACAAAAGCCTGTGCATTTGCTAAGGCAGGGAACCAATAAACTATGAAAGGGCATGCACTGTTTGGAATTAATGCATGATTCAGGTGTATTGGGAGGTGTGATGCACTTGATTAACTACAAGTATATCCATGTTCCTTCATAATACTTTACATAAAACATAGAAACATAGAATACTAAAACTGACAAAGGCCCAAGGGCCATCCAATCTGTCTTGACCTCTCCTGCTGACACCTAAAACAACAGCTGGCCATTCCAGACCAGGTCACCTCAAACCTCCCAACACCCTACTGTGTCTGTCCCATCCTGCATTAAACCCCATCACTCTGCCATCATTTACCACATCACTGGGCAAGCTATTCTGGCTCTCCACAACCCTGTCAGTAAAAAAATCTCCTTGTGTCTTTTGGAATTTATTCCCTGCCAACTTACAGCTGTGCCCCTAGTGACAGGTGGATCCTTTCGCTGTGAACAGCTCTGCTGTGTCCTCCTGTTTTAAGTCCATATAGAAACTTGTTTGTTTCCATCATGTCCCCTCTCCTCATTGGTCTTTAGAGATTACAGTATGTGTTAAAAACTCTTGAACCTTTCCTTACATGCACTATCCTGAAGGCCACTGATCAGCATTATTGCCTTTGTCTGGACTGATTCCAGCAATTCCTATATTTTCAGATGAGAAAACCAGAATTTGGTGCACAACTGCAGATGTAGTCTCATCAATGATCTAAACAGGGCAAGATCATCTTCCTTAGGCTAGTCATGCCCTTCCTTATGCATCCCAGTACACCGCTGGCCCACTCATATGCTTTCTTCAACTTAAAGTTTGGTTTTAGGTTCTCACTGATCATAACCTCACAAATCTGTCCTCTGCTGTCTGCACTGCCCTACTCCATCGTTAAGTATTTCATTTTTGGGTTCTTCCTTTCAATTTACATGACCTTACACTTCTTGGTATTAAACCTGACTTGCCATATTTTGTCCAGCTTTCCAGCCTTTCCAAATCCTTGACCATATTCCAGGCTCCCTCTGCATAGCTCACCCTTCCCCAGAGTTTGGTGTCATCCACCAACAGCACACCTACCACTGATGCCCTCACCTGTATCTGAGATGTACATGCTGAAAAGCGGAGGTCCCAGGAACCCTGGTAGTGACCTGCTTAATTCCTGAGTGTTTGCCATTCAAGACCACACTCTAGGTCTTCCTTTTAGCCAGCTGTCGATCCACTCTGCCAGTTTATCCCCATCCTCAGGTCCCAGGCTTGTTAAATAGTTTCCCAATGTGTCACAATGTTGAAGACCTTACTGACGCTCTGATATAGGGCATCCACTGCATGTCCCTTGTCCACTGCTTGTGTCATTTAGTTAAAGAAATCTTTCAAGGTCATGTGACACAACCATCCCTTAATGAAGCCATGTTGTCTTTTGTCCTGCAATCTGTGAAACTCCACAAATTCCACTAAAACTCCTCAGTTCTGGTCTCCATTAGCTTCCCACTGTGGAGGTCAGAATACCTGGCCAGTAGTTCCCAGGGTCATCCTTAGCTCCACTGTTATGCAGTAGCACCCTAGCTGCCACTCTCCACTTCCCAGGCACCATCCCTTGTCTGCAGTGAGCTATTCGTTAGGTATGCAAGAAGCCCTGCCACAGCCAGGATCATTTTTTTGTACCCTGGGATGCAAACAATCCCACCGGGATTTATTTATAATTAAGCCTTGCAGCCTTTTAGGATCATGGCCTTGTTACCTTCCCATCCCCAATTTTTGCTCCATTTCCCTTCAGCTTGCCCTGCATATTCACAAATTGGATTCTCTCCTTCCACTGTAAAGATCAAGCTGAAAATTAATGTAGGATACTGTGTTTGCCTTCTCAGTGTTATCATCTACTGTTACCCCACAGTAATTTTTTCTATACCTCCCTTAGACTTCCTTTTCTCTAGCAGAAGGTTTTGTCATTTTGCTTGACTCACTTCACAGCCTTTAGTTCAGTGTCCACTTTGGCCTACGTAATCAGTTTTATGGCAATTTTCAGTTGTTTCTCTCTTCTGCCCTTTTATGTATTTTCTGAGTGCCACAGCCATCATGCAGATAGCCTCCTGACATTGCTGTTAAATGAGTGTGTTCTCCTTTGTTTCTTACCAGTTTTGATGCACCTAATGCTTACTTTGCTGCTCTTACCATCTTATTTTATAATCTGCCATATACTTTCAACTGCAGAAAGCTCCTGTATTCCTTTCAGTATATCATTACAAAACTGGAGACCACTTCAGAGCTCAAGAGCCTCTCCATTAAAAATCCCAGTTCTTGAGCAGCAAGCTGTTTACTCAAGAAAGTCCACATAAAACTGACCATCAGTGTAAGTCAAGAATTCACTGGTATAAAAACAATACAAGTACGGTGCATCACAGCAGCTCCGTGTACCATACACTATCACCATCATTTTTGGTGGATGGTACATGGGGCCCTATGCTGCTTTGCTCCAATTTACATCAATAAAGCCTTGTCTTACACTGATGGTGGCTGTTTATGTGGACCTTCAGTATATAATCAATCTTCCTCATGCAAGGGAATTTGTACCATCTGAAGTCAGCGACCAGCACCGGATGAATCCATCCTCTGATCATGCAGGAGATCCTAAATCTCACCATGTTGTGGTCACTTGTCTCCAGAGACTCTGCAACTCTTATGTCACATATAGTGTCCCTGTGGGACATTACAAGACACCTACACTAGTCACCTCTTAAACCCATTGATTCAGGAAGCCATCCTGTATGGACTCCATAAACCCTGACCTTTTCTACTCCCTACAACTGGGATGTCCCAATTCACATCTAGGAGATTACAATATCCCCAATAATGGGTACTTGGGCCTGCTGCATTCCATCTTCCATCACACAGGGTTTTGTCCTTTTCAACTATCTGACCAGACTGTCTGTAGACCACCCTTATACTCAGACTTCTTCTCCTTTGTCAAATGGATGGACCCACAGTGTTTTGACTCCTCTTGCCCTGTTGTCTTATTGTCAGTCACTCTGATTGAGTCTGCAACATATACAGCAACCCCAGCACTTTCCTTCCATCCCTCTCAAACATGGAATAACCTAGGATCATACATAACCTGGGATAGTGAAGTTACTTACCATAAGAATAGATTTTTGACATAATCTCTTCCATTGAGTCACACCATTTGAACTGCAAGATGTCAGTGTCAGGACCATCTGCAGCCTTTGCCAGCTCAGACCACCCATGTTGATGCACATCAGTGCTGCCTATATAACATGGGTCACACCATCATTCCTCATTTCCCCACCAAAGACAAACTCAGGATGATAAGACCAGCAGGGGCTGGGAAAACCAAAACCAAAGACCAGGCACATGGAAGAGAGCATGGAACTTGACAAAACACCCTAATTAGGCATACAAAGAGTACAGAGCTTGTGAAAGGAGAATGGACCAACAGTAAAATCACCTTAGTAAAGAAGGAGAAGATGGAAGGGTGACCTGTGGCCCAGTAAAGATATTCTCTTGAAGAGATACTGGTAACTGCACTATCTTCTTGGAAGACAACTCCCTTCACTGGGCCACACCACTGGAATGATTTCCAAGCAGTGCAATAGACACTGTGGGAGGTGGGAAGGATCAATATGATCCTAAGACAGGAGGCCTCATGAAACAGTAAGGCAATATCTGGCATGTCTCTGAGAGATGATGTCCAGACTGTAATGTTTTCGACTTTATGAACAGTACTCCAAGCGGCTGCACAGCAGACATCAGCAGTTGACACACTGTGGAAACAAGTCACAGAGAAGCCATGCCACAAGTGGCATTGACAGAGACAGGACCTAGAAGCTGCTTACCATGCTCCTGTTGACAAAAAATACAAGATGCCAATCACATGGAAAGGTATTGCCTTGAAACAGGGCAGTCCATCATCCTGGGTGCAAAGACACAAGAGTTGTGAGGATTTCCTACAGTCCTTCGTTGCAATCCAGGTACTGCTGTAGTAACTCAGAGTCCTACAGACATCCTGTGTAGGAACAAAATTTTCCCTTCATCTGTGGAGAAAGAAAATAAATCAGAAGTCAAAATGTCTGATTCAGAGTCTGATTCAAAGAGGAGTCAGAGACAACCTTCAAGAGAAAACAGAATTGGTCCTAAAGCAAACCAATGCATGTTTAAAAAGAACATAAGGGCGCCTGCAACCAGAGTTTGCAATTCAGACATTCATCATGCCAAAGTAATGGCCATCAGAAACAGTGTCTTCCAGGACAGGTAGTGCATTTCACAGGTATCAGATGGTTCAAAAGGAAGTACCATAAGGGTCTTCATAAGCATGTTAAGATCCTCACTGGAACCAGTCAATGGATCAAGGAATGAATATTCAGAAAAGTTCTGAGGAACCTGCTGGATTCTTCAAGTTGGGCAATAGATGTACCATCCATGATGGCATGAAAAGCTGAAACAGCAGTCAGTCTATCTTCACAGAGGAGTACTGGAGGCCCAACTCCAAAAGAGATAACAGGTAATCCAGAATATGACCCACTGGACATATAAATGTGTACAGGCTACAAAAGTGCATCACTTCATGAAACATTTACATTTCTGAGAATAGGCACCTTGCACAGCTACAGTACAAGGAAAACATTAGACTGCAATGGAACCTCAGAGTAGGAGAGTTTTATGTCCTCAGAAGCCAGGCATGGAAGTGCAGGGATCAGAGATCTTGGTGTACCAGAGAGCCCTGTTTCTGTGTTAGGAGCCTTGCTTGAAGAGGCATCAGGACTGGCAGTTCCAAGCTGAAGAAAAAATTTGTCTGGGCTAAAAGGGGCCAGCAGAATTAGGGAAGCCATTTCTGTGCCCAATTGGACCAAAACTCTCTGAATCTGAGAGAATAGAGGATATACATAAAGGAACCTTCCTTTACAGGAGAGGGACACGTTTTGTTGGAACACTCCACATCCTGAAGGGGCAAGAAAAAACTCTGCAGTTCTGCATTGTGTGGGGACACAAAACATCAATCTCCAGATGACCCCATCTGTCAAAGAAATCATCCATGAAGGAGTCCGAAGTTCCTTCTTGTGGAAAAGAGCCCAAGACTGAATGAGGTGATCTACCAGGACATTGAGAGTGCTAGTAAAAAAATGCCATGAGAAATATTGTGTTCAAAGGCCTAATGCCAAACTCTCATTGTTTCCATGCAGAGGGATAGGTGAGAACACCTCCTTGTTTGCTGATGTGATACATCACTGAAATATTGTCTATTTGGATCAACAAGGACTGATACTACAGCAGGACAGTGAAGGCCTATAGGCCAAGCAGAACAGCTTTCATCTCCAGATTTTTGCAGTGAGGAGCACAATCTATGGAGACCACAAATCTTGCATCTGAAATGTCCTGAGATAAGCACTCCCAACCAGGGCCTAAGGCATCCATTGGCATGACCATCAGGGAGGTGTGACGGAGGAAGATATACCTTTGTCAAGGTTGTAGCAATCCAACCACTAGAGGAGGGCATGATGTAAAGGAGTTGTCAACTGAATGAGACAGTCCACATTGTCAAAATGCTGGTCCAACAAGACACAGAGCAACCACTGAGGAATTCTCATGTGCAGGTGTAAGCAGGGACTGGGTTGATGTTATTTTATTGATTAGCGCACGGTGCCTCCATTTTGTAACCCATTACTTGGTGAGCCTGGGTTCGGGAAGAAAACATTCACTCAGCATCAGGGCTAGGTTTGTACTTCTGGACAGCGGCACCCAAGTAACTCCGGACACAGGAAGCAAGAACTGTGAATGTCCAAACCAGGAGGGATTCTAAAGTGGGGCTTTTATTCACTTACACACAGGAATACAAAGCAGGATGGACCCCAACATGGCTACACTCACTGGCTGTACAGAACTATAGAGGTCAGAACACATCTTCTTCATCAATACAACAACTTTTACCCTCAGGTCCAAAACACACTGGGCTCTCAGCCCAATTGGTACTCTCTCTATCCTGGATTCCCTGGCATGGCCTCAGCCAGCACTAGCACACACTTTCCATATGGCATGGAACATTTCCACTAGTGGATCCCTCTACCACCCATGAGCACCTACAAGATCTAAGGGAAAAACATACACCCTTAATCCCACGTCTGGGTACTTTCTGCAAACACTGGCCAAGTGCCTGGGAGAAAGCTATAGGTGCCCAAAGTAAATCTGTAGAGGTAAATCTGGATTCTCCAGATGGGGGTGGGTCTCCACCTTTTGTCCCCAAATTCATACCCAGCCATTCATTTGGAATCAACAACTTTCCTTATGAACCTCTCTGTTTGTAGAATGCTATCTCGAAATGTATATCAGATTTAACAATCTACTGTCTCTGGTAACTGGTGTCCTGACTTGTAACATTCTTTAAGTGGCCATGTCCATCCTGTAGACCCCCACTGTTTAGATGCATTTCAAGCCATACACAAACTTAAGGCTGTACTTGGCTGTCCTTTCCTGACCCACAGTAGCAGATACTCAACACAACAGTCTCGGTGAAACATAGGCTCTCTGTAAGAGCAGACTCACCCTGGTTCACAGGTGCCCACAGGCTTCTCTCAGGAAAACAAAACGCATTTCTTGGTGCCTCAGCACAAGTCTTCTAGGCAGCTTCTCTTCCTCCAGCAGGGCCAGGGAATTGCCCTGAAAGCAGTCTTGTTCCCTCCCATCCCTCTCAGGGATGGGGCACTGGAACAACTGGGGATGGTCTCAACCACTTCAAAAGGTTTCTTCTGTGTCCTTGTCTAGGGCAAGAACACACACCACAACAACTGGTAGCTCTGAACAGAGCTGAGGACTCTGAGGGACTGCACATTGCAGTGCACTTCCTCCCTCCACCGAGTCTCCCACTAGACTACTACTGAAAACCCCAACATTCAAACCTAAATCCCAGCTGCAACATTCCACTGTGGCATATGCTGTAGAATTATATGATGTCATCCCCCAGCTCAGCTGAGATTGAGGACAGAGTGAGACAGTGTGAAACCCATTTAACTGGTGTCTCACAAGCTGCCTTCCCTGCCTGCCACTAGATCTAAGTTGGATTCTTGTAACCCCAGGTGATGGGGGTTACACAGGCATGCCAGAAAGACAGTTGAGATGGCTGCAGCCATCAGCCCGATCAGACTCAGAAAGTGTCTTGCTGAGACATAATGACTGGAAGACACCAGCTGTGCCTGGGTAATCAGAGTAGTAGTACAGTCTTCCATTTTTAGTAATCTCTGAACTTTGGCTAAGAGGCCAGATAGGTAAGCTGAAGGGTAAGGACAGAGAGTAAATGATGCACTGAAAGGAGAGATTCAAGCTTCAGAACATGTCCCTGTCATACAATGTCAAGGACCCAAGCATCAGTAGAGATTTCCTCCATTCTGGCAGGAAGTGGAGAGATAGCCTCCCTCAGGATCCCAGGGTCTTTTAAAAGAATCAAGGGAAGTGAAAGGGAGTCATAAGGCTCCAGAGGTGGCGGGATGCTGGCCACACACTTGGTGACCCAGGAACAAAAACTGGGGAGGGCAATGAATCAGACAGGACCAGAGTAGGGCCTACAAAAAGAACCTCTATGATATCAAGAGGCTGAATGGTATGAGTCTTGAGGGAGTGCAAAGTCCTTTGAAGTTCCAAAACTTCCCAAGGCAACTCTACATCATGGCCAAAAATGTCTGACCATAAAAGGGACATTGAGTACTGACTGTTAAATATCAGTGACAAAGCCAGCCATCCTAAGCCAGGAGTAGTGCAGGAGGAAAATGCCAGATGCAGCAGCATGGACAGAAGCATCCTAAGTGTCTTAGGCAGACCAAAGAAGATGCTTCCCAGTATCCAGGCTATGGGTGACAGTCTGCTGGACTTTCATTTTGTGGAACCATCAGGCAGCTTGTCAGCTATGGCTGAGATAGAATTCCACATACTATTCTGATACATAATCATGTAATCCTGATAGTAAGCTATACAGAGGCCAAGGAACACTGAAGCATACAGTAAGTGCATCAAGCCTCCTGACTCTATATCTGGAGGAAGGGAACTTGTATTATGAAGTGTTTTAGACCTGTCATGGGCTTTCTTAGTTATGAATTAATCATTTTTTTTCCTTATGGAAGGAATTATCACTGTAGGCAAAGAGGGAACCTCCAGGAAGTCGTATAGGTTCCCTTGGACAAGTTCTCCTTGGCTGTATAGCTAAGAGAGTCCTGCATTAACCTGAGAACAACATGAAATTAGGCTTCCTAAGAGGGAAGAACAGGATGTACTGTACATAAAACACACTATCTTCACTACAGGATGAGAGGTAGAACTGGAGCCACTGCCCTTGAGCAGGGGCAGGTCACACTGTACCTCCTCATAATTCTCCTCCATATGCTGGAGTTCAATATATACTTATCATCCTCATCATCGGGGTAGCTGCCATGGATCTCTATTAGAGCCAGTGTCAATGGCAAAGGCATTGACAGAAGAGGCATAGAGTTGACAATGGAGGTTGAAGGTTGAGGACCCAGAACTGGCACTGAAAGCATCGACAGGCTGGCAGGAAGCATCAGCAGGACCGGCACTGATGGGAAGGCCTTAGGAAGGAACTGTGTAAACAGAGCCAGCATGGTCTGTAACAGAGCCTGTGTGTCAATGACACCCATAATAGTGGCCAACAATAGCATCGCTGATGGGCCAGAGCCTGACAGTAGTATTGGCTGAGATCCATTATTAGCAGCAGAGCCAGTGCCAGGACCCTATCCTTGATCTAAGAGACAGTTGTTGGGGCACCAGAATCCAGGATTGCAGCCATGTCCTGGGACTTAAGAAGACTTATCTTTATCTTCTTTTAAGTGAGACCCAGAATGGGTAGGAGAAGCCCCATGCAGGAATTCATGTGCTTCCCTGGTGCCAGTACTTCTCAGCATCATTTGGGGCTTTGCCCTTACACTTTCCTGAAGCCTTCGACGTCTGCAGTGCAGATTTTTCACTGCCAACAGCTGTCTGGGCAAACAGCAGGATGTTAAATATGTGAAGTAGTGGAGGGGCAGGCAAAGCGCATTGAGCCAGTATAATCTTTATATCTTTCAAAACAGCTTCTAAAGCTTTTGATAAAGCTTCTTGTGGCCTGGTTGAACTCTGGCAAATATCATAGTTCTTAACATAGTGCAAGAAGCCTAGAAAGCAGAAATGCAGTGTATGGGCATCATCCTTGTAGATTTTACTTACTGCAGTGACATAGGGAATTAAGGCTCTTTATCCTTCAACTATAGCATACACTAGACATTATTTATTCATTTCAAAAGTTTTACGATGAAAGTAGTAGTACTAGTAATTTTTATTTTTAATGGTGCCTTTTCTGGATACCTATGGCACCAGTGCAATGGAGGAAACAGCACAAACAAAAAAAACAAGTACATAATTATAAAACAATAATAAAAAGATCTAAATTACAACCAGGAACCAAAAATAAATAAACCAATAGCCAGATTGCACTACAATAAATAACTGAGTTTCTTCATAAATAACATACTTCACCAGGAGACCCTCCCAGAGGAATGGATGGGGCACGCAGGCAAGGAAGGATGAAGGAGCTTGTGCTGGTAGCCTGGACACAGATGGGTAGTTCCTTTTAGGCTAGCAATCCCAGGTCGCACCAGGAAATGAGCCTCAGCTCAGCATGTCTCTCCCATTACCAATTTCTAAATAAATAAAAATCCAACCTTATTGGAGATATGCCACTTGACTGGCAGTCAGTGCACTTCCTGCATTAGCAGGGTAATATGACTCATCCTCAACATCCTCGCAGCCACATTCTGCACCAGCTGCAGGTAGGTGCTGCAGCATACTCACTCAACCCCAAGGTACAGGGCGTTACAGTAATTGAGTCATGACATCACAAAAGTGTGTGCTAGAGAGGCAAGTCCTCAGGGGTATAAGGAAACAAATCCAGCTAATGTTCCTCAGATGGTAGAAGCCATTGAGGTCAACTGATGACATCTGAGCCTGAGATGTCAGCCGCTCATCCAGGATAACACCCAGATTCTTCACCTGTCTGGCAGTGCCAGGCCTGGAGGTACCAAGGCATAGCTCCATTTCCTCTCAATTGCTGCCACCCCCACCAGGATCAATCACTAGTACTCACTTTGCCCAGGTGAGTCTCAGCCACCTTGATGACATCCAGTCCTGGATCTCAGACAAACACAAAGTTCATTACTGTAAATCCACCACTCCATCACCTACACAGCAGTGAAACCCAACTCTGTATTGCCTAATGATCCTACCCAGGGTAGCATATATGCTGAAAGTAATATGGTCAAAAGGACCAACCCTTGGGGTGCACCACAGTACAAGTCCATAGGGCATGAGGAGAAACTACCCGTGACAACCCTCTGTGACCTGCCCATGTGGTAGGACTCAAACCAGCTAATCACTTTGCCAGTGAGTACCACATACTACCTGAGTCGATCCAATAGAAGTCCATGGTTAAAGGTATCACATGCTGAGGAAAGATCAAGAGAACAAGAACTGACTGCTCTCCTTTATCCCTCGCCCTGAGCTAGTCATTTTACACCTCAACTAAAGAAATCTCAGTGCTGAACTTTGACCTAAATCCGGACTAGAGAACTTATAGATACCACAAGTTGGCAAGTGTGTCTCCAGCTGCACTGCAACAACCTTCTCGATAACCTTGCCTAAGAAGGCAGGTTACAGACAGGTCGATAGTGTTCCAGGACATCTGGTTCAGTGCTGGCTTTTTCAGAAGGGTACTTACCAGTGCACTTTTCAGTGCTGAAGGGAATACCCCTTCCAAAAGGAACACCAAATAATCTTAGTGAACACAGAGCCCAGCTACCCAACACAACTCACCAAAACTTGCATTGGGCATGGGTCCAGCTCACAATATGTTGATTGCAGCCCTAAGATCATGTTTACAACTTCCTCAATAGTTACTGACTGAAACTGTCCCCATGACCATTGACCGCTAGTGTGGCTCCCAGAATGCTGGGCATTGACTGTCCAGTTGGAGAGATCCCAGCCCTGATAGAGGGCACTCTGAATGAGAAGGCTGAGCAAACTCCTCACATTTAGCAAATTAAATAGCCTTCACGGACTCCAAACAAGTCAAATGCAAAAGCTTGACCAGTGCCTGAAAAACTGAGCTGTCAGTTCCTCCCAGACACAATCTCCAAGACAGAAATGTTGCCTTCTTATAGCAGATTTGATATTCACTGTAGAGAGTATTCAAAGCCAGTTTGTCCTCCTGGGCCCCAGATGTTCTACAGCGTTGCTCCAACCTCTGCCCTTTGCTTTCATCGCTAGCTCACCGTCAAACCATGGCAAGCCAAAGTGTGAAACCATTGGATGCACACAGGCTGGCACTATAAGGTCAAAGGCTGTACCGATGGCCCTATTATATTCCACCACTGCTCCCTCTGTTCCCTTAGCACATGCCACCATCATACCTGAGGTGTCCAGTGTTGTCAAAGTCCATCCAGTCACAGTCCTCTCAAAGTGCAATATCTGACCACCTTTACAGGGGGTGGACTACAGAGGGTGCCCTGATCTACAACCTTATGGCACAATGATTTAACCAGCTGATCAGATCAGTCCTGAAGTTTTCCACCTCAAGCCCCATGTGGAACATAAAGTCCAGGGCATGCCCACATTGGTGGGTCATAGTAGTAACTTCTTGTGCCAGGCTCAGCACTGTCATACTCTGGAGGAAATCCTGTGAAAAGCTGAGAGTTCCTGCCCTGTCAGAAACAAACTCCATGATCTCCTGCAGAAAGTCCCCTCCCACCCAGACAGCCAGTATAAAGGAGACTCTGTACCCTGCACTTGGATCCCCAAGTCTGCCATGCACTCAAAGGATGAAGTGTCACCCACCAGTTTCAGTTCAGATCTAAAAAGATAACTACCCCCCCACCCCGCAGTCCTTCCTCAGGCACTGCACCATGAAGAAACCAGCAGGAACAGCTGCCTCCAAAATTAGACCAGAATTATCAACTTACCAGGTCTCCATGAAACATGCCAGATCAAATGAGAATAAGACACAAAATCTGCAATAATGCGACCTTATTCCTCATCAATCTGGCATTACACAACACCACCAAAAAGGACAAGTAGTGGCGACCAGACCATCAAATACCTGTCCACTCAGTCCAGTGGAAACCCAGGGTATGGGGATTAAACACCTCTGATCTCCCATAAATCTCCAACTAACCCCAGAAAAACTGAACTGATAACAGCTTACTTTTAAGTAAAAATAGATTATGAAAATACCAGCAAAGGCAACAGTAAATTTCAGCATTAATTCTCAGATGATCTGACCAATGATTGCTAGCTGAAAAAAAGAACTGAGGAATGGTGGGGTCACTGCTGTTATATAGGTGACACTGAGGTGGGTCAACATGAACAGCCCCAGCTGGCAAAGTTTCAGGTGGTTCTAACCCCATCAGCTTACAGTTCCAGTGATGTGGTTCAATGG
This sequence comes from Neoceratodus forsteri, assembly GCA_016271365.2. NCBI lineage: Eukaryota > Metazoa > Chordata > Ceratodontiformes > Ceratodontidae > Neoceratodus > Neoceratodus forsteri. Next base: position 467,253,013 of record JADMNL010000023.1, read on the forward strand.
AGACAGATGTTCTCAAAGAAGATTGAGAAGTTCAAGCTATGTTCTGAAGGCCCAGGTTTCAGTTAGAGCCTGGATGCCAAACATCTCGAGGCTGGTATGACTCATTATCTATACTCCTAATGTTAATTTTCAGTTTCCTTGAATTGCTTCAGCCTTAAAATAGCTATGATATTATGAAACCACATTGTTACTCACAGTTGGGTTAACATTTATTCATAATGAAAGGTAAAGTTGGTAAACATATAAAGAGCTGTTGACAAAGAAAGTGTGTCAGCACAGCAGTCAGGCTACTGTTTGCAATGCTAGTGACCCAGGTTCAGGAATGAGCCTAGTCATTGGTGGGCCTGTGGAGACTAGAGGACACAGCATCCCAGATGACTTCTCCTCCTATGGGAAAGAGTGGAGAATTACTTCACGGTAACACCATCTGCCACCTAGGTGACTGCAGATTGCAGTGCAGGAAGCAGTGTACTGTGAAAGGAGGATACTGGGCAGGTGCCACACGCCGCGTTGCACATGTCGCGAGCAAGGAGCTCTTGCATACCCACATCCTTAAGTGGGAGAAAATGAAATTCTCAAGCCAGACAGTGACATGAGTCATCAGTACTCTTGGGCTCTGCACCATCTGTCCACATGGAGCTGCCAAATTTGACAGGGCCAGCGGGGGTTTAGGCTCACCCATGTTCGATACGTGTCTATGTCTATGTCTTCTGTTAGCACCTTTGCAAACTGTGAGAGGCCTTTGCAACCATGCAATTCTGCTTAAAGTTGGACCAGCATAACATTCTGTGGTGATTTGCATATGCAGCCCATGATGCTTTGCATTGTGGGGGCATGTGTGATTTTGTATTTTCTTGAAACTTGGCTTCCCAGCCAAATGCCCTTTAGGTAAACCTTGCCTCAGTGTTTGCACACAGAGGTTCATTGTCTTTAAATAGTTTGTTATTTTAATGGGTTCACCACAATATATCAAGGCACACTGCCTTAGGGGTAGCTGGTCCATTCCACTGGGGTGTCAAAAGATGAGGCATACTGATGAGTCCTGGTAGGATGAAACACGTGTCTATGTCTTCTGTTAGCACCCTTTGCAAACTGTGTGAGAGGCCTTTTGGCACCATGCAATTCTGCTTAAAGTTGGACCAGCATAACATTCTGTGGTGATTTGCATATGCAGCCCATGATGCTTTGCATTGTGGGGGCATGTGTGATTTTGTATTTTCTTGAAACTTGGCTTCCCAGCCAAATGCCCTTTGGGTAACCCTTGCCTCAGTGTTTCGCACAGAGGTTCTTTGTCTTTAATTAGTTTTATTTTAATGGGTTCACCACAATATATCCAAGGCACACTGCCTTAGGGGTAGCTGGTCCATTCCACTGGGGTATCAAACAGGCGAGGCATATTGATGAGTCCTGGTAGGACCCTTTGCAAACTGTGTGAGAGGCCTTTTGGCACCATGCAATTCTGCTTATAGTTGGACCAGCATAACATTCTGTGGTAATTTGCATATGCAGCCCATGATACTTTGCATTGTGGGGCATGTGTGAGTTTTGTATTTTCTTGAAACTTGGCTTCCCAGCCAAATGCCCTTTAGGGTAACCCTTGCCTCAGTGTTTGCACAGAGGTTCTTTGTCTTTATATATATATATATATATATATATATATATACAGAGAGAGAGACAAAGAAAGTGGAGCTAAGAGGGCACAATAAGCACAGAAAAGTAAAGTGACTTTCTAAGGGTCACACTGTGAGTAAAGGACTCTGATGGAATTTTTCCCACTGTAACAATGAAAACAAAATACAGACAATGTTGTATGAAGCTTTAAATTTCTCTCAAGTACTCATATTTTGATATTTTAGAAGCACTGAAATCCATTCATCATATAAGGCAGCAGAGCATGAACCTAGTTAGCAATATACTGCTGTAATAATTGTGTATTACCTCACAGTTTTTAAAAGTTTGAATTATTCTTATTATAAAATGGGTAGATAAGCAAAGACATGTGATTGGTGAAAGGTGATCACATGGTCATGAGTTATTCCAACACATCAGCACAGGTCAGAATTACTTAAACTTTAAACCTCATTACTCAATTTTAAAGTTTGATATCAGGGATGGTATTCAATATTTGCAAAAGGCACCCCAGTTGTCATAGGCACGCCATGTGTGTATAAGCCTCACTTCCTGAGGTATGCTGTTGTTCACCAACTGTGCACACTAGGGCTGTGTTTTGTAGCCCGTGAACATTAGTTCCAGAATGCCACAAATAATGCCTTATTTGACCCTCAGGTCTGTATTCATGGACAAATATTACAGTGAATAAGCAAAACAAAAGAAAAACTCAATCCCTGCTCAGGTGGCCAGGGTGGGGATGGTGGAGGTCATAGCCAAGGGGCTAGTCCTGCCACCTGGGGAGAAACAGGGTTGTTTTCATTTATATTTTTAATTTTCAACAATTTGGTATGATGAGTAACAAAAGAATAGCCAAATATCTGGGTTTGCTGAGTATTTGAAAAAGTTACTGATACAGTCTGTTGTACCTTATTGCTTAATTGTGGACTTTGACACAGATAACCCTCCCCAACAAAAATAAACAGGTAGCACCACTTACTTTATTGCTTCATAAGTAGACACTAAAAAGCAAAAACAAAACAAGATTATTCATGCAATGTGCATCCTACTTACTTTCCTTTATCTACAGTATATGCAATTAGCTGCCTTCAGAAGCCAGGTATGAGGTCATGAGATGCTTCGTTTGCAATAGCTTACTTTTAAAACTCAGCTTTATTTAAATTAATGCCACTGAGTTAAAGAGAATAACACCATAAAAATTAAATTCTTGGTAGGTGAGAAAATGATGAATGATATTGAATATGTGCTTGTCCTGAAGAAATTTAAAAAAAAAAGAACTCATTAACAATAAAACAGCATTTTGGCCCATCAGCACAGCTGTACTGTTCATGATGCTAGCAACCTGGGTTTGGGATTGAGCCACGATTGTCAGGGACTTGTCAGGGGAAGGAGGACTGAACAACTCAGAGAATGCTCTCCTCCTCCATTGAGGGAGGGCAGCTGGCTCCCAGCAATACTGCCACCTAGGTGACCACAGGTGGCAGTGCAGCAGTTACATAGGAGAAAGGATGCCAGCTGTTGCTGCACTACATATGCTCCCTTGCACTCACACTCTTGCTGCTGGCATTCTGAGGGAATGGGGGCAAAACTGGAAAAACACCACAGTTGAGCAGTATGAAACTGATCACCCACAGGCCCCATGCAGGTGACTCAGGCATCTCCTTCTACAGCTGAACTGTAAATGGACTTGGGAACCCAACGCTCTCACCATGGTGTGGGAGACCATGGAGAACAGTCAAGGAGGAGAAGTCTGGGAGAAGCAAGGTGACAGGACTGAGGATGGCTAGTAGAAGGGGTTACTGTCAACGGGCGTAAAAGAGAATAATGACAAAGAAAAGTAGTAAAACAGTGTAAACACGTATGAGATGGATAACTTTAATGATAGCAACATTGCAAGCCACCTGCAACTGACCCCTGTGTGCTTTCTTGTACAGTCATATGGTAACTGGCATGTTTATAGTCTTTAGGAACTAGCACTTGCGTATCCCATTGTAATGCACTGCACTATAAATTGTGCACTTTTGCAACCTGTTGTACCAAGAGACCCCCACAAAAATGAGATATTGCACCCTTGGAACCATCCTAACATCTGTTTGGTGCAAATGTCCAATTGATGAATGCATCTTCAGTCTTGTAGCCTGGGTAACTATCCAGACTGTTTAAGATTGCACAGCCAAGGCTCATCTGGAAGATTGTATTTCACAGAGTACCAAAAGGAATAATACTTTTTTTTCCAACACAAAATACAAAGGGAACAAAAGGAGAGTTAGGGAAATGGTGGGGCTGCTGAAGGAGGAACCACTGAGTATGGCAGGGAAAATAGCAAAGTGCAGGACAATTACTTACCTGACACACCTGAGGTGCGTTTAAAGTGTAACTAAGGTTTAAATGAAGTGTACCCCTCAGTACTCCTTGAGTGTACACCTCAGCTTCACTACTGTCTGACATGCGACAATGAGGTTCAACAGCAGTGCACTTACAATGTAATTTACAGTAGGTGTAGCTGATGTACATCTAAAAAATGTTTAATTAGGTACACCTTAGAGGTCTATACTTGACGTGTACACCTCAACCTGAGGGTCTGTTAGAGCTGTAGCTGATGTGTGTCTAAAAATTCTAATTAGTTACACCTCCACGACAGGTGTATTTGTGGTGCACATGTCGATATGGTCAGTCTAACTGTAATATACATGAACTCTACATACAAGGCAAAAGTCCTGTCTAGATGAAACAGTAAATACTATTGGCTTAATTTACTAATTGTAAGCTGAATTTGAAAGTATTAACAACGAGGAAGTTCTCTACACTTTTATCTCCAGCCTCATTACAGGAATAGATAAAACAATTAGGAGTTCCTGCATTAAATAGATAGTGCAGTGTCTACACGAACAGCATTCAAAAGACATTTCATTTATACATTTATTATGGGAAAAAATGAACCTTACAAACAGCACAACAACAGCACTATGGAGTTACAGGCCCTTATCACCACCACCTCCATTAAATAAAAGAGATACACACATACAAAAACTGTTGTGCTTAATGAGATCTTGCCACTTTTGCAACATGAACAAACTGTTCTTATAAACAAGGAATTGTCTTACTCTGAGAAAATATTGGTTATTTTGCAAGCAATTGCCGAGCGAAACATAAAATCCCAACTGCTGCCTGAGATCACACTGCCACCTAACCAGGACACACTGCAAGGGAGTTCAGCTATCAAAACAGTCAATGGGTGTCCCTACAGGTCAAAAAGATCCACTCAGTAACACAAGACAGATGCTGAGGTGTGGTTGAGGTGCATATGGCTAAAAGTCAGATTTCTGAGGTGTAGATGATGTGTATTGTATACTGCTACATGTTAAGTTTGTGATGTGCTGTTGAGGTGTTCCCTAAATGTTACGTTTTGAGGTATAGTAGAGGTGTATACTCCTACATGTAAAGTTTGAAAGATGCAGATGAGGTGTATGTCACTAAAAGTACTAGTCTATAAGGTGCAGATGAGGTGTTTATAAGGTGCAGTTGAGGTGTACTCATTAATTGAAAACTTCAGAGATTACCTTTGAGCACAAGTGCTCATTTACAAAGGTTCCACATTAAATACGTAGTCACAAAAACATTACAATAAGCAGTTCCACAGGAAAATTTAGTTGAGTCAGGCTCATGGCACTTAAGGTAGAACAATTACATACAGTTTTGAAAAAGAATCCATACAGTTCATTGTATAAAAAGTCACAGGTTTTGTACAGAGAGAAACCAAATAAAACGGTTTAATGGTTACATATGCACTGGACTGGTAAGACAGATAGAAAAGTTATCTTATCCTGATTAAACTTGGGGAGATTCAGTAGTGTGTTAGGCAATTTGTTTAACCAGTTAGCGGCCCTGACAGAAAATGACCAGTTGCCCAGCTGAGCATGCCGGAAAGGAGGTCTAAGGGCATTCCTGGCCATGTTCCTGGTGTTGCATTGGTTGGAGACAGTGTTGAAGCAATTTGCTAAAGCAAGGGTGTTAGTCCCAAGAGCACCTTTTGACTAGCAAACAGGTCAGGAGCTTTATTCTACTGGGTAAAGGTAGCCAGTTAGTGAGTGCATAAAGGGTAGCAGATGTGACAAACCTACCATCCGTGCCCAAACCAGCACCCCTCACAGTCGTGTTGTAGATCTTCACCTGTGTCTGTCCCTTCTACATGTCCCCGTGCCCACACTTGACCCTGTACAAAAGTGGTACACCCTGGACACCTGGACACTGTCTGAACCCAGTCAACAGTCCCCTGGATCAAGTCAAGGCTGACTGCTTGAACCCAGGTGAAGTGTGTGTTCTGTCTTTAACAAAATTCATTGCACCTCTTTCCCTGTATCGAAATAAGCCTCCTCAGAATGACAGGTGCCCCAGAGGTCACAAACCTATCCTTTTTATGTAAAATGTACGAACCAGTCTGTATACTGTTATAAATAATAAGTACTTTATTTATCCACTATATTTACATTAGTCAAAATAAAACAAAAGTGCTCACAAGAAAACACATGGAAAATAAAGGATTTAAACCACAAAACACAAACTTAGCTTTCCTATAGCTAGCTCAAACTTACAGATGAACACATAAAAAGAAACATGTAACCCTGGTGCTAGGCATCTAAAGAGCTACACTACCCCTGCCTTGCAGGCCTGAACAAGGCTGAGGGGCCTGGGTTCTTGCTATACTTTAAAACTGGTTCTTTCCCAAGAATAACAAATTGTGTAGTGCCTCCACCCAGAGTATACTTACGTGGGCTAGAATAAAACTGGTACAACCCTCTGGGACGCTGTACCCACCACATTACTTTAATGCACCAGGGGTAGTGTAGCTCTTTAGATGCCTGGCACCAGGGTTACATGTTTCTTTTTATGTGTTCATCTGTAAGTTTGACCTAGCTATAGGAAAGCTAAGTCTGTGTTTGTGGTTTAACTTCCTTTATTTTCCATGTGTTTTCCTGTGAGTATTTTTTTTTGTTTTGGCCAATGTGTAAATATAGTGATAAATAAAGTAGTTATCATTTATAACAGTATACAGACTGGTTGCACATTTATTAGCTCATATCCTTGTTATTACTATGTTAATCCACACGTGTGCACTTATCTACAATTGTGTAATTGTAAACCTATTATGCCTTGTATCGTTATTTTGTCCTAAAATTGTCTCACCTTATGCTTATGTTGTACTGCATGGCTCCTGACCCTTTATTCTATGTAAATGTCATCTCTTTATGTTGTTCTGACCCCAGGTCTTGCCTGAAATGTATTACACAACTCCTGACACTGTGCTCTATGTAACTGTTATCTCCCTTGTTGTTGACCTCCCGGTGCGTGCCTGAAAATAGTCACTTTATGTCTAGCGCACCTACCCGGTTATCAAAATATAAATAAAATAAATAAATGCCACCCCAAACATGACCTGATTACATTTCCCCACATTTCAGACATTTGGTTGAATTGTTGACTCTGTACTAATAATATGCTCATGACACAGGTATATGCAAAAACATCAAACAACAATTTATTTACATGGGGAAGGGTTAGGAGCAGGGAAATTGGATGTAGAGGTTAAGCTATTTACAATTAATTGGTATTGGTATTTGGTTTAGATTGGCATGAAATCACAATAATCATTTAGACTTTACCCTTAGGCATTAATCATAGTGGCCACCCACCAACCTCTGAGGTATTCAGATTCCTGATGCTGTCTAAGTTAGCTGCCCTTGAAAATATGACACACTTATTTAAACCCACACTGGTACCAGTCCCAGAAATGCATTAGGACCCTGCAATCCTATACTTTTAACCTGGGTGCCCAGTACTAGAGTTCTTAAAGATGCAGGCCTGTTGTTCAGTGTAGTTGCCATTGGCCATCTAGTTGGGGGCCTTAAAGAAATAAGCAGATTAAACTTTAAATTGTACTTTTGAACACATTGACTGTAAATTGTAGAACTGGGCAACACTCTGAACTATTTACATGTCCCACCAATAACACGGTTAGTCCCTGTGTACTCACTGTTTAGAAGTCCTCATCGGTAAGTCACAATCAAACTGTACAAGGCAGAATTACAGTAGGTGATTTCAGCAGGTGGGCTCTGACTCCGGAGGCTAAGTTGCAGGCAAATACTAACAGCCAGGTAACCCATTTCTGACTGCAGGACCTTGCAGTTTTGCAGATGGACACAACACTTTAACTTCTTTTGGCAGTGCCCTCTCTGGGCTAAAATCACTCACCGGAAAGACCAGGCTGGGACTAGGGCCAGCACACTTCAAACCCCACACCTGGGCTATGCCTGTCAGGGCAAGTGCATATGGCAGCACCATAGGTGCACACTACTAGGTTGTATCCCAGACCAATCTAATGGATGCATTGCATTCAGCACATTTATCAATTTAGCACATTTATTAATAGCACTTTCTATGCTTGCTCACAGTCCCTTTAACCATGAGCCAGCGTGACCACTATGGTCCTTTTAGCTGTTAAATGCAGACTTTCCACAGATGGGTGCTTTCTCCCTAAGGTTAGGGTGACCAGTTGCACACAGTCCATACCAGACCAATTCACTGTACTTTGATGTGGCAATTCAAACAGTTACTGTAGCTTCTCCCAAGCATGGATCACAAACCTCAGTCCCTTGTGGCTCTGCTGGCGTTAGCAGCTTCAGCTGGACATTTACACATATCAACATGATCAACAAAGTCCTCTTTGCTGTTCTGGCATTAGCAGCTCAATTGGACAAGTACTAGCCTCCCAGACAATGTCAGGAAGTTCTACATGCTCTGGGTGCTCCCTTCCAGTCCTGTAGGCACTTGCAGAACAGTCACATTCTCAAATACTGGACCCTTTTCTGGTCACTTACAACAAATGTCCACCTTTCTCAGTATTAGACAGATGCTAGGGTGCAGACAGACAGTCACATTCATTAATTTCTGGGCCTTGCTTTGCCCCTTGCAGACCTCTCAAGCTTGTTCTTGTAAGTAGAGATTTACTGTCTCAGAAGGATTTTCAACACTTTCCTTTTCTGAAAGTTATAGGCAGTTCTTCAGCACTCTCACTGCTGAGGCAGAAGCATTTCTTGCAGCTCTCTCACAACTGCATGCAGATGCTGGCTTCTTCCCACATTTTCCCAATGTGAAAGGGACAAAGGCTAGCCCATGGAGGACAATCTCTGTCAACCCCAGGCTAGCGACTGTTGCTGATTGCAGCCACTTGCTTCTCTGGCAGAAGATGAAAAGCCCCCCTGTGGAGAGGCTCACATTGAATTACCAAGCCCATTTGTTTAGCTGGGGCCTGAGCCCACACCCTGTGGGGGCTCCCACTTGAACTCCTGCTCAGCCTGGAAAACATTGTCTTTATGGAGTCCTTCTGGGGCTCCTCATTGGCTGAGACTACTTGTTGCACCCATTGAGACTGGCTGAAAGCATTTGTCAGTCCACAAAATGAATATTCATTAGCCTCACTCAATGCACAATAGCCCTCTGATTTGATGCCTGAATTAGGTCCCTGCATTTCCAACACAAGCATTTGGCAATGTCCCACAAGTCTCTGACACTGTCCCAAGAATCCCTGCACAAAAATCCTGGCTTCCAATTGACTGCTTCTGTATGAACATTGCTGCTGACCACACAGACCCTTTACAGTTTTAACACAGTCCCAAATATAAAGTTCTGGTGCAGCCAGGATAATTACTTTATTTATATCTTTGCCCCACAGTGCAAAAGCCATAAAAGTGCCCTTTGAGCACTTCCCAGTTCACTTTGATTCAGTCTGTGACCTGTTACTGCTGCCGTAATACAGTGCCCTATGTAGCAGACAAGCAAACCATCTGAGTCCCATGTTACAGACTGGTGCAGCCAGTATATTCATTTTATTTAAATTATATTCCCCTTAGCTAATAGCCCCTATCTGTGCCCTTTCAGATACTGCGTATGGTTTACATTTATATACAATATTTTTAAAGCTCTTTTAGGTCCCACAATGATGCAGATCTCAGTCAGCCCCAGGTGGGGTGGGACCACAGGGAATCCATTTTTGACCGTGATTATGATCGATGCATGCATGCCTAAACACTTTATTTGCAATAAAACCCCAGCTCCTCTTGCACCTGTATCAGGTCTCTGGTCCCCTCACAACCATTATTTATTTTAGGACTGGGACCACACAAGAGGGACCGCAGATGCCGTAGCTTGTGGCTGGAAACTTGGGGCACCCTTAAGCACAGACAACGTCCACCCAGCTGTGAAGGATGGGAGGGAGAAGGTGGTAGCTCCACAAAACTCCAATTGCCCAAACAAGGGCAAACAAAGGACTTGAGCTCTTGGAGCTTTAGGTGCACCTTTCTGGACCTGGGCTGTGGTGGTGAAATGGGGACACATCTGGGGACCCATTGAGCATAAGGAGGCAGACAAGAACAAATGGTTATGTGAAGCACACATTAAGCATGTGGGCTTAATGTTGTTGCCACCCCTTTAAGAGCACTTAGAACTTGCATGTATCAAACTCTTGCACTGCCTGGCAGTGCCATGTATGCCTGTCAGTCAGAGAGATTTGTCAGTCTAGGGCTAGAGCTCATGAAGAGAACATCTGCAGTACAGCAAATAAGTCTGCCTGCCTTATTCTTTATTTTGTCGTCCGACTAGTTATTCACACAGTCCAGATGGGGTCCTCACCAGCAGCACCTGCAGCAACCGAAGGGTCTGGCAGACCACAAAGAAGGTAAGGGGTCTTTAGTGGTGGACCATACAAAAACGCCACACATATAAGGTAAGCCCCATTTGGTGGTGGTGGGGTATTGCAAACAGCCTCCTGTCTTGAAAGAACTCAAACCTGCAGCTGTGTTCTCTAACTGATACGTATACAGCACACTCACTCCATGTCTCTACCTCTCATTCTGAACATATCTGACTTACAGAAAACCCTCAGAACTTAACCATGCACATCAAAGAAAACATTGTGTTTGACAAGGACGAAATGAAAGTTATCATAAAACAACATATATTTAAACTTTATCAAATGTATCAACTTCCATATTCGTCAGGAACAGATAAATCTTACTACTGCCCCTCCTTGTGAATCAGTAGCTAAACACCAGACCCATTTGCCTGCATGTGCAATGTTTGGAATTTGACCTGACCTTACAGTATTTTCTCATTAACTACATGAGAACATTCATTTTCCACCCAGGTCTCCTTTCATGTTTTTTTATTTTTTTTTTTATTTTAGTCTTTGGTAACTGGGTAAGGCCAACTAGGCACAAGTGCCTGTTTTCAGTGGTGACCTGGGAGCACTGGACGGTTAAGTAACTTGCTCAGAGTCACACAGTATGCAAATGGAGGTTGTGAGAATCAAACTCAGGTCTGGTCTGTTGGATGTATCAAGTTCGTTCACACCTCATTCCTCTAACCTCTAGGCTATACTGCCAGCCCAACAACAGGGACCTTGATTATCAAACCTGAGAAATCATCAGATAATGAGACATTAAAATTCCAATTAGGTAATCATATTGAAGCATAAGTATGTCATACCTCCCTTCCCAAGTCTGTTGCTGGCACTGTGTGACTACACCACACTGTGATTGCATTGGCTATGCTATGCCATCTGATGGGACAGTTAACATAGAAACAGAAGAACATAGCATGTGACAGCAGGAAAAGACTGAGGTTCATCGAGTCTGCCCAAAGTTTCCCATGACATAATGTCACTCTGGGGACTTACCTTCTCCTCTTCAGCTCATTCTTCCCTACTCCTGTGCTTGGAGTGGAGCTTGTATTCTGTGCCCTTACTCTGTCCCACCCATGTTTGAAACCATCCACAGTCTTTGAGTCCACTACCTCAGCAGACAGTCTGTGCCATGGCTCCACCACCTTTCAGTAAAGTAGTATTTCTCACATCCTCCTGAAGCTCCCACCCCACAGTTTCTATTCATGCCCACGTGCCATTGAGCTGGTGCTCCTATTAAATAGTTCTGTTTGGGGCACTCTGTTTATGCCTTTCAGGAACTTAAAATTTTCAATCATATCCCCCTCTCTCTTCTGGCCTCCAGTGAGTGTATGTTTAGCACTGTCAGTCGATCTTCATAGGAGACCCCTGGAGCCCTGTATCATCTTCGTTGCGCTTCTCTGCATGGCTCTAGCCTGTCCTTGTGCTTTCTTAGGTGAGTGTTCCAGAACTGGACACACTATTCTAGGTGTGGCATCACTAGGGATCAATAAAGGGAGGATCACCTCCCTGCTTTTATGCCTCCTATACACCCCAACATCTTGCTTGCTTTGCTGCAGGCTTTGGTTGCACTGGCTTGACTGTTTTAGAGTGTCGCAAATAATGATTCCCAGGTCCCACTCTTCTGTAGTGTTACTTAAGTTTAACCCCATTTAGCCAGTACTCTGTCTAGGGTTACCTTTCCCAGGTGCATTACCTTGCACTTCTTTGCATTAAACTTCAGCTGCCACACATCTGACCATCTCTTTAGCCTTGGAGATCATGTTGTAGTTCTTAACTCCGACTATGCTAGCCACCCTTGGCAAAATTTAGCGTCATCAGAAAAGAGGGCAGCTACCATGGATTCCTTTGCCAATGTCACTAATGAACATGTTGAAAAGGCCCAGGCCTAGGACCAATCCTGTGGTACCCACCTGAGAGCTCCCTTCTTTGACCTCATCCTGTTGACAATGACCTCTGCTGCCTTCCCTTAACTCATTATCTCCTTGGTGGCCATTTTGTGTTGTTAAGCAATAGATAGCTCAAACTTTATATAAAGCTATTGGAAGTGATGAGTTTTAAGCCAGTTTCCCACCCACCTATGTCCTTTGCTGTACCAAAATCCTCCGACTTCAACAGGCACCTATGTGGCACTGAGTTGAATGCTTTACTGAAATCAAAGTAAAGGAGATCCACCACATGGCCCCTGTCCAGCTCCCTTGTCAGCCAGCTGAAGAGACAGTAAGGCTGGCCTGACATGACCTCTCTGCCACGAGTTCATCAGCACTGGTATTTTGTGAACCCTTCCTATGTTGGATGTGCAGATTGCACCTCAATTCAGTCAGGGTAGTGTCTGTATTTAGCCGAGAATCAGGGAGCATGACCATCCAGGAGTGGAAGTTATGAGAGAGGTGGAGGACAAACAGGAGGTAAGTATCTGATGTAAATCTGGAAAATCCCATGGTCCCAATGGTATCCACCCTTGGGTAAGTGGAGTTAAACGAGGTGCTGATATTTTACAGGACTCCTAACACCTGGGATACTGCTAGAGAACTGGAAAGCACCCAGTGGCATACCCATATTTCTTAGGAAGGTCAGACCCAGGTGAACCTTGCCTTGGAGCTTGGCAAAGTGTTTAAGACAATCATAGATGATGTGGTGGTTCAGCACATGGATGGAAATAGGCTGCTCTCTAGTACACAACATGGTTTCACCACAGGAAGATCCTGCCAAACAACCTGATTGTGTTGTGTAAGGGGTTACACGGGGATGGATTGGGCCAAGCAGTGTATGTAGTCTATCTAAAACTTCTTCAAGGCCTTCAACACTGTTCCACAGAAAAACATATGGAGAAAGAGCACACTATGGAGACCCAAAGTGTACAGGAGGTGGGTGACAAAAGAGGTGTGGTGGGTGGTCTCCATTCAGAGTGAAGGATCAGCTAAGAGATGAACCTCAGGGGTCAGGGCTGTTGGGTCCATTGCTCATTAACATTTTTATTAATAGTGGAGAGGATCAGTGGCAGACTGCTGGAGATTGCTGATGACCCTAAATTGGCAAGAAAAGTAGACAGCAGAGAGGCGATAAACTACGGGGACCTGTACACATTAGGGCATAGGGTGAGAAATGGTGGCTTTGAGTTACTGTGGGGAAGTGCAAGGTACAGCACCTAGTGGTAAGAAATGTGCATTTCATATACAGCCAAAGAAAATGATGTAAGGTATTTTTCGACATAATTTGAAGCCAGCCAGACAGTGTTCTGTTGCAGTCAAGAAAGCAAATACAATGCTGCAATGTATTAGGTAGTGGGTGGGAACAGGTAAAGGAGGTTCCTTCCCTGTACAAGGCCTTGGTTCAACCATCGTGGAGTACTCTGTCCATTTTTGGTCCACAGTACAGAAATGACATAGAAGTGAGCGAGAGAGTACACCATAGGATCAGACTTAGGAGGCAAGAGCTAATACAACAGGCTGGAAATACTCAGACTGTTTAGCGTAGAAGAGAGAAGGTTGAGAATAGACATGATCATGGTTTCTGAATACTAAAGGGACAGATATGGAGGACTACACAAAGATGGTTGAGATGAAGAGTACAAGCAGTTACACAGGTCTGCTGCTGAGACTGAAGAAATCCTGATACCAGAACTAGCACAGCCAGTCCAGTGCAATCAGAATCAGGGAGGACCTATCCCACTACACCTTGAGTACAACCTTGTGGTCTAAGGGAAATGAGGGGAAGTCATACAGGAGGTCTTGTGCCCTGGACTGAAATAATGCATCTCAGGCAGAGTACCTAGTGAAGGAAATGGGCACACTACTGTCTCAGCTTCTCATTTTCCTGGAAGCCAATAGATCCACTGATAGTCTTCTCAATACTGATAACACCTTGGACACCACCTCAGAGTGCAATGTCTACTTGTGGGATGCCTCTCTCTCTCATGACTGAGCATGTCTGCCAGTTGGTTGTTTGCTCCTGTGACATGGACTAACAGATCCATGTGCAAGGATTAAGCCAGAGACCATGTCTAGAATGCCTCCTGACACAGAGGGAAGGAATCTGTATCACCATTGTGGATCATGTTGACCTGGACCTCTCAGAGAACCAGCAGAGTGAACTCCACCAATGCCCAGTCAACAGCATGGAGTTCTAGCAAGTTGATATGGAACTCAGACAAACTCAGTAACCAGAATCAGTGCACTCTGTGGTCCTGAAAATGTCACCCCAGCCCACTAACATTGCATCTGTCATCAAATTGACAGAGGACAAATGAGATGCTCTCTGAGAGGTTTGAAGGGATAACCACCAACGGATGGTGCTTAGCATTGCCTAGGTAAACAGAACTGGTTCGTTCAGGGCTACATGTGACTGGCACCCCAATTCCCACTGAATAGGCTGCATGCAACAGTGGGATTAACACAACACTGCTGTGTCAGAGGCCATTAAGGCAGAAGCCGGAGGAAATCCCAGGCTGGATTTAATTTCCCACCATGAAATGATCAGGCAAGGAAGGACAGGTCCTCCATTCTGTCTGAGGCAGACAAGCTCTGGCTTGGTGGAGTCAAGCTCTGCTCTATTGAAATGAATCACCTGCTTTGGGGTGAGTACAGACTTGCCAATACTGACCATCCAGTCAAGATCCCAGAACATCTGGGAGGTCAGATCCCTGAACCACTTTACAGACAGCAGTGATCTCCCTATGATGAGCCCGTTATCAAGGTATAGAATTACTAGTCCCTTCTGCACCTGAGAGAGGCTCTCTGATTGGCAGACACTTGGTAGACATCCTGGGTGCTGATGACAGGCCAAACAAAATTGTTCTGAACTGATACAGGGTTCCCATCTGTCCACCAGAAAGTTAAAGCAACGCCTATGTGGCAGACAAACTGGGATTTGGAAATACACATCCTGGAGGTCTAAGGTGCAAAATCCGTCCTCTGGCTCTACTGACAGGTCTGGTGTGGAGTCATCATGCAAAGCTTCAAACAGTGAATAAACTTCCATTTAGGTGCAAGGAAGTATCACAACACAGACCCCTGCTGAGCTTGTTTTTGGGGACAGGCTGCACTGTGTACACATTAAGGAGTTGGAAACCCCACTCAGAGCAAGGGAGAGACTTCAGTGACAATGTGACTTCCAGTGGCAATGAGCACCAAGGGTGGGTCTCAAATTCCAGAGACCTGATCCCACCACTTCCAGGACCTATTTGTCCACAATAACAATGGGCTACTGTGGCAGGAAGTGGTAATGTTGGCCCTTGACTGGGAATTGCAGTAGAATTTGGAAAAGAGATGAATGAGGCCCTCAACCTGTAACTTTTTCCTTTTGTGGTGGCCCCCTACTAAAAACTGGCCTCCAGAGCAACCACTTCTATTGTCCTTGCACTGACCTTAACTTCCCAGTTTATTGGAGGGCTGGCTTGGGTGGCTGGTGCTGTTGATACTACTGCCTCTGCTGCTGCTGATCTTGTATGCCCTGACAGGATCTGCAAAATGAGCCTGCAGCAGGTGGCCTGGGGTTGAGCTAATGCTTGGGGCCATTGCTGAAGTGGGTTATTAAGAATAACATTGGACTTCCTAATGTATGCAAGGTGACCATTGACCCCCCATCCATCTTATCATCTGCATCTCCACCCCATTTCCTCCAGCTTAGCCAGCAGGCCATCGTGGGGTACCTAATCAAACATGTTGCTGAAGTCTAGAAAGAGGATATCCAATAGCCTACCCTGGTCCAGGGAACTCATCATCCAGTTGTAGAACTCCACAAAGTTTGTCTGACACAGTCTTCCTGAGATGAAGTCATGCTGCCTATCATCCAGACACCCCATTTGCTCCAGTAACCCCAGCCTTTCCTTGACAATACCCTCCATCATCTTTCCATCACCGATGTCAGGCTAATGGGCCTGTAGTTCCCCTCCTCTCTCTTTTTTTTATTTAGTTGTTTAACCAGGTATAGCACACTAAAGCTTTTTACAGGATGCATCATGTGGAGCACAAGGAGGTTAAGTGACTTGCTCAGGGTCACACAGTATGCAAGTGGAAGCTGTGGGATTCAAACCCAGGTCTGGTCTGCTGGATGTCACCAGATTTGCAGCTCAGAGCCTTAGACCAATACACTATACTGCCTCATACCCCTTGACCCCACCTTGTGGACAGGCACAACATGGGCCACCCTCCAGTTGTGGGGTACCCGCACTGTCTTCAGAGAGATGTGAAAAGCTCTGCCAGGGGGCCACAGACATCAGCCAGTTCCTTCAGCACCCTGGGATGTATTTCATCAGCCACAGTGTTTTCTCCATCTGAAGGAACCTGAGGCTTTCCTCACCCTCTTTACCAGGATTTCAGCCTCCTGATCCTCCCCTTTGCTACCTGTACTGCCAACCTCCCACCTGATGGTGCTGGCCCCTCCCTCCCAGACCCATCAGGGCTCTCGATCTCTAAGGGTCCCACCTTCCTCTGGTTTGTGTCCTACCATGCAGATGTAGCCCACCATCCTCCCTGGTAAAAACTGAGGCAAAGTACTCGTTTAGAACCTCGGACTGCTCCCCCGCATCCTGTGCATCCCTCCCCTGTGCTTATCCTGCTGATCTGCCCCTGACTTTCCTTTTTCCCACTACGTATCTAAAAAGCCCTTGTCCCCCTCCTTGGCCAAGGTTTGCTCCTTCCTCTTAGTCACTGTCACCACCCTGGTGACCTCCCTCCCACATCAAGTTCACTCATCCGGATCCTTTCACTCCTTGAGCACTTGAAGCACCTATAGACTACCTTCTTATCCTCACCGCCTCCTGAACCTCCCAGGTCCACCAACAGGGTTTTCTGGCTTCACTGAATTTGCCTCTCTCTTACACAGGATCTGGTAGCCTCCTGTACTACCCTCCTAATGATCTCCCACCTACTGTCAGCATCCATGTCTGGCCTTACTCCATCAAATCAATCAATCAAATCTTTATTTATTCAGGCGAACATCGTTGAGCACAGCTCATTTGCAAATGGACCTGATAAGGTCAAGGTTAATAATTGATACATATACAGATATAATCAAAACACTTATATATACAGTAGAAAAAGGCAGAAATTGATTAAACATAACAGTACAAGGTAGGACAATGAAAGCAGACTACAGACTAATATATACAATACATATCAACTATGGAGGTATCACGCATACAATCAACACATGGCACCCAGAACTTCCAAGGTTCCTGGGCAGGCCAATGTGAACAAGGAGACACAGTGATTGAGTGACTGAGAAATGGTGATCACAGCTTCTGGTGAGTGACAAGGTAGGAAGGGGTATGAAGGACTAGAACAGGGGCTGGGGCTAGTAAAGAGGTGTGTAGGAATGATAAGGCTAAGGTAAGGGCCAGGAGTGAGTGGGTGAGGAATATAGCAGGAGTTGAGAGATCTGTGGAGATAAATTAATGGGAACAGAAATGTGATAATGTGAAGGCTGCCTGAAAGGGAGATCAGTGGAGATAAGTTATAGGGAAGTGGATTGCCAAATTAGGGTGTCTGACAGAGGGAGAGGTTAGGAATGTGAATAAATTAGAACTTGTGGAAGCAGTTGCATTTATCTGGGAAGAGACTTAGGTAAAGATGTTTGAAGGATGCTAATGATATCCAGTTAAACAGCTTCAGGGTCTTTTGTAAGGTATTCCATGATATAGCTAGAGTATAGCTGATAGCAGATCTCCCATGCCGGTGTTGACTTTAGGCACCTTGAGCATGATGAAGTTGTGGCTTCTTAGTGCATAGGTACTAGCTCTGGCCTGAGTGAAGCAGTCTAGAATATAGTTTGGAAGCTTCTTAGTCAATGCTCTGTAAATCAAAATGCAGCATTTCTGTTTCTTCTGAGATGTAGGGACGTCCAACCACGGCAGCATAGAAAGAGCAGTGATGAGTGTTAAGTGGAAGATCTGTAATGAACCTTAGTGCTCTGTGGTATAGTGTGTCCAATTTGCTTAAGTAGGAGATGGGGCAGTGACTGTAAGGAAATCTGCATAGTCAAGCACTGAGAGAAATGTGGCCTGAACCAACCTCATCTTGGAGTCTCTGGTTAGGAAGTGCCTTATTCTGAAGAATAGACCAAGTCTTTGGCGAAGCTTTTAGAAGTTCTTCAATGTGAACTGTGTAGTCAAGCCTACTATCTATCCACACCCCAAGTACTTGAATTTTCTACATAGTCCAGGTTTTCTCCTAGGATAGTGGATAGCTGGGGAGGTTGTTTAGTAAGGAGGGACTTGTACGGCTTTGGTTGGAGAACAGCATTGCTTTTGTTTTCTTTGCATTTAAAAGAAATTTTTTCCAAAGTTGATGTTGTAATAAGAAGAATTCTGCTTGTAGAATTTCACGTTGTATAGCGATGGGTTGCTGACATATAAAACAGTGTCATCTGCAAACAAGTGAACAGTGGCTCTGGTAAGATTTGAATCAATATTATTAATATAAATGGCAAAGGATAGGGCCCAGAATAAAACCTTGTGGAACTCCTCTTAAAAGAGGTTTTAGTGGAGAAAGATCACTTTCGGCTTTCACTTGTTGTGTCCTTCCGTGAGGTAACACCTAAACCATCTAAGGGAGGATGGATCCAGGACTATGGAATGCAAGGAGGAAAGTAGCAGTTCATGGTCCACCGTGTCAAATGCCTTGCTTAGATCTAGGAATACAGCACAAACACTATTTTTTATCCAATTCAGTTTGCCAGTCATTTGTAACTTTAGCCAGTGCAGAAATAGTACTATGCCTAGCTCTAAACCCAGATTGTGCTGGATTTAGAGATTCGTTTCTTCAAGGTATTCTCTTAGCTGGATGCTCACTAATTTTCTAGCAGCTTGGATAGCACTGGAAGGATAGATATTGGTCTATAATTGTTGAGCTCCATGGGGTCCCCTGATTTCAATAGGGGAAAAACTTGGGCTGTTTTCCACATAGTAGGAATAGAACCAGATGTTAATGACAGATTAAAAGATGTGTTAAAGGAACTGCAAGGGTATGTATAGCAATCTTTAGAAAGTAGGGGTCGAGGAGTCTGCACCTGCACTTTTTGATATCCAACTGCGAGATTAGATCCTCACTTGTTTCAACAGAACTGGTTTGAAGGAGAAGGAGGAATCAGGTCTCTGAGACCCTGTGTACTGGGAGCTTAATTGTGCATGTAGCAGGTTAGCTGGAGGTATCAAATGCAAGGCCAGTAGTTGTAAAGTGGTTATTGAATGCATCCAGTATTTCCAGCCTGTCTGAAATTATGCCCTCACTGTGATGCATTTGGATTGGTAGTGAGGTGCTTGAGTCTTGCCTATTATACCCTTAATGGTGCTCCAGAACTTGGCGGATTGTGGCAGGAGGAGTCGAGCTCAGCCCTATAATAGGCAGCCTTGCATCCGTGACTTTCCTAGTACAGTTATTTCTGGCTTTCTAAATATCGTCCAGTCATTTGGGTTTTGGTCTTCCTCGCTTTTTCCATAGCTTATCTCTCCCAACAGTGCAGATTTAAGGTCAGCTGAAAACCAACGGCAAGATTTGTTTTTATTCGAACACAAGTGATTGGTGCATGAGTGTTAAGGGCACCTAGTATTATGCTGTTTAACACCTGATGTGCTTTTTCCACAGAGTCTGCTAGGTAGAACTCTTGCCATCTGGTAGAATGATTTAGATCATGCAGATAAGCCTCAATATTGAAGATTTTCTTGGATCTCCTCAGAAGGAATTTAGCTGGGGCATTGGTTTGTTGGATGATCTTACTCCAGCAATAAGGCAGTGGTCACTTATATCACTGAAAAGCACTCCAGTGTGCGTGAATAAGTGGGATTTATTCACCAGTATGATGTCGAGTAGTGTGCTGTTGCTCAGGTTCTTTTGTTGATTCTTGTTGGTTCGGTTATCAGTTGTGAGAACCCATATGTGTCACAGAATGATACTAAAGGTGCTGCAGCCTTGGATAGCCAATTTAGGTTTAGATCACCTAGAATTATGGTTTCTTCAGTACCTGACTTGAATAAATTCCCAAGTGGTTTAGAAGCTTGTAATCAGCTGAGGGGGCCTGTAACAGCCAATTAGCTGAAAAGCTGCCTTGTTGAAGAGAGCCACTCTGAGGGATAGACATTCAAATTCTTTGGACGTGGATGTTGCATCTGAGCAGGTTACAGTTATACTGGATTTTACATAAATAACCACTCCCCGCCCTGGTCTGGCGATCCGCTCTGAATATTTGGTAATTGGGTAAATTTATGTCCCTATCTGCTGTGGTGGATTTGAGCCAAGTCTCAGACACCACTAGAAAGTCTGACAGGTATGGGCAACCAGGCTTGTATCAATGTAAGCTTTTAGGAGGCTGCGGGCATTGATATGTATAAAGCTTAGACCTTTGGCTGAGGCTAAGTCTGCTGGTGAGGTAATGCACTCAGGAGGGCCTGGGTTAATTTCCACATTTCCAATACAGATCAATAGAAAAATAGTAGATTCATAAGGGCTTCAAGAGATAAGATGAGGGGACTGTCTTTGGCCCTCCTTTTCATATTCAGGGCCTCTGTTTAGAGGTATTCCAATCGAGGATATGGATTCGTGCCAACTCACTGAATAGCAAGCAGGTGGACAGGCGTAAGGGAACTGTATACCCAATAATGGAGCACCGAGCAAAACGTAGACAGGGTAGTTTGAGTCCCTTCATGGAGCTTGACCCACTGATTGTGATGTGGCATAGGTTAGGGCATAAATGAGGATCGGTCCTTCTTCAATAAAGGTGAAACAGAGAGACTAGAAAAATGAGTTGCATTCTTTAATGTGGTAGTGACCGGAGGTATCATTCTCGTTGAACACCATGAACAATAGGGAAAGAAGAAGAGGAGGAAGAAGAGAGAAGAAGAAGAGGAAGAGGAAGAGGAAGAAGAAGAAGAATAATCAGTATTTATATAGCACTTTTCATACATCCAAAGCGCTTTACAAGCAATGCTAGACTGGTAGTGAAGTGACTGAATGTGTGGTGGCCATATCGCACATCATCACCCACACAGCCTGGATAATTGCATGAACGGTTTATGGGAAGGGAATGTTGGCCAGGACACCGAGGCCAAAGGATCCCCAATTATGGAAGCAGCACTGGTGACTAAATCCAGCTGGAAAGTGACAGCGTAGTTATAGGGAAAGCAGAAGAGTAGCAGTAATGAAGGGCTGCTGGTTGGACAACAAGCAGGGCAAAGAGCCTGGTTACTGGCTAGCGGTGGCAATGGGGTGGGAGATGCAATTCGGCGGAAAATGCCTATAAAATTAACACACTAGAGGGGATGGGCAGGTGGGCAAAATTTTGTGGCTTTCCATTGCTTTCCTCGCTGTCTCCCGGCTTCCTGGTCCCTGAAGGCGTAGCGATTGCTGACCGCCCGCTGGCGGGCGTGGCTCTGGTTGCTTTCGACTGAGGGCTTCAGATAGTGAGCTTGACTGGGAGAGACAGAGGAAGGCACAGTAATTAAAATTATAGCAGGAACAAGCATTCTGCTGGGCAAGGTGACAACAATTAGCACAACAAAAGGCTGTGGGGGCTGGGCGCCGTGGCGTAGGCCCACTTTAAAGTAAACCTAAAGGCTGTAATCACCTAAACACAGTTTCTCTAACAATAGCCCCACAGTTCCCTTATTCATGAAGACAGCTCTTTTTAGCAACAGTTAACAGATGGTTCAAAAACTCCAGAAAAACAGCTTTAGCAGTAAAAGTCTAAGCAATGCAAGTCAATGGAGCAAGGGGACCAATGGGATGCGAGGCCTTGAGGCGCCCACCTTCCGATTGGTTTGCGGCTTTCCCGTACCTTCCTCGCTGTCTCCCAGGCTTCCTGGTCCCTGAAGCGAGCGCGGTTGCCGACCGCCCGCTGGCGGAGTGTGGCTCGGTCCGCTCGACTGAGGGCTTCAGACAGGGAGCTTTGACTCCATTAAGGATCCTTCACATCCCCTGAAATCAGTTACCATCATCTTTGTGAGGCTTTTCCCCGCCTAGGTCCAGGAAAAACAGACTGTGGCAATGGGTCCCTCACCTCCAAGCCCCTAATCAGGGTCATCGTTCACCGGGACTACATCCAGTGTCCTGGCCTCCTAGTCGGCTCCCCCACCTGCTGAGTCAGGAATGTATCCTGCAAGACATCCAGCAAACTCTGCTCCTTGGCCACTGGGGTGTCATAGTCCCCTAGTCTGTTCCTGGCATGTTTAGGTCCCCTATCACCACTACCCTTCTCTTCCCCAATCTACAGTGACCCACAACATTTGCACCAAACTCTTTTCCAGAGCTTCGCCACTGCTGGGGTCTGTATACCACCCTGACTTTTACTCTCTTACCCCTGCATCAGCAAGGTGACCCAGATCACCTCCATGTTCCCCCAGTCTCCTTCATCCCTCCAATATCTATGCCATTTTGACTAACAGTGCTACCCCTTCCCTCCCCGTCCTTTCCTGAACATCGTAGCCCTCCAGGTTTAGGTCCCATCTGCGCCCTTGAGCGCCCAGGTCTCAGTGACCGCTACCAAACTACTGCCCCTCAATTAAGATCACCTGGAGCTCAGGCATCTTATTACCTGAGCTCCTGGCATTTATCAGGACCACCCTCCACCCCTTTCCCTCATCTCATTTTCCCTTGTGCCACCGTTCAGCAGCATGCCCCCTCACCTGCACCCTACCTGCTGGTCTATTTCTGTATCCCTCCAGCCCCTTAGGGAGTGGGCCCACGTTCCTCTTTTATCGTGGCCCCAGGAAAAGCCCCTTCCTGGATCCTCCCTCCTTCACAAGTTTAAACCCCACCTTTCACTGATGATCCCAGCTAGTTTCGCTTTAAGATTTCCTCCTCTCCAAATTAAGGTGGAGCCTGTCCCTAGCATACAGCCCCTTATCTTATTTATTTTATTTTTATTTTAGTCTTTGGTAACCAGGTAAGGCCACTAGGCACAAGTGCCTGTTTTCAGAGGCGACCTGGGAGCACTAGAGGGGATTAGCGACTTGCTCAGAGTCACACAGTATGCAAGTGGAGGTTGTGGAATCAAACTCAGGTCTGGTCTATACAGTCAGCCTCTATTCTCCCAGGTTGCCCCCAGCCCCACAAGGCCATACCCCTTGCCTCACACCTCCCCACAGCCACTGATTTATCTCCCTAATCTTCTGCTTGTTCTCCCCACTAGCCCTTGGCACAGGCAGGATTTCCAAGAGGAAATCGAACATCCTATGGAATGGCATACTCTGGCTAGCTCCTGAAACCTTGCTTGTATCTCTAATTCTCTATTCCCATTTATGTCATTTGTACCCAGGTGCATTAGTATGTCTGGGGACCCCCACATTCCCTTGCCAGTGAATATACCTCATGTTTGGCCGTGTGCACCATCAGGCCAGGGTGGCATTTGTTTTTATGGGACAGGTTTTACCCTCCCACTGGATGCCTCTGATCATGGAGTCCCCAACAGTAGTACTCTAACCTCCCCTTGCCTCCATGCTCACCCAGCAGGTTCCCCTCCTTCCATGTCCATCCTTACCCTTCTTCTGGTCTCTCCCTCAACCAACCCTTGCACCTCCCACAGTCAGGGTGTCAAAGGTAGCCCCCTCCCTATTGTCACTGGCCACCCCTCTACTGCCGTCCTGGGCATCATCCCCCCACCCAGTATCCTTCTTTGTATCTCTATCCCCACCCTTGACTAAGCAATCCACACTAACTGTTGGCCTATCTTGGTTCCTACTTGCTTTCGTCCCATCCTCATTCAGAGCCCCCCTACATGCTGTGCCACCCTGGTCCATACCCTCAGCCCCAATTTCTGCAGCCTCCTCCTTGTTCACCTGATCCTCCTCCTTTCCCTGCCCCCTACCTCCATTCCCTCAGCCTGTTGGGGTCCCCCCGTTGTTCCCCTTTTCCGGTCCCTGCTTCTTGCCTCCTTCTCCTTCCTATTATTCCCTGCCCTAGCTACATCCTCACCCCACACTCCTCTCCTCTACCACCAAACGTGGGGTTAAAATGATTGTGAGCCTAAGACCAGACTCCAGTGCTCCCCATCCCTTCTGCCTCACGTTCTCTCTGGACACCCCCAGATGCCTGCCTGCTGCTTTGGAAATTTCCACCTTTGGGCTCCCTGCCAGGGTCCCCATGTGCCCCTTGAGTACTTCCTTTACTCATCCCCAATGTGGGAGGCCTTAGCACCTGGTTCATCCATATAGGTGAACCCTTGCCCCTTCCTGTCCAATCGCCCCATGTCCCCCAAAACCCCAGCTGCCTTCTGATCTCCTCAACCTCCTCCCTAAGCTGTGCCAGCATGTAGCACACTGGGCAACCCCAAACTTCCAAGCCCAGTCAAGTACCAGGCCACACCACACCCTCGCTCCCACACACCCTCCCAAAGATGCCCACTCTAGTGATGTGGTCCCTTCCCAACATCATAGCAGTTTTTAGGTCAAAAACAACCCTACTGGGTTCACCAGTGGTCAGAGCTACATGTGGCTCTACAGATTTCAGAACTACCAGTTGCCTATACTTAGACAATCCCCCACAACATTCAATGTAGCTTAAACAGTCCCCACACAGCTTACAAGGTGGCAGTCCAAAATCCACTGAAATTTCTCAATGGCCACAGTCTCCTTCTAGGCCAGGCCACTCCTGTCCCTGTAGTTTTGAACAAGGCAGCTGGGCTTGTCCTTATATAGCCAAGCCGCAAGTTCAAATCCAGTGCCCTGCCCTTCGATTGGTCCTCTGCCTTCTGCTGCTTGTTTCCATCCAGCAGCCCTGCTCCAGCCCTGGCCCACCACCGATTGCAGCCACCAGGAATGCGCTTTGCCCTGGTGCCTTCTCGTGCTGCTGATGCAGCCAGCTCCTCCTGCCACCAAAGCAGCCACTGGTGCATTCCCTCTCCGACACTCCAAGCTCCTCAACCACCAATGCAGCCCCGGGTCTCAGCTCCACAATGAGACAGCTCCTCCCGGTGCAGTTTTGGACAAGGCAGCTGGGCATCCTTATGTGGCCAACCGCAGAATTCAAATCCGGCGCCCTGCCTCCTATTGGTCCTATGCCTTCTGCTGCCTGTTTTCACCCAGCAGCTCTGGCCCATCGCACATTGCAGCCACCAGGAAAATGCGTTGCCTTGGTGCCCTTCTTGTGCTGCCAATGCAGCCAACTCCTCCGCTGCTGATGCAACCTCCAGTGCTCTCCTGATGCTCCTCCTCCACGATGCACCCCTGGGTCTCAGCTCCACAAGTGAAACAGCTCCTCCGGTGCAGTTTTACTGTTAACGTCACTGCTGTTTTGAATATATATATTTTTGGGGTATGATTGGCTTTTATTATACTATACTATTTGCAAAGTGTACAAAGTAAGAAATTAAAAGTTTCATAAAATTAAAGTTTTGTATAAAACCATTACATAGTTTTACTGTTTAACTTCACTGCTGTTTTGAATATATATTTTTGTTTTCTTGGGGTATGTTGGGCTTTATTATACTATACTATTTGCAAAGCGTACAAAGTAAGGAAATTAAAGTTAGAGTTCAAGTCTCTGGAACCTGGGAGAGTTGGTGGTGAGGCACTCCTCAGTGACTGGCGACCATGCAAAGCTGGGTTGGCATTTGTCTAATACTGGCACAGTCTTGGCACACAAAGTCAATAACACAGCAATGCCTATACAGAGGGTGCCAATAGTAGGGTAATACCAAACCTGTATTACATGATTGTTCAAACTGAGAAACACCCCACCACCAATCTGCCAAGGTGCCAGAGACTCAGAGCCCTTAGTCTTCATTTACCTACTTTATATATTGTGCATGTCAACCCCAATAGATGTATTAAGGTAATTTTTGAATTTAACATATCTGTCTGTCTGTCTGTCTGCCTGCCTGCCTGCCTGCCTATCTATCTACCTATCTACACACACACACACACACACACACACACACACACACACACACACAGTATTATAATGTATTCACTTATGATACCTCAAATGAGATCTGACATCTTGGTTGCAGTGGGGTCCTGCTTCTACACTATACTTTTTCACAGTTAAGAGAAGTGAAAACAAAGAGGTCATGTGACAAGCCCCTGGTAACACAGTGAGGAAGTGGTTGTGGTGGGACTCAAACCTAGTAATTCCTGGTTCACAGTTTAATGCTTTAACATAGGAGCTAAAAACAGTGCTCTTGCATATGGCACACAATTACTTCAGCAGTGACCAGGCCAGCAGTGAGTTGCTTCATAATAGCCTAGATCCTGCAGAGTTTGCTGACTTTAGTTTCAACTAGCTGTCCCTGCAATGACACTGACCATACTCCCACCAAGCAACCCCACACCTACACACACACACACACACACACACACACACACACACTCGCTCTCTTCTCTCTCCCCCCCCCCTCTCCCTCCCCTTCCCCTCCCTCACCCCCCCTCTCTCTCTCCCTTGTTCTTTCTCTTTCAGTTCACCACACCAGTAGTGCATTCATTTTTAATTTGAAGAGTGGGGGTAGGACCAGGGGCAAGTTACAAATTATACTGTAACTACTGTTGCAGCTCATAGCAGGACTGTACTCACATGTCCTGATTCAGAGATTGATTCCTTGGCCATCCTTCCACAGATCAAGTCATCATTGGCTATCCCTTCCATTAAAGGAAAACCACACCCTCATATCATGTTAATTTTATTTATTACCATATCAAAACACAGTTATTTTCCTGTATCTGTGAGGGCTACATAGAAGCATAGAAGATGATGGTGGAAGGAGACCTGTGGTCCATCAAATCTGCCCAAGCAAGGTATCCTGGGACCTATGAGCGCGGTGGTTCTGCCCTCCTAGACACCCAGCCTAGCTCTTGCCAG
Organism: Neoceratodus forsteri; assembly: GCA_016271365.2. Lineage (NCBI taxonomy): Eukaryota > Metazoa > Chordata > Ceratodontiformes > Ceratodontidae > Neoceratodus > Neoceratodus forsteri. The sequence goes on from JADMNL010000023.1 coordinate 467,280,160, forward strand.
TGCCATGTGTTTGTTCCCAATCCTTGTCCCACCCATGCTTAAAGCCTGATACTGACTTGGTAGTCACGCCTTGGGAGGTAATCTATTCCATGGTTTCACCATCCTCTCTGAGAAGTAATACTTTCTGATGTCCCTCTTGAACACTCCACCCTTCAATTTCCACTCAAGCCTCTTGTAGTAGAATTGACATTCCTTGTAAAAGCTGCACTTCTGGCACCTTGTTGATGCTATTATGGAATTTGAAGGTCTCAGTCATATCCCTTTCTCCCTCCTAGTCTCTAGTGAGTATAATTTCAGAGCCCCAAGCCTCTCTTCTTAGATGACTTACCAAAGGCCATATATCATTTGTGTTGCCCTTCTCTGGACCACTTCCAATCTATCAATGCCCTTTCTTAGGTGAGGCCTCAGAATTGTACACAGTACTCAGATGAGGCCTCACTAATCACCAGTAAAGTGGTAGTATCACCTCCCTGTCCCTGCTATCTATCCCCTGCCAATGCATCCAAACACCCTGCTAGCCCTGCTGTGTGAGCCTTATTGCACTGACTTTGCTGCTTGAGATCATCCCTAATGATAATTCCAAGGTCACATTCCTCAGCAGAGGAGCTCAGCTGGACTCCGTTTAGCCAGTATTCTTCCTTGGGGTTGGTTCTTCCCAGGTGCATCACCTTACACTTCTTAGCATTGAAGTTTAATTGCCATATTTGTGACCACCTTTCCAACTTCTTAAGGTCCTCCATGCAGTTGTCCAACTCCTCTATACTATCCACTCTTTCACTGAATTTCATGTCATCTGCAGAGCGATGTTGCCATTAATGCCCTCGCTGATGTCACTAATGAATACATTGAAGAGAACTGGCCTCAGGACTGACCACTGAGGCACTCCACTAGTGACCTGCCTATCATTGGATTTCACCCCATTTACTACCACCCTTTGTTTTCTGTCCTTCAGCCAACTCCATACCCACTTTACTAACTGTTCTGCTATCCCAAGGTCATCTAGCTTTTTAAGAGGCATTTTTGAGGCACTGTGTCAAATGCCTTACTGAAGTCAAAGTAAAGCAAGTTCACCGCAAGACCCCCATCCAACTCCTTGGTCACTACGTCAAAGAACATAATAAGGTTCGTTTGACATGACCTGCCCATCACAAACCCATGTTGTTTGTAGTTCTGGAGGTGATTTACTTTGAGGTATTCCACTAGATCTTGCTTGATAAGGACCTCCTAAGTTTACCCACTACTGATGTGAGGCCAACGGCCTATAGTTATCTGTATCTTTCCTGTCTCCACTCTTGTGCCTCTCCCTATGCATCCCAGGCTGGAGATGGTGCATTGTAGAGTAACCAAAATAGTTTAGGGCCAATAGTGCAGACCTTATGAGGATCGGCACAGATCACTGAACACATGCTTGCTTGAGACCAGAGGGAAGAGGAAAACATGGCAGAGACCTTCGAGGGAAGAGAAACAGCATCACAGAGACCTTGACGTTCCTGAATGGAATAAACATAGTAAACTGTAAGGAACTATTAAGCACAGGAATGTTGGGCTTTAAACCAGGTGACATAAATGGAAGCTGGTGAGGTAGATTCATGAGTGATGTGTGAAAGTTTTATTTTACAGAAAGAGTGCTTGAGTCTTGGAACAGCCTACCGGCAGACATGGTGGTGGGCAAAACCATTACTGGGTTCATGTACAGCTGAGGCACAGTAATGGGTTTAACTGTTACTGGGGAGGTAGCAGACAGGGAGAGAGAGGGGTGATGCAAGAGGGAAAATCCAGTCTAGACAGTAGGTCATGAGGTAGGGTAGATAGAGTAACACTGGGCAGACTGGATGGAACAGTTGTCTTTTCTGCTGACATTGCCTACGTTTCTATGTTTATAATTGCCTCCTTTGCATTCACGCGTCATCTGTCCATACCCTCCTCAAGTGACCTGCATTTCGCGGGTCCAACACAATTTTAAGGTTTAAACCCCACTGAGCTGCACACACCCCCAGACCCGCTAATACCCCAGCTTCCCTGTTCTGCGCATGCGCAGAAGAATCAAAGTGCGGTTCTAGTTTGCGAATTCAAGATGTCCAGTGCCTGCAGACGTTGCTGAACGTGGGGAAATTCAGGCGGGAGAATGAAGATAAACCAGCAGGCAGGCAGTCAACACTAAGCTCAGTAAGCAATCTGTATTCTTTTTAGACAGGCTGCACACTACCCAAAGCTAATTCACCATGTCGTCACAATGGATGCGGAATCTGTATCACCGGGGGTTGTAATAGCAAGGTGGAGAAGCCAGATCAGCAGCGATTCGAGGAGCAGCCAGAAATTTCAGGCATCAGGAGGGAGAAAAGCGTTCTTCCACCTTCTTTCAGCACAAGTGGTCCCAAGTTTGGCCCTGTGTTCAGCCTGTGAAGAGGAACAGTGAAAGTGCATGGGGCACGATAAGTGACACACTCAACATCGGGATGACACCAGCTATGACTAAGTCTCCTGGAAAGAGCCAATCACTTTTAACTAAACAAATTTAATCTCACGGGGTTGCAGCAAGCCATGTAACCAGATTTGGTTGATTTTAATAATTTGATAATCTCAGCACCAAAATCAGCTGGCATAATCGGCTCCAAGGTATTGTTATCCTAGATTGAAATAAATAAATAAATAAAGATAATAAGCAAGTCGGATAGATCATCCATATGATCTGAGAGTAACACTCGTTCCTCAGGTAAAAAGCGCAGTAAATGTGGTGGATTTTTCCTTCTCATTCCTAGTGTCAGGGACTGACTGGGAGACACATAAGCAGCAAGCCAGCCTGTGTGTTGGCGTCACTCAGATAGATCTGGTCAGTGGTCTGAAGTAATATTCTGCCCATGCAGATTTGGGGCCCACATAAGGGTCTGTTCATCTCAGCAAATTTATAATCTGCACTGAGTAGATTAAAAATTGTACTTTAAAAGATTAATCATTTTCAAGATGCCCTTACACCCTGCTTGTAAACCCGCTCAGACACAGTGATCAGCATTCTAATTGCTGAAACTTGGGACCCATGACAATGACTGTTTTGCAAATAAAATAACAATACAGAAACAGACCTCAACAGTCCATCCTGACAGTTTCAAAATTCCATTATCAGAGGTGCTCTAGTCTCTGTATTATTTCCCAGTATCCACTACCGCTACCTCATCTTTCCATCTGATAACCCCTTTATATGTTGCTCTCCCTTTGAACTCTGCTATTGTCTTTGCCTCCACAACTTTATCTGGAAGTTTGTTCTACCTATCCACCATCCTTTTCTTAAAGTTGTGCTTCCTAATAACTTTTAACCTTCCCCATCCAGCTTGAGCATATACCTGGTGGATGCACAGTTCTGTAATTTATAAAATTAATAACTAGATGCAGAGTGCCATCTGGTGGAGAAAGTGAAGATTGTAGAATACAAGAATAACAGCCAGTCTAACATTTGGCCGAAAGGAAGAATTGCTTTAGCTGGCTTGTTACAGTTGCTGCCTTTAAGATGGTAAGACCATGGATGCAAATATTGATCCCCAGGTCCAGACAGTAATTCAGTTTACAGAAGGTGTCCCCAGGGTAGTATGCATTACACTGACAATGAGAATGGGATCCCGCAGTGATGCCAGACGAAAAAGTCATCTGTTGGGGGGGGGAGTGGAAGTGATACAATGCTGCATTCCCTAATAACACTGAATGTATAAAGTAGTAGTAACTATATGCAGAGTGCTATCTGGTGGAGAAAGTGAAGACTGGAGTATACAAAATAAGAGCCACTATCTCCTGCAACTTTTTTTTTTTTTTTAACTTTCATTCTTTTGTCTTCACCTACTGACCCGTTCTCTACTCTTTCAGACCTAACTACCTATAACACTCTCCCATCATTCCAGGGTCTGCCCTTAGAGTGCACAGCTCCACTCTTATGAACCATGACGCCGGATAACCCCACAGTGTAGGGTGAGGAGAGGGCCAACCTCTTCAACGACAGCTAGGGAGTGGGCTGGCACAGTGACATCTGCCCTGATGGCCAGATGATTCTGCAGGACAGAGAAGTCATCGCCTGGGGAGGCGGGGTTGATTCCACCTTTCTTGTCCCCTAGACATCAGCGTGCAAGGAAGCCAACTAGCAAGGAGGCCACGTGAGAAGTGCTTCCTGCTCTGCCTCTCTCTGCCCGGCGTCTGCAGTCCCCAATGCTGCTAATCCCTTTACCGCACCTACCACCTGAGCTCCCAGGTGGCGGTATTGTGGTGGGAGCTTGCAGTCTCTCTCCCAAAGAAGGAGAACAGCCGTTGTCTGAATGAGATCCTGTTTAACATTATGCTATGAGAGAGACAAAGTGAAATCTTTTTTCTGTGATGTCCTGAAATCAGTGAAAGTTAAGTGATATAAATTAGAGTGCTGCCAGAACCAGAAGTGGATGCTGCAGGATGGTCCAATTCATCAGACCCAGTGACTGAAACTCCTTGAGAGTGTTGCCCAAACATGAAGTGAGCATGCATGAGGGTCCAGTTCTTCAGGCAGCTAGCCAGTGAGGACACTACTTGAGGGTCCCAACCAGACCAGGGAGCATAAGTTAGGACGTTACTGCAGGTCCCACTTGCTTGGTGCCCCAGGGTAGACGTGGGCATTCTATCCTTCTCCTCCCCAGCTAACCCCTGGCGGTCCATGCTCATTCCTGAACAGGGGTACTGGTGTGGTACAAGGTAAAGTGATCCTGCAACCTTTCTGGTGCTCAGACATTCTTCACAGATGGGTAATCCTCCATCCATCCTGTTGGTTGATGCATAGTCATAAATGTTTTGGACTGCAAGAGGCCAAGCCCCAGCCATGATACAATTGTCCAGCTTACTTGTGCATCTCTAGAAGTAGGTCACAATCCCCATCACTCCCCAAACTACAAGGTAATTTTAACAACAAAATGTACTTTCTTTACTTTCTCCTATCTCAGATAGCACATGTTGACTCAGAAAGCACCTGCTAACCTTAGGACTTTCTAACATTTTTCTGCATGTTTAACAAAAACAAAAAGCCTCTCCAGTGCATAGCCCTGGGGCACCAAGCAAATGGGACCTGCAGTAACGTCCTAACTTATGCAATCTGGGTTTATACCTCCAAGGGTCAGCGAGGCCTAAAGTTCCCATAAAATCATGTAGTGATTTCTGGCCAGGTGAAGGGGTTGGTTACCAGATCTAGATCTGTCTAGATGGTTGGAGAAGCAGACTTCAGTCCCTCAAGGATGACGGTAGAAAGGTCCAATCAGCCAGAACGATTATGAGGGAGGTAAAAGGCGGGGTCATCAGAACTGGGTCCATAAATAGAGCCACGGATCACTTCTGAATGGCCCAGTAAATCATGCAGGATACTACAGTGACCATGAGTGTCCAAGAGTTCTTGCAGTAGCCTAAATGGTATCCTGTGAACTATTATGATGGCCACACCTCTTTTACACATGTCAGGGCCCGACCTAAAGACTTGTCCCAACCAGCTCCTTCATAACTGGGAGACCTAATTGGAGGAAGGTGTGTTTCCTCAGAAAATGATATCTGTTTGCAACTTCTGCAAATGGAGAAAATTTTGCCCTTTTATTGGAGATTGGCCCCTTTATGTTCTAGGAACAATAGTTAAGCGTGGCCATGATCTGCTATGAAGCAAGGGTGTCCAATATATAGCCTATCTGATCTCGGCCATTGTTTACCTGCTAAAGTAACCTGATCACCCCTCTGGTGGCAGTCCCAACACCACCCCCACCCTTATCATTCCATGTCCCAAATGAAAAAGTAAAAGACATCCAGTCACCCTTGAACCTCTTGTACTGTGTCGACGTAGTAAAGAATCCAAATCATTGCTGGTTACTATGGCAAGAGAGCTCAGAACCCCAAAGCAAATGCATGCTTGCCCTCTTCTGTTGAAGCCTCATGCATTAAGACCCCCTCCCTGTTCCATTCACTACCTTAGACTATACCATGGTAACCCTGAAGATGTATTTGAAATATAACTTATAACCACTTCTAATTAACCTTCTTCAAGTGACATCCTATACACAACATTCTATAAAAAGGCTAACATCAACTAGCATCCAAAATTGCCTGCAACACCTAGAACATTTCAAGAATCAAATTTGGTGAATCCATCTGGCTAGACCACCCTACTATCTAATCTTGGCACACCTTAGGTATTCCATATGGAGGTGATAGTGACAGGTGAGAGCTACCTGTTGACATAGGGTTCTGGTCTTTTCTAAGCTGGTACTTGTGGAGAGAAAAAAAGGGGGAAGGGGAGGAGGAACAGGAAAAGAGGAGGTAAATAAGGGATAATAAAGGGGGATAAGGAGGAGAGGGAAGGGAAATGGTCAAGGGGGAAACACTTATAAGACAACCCTGTACTTTATAATCACAGTCCATTCATAAATGCCAATTGGAACCATCTTGCACAGGGTCTTTAATTGACTGGTATACATGGTAAGGAGTCTCAGATCCTGGTGGCAGTCCACAACCTGAAGGCAAAGAATAGTAAGGCAATAAACTTGGGAGAGAGACAGTAGACAGGACGATGTCATTGTTCCTTATGTTCCCTTCTCCCTTAGACCAGATAATGAGGCCATTACAGTGTTCATATCGTCGCAGACGGGAACTTCGGAACTGTGCGCACCTTCAAGGAGACAGAGGTGGATGTGCACACAATCAGGAAGAAGGCCCAGCTCATTCATTCGTGAGGTGCCATAGGGCTGCTGGTATTCAGGCTGCAGAGGAGATTCAGACTTGCAAATGGAGAAGCAGTGTAAGAACTACTCACCGGTGGGTCCTCGCTATTTTGTTGATCCAAATGGAGGAAAACCAGTACTTGTAGTGCACAGATCAAAGGATGTAAAGGATCGGTGGACAAAAGAGGAGTTGAAATCTAAACTGAGACTGGGGCTAAGCCAAAGAAGCTGGGTTCATCTAACAACATCCGTGGATGGAAAATATGAGATTTATCTGTAGGGACCAGCTCGGAGGAGAAAGCATCTTAGTAGTGCAACTAATAATGGGATTATCCTTGTAGAAGTTCACAACGAATATCTTGCAGATTGTATGAGGCTAAACAATCCCTGGCAGTCTCCTCACTCACCATTTAAAGAAGAGGTCAAGGAATGTCAGGAGCTCTTGGTTGGCTTGTCCCATTTTCAAACATCTTCCAGGAACCATTGCACAATGTGGATAGCCGAGCCAGGTACAACATCCTAAATTTGATACCTGCAGCAATGATCTTGGAAACTGCTGGGTGGTATTCAACTCTTTCTGATGGGTCGCAGGGCAGGTCCTGGCAATGCACAGTGGGGAGCCCTTCCAGATAATTTCTTGAGTATCCTTAATCTTGGCTAAAATGTGTTGATGATCCAGGTAGTTCAGTAATTTAAGAAGGAATGGTCTTGGTCTCACCCGGGGTGGCATGGTCAAAGTGAATGGTGAGCCCTCTCAACAACGTGGGAGGTACTGCATGGAGGAGCCCCCCAATTTTTAAAAGCAGTTTCTGGGCAAACAGAATCAGGGCTGACCCTCAGCCTCTTCTGGTAAGCTGAATACGACCAGGTTATTTTGCCTGCTTTGTCCCTGTAGATCTTCAAGTTTGAGATCCATTTTAGTAATTTTTGGTTCAGACTGACAATCTCCAGATCCATTCTTTTTGCTAGCCTTCCAGGAGGCTGTTCTGGCTGTAATGTCAGAAATTTGTTTAACAGCATCGCTGAGATCAGTCCTCATGTATTTTAGCTCAGTCGCAAATTCAGCAAATGCAGTTTTGAGTGGGGCCAGTTCTGTTAGAAATCTGTCCTCCGTTAAAGCGAGTCTGAGGCAGGGTCAGAGGGACTTGCTCATGGATGGCGCTTGGTTCTGGCCCTTTTCTGCTTATGTCCGGTGTCTGAGATGGTGTGTGAGACAGGAGGGCCTGCTGCATTTCACAATCCATTGATAAAACTTACTCGGTGACTAACCAGAGAGAAGCTACATTATCTGAAGCCAGAAAAGTTCTCAACTCTGAACTAAGCTTAGTTGAAGCTAGGTATAGCTAATTTTGGTGAGAAATAAAGAAATAATAAAGGTTGAGGCATCATGTGATCTCTCTCCCATTCTTCAGTCTTAAAGGGATCTCGCCATTCCACGCTGAACCAGACATTCACATACCAGTCATGCTAGCAGATCAAGGTAACTCTACTGCAGCTATGCATCCACTGAACACAGTTGTTCTTAAGAGGGTAACTGAACCTTGTCCATCAGATTTCCATAAGTCAGACAGACTGTTGGTTGCCTGCCTGAAAAGCAGATGGTTCCTCCTGCATCTGAAGAATCGATAATCAGATAATGGTGACCATAGTGACTGACTGGAAAGAGGCATGTCTGGACCACGAGACTTTAGGGCACGCTCCATCAGGCCAACATCTGTGTCTTGAGCACATTTCAAACACAACTCAGAAAACACTGATGCAGTGCTAGCCCCAAAGTTACTCACAGTTCTGATGGACCTCAGTCTCTGGATTATCATTAGGCATGGTTGGATCTCTTGGGCAGGCTTGAACCTCTGCAGGATGCAGGCTTCTGGTTTCTGACACAGGGATCAGCACCAAGAACTAGGCCTGGTCCAAGTCACCCCACATCTAGGCATAACCCCGAGGTGGCTGCAAACCAGCATTTGCTGCTGCGCTAGTAGCTGACTCTCCAAGCTGACCGCAGTGAAGATGTAGCTTTTGAACTCAGGATACAGTCTCTGAACTTTTCCTCCAGGCTCAAGATGCAGTCTCTGGATTGTTTGGCTCTGGAATACAGGCTTTGGAACATTTGGTGCCAAATGCTTACTCTGGCAATTCAACACTGAACACTTCTCCCGCTGTTGATCTGGCTTTTACCCCAGGTTGGAGAAGGCACACAGTCTCTCTGCAGTTTCAAAGTTCTGGCTCTGGCCAGCAAAACAGCACTTCACTTAGCTGGGACACATTCAGGTGTTCAACAGTCACAGGCCTCCTCCTGGACTGTTTGCTGGTAAGCCTAAGCAGGCCATCTCTTTCCTGGGAAGCACTGGTAGAGTATTCCTTATTCTCTGGGAGCTCGATTCAGATTACCCCAAGCTGTACCGTCCTCGGGACTCACAGAAGAATGATAGCTTTTTATTGGTTCATACTGCTGTCCATCTACAAAATTGAATAAACATGAAGTTCTCTCAATGCTTGATTGGATGACAGTTTGGCGCCAAGGCAGTGTCCTTACTCCCTTCCCTAAAGCCATAGCTGCAAGTCTTTAGACTCCTCGAATCCTGATTGGCTGGGTTGGGGTCAAAGGTAACAAATATGATGGCTTCATATAATTTCAGGCAATGTCTCAAATTTCATAGTCTTTTGCAGCCAAACATACTACTGTATATTTATTTGCTCCCATGGTCCATTAATAGCCACTCTGCTCTACCATCCAGGGGCTGATTTATTAATCTTTGGAGCTCCCCTGCCTGTTGCCACCTTCGATACACAGTCCTCCCCTGGTGGCAGGCAGGCAGGCTCCATTCATTGGTGGTGCAGGGACTACATTTCCCAGCAGCCTTGGCTGCTGTTAAACATGCATGTGCTTATTAGAGCTTTTCAAAATAATGTTTGAGGGCCCACTGGTCCATCCTCATGTCTTGGACCCTGATTAGCTGATCTAGGGGTCCAGGAGCATGGGAGATCCTTCTTTATGCCACAAGAATGGCTTTAAATGATCCACGCTACTGTGCATGCGAGGACTACAGCTCACACATTTGAGGTGTGACACACAGCAGTCACATGTCTTTGCTGCCCTGGCTTTTACAGAAAACATTTCTGGGGCAGCCAGGAGACTTCCGAGGGCACCATGGACCTGGACTAGGTGGCGGTGAGTGAGGAGTGACCCCGGACACTTTCAGGTAAGCCCCACCTTTAGGGGTGGTTACAATAAGTTTAAAGTTAAGTTCATAACTGACAAGCATATTGTCAGAAGGTGGGAACAGTTCCTGTTGCTAATCATTGCAGTAGTATGATTGCCAGTTTTAAACTTTACAAAATTTTGAAAAAAGCTAAACAGGCCCCAAATGTCTATTCATCACCTGTTAGTGTGCAACATACATGAATATGAGGACTCTGCACACAATATTATTTTTAGTGATTGGTGAGTGAAATCTGACCAAATGTACATGCTTGTAAATCTATTGGTCAGTCAGAAAACTCTGACTGTACTTGTGTTCTCTTCACACTGTCTCTCTTTAATTTTTATTATATTTTATTTTTATATTTTATTTTATTCTTTTTATCTGTTTTAAGGACTTTGCTGAAAATGAGCTTGCCTCAGTCGGGTCTCCTATTCTTTGCTTGTCAATTGAATAGCAATTTTACTACTACTACTTTTATGCTTCCTGCAGCTTCACACTAAACTGCTCACATCATACAGAAACTCATCATTGAGATATATATTGCAGTCTAGGGTGGCCATCTTTGGAAGGAGGTGGCTCGTGCAGGGTACCTTCCTCATTTTCAAGTATTGGTCTGAGAGTCTCCTAACTATCTACTCTCTCAACTATCCCTGGCTTCACCCTTCATGTACTCACTAAGAGCCTGATAGGGAGCTTGATCTGCACCCACGGAGGGTGCTTGCACAGGCTGATGGAGCTCAGAGGTCTTGTTCATTACAAATGGGAACTTCTGTGCATTCACAGCCCCAGGGTGCATGCTCTGCTGCACCTGATGCTGAGGGACAGGCATGCATCCATTCAAGAACCAATGTCTGCATTGCAGAGGGGCATTGTCTAAGCTACCATAAGGATGGCAATCTGCACATCCACAGTAGTAGTAGTAGTAGTAAAATGTTATTCATTACATGCAATGATGAACGAATTGGATAGCTCAACTGAGACAAGCTCATTTTCAGTGAGGTCCTATTTTACAAATATACAAATGTCCACAGGATATGCCCTGCTGCTCACTCGGGGCCTGTAGGAAGAGCTCTAGGTCATACTCGCACTACTCGGTGACAATAAAACATTTAAGCAATAAGACATGACCAGGGTTAGATTAACAGTCTGTTAATCACCCCTAGGTGTAATATGGCACAAGGCACAGCCGAGTGCTATTGCCCTACAAGTGATTGATCATGATCTAACCCTGGGAGTGCCTTATTGCTACTATAAAAAGTTCCAAAAGAAGAGGGTTAAAGAATACTTTTGAATGTTTTCCTCATTTAGAGGAGATTTTAATAAAATAGTTCTTCCACCAACAGTTTAAGAATACTGGTTCAGAATCAGAATGCATCATTCCAGTCATTCAGCAGTGCTACAGGATGGAATGCTGACAAGAAGAATCCATGTGCCATTGTGATCAGGCTGTACATGACAGTATAACATGGATTAATGTAAGGCTGTTGGAATCCTACCAGCCAATCAGATTGCAGCATTTCTGAGAACCTTTTTATACTTATAGTTGCCAATGGGGATGCAAAAGTCCATGAAGGACAGTCGTATCTGCCAACCCTGCTCTGTGTGAGCAAGAGATTGACTATGGAGCCAGTCTGTGTATCCCATTTGATGCACAGTGTCCAGCACACACCTCCTCCTCTAATATGCCACCACCCTCTCCATATAGCACTCTGCACAGCTCCAAAAAGCAGATGATAATTTATTTATTAATTTGTTAACCGTTGGTGTACTGATCCGAAGACGTTTTCAGGCATGGCCAGGGCCAGAAACTGACACAAACAGCATAAAATACAGTGAGAGAACAGCATGGATCATACAGGGAACATAACAGGAATCCAGTGTAGGTCAAGCTAACAGAGCAAACATAAGGTAAACAGTACAAGATACATCAACAACAGAGCACACCAAGGTAAATGACATTTAGGTAAACAGGATAAGGTTGCTCCATCATTCAACAATAGCAATAACAATAGTATTCAGGGTGGGAGAGGAGAGCGGAGCACTAGAGGTGGGGTGGGCTGCAAGGGAGGTGCAGTCATGCTAGTGGTCTGTGGGAAGACGCAGGTCATGGAAGACAGAAAGTGCCTTCTTAATAGGGAATTTAAATTTAGAGGCGAGATCAGGGGAATGTAGGGAGCAGGGAGGTTGTTCCATAATGAGGGTCCAGCTACGGAGAAGGGTCTTAGGCCCATCCTCATAGTTATGTTAGGATGTTCTAGTTGGAGGTGGGAAGACTGCATGTAGATTGTGGCAGTGGGTTCTAGACCAGATAGGAAAGGATAGTGGAAGTAGGAGGGATTGTGTAAAGTATCAGTAAAGTATCAGCAATGGTCCAGGCCAACAGGCAGGAGGCGTTGTGCTTGTGGAGGGAGCCAGTTAAGGGACTGATAAAGAGAGCAGTGGTGAGTGAGGAGAGGGCAAGGGCAAGATGGTATATACAATTGTAGGTAGCGTCGATGGTTCAGGTTAGTAATGAAGGTGAGGAAGTACACTGGGCAGCCATAGTCAAGGAGGGGAAGGAGGTGCCACGGGTAATAGCAAGGCAGGTTTCCAGCAAGAGGTGGTCAATCAGGCGATAGCAAAGCCCTATCTTCTGGTTGATGTGCCTGATCAGTGAGGCAATGTGGTCAGTGTAGGTTAGGGATGGGTCCAGGATTACTCCAGATACCTGAAGGCGGGAACAGTGTCAGGGAGAGCCATCTGAGGATTTGACAGTGAAAGGCCGCCATTGTGGGCAAAGGCGAGAGTTTTGGTTTGGAACCGAAAAGCTTGGCCTTTGTTTTGGGAGCATTGACCAACAGTTTGTTGGTGGAGAACCAACAATGTGCCTTGCAGAAATCATCAGTAAGAGTGGCGGATAGTGAGTAGGGGAGGAGTCACTTTGGGTATCCCGGTACAAGGTGACCATGATTGAGAGCTTTCAAAGAGACTCAATCACAGCACCTGTGCACAGGGCTACCTGGCAGGGTAGTGACCGTGACATGAAGGGTAAGCAAATATAACAACTGGATGTCACTATGTATACATACACGTGGGGGGTCGGGACCATGCCATATGGCGGGCGCAAAGGGGAGGGAGGATTCGTGGGGCATAGTGCAGTGACAGGCTGTTGAGCTGGCCGTGTGGTGTTGTGGATTGATGGCAGGCCAGGATTAGAAGGGTGCCAGGTTTGGTTGTGACACGATCTTGTTATTGCGCCTGTCATTTTTTTTGTTATGTTTTGTACCCCCGACAAGCACCCCCTGGAGTTGAGAATCCTTTAGTGGGTGGGGTGTGGGAGCTCAGCCTCCTGCATAAAAATAAAATCATAGATCTTGAGTACTCTCTTGTAGTTTGCCGTGAGTGTGCATTGCCAAAATAAATTTTTGGTGATGTACAGTCACCAAATAGATGATCGCTGCCCGTGATCACCATTATCATATGGAACTGTCGTTTTGGTATAGTGGTAAATCATCGCATACAGGAGTGATTTATAGATTAGGCCCTCTGATGGGAGAGGGTTAATGAAGAGGGAAAGAGGAGGGACCAAGGACAATTCCTGGGGACACCCACAGAGACAGGCTAGAGGGGAAGTGGCACCACCAATGCAGACCATCTATGTTCTACTAGAGGTAGTTAGTGAGCCAGGTGGTGGAGACAGGGAGACCCGAGACAGGCTAGAGGGGAAGTGGCACCACCAACGCAGACCATCTATGTTCTACCAGAGAGGTAGTTAGTGAGCCAGGCGGTGGAGACAGGGGAAAACCGAGGGCATTGAGTTTTGCTATCAGGATGTTGTGATTTACAAGGTCAGATGCCTTGGACAGATCTACAAACATGGCTCCAGTTAACGCCCCTTCATTCATATTCCTCAGCACATGGTCGGTGAAGAGGGCAAGAGCCATGTAGTGCTTTTGCCCTTCCAGAAACCATGTTGCTCTGGGCAAAGGAGATTATATTTGAAGATATGCTCTGTAATTTGGTAGTTTACTGCCTACTCTAGGAGCTTAGAAAGGTGGGGCAGAATGGAGATGGGACAGTAGTTATCCATAAGACTAGGGTTATCTGATTTATGAGTGGGGATGATTTTGGCCTACTTTCAGATAGAGAGAACAGAGGTTGTAGTAAGAGAGGTTAAAGATGAAGGTGAGTGGATAGGCAATGTCCTGGGTCACTAGTTTTAAGAAGCAGGGATAGACCATCACTACCAGCACTCTGTCAAGATGGTCAGCTGAAGAGGAGCTTAAGTGTCTCAAGAGGAGCAGTGGTCTTAAAATAAAAGGGGCTGCAGTAGGAGGGAAGGTGGAGGAGGAGGGGCAAGGGGTGGGAGGGAGCTTAGCCAGGTAGCTGCTAAGGTTTGAGAAATGTGCATTAAGTGCATTTGCAATATCAAGAGAGTCAGTGATGGTGCCTTGTTGTGTGTTTGGGGAAAAGTGACTGCTTGGTGGGACTCATGGATACTAACAAATGCACTGGCTCCCAGTAATACTGATCAAGTCACCCCAGATGTGTACAGTTCATGCGTATCTGAGGAACCTTTGTGGATTGAGTCCTAAGACATAACAATCTCTGCATTTTCTTACTCATACACTAAATGTACAGTAGGAAGACAACTGGATAGGTCACTTTCTCCTAGAAGATTCCAGCTTTTGAGAACAATCTAACTATTTAAATTCAATTATCTTCCTCTAGGTTTATTCTGAAGAAGCAACTGCTCAAACAGATATGGCAATGCCATGTTGAAACTGCATATGGTGTGGCTTAAGCCTGACATTTTAGTATTAGTGGTAAAACTGTTTTTATTTATTTGTAAAGGATGATAAGCATATCCTGAACTCTGTACATTATATGTTTGCTAATTGCAAAAACTAAATGAATGTATCTATTAGGGCTGAAACACAAAGCATACAAAGTAAGGAGAGGAAAACTCAGGTTTGTAAATGTGGAACTTTGGTAAATGGGTGGTGTAATGTGTTCCTTGGTGTTTCAACTATCATGTGACCTCCTGTGGGCTATCCTTAATCATAGCACAATTCTTTTCTTGTAATGCATTTGAATTTTCAGTCATGCCCCCCCATGGCCTCCAGTGGAGTACGCTTTTGAGGCTCTCAATCTTTGCTCATATGCCCACCCTGTTACCCTTGAATCATTTTGGCCACCTGCTTCTGCACTGTCCCCAGAGTGGTGATGACTTTTTAGGTGAGGGTTCCAGAATTTTACACAGTACTCCAGGTGCTGTCTCACCAGTGTCCTATACTGGGGTAATATGACCTCCTTCTTTCTGCTGCTGAACACTCTACCGATGAATCCCAGCATCCTGTTCACCTGCTACAGGAGATTGGACCTAAATGGGATATTCACAGCCAAGACACCATCTGAAACAAGCAGTAGCAGCCACCTCAAATGCATTGAAAGATGTTCTCATCTGGTGCCCCAGGCAGCTATGCCAGAACTGATCCATACTTACTCACATGCTGCCAGCTTGAAAGTAAAGTGCACACCTGAGATACAGGCAGCACGGAGTGAATATGAAGTGTATGTGCCATACAAACTGTATCAGAAATAGCTACCAAGGTGAGGCCCAGGACTGGATACCCACAGGGTATACATGGGGTGGTATTTTCAAAAGTGCTCAAACTGATGCAGTTGCATCAAGACACAAATCTTCATTATGCAGATGCAATAAATAATTATGCTGTATTTTCATAGCTGCATCAAAACTGGCATTTATATTTATCTCATAATTGCAGCATATTTGCTACATACGTCAGATGCATCAATGTACTCTCTACTCCTCCTGTCTATCTCCTCCCTTCAGCATAGGTGCTTGGCCCAAAACCTTGCTTATATCTCTGAATATGATCAATCAATCAATCAGCTTCTATTTATAACACGCTTTTCAAAACCAAAGCATACATTGTAAAACAGACAAACATTCAATCAATAAAATCTATAAAAGATAAAAGGCAGCAGAAATAAAACTAAACACTGTCTCCAAAAGCCAAGATAAATATAGGTTTTCAGTGAGGCTTTAAAGGTCTCGGTGAACAGGCAGTCTTTAATCTGATGAGGTAGAGAGTTCCACAGGGTCGGGGCCACAAAAGAAAAAGCCTGGCACCTGATGACTGATGATGGACCATGAGAACCTCTAGTAATCCTTTATCAGTGGAGCAGAGTGGACAGAGGGGCGGCAGGGCAAAGAAGGTCTTGCAAGCAGCCCAGTCCCTGTCCACGTAGGATCTTATAGGTCAGCAATGCAACCCTGAAGGTGATCATCCACTGCACGGCAGCCAGTGCAGTTCGCATAGCACAAGCGTGACATGGCAAGTTCTTGACAACCCAGTCAACAGACTGGCAGCCACGTTCTGCACCAGCTGCAGGAGGTAGAGATCCACCCCTGTAACCCTAGGTATAGAGCATTGCAGTAATCAAGACGAAGGACACAAAGGCGTGAACCAATATCAGAAGGTCATCGTGCGGAACAAGGTATTAGTTTGGATCCCTACCATCCTATCTCTCTTTCATTTCTCCTGCTACCCTACCCCCTACTTTCTGTGTTCCACCTCTTCCTGCACTTTCGCTCTCTCCCATCCCCACACCTTGGCCAGTCAGCTGGTATTCTCCTTTTGCTTCCCTTCCCTCTGGAACCTACTTCCCACTTCCATATGATTACCCTCTCGCTCCCTGCCCTTAAGCACCTGCTTAAACCTTCTCCATAACTACTTGCAGCTGCCCCTAATTTCTCTTTCTTTTCTCTCCCACCCCTATATTTACATGTACTCAGCCTCTACCATGTCCTGCTTGCACAAGTCTTCAAATTCCTATATCTGTTGTTTACTGTAAATACTGTAATCTATCTGATTTACCTCCTGCTTCACTGGAATCTGCTTATGCATTTCTGTTTATATCATCGTTTATGAAATCCACTTGCTCAAATTACATAATCTTGCATTATCCTCCAACCATCTGTACTAGGTACCAGGTTTTTAAGTATTTCCATTGTCACTTTTTTGTAATTATATTGCAAATTGTATAAGCATTTGTAAAATATTGTAAACTGTGTGACTATCTTTGTTTTGTTTTGTCTCCCTATATCCCCAGGTCGCACCTGAAATGAGCTTCAGTCAGTGTGCCTTTCCTGGTTAACAAATTTTAAATAAATAAAAATACTTGCAGCCCTTTTGTAGACTCGCCATAACTGTAATGTAGAAAAGAAAAAACATGGCACCAACACTTTCACAAAAATAACCTGTATTATGCTCCAACCATATAAAACACAATGCAGTAGCATCATGCTAAGATCAGAATAGCTCCAGACAAACAATTGCCCGACCGGTTTAACGCCAAGAACAACGCCTCCTCAGTGTGTTTTATATGGTTGGAGCACAATACAGGTTATTTTTGTGAAAGTGTTGGTGCTGTGTTTTTCTTTTTCTACATTACAGTATTTTTCACAGGCACAACAGGAATTGAGCAGCTATTTTGTGCTTTACGCCATAACTGTGCCATTTTTGCATCACTAATCTGGATGCAAGAGCAGGTGCAGCAGAATGTAGTGCAAACCATCTCTGATGGTAGTGCAACTTTTTGACACACATGCAACCCTATTTGCAACGCAAAAGTGATGCAACTTGCTGTTGCATCCATTGCAACTCTTTGAAAATACCAGCCCAGGATTCTATGTTCCTCCTAGCTTTTAGCCATACAGCCAAAAGTAGCTAAAATAATGTCTTTTAAATAAATTATTTTTGATATTTTACTTTCACAAAAGCTATAAAAGCATCAGTTGAACAATTTAATTCCAATATTGCAGAAATACAATTACAAAATATATGAATTCCTTCAAAATATACTTATACATTAATCAAATATCAAGTCATGATAAACAGATACTGCATATGTTTATAATTGCTAAACATTAAAGCTGATCATGTTCCTTCTTTGTCATGTTCCTTCTTTGTGTCTACCCTTTATGTTGTATTTATTCTTTATGGGACTTATGCCACTGAATGTGGAGCCCAACTCAGTCTTCTCTCCCAAAAGGATATCTGGTCAAACAAACCAAGAGGGAATAATGCAGAAGGAAATGAAATAAGGAAAGAAGAAAAGAAAAGAAATGGTGAGAAAATGTTGGAATATTTTATCCTAAATCTGCACTAATTACTTGGGTTCATGCCCTGCATTGTTACATAGAAACATAGGAAAAGATGGCAGATAATGACATAGCAGTCAGTCTGGTCTGCCCAAGCCTGTCTAATTTTGGGACTGTGCCCCTGTTAGCCCTCTCCCTGTCTGTTCCCTTACAAAGTATTCCCTGGTGCCTATCCCATTCCCTTTAACCCTCACACTGCTTCAGCCCTGATGACCTCCTCGGAGGCTTGTTCCCGACCATCAATCCTCTTTCTGTAGACAAGTACTTCCTGACAGCATTCTGAACCCCCCACCAGTTTCAGGGAGTCAACTCAGGTACCCATGTTACCACTCAAAATGAACATCCCGCTGCTGCCCAACTTTTATTCTGTGTAGGTACTCTCGAATGTCTCAGTCATGTCTCCTTCTTTCTCCAGTCCTCCAGTATGTACCTGTTTAGATCCTCCAATCACTTGTCATAGTACCTGCCCTACTGCCCCATATCATTTTGGTGGCTTCTCTATATTCTGTCTCCAACCTGTTCCTGTCGTTTCCCAA
This sequence comes from Neoceratodus forsteri, assembly GCA_016271365.2. NCBI lineage: Eukaryota > Metazoa > Chordata > Ceratodontiformes > Ceratodontidae > Neoceratodus > Neoceratodus forsteri. Next base: position 467,298,770 of record JADMNL010000023.1, read on the forward strand.
GTGTGGGCTCAAAATTGCTCACAGCTCCAAAACTGCTCACAACACTCCAAGTTAAATGAACCGGGAGCTATACTGTGGCTGTATTACCTCTTCTTCTGCGCCCACAGCCCTGCTACATGGTGCCGATATCTTCATGATCTCCATTACTATTACCTGCAGGTGTCTTTTCTCTGATGTGCTCTCGACTACCACCCCATTTGTTCTGTATTCCATTCATGGGTTCTTGGCTATGTACATTACCTTGTACTTTTTGTGTTAAATTTCAGCTGCCACACTTTCAAACATCACCCAAGTTTTCAGATTTTCCTTTATGACCACTTCTCAGTATCCACTCTTCCAGAGCACTTGCTGTCATCGAGGAAGAAGTGTATCTTCCCAAAACCCTCCTCTATATCCCAAATAAATCTATTGAAGAGTTGTTGGTATGACAGTGGGGTTTACAGGGATTTCAATTTCTCTTCTCAGTTATTAGGGATATAGGTATGAACCTTCTTAGACTTGATACCTGTGCCTGGGATAGCTCCAGGAATGGTTCCCAGATATTTTAGAACTTATCTGTTTGATCTATAGCAGTTTGCCACAGTTGTAAAAGTTTTAAAGGCAGAGAATGTGCCATACATTAAATAATAGGCATTTTCTGTGTAACTCCTAACTGGCTGTGGCCAATCAGTAGGTACACAGATCTCAAAAGGATCATATCATGCAGGACATCTACCAATACCCATGGGAAGAAATTATGAATTTGATTAAAAATAGACTCCAAGATATAGAGAGATCAAATATGAAGGAGAAACTAAAAACTTAAAGCTATTTAGATGGTACAAATGTTTTAAGCAGGAACATGGGATAGGACCATATCTGTTACAACTATCGGACCCTTCCAAAAGGAGTAATAACTCAATTCAGATTTGAGACTTACAGGGCTAGCTATATTCTTTATAGACAGAAGCGGAAATGTAACATCTCCTATTGCAGATGTTATAGAAATATGGACAATGATGTGAAACACATCATCTTAATCTGCCCTATATGCAGAACAGGAAAACACCTGGGTGGTATCTTGGCTGGTCTTGACCTCCCTCCAGAAGATATGCAATTTTTTTATTATATACTGTACAAACTGTACAAACAATGGATATATACTGGAGAAAGTTGCCTCCTTTTGAAAAACTGTATATCTGTGAATGAAGAATTGCAAAAACACAGATTTCTGTGTCAAAAGTAAATGTTGCCTGACTTGCTAGAGATAGAGGAAAATATCTATTTGAACTGTCAAGAGTAAAACCAATGTTCAGCAAACTAGGTTCTTTGCAAGGATGCGTTCTGACAAAGAATATAGAATGTGTTGTGTATGATGATTCTTCTTTATATTGCATGAACTTCTTTATATGTCATATTTGTAAATTGAAGTGGTTTTAACTGATCAATACATTTTTTGATGATGATGGCAGGATCTCAAAGGGTTAGCTCTAGCAAGACTGAAGACTCCCTGTTAGCTGGATTGACTAGGAGTTTTTCAGGGGTTGGCCTGCTCCTGGTGACTGGTGAGTCATTGGATGTGGTTGTTTACTCAGTTCAGTTCTGGTGGAGAGCTGCTGTCTGCAGCCGAGGCCTTGCTGGAAGTGGAACCATGAAAGTCTTGGGATCTGGCAGCAGCCATCTACCAAGGAGCCTTTGGGGGTGCTGTCCCACCATATGCAGATCCTTAAGGAAAGTTATTTTATACTCAAAGCTAAGTTTTCAGCCTTAGTAGTAAAAATGTAAGTGTTCTGGACCTTGAAAAGGAAATGTACTAACTGGCTTGGCATCTCCCCCCCACCCACCAGATAGCTGGGTGGATCTCTGTAATATGAGGAGGGTAATATCTTATGAACCCTCTTACCATGGGGGTCAGGCATGGAAGAAGGAAAGAGGCAGGAGCTGTTAGAACTGGGTCCCTGGAGGGAAATGTCTCTCCCAGACCTTGTAATGTGTGTGTGTGTGTGTGTGTGTGTGTGTAACCCACAAGAGATGAAAATGAGTAATTGATTTAGTATTAGGATCCTCTGCACCATAGGGTCAAACAATTGGGAGAGGGTGAGATGCCAGAGCTCTGAAAACTGTGACCCCAGGGATGATAGCTCTCCTGCCATGAGTAAGTTGTGGGAAAAATCCCCAATGGTCCTTTAACCCACAGGACAAAGCCTGGACTAGGTGAATATTATGTAAACTCCAGGGCATCTAAGTTGGTTACCGTAATTCCACAAGGAGGTGAATGCACCAGAACCTTCAGGCTATGGTGGACTCTTCCTTGGGGACAGTGGCTAAGTGGGTTCCAAGACTAGACAATGATGGAAGGATGGAATCCTGGGCAGCCTCCAAGTGGATTTCCATAGCTTCATCCATATTTCAGCACTGGTGCTGTTATAAATCTTCTAAGTCTACCTCATGCTGGGTCCTATAAAGTAATTTGATATGAAATGCACAATTCAATTAATGTTCTAAATGCCCCAGGGTTGTGTGCAGCCCCAGAACAACTAAAGGTACTTAGTAGAGGCCTATGCCCTAACAACGTGCCTCCTTGAGTATGACATTGAAGTTCCTAAAATTACAGTTCACACTGTAGAAAGAAATAACATGAAACCCTCCTAGCTGGTACTTATGATTTCCTGTAATGACATGCTGTTGAGCTTTTACTTTTATTAAAATGGATTCTGTTAGACTTAGTCAGTGATTTCAACATTCAGTTATTAGTTACTAATTGTTTACCTCCTAACCAGTTGATTCCCAGCACTCAGCAGCAAGGAAGATGTCTCTGCAGTCAGGAGGTCACCTACGCCTGTGAGGTCAAGTAAGTTAATTTGTTATTTCATTGGCTCCCTCCCCATGGAATGAGTCAGGAAGGATACCCCTAGGCTGAGGAGGGGCTTATATCTGTTTCAGGACTATGGCTGCCCTTGAAGGTTCCATGTGATAACAGCGACTTCAAAACAGCGCTGAACATAACAGTGAAGGCACTACAGTGATCACAATTGCAGCCCCTACATTCACAGCGACATCAAAACAGTGACTCCTGACAAAAACAAAAAACAAAGGCAAATACACCCATTTCTTTATCAAAAGAGTCCAAACAGGAATGACAGTTGAAACTGAAATTATAGGCAACTTCATGCAAATAATCACTCCCAATGTAAAACACCTGACAAAACAAACTACCAACACCTGGCAACACAAGTTACAATACAAAAAAGTGCACCATCTAGCACCACACTGCACACACAAACTCATAACACACACTGGTACCTGGAATCGAACCCATGACACTCAACATCCTACCTACTACTTACCTACCTAACAACCTGCCTAACCCCCACACCACAGCAACACCACGGCTGCAGCAGGTCAACTAACACCCTACATACCACACAAAATATCCAAGCAAACTGCAAAATCAAAGCATTATAGCTCTATATTATTTTATTTGAGGGACTATGCCCTCTGTAACCTCCAGATGGGGGCTTCACCCAAAACCCCTTATATTTATATACCAAACTCCGAGACCACATTATATGTGCAATGGTGTGCAATACCAGACTGATGTCCCTACAGACCATCGCCATTTGTGCTGCCACTATTTTTTATATCTCACCCTTTTATATGTGCTCATTATGAGTCACTCAAATTAAGACTCCCATATCACAGGGTACCCCCTTGGAGTAAATTTGGTTGGCTAAAATTTTAGGGTGTTTCACCACAGTGCAAACAAAAGAAAAATCCTAGTGGAATTCAGAGGCTAAGTCATTCCTACTGCAGAAGGACTCAGAATGCTGAAGTGTTGGGCAGAGTTGCACAAGAGGCTAGCAGGACCCTTAGAAAAGAAGAAAGCTGTGGCGTAGATTCTCCTAAAAGTAATCCTCCCAAAATCTCCAACATCCATTCCTAAAGGATAAGGACCCTATGCTGCAGCACAGTAGAGGCTGGACCAAAAGCAATTGACCAAGCAGTGACTGGGGACCTCAACAGGAGAGTAGGAGACTCACCTCAGAAGAAAATTCCCACCACAGGGTGAGGGATAGAATATAGTGGACATAAAATCCAGAGAATTCACCAAGCAAGGCAAACAAATGAAGATGGGAATGAGGACACCAAGCCAAAAGAGTACCCCAGCTCATGTGACCAGGTCCAGTAAATACAGTAACCCACCAAACCTGAAGGGCAATCCCCATGAGACCTACAGTACACCTGCAGGTGAAAGAACCCACAGTCAGCAGTTCAGCAGAGGCAATAGGGTGTGTTGCGGCAAACAGGAAGCTTAGATGGAAAAGTAACCAGAGTTTGAGCAAAAAAAACAAATAAATAATACAAACTGTATGAAAATAATGTATAAAAAGCACAAGATTGCTTGGAAAATGTTGCAAGTTTGCTAGAAAAGAGTCATAAAGTGAGTAAAATCATATAAGATGTGAGAAAAAGACATAATTTAAGTGACATGTCTTGCAAAAAAAGAGCAGACTGATGTGTAAAATAACTTAAGATGAGTGAGAAGGCTGTACACTGCATACTGAAGACATCAATCGTGTAGCTACATGTAAACATATTTATTTGTTCATTCAATATTCATTTAATATTCATTCATTCAATTTGTTAACTGGTAGGCCAACTGAGACATTGCTATCCCTTTTATAAGGCGAGCCAGAATTAATTTCTATATGACAAGCAGGAGAAACAGTATATAGTCAAGAATACATTGTCAGGACAAGTCAGATGTATGAACTTAAATTAGGTTTGCTTGAGAAATTGTGTAAGATGTGTTGAAAGATGCACATTGTGTGAAAACACAAACTGCAAGAATAAGCAGGCTTGCATAAAAAGATCATTCAAATGAGGAAATGGCACAAGATAAATGAAAACAGTTAAGTTAAAGTATACAAACGAGTGAAAATCACTCATGATACTGTAACTGAAAAGCAGTTAAAGCATGCCAAGTAAGTCAAAATATCAGTTGCATGTTGTATGCAGACTTGCATAAAGTTCACTCAATGAATGAAACAGACACAGGATAAATGAAAACATGCCAACTGGGTGAAAAACATCAGTTGTGTGAAATAAACAGACTTACGTGAAAGTCGCCAAGGATAAACAAGAAAGGCATACATTATGTGGAAAATGAAAACTGTATATAAAAAATTAGATGCCATGAAAATAATGCTGGGAAAAGTTTGGTACTGAGGTCTGCACTGCAGCAACATCGCACGGATGCTGGCAACAACACTTGTACCGAGGTCGGCAGAGATGTCAGAACCCATGCCAGTCATCAAGTCGGCAAGAAGGCTGACAGCAAAATCAGCATTGAGGCTGGCCACAATGTTGGCACCAAGGCTAGAATCAGCACTGTCAAGAACAGTCCCGACGTGATGTCAGCAATAAAGAAAACATTGCAGAAGACAGGCTTGTCAGACAAGGACTGGAATCACTTTGCAACAGAGAGTACCAAGGGAAGGCACCGACAGAGTCTGTGAAAGCACAGACTCAGGGATGCCCAGAGAAATCCTGACATAGGCAAGATTGTCAGATGATGGCACCAAGGAGACAGATGCACAGAGGTACCTGATGTCATAGTCCATAAACCAAACTGCTCATCCAAGACATCCCAAAAGGCGGTGGGAATGTTGGAGACTAAATGCCAGTACCACTGTGTAAAGAAGACCAGAACCAGGTTCCCTACACAAGGAAGATGGAGGAGGGGCAGCCAGTACCAGTTCCACACAAAACAGAGTCAATAACCTCCAGGCAGAATGGTAATAACTAAACCTGGACCTGTTTCCTCACAGTGATTCCTTGTGGGAGGACAAATTAAGGTAGGGTGGTCCCAAAATCCAATCATGTGTAAGCAAGGCTGCAACCATTACTGCTTTAGGACTCTGGAAAGACTGCCTATCCTGCCAGGCATGAGGCTGACTGGTACCAAGACACTCACCCAGAGAGGAGTTGAGGTCAACAGGTTTTTGCAGGGACTTAATTTCCAGGGAGTCTAATTGAGACGTTATGATTTATATTGTTTGTTATCATTAACATCTCTTTTTGTTTTTGCCTATTTGTGAAGCACCTGGTCTACAGTGTAAGCAATGCAACAAAAAGGTCAGACTGATGGGCCATGTGGCCTTATCTGCCATCAGCTTCTATGTTTCTATGTAAAGAAAAGCATTTTTAAATAAAATATGTCTATCTGTCTGTCTATCACTTATTGCCAAAGCAACTAGTCTTTGCAGGCACCCTACCTGTCAAAAGGGTCAGCAAAGAACTGATCATCAAGTGAGGTAGGACTGCGAGAAACTTGCAGTTCTGTGACAAAAATTGTGACAGTGCCTGGAACAGTTAAATAATGTACTTTGTGTTGAGAAATAAACAACATCCTTTAAAAATAAACAAAACTAGAAACTAAGAGGCATTTCAGGCATCATCCAAAGTTCTATTGGTCCCCAACTAGGTGTACTCGATAGCAGGAAAAAAAGGAACTTAGGTGGTTGGGGCCGCACCACTATTTATGCTGTCAGTGTATGTGGTACCACACTACCGCCATACACATGTACGTGATGCATACCAGCCCTAAAAAGTCCTAACTCTTGCAGGGTTCTAGTGCCTGGTGCTAAAAACCAATAAGTGGCACTCTAAGAAGACTGCTTTTGAAAGAGCTATAAATAAACAAAGATCAATGTAACAGTTGCTATGAGGTTAGACATGTAGGCTGCAACATGAAATAATCGGGTATTTTTTTGTTTTTATGTTGATTGCGCACATGCGCAAGAAACATGTTATGGCAGGTTTCTCCACAAGCAGGTTGTGAGGTGCTGCACTGTTGTGGCCACGCCCCACAGCCTGCAATGGCTTGTCCTGCTTCCCCCAATGTTGTGGCACACTGCTGCTGACACTAGTTCAGCCAGCATGCCACCAACTTGTAAAAATCAGCCGCTACAATCAGGGGCCACCTCACATTGCAGCTGCCAGACATTCGCTGCAATGAGGGAGGACCCATCATTGCAGAGTGTGATCCTTTGTTTGTGAACATGGCATACTTGCCGCTTAGTTTGCTGTTTAGTTGCTGGCGGGGCCCCAATCCCCACTGGCTGGCGCTCTAATATTGCCAATGGGGAGCCCATTTCGTCGGCATTATTCCCCCGCTTTTGTTGTGTGCCGACAGGGGTGCCCAACTCCCGCTGGCTACAACTGCCCCCACAAAAAGGAAGACTCCACTGGCACACTGGGAGCCCACCCCAGTGTACCGCATGCCCTTTCAAAATATAAAATGGTCCCATGATGTCTTTTTTTTTTAACCTGTAAAAAGAAACAGTTCCACGGCGGTCTCCCTGCCCCCTCTCGCAACCAGACTCACCCACTGTGCACCCTGTCTCCCCACACCACCCCACCCCATACTTACCTCCAGAGTCTGGCATAACGATCTTCGTGGACTGGGAACACATCTGCACTCTTCAAAGCTGACCGCAAACTGAGAAAATGCCAGTAAGCTGTACAATGGAACAAATAGGGTTTTCAACTTTGATGCATATCTCAGGCATTTTTGGAATTTTGCCATCAAATTTTCTACATGGGGTTTTTGGGACCCCTCTGATAAATTTTATCGCTGTCATGGCATTAATCAGCTCCGAAGGTGATTTTGCAGTCCTCGGGGAATCACCTTCGGGACTGATTAATGAAATGACTGAGTGCCATGTTCATGAGGTGGGCTCTCAAAAAGCCTATGTTGCAAATTTGGTGGTAAAAATCCAAAAATTACTTGTTGTACGAAGCGTCTCAATGAGCAGTTGCTACTCACACTTGTAACTTTGCGAATTTGCAATATTTTCACCCCAGATTTTGAACATTGCCATTCTTCCAGACCTCCTTGTGAACAGTATAGCTATCATTTTTCATACCCTGGCAAATGTGTTTTGCACTTCTGGTGCAGAATAGTGCAGCTGGTATCGGAAATCAGTGTTCTACAGATTAAGAAACTGACAGTGGCACTGTTCATGAGCAGGAGTCCTAAAATTCCTATGTTGAAAATTTGGTGATGATACTCCATAAAATGACTGTTAGGAGTGTGCGTTGCAGCAGTGTGCACGCACGCTAAGTTCATGAATTTATAATTTTTCACCCAGATTTTCAACATTGCCATTCTTTGCACCTCCTTATGAACAGTACAGCTGTCGCTTTTCACATCCTGGCTGAAATGTGTTTTAGCAGTTCCGCACAGAAGAGTGTGGTCGCTGTGAAAATCTATGTTCAGACACATTATAACAAGCATTTGTCAATGCCGAACGCTCACTTGCAGGTATTTGCAGTGGTATTTGGCACTTGGACATGGCTTAAAAAAATCAGTGACAAAGAAGTACAAGTATTTTCAAATGCGAATGCTGCTTGCTTCTATGTGCTGTTTAGGTATTTGGGCGTCATTGGAGTGCAAATATTGAAAATTCGCGAACTTCTGACGTGCGTGGGAACTGCATAGCATGCGCTTATAAAACAGTCATTTTAGAATTTTTTCACCAAATTTTCAACATAGCCATTTAAGACCTCTGCTCATGAACAGTGTCACTGTGATTTTCTTAATGTGTCCCATACATTGATTTACGCACACCGACTGCGCCATAGCTGCGCATGGGCGAACTACATTTTGGGCAGGATGTAAAAATGACAGCTGTACTGCTCGCAGGAGGTGTGGTAAAATGGCAATGTTGAAATCTGGGTGAAAATATTGAAAATTGCAAACTCACGAGCGTGCGTGGGAACTGCGAATGCACGCTCAGAAACAGTCATTTTATGAATTTTTTCACCAAATTTTCAACATAGCCATTTTAAGACCTCTGCTCATGAACAGTGTCACTGTGATTTTCTTAATGTGTTTCATACATTGATTTTGCACACGACTGCGCCATTGTGCGCTACATGAGCGAAACACGCTTTTGGGCAGGATGTGAAAATGACAGCTCTACTGCTCATAAGGGTGTGGTAAAATGGCAATGTTGAAAATCTGGAGTGAAAATATTGAACATTCATGAACTTACGAGGCTGCGAGGGAACATTATTCAGGTGCATTATTCAGGCCTGAAGGGTGATTTCGCTGCAGCGATCATGCAGTGACCGTGAAATCCTTGGTCCTGAATAACACCATGACAGTGACATCATTCATGAGAAGGTGTCCCAGAACCTCATGTTGAAAATTTGGTGCAAAATTCCAAAATGCCTAGATATGCAATAAAGTTGAAACCCTAATCTAGCCCATTATACAGCTTACCGCATTTCCTCAGTTCGCGGTTGACTTTGAAGAGTGCAGACATGTTCCCGGTCCACGATGATCATCGCGCCAGGCTCGAGGTAAGTATGGAGCGAAGGGTGTGGGGGAGGCAGAATGCGTGTGGGTGGGTGTGGGTTGTGGGAGGGGCTGGGAAAGCACCGTGGGACCATTTTCAATTTACAGGTTTGTAAAAAAAAAGATGATGTGGGATGTTTGCCACGCTTAGGGTGGGCCTCAGCATGGCAGAAGGATAGCTGGGGGGTTGTGGAGCCAGCGAGTTGGGCACCCCGTCGGCAGATCGAGGACGTTTGCCACACTGGGGTGGGCTCCCAGCGTGGCAGAAGGATGGCTGAGGGGGCCGATGGAGCGGCGGGGGATTGGGCACCCCGTTGGCAGATGATGCAGGATGTTTGCCACGCTGGGATGGGCTCCCACGTGGCAGCAAAGAGGGTGGCGGCGAGCGGTGCTGTGTATGACAGCGGTGGTTTTCTTTGAAGAAGACCACCACTGTCGCTACAGTACCACATCGATTGGTGCAGGACTGCCACGCCTGCTCAATGGAGCATGGGATTGCAGGGAGGGGCACACCTCCAAAGTGTCCCATTCTCCCAAGACATTCCTTGCGCATGCTGTGACGTAAAATGACAGTGACACAATGTTGAAAATTTGGTGACAAAAGTCCATAAAATGAGTGTGTTATGAATGTGCATTGTGCAGTTTCCACGCATGCTCGTAATTTCGCAACTTTGCAATATTTTCATTCCAAATTTTCGCATTGCCATTTTGCCACACTCCTTATGAACAGTGAGCTGCCATTTTCAAATCCTGACTGAAATGTGTTTTCGCCTTCTGGCACAATAGCGGGTTGCTGTGGGAAATCGGTGTTTGGGACATACTAAGAAAATCACACTGATACTGTTCATGAACAGAGGTCCTAAAATGCCTATGTTAAAAATTTTGCCATGAAACTCTGTAAAATGACTGTGTTATGAGCATGTGTTGTGCAGGTACCACACACCCTTGTAAGTTTGCAAATTAGTAATATTTTCACTCCAGCTTTTCAACACTGGCATTTGTTCACACCTCCTTATGAACAGTACAGCTGTCATTTTTCACATCCTGGCAAAATGTGTTTTCGCGCTCCAGTGCAGAATACTGCAGTCGCTGAGGGAAATCAGTGTTTTAAACAGATTAGGATCCAGGCGACTGGGGGGTGACAGAGCTCAACTGAGCTCTGTCCAGAACTGCTGTGGATATCTTTGTGGGCAGGAAAAGGTGACAATGCAGGCAGGAGCTCAGTACAAAAGGGCAGCCTGCAGCGCCGAGAGACACAGAATGAGGAGGAGTGAGGGGGAGTGAGTGAGCTCAACAGAGCTCTATCATTACTGCTGTAGATTTGTTTGTTGGCAGAAAAGGGTGTCTACACTGGCAGGAGCCCAGTACAAATGGGCAGCCTGCAGCACCGGCAGAAATGGAATGAGCAAGTGAGACGGGGAGTGAGTGAGGCCAGACGGGAGCTGTGTCAGGACTGCTGCAGATTTCTTTTGTGAGGCAGACAAAATGCCAACAGAGGCAGTAGCCCAGTACAAAAGGGCAGCCTGCAGCACCAGGAGAAACAGAATGAGCGAGTAAGACAGGGGAGGAGCGAGCGACCTCAGAGGTCTATCGACAGCTACGGATTTCTTTGTGGGCAGAAAAAGGTGGCATGCAGGCAGGAGCCCAGTACAAAGAGCAGCCTGCTGCGCCCGGGACAAACAGCATGAGCAACTGAGAGAGGGGAGTAAGCGAGCTCAATGGACGTAACGTGACTGCTGCAGATTTCTTTGTGGCCAGGAAAAGGTGACAATGCAGACAGCAGCCCAGTACAAAAGGCCAACCTGCAGCACTGGCAGAAATGGAATGAGTGACTGAGAGAGAGGAGTGACCAAGCTCAATGGAGCTCTCTTGGGACTGCTGCAGATGTGTTTGTGGGCAGAAAAGCCAGCAACGAGGCAGAACCCAGTATAAAGAGCAGCCTGCAGCAGTGGGAGACACAGAATGAGTGAGTGAGGGAGAGGAAGGGGTGAGAGGGCTCAAAGGAGCTCAGTTGGGACTGCTGCAGATGTCTTTATGGGCAGAAAATGCAGCAATGCACACAGGGCCAGTACAAAGGGCAACCTGCAGCAGGAGAAACAGGATGAACAAGTGAGAGAGGGGGGAGTGAGCGAGCTCAATGGAGCTCTATCATGACTGCTGCAGATTTCTTTGTGGGCAGAAAAGGGCAGCAATGCAGTCAGGAGCCCAGAACCAAAGGGCAGCTAGCACCGCAGGCAGAAACCAATGAGCAAGGGGAGGAGTGAGGCCAACAGAGCTCTGTTGAAACTGCTGCAGATTTCTTTGTGGGCAGAAGAAAATGCCAACAGAGGCAGAAGCCCAGTACAAAAAGACCAGCTTAGCGCCATGAGAAACAGAGACAGGGAGAGTGGAGTGACCTCAATGGAGCTCTGTCAGGGCAGCTGTAGATTTCGTGTGGGCAGGAAAGGTGCCAACGCAGCCAGGAGGCGAGTACAAAATTGCAGCCTGCAGCACCAGCAGAAACAGAATGAACAAGTGACAGAGGGAGTGAGCAAGCTCAATGGAGGTCTGTCTCACTGCTGCAGATTTCTTTGTGGGCAGGAAAGGCAGCATGCAGGCAGGAGCCCAGTACAAAAGGCCAGCCTGCACCCCACAGAAACAGAATGAGCAAGTGACAGAGGGCGAGTGAGCGACCTCAACGGAACTGTGTCGGGACTGCTGCACATCTCTTTGTGGGCAGACAAAGCGCCAACGCAGGCAGGAACCCAGTACAAAAGGGCAACCTGCAGCAGTGGGAGACACAGAATGAGCAAGTGAGGAGGGGAGAGAGTGAGCTCAACGGAGCTCCATTGGGACTGCTGCAGATTTGTTTGTGGGCAGAAAAGGCAGCAAAGCATGCAGAGGCCCAGTACAAAATGGCAGCCTGCAGCTGTGGGAGAAACAGAATGAACAAGTGAGAGAGGGGAGGAGTGAGTGAGCTCAATGGAGCTCTATCATGACTGCTGCAGATTTCTTTGTGCCCAGAAGAAGGGCAATGCAAGCAGGAGCCCAGTAGAAAAGGGTAGCCTGCAGCACTGACAGAAACGCACGAGCGAGTGAGAGAGAGGGACTGAGCGAGCTCAACGGAGCTCTGCCGAGACTGCTGCACATTTGTGGGCAGAAAAAGACGCCAACAGAGGGAGGTGATCACTACAAAATGGCAGTCTGCAGCTTAGGAGAAACAGAATGAGCGAGGAGACAGACGGAGTGAGAGACTCAACAGAGCTCTGTCAGGACAGCTGCAGATTTCTTGTGGGCAGAAAAGGTGCCAACGCAGGCAGAAGCCCAGTACAAAGGGCAGCCTGCAGCACTGGGAGAAACACAATGAGTGAGTGAGGGGCAGTGAGCAAGCTCAACAGAGGTCTTTCATGACTGCTGTGGATTTCTTTGTGGGCAGGAAAAGGTGGCAATGCAGGCAGGAGCCCAGTACAAAAGGCCAGCCTGCAGCGCTGGTGGAAATGGAATGAGCGAGTGAGAAGGGGAGTGAGCTACCTCAACAGACCTGCATCAGGACTGCTGCAGATTTCTTTGTGGACAGAAAAGCCACCAATGGAGCAGAAGCCCAGTACAAAAGAGTAGCCTGCAGCACCAGCAAAAACAGAATGAGCGAGTGACAGAGGGGAGTGACCCACCTCAACGGAGCTGTGTCGAGACAGCTGCAGTTTTCTTTGCAGGCAGCAAAACCTGCCAATGCAGGCAGAAGCCCAGTACAAAGACTAGCCTGCAACACCAGGAGAAACAGAATGAGAGAGTGAGACAGGCGAAGAGAGCGACCTCAACGGAGCTGTGTCAGGACAGCTGCAGATTTCTTTGTGGCCCGAAAAAGGTGCCAATGCAGGCAGAAGTCTAGTACAAAAGGGCAGCCAGCAGCGCAGGACAAACACAATGAGTGAGTGGGGGCAGTGAGCAAGCTCAACAGACCTCTATCGTGACTGCTGTGGATTGCTTTGTGTGCGAAAAAGGCGGCAATGCAGGCAGGACCCTGTACAAAAGGCCAGTCTGCAGCGCCGGAAGAAATGGAATGAGCAAGACAGGAGAGTGAGGTAGCTCAATGGACCTGTGTCAGGACTGCTGCACCTCTCTTTGTGGGAAGAAAAGCCACCAACAGAGGTGGGAGCCCAGTAAAAGGGCAGCCTGCAGTGCCAGCAGTAACAGAATGAGCTGACTGACAAAGGGCTAGTGACCCACCTCAACACAGCTCTGTCAGGACAGCTGCAGATTTCTTTGTGGGCAGAAAAACCTACCAATGCAGCCTGGAGCCCGTGACAAAGGTGCAGCCTGCAGCATTGGGAGAAACAGAACGAGCGAGTGACACAGGGCCACTGAGTGAGCTCAACAGACCAACGAATCAACATTTGGCATTGACAAATGCTTGTTTTTAAGGAAGAGAGATATTACAGAGATTTTAAGCCCGCGGATGTTAATTAGGTTGTCAGAACCCTCTGAGTTCTGGGTTCTAGTTCTAGTCTAGAACTTTATAAAAGTTCTAGTGTTCTAATCTTTTAGAACTTTTTAGAACTCGAACCCTATTTTTATTGTGCTGCCAGTAACGAAGATAGTAATAAAATACATGTAAAGGAAAAACTGTTCAAAATAAGGGAGAGAAATTATCTTGTGTGGCATTGATAGGAATACAACTAGGTTTATCTATAGTTTCTTCTGTTTGCTAAAGTCAGCAACTTAATACATAACAGGCCCACCCACCCATATGTTAAAGTTTTCCTGCTGCAGCTGCATCATAGTTCCTTAGTGAAAGAAAGAGGCACATTAGCCATTTATGTACTCAGCTATATATACTCATCGTCATGAATTAGGAGAAAAAATAACTGATATTACCTAATTTCAGCTATTTGCTGCTTTCTGTTTTAAATGAGTGAATCAAAAGTTGCTATGTTTAAAAGAAAGCTTTATAACAAAGTCAAGCCAAGTACTACAGCAGCAACATGTGGAACTGTTACAAAACATATTATGTCATAACATATTCAGTCAAGACAATGGAATAAAAAAATATTTGCAGAAACCACAAGAAGGCTGCTCCAATCCTAAGTTGTGCCTGTGTGAAAAACTGAGCACCAAGAACAAAAGACACAGCACCAACACTTCAAATATACTGCTCATTGTGCGTTTTAACTGATAGCATCACAGTACAGAAAGCATGCTGAAGATAAATAGTTTAAACAGACAAAAGGTCCTTTTGTCTGTTTAAACTGTTTTGTCCTGCATGGTATTTCTGTACTGTGATGCTATCAGTTAAAACGCATAATACAGTATATTTTTGGAAGTGTTGGAAAGGTGTCTTTTGTTCTTAATAAAAAATATGCCAGTCATTGTTGCTGGCAAATGCATGCAATTTTCTAAGGTAATGCATACATATACCAACATTTTTGTTGGCAAATTGAAGTAATACATACAAAAATTCTAAGATGATGCATTTTTGCAGCTGATACTTCAATAAAATCTGTATTTCAGTCCATAAATAAAACAGTGGTTTCCTCACCACATACTAAAGAACATTTATGTAGCTGCAGCAGTTGGCATGTGATGTTTAAGGACAGCGCCTGTCAACCCATTATGTATCAAATTATCACTACTTATAAAGCAAAACACTATGATACGTCACATTCTGTGAAAACTGCTGATGCAGATTTCTTTTATTTCTGATTCCTTTATTCTTTTTTAAAGGGACAGGACAATTGTGCTAGGTGGCAGCAGATTGCAATGTATTTAATAAGAATATATATTATGTGTACAGTAGGTTCAGTCTGTCATCATTTTTTCCTCACCATCCCCAGCTGATCACGAGTCTGTAAATGAAAGAACTAAAACAACACCCACCTTTCACCCCATCACCCATTCCACTTTTCTTCCACCACCCTCATCTGTGCAGTAGCACCATGCCACCCTTACACCCATGTTAAAACCAACCCACGACCCTCACCTATGTACTAGCATCCATTTTTCGTTTATGGCTAACATTTCTGTAATTGAAAAATAATAAACAGCTACCAATTAGAACTCATTGTTTTGTCCTCTTTAAAATTGAAAAATAGACTGCCTCTGTCCCAGCCCATGCTGATGCACCACAAAGTCACAGAAGGTAAATCCAAAATATATGTTTGCACTTTAACTATAAATAATATGATACAGAAAGGATTGATGTGACAGTGTCCCTTTATGCCAAATTTGGGCCTGTTCCCACTGATGTTAAAATTGCCCTGTATATAAAACTTGTTGACTTTAGTTTAGACCCTAGCTACAAAGCAGTTTGCCATGAAATGGTGAAAGTTTTGGGGGTATATAGTCAAAGGTAGTAGATCGAGAAAGGAGAGAGGCGACAACCAAAGTCATCACAGTCTGTAAAGTTTCCTTTTTGGTGCAGAGACTCCAATCACACACAGTATTTTACCAGCCACCACCATCTGAGTTGTCATCATCACCATCAACATCCACAACATCAATCACTTCAGGATCAGTTTGTATACTCTTGTAGGGATACAAAATCTTGACTTATTAACTTTAATAAAAGTTAAAGTGTGTACATTTTCTGCAGCAACCTATTTCTGGTGTCTGTCACAATATTGCCAGCTGTACTAAACATGCGTCTGAAGAGACACTTGTTGCAGGACAACCAAGATATTTACAGGCTTCATCATACAGCTCTGTCCAAATTGACTTTTTGATCTCCAGTATTCAAAGGGCATGCATCAATAGGAATAGGAGTTCTTGCAGGTAACTGTCTACCATGTTGGACAGAGACCGCTCAGAAGGGAATCAGCAGAAGCAGCTGGTATGCAGCAATTTGGGAAAGGTTTGCCACAGATTTAGCTTGCTACTAAGGGCTGAAGAAGTGGCAGTTGTGGAACAACCTACTGTTAATGTTTGGTGACTTTCCAGTTCTGTATCCCTTGTGAAGATGAACCTGCATGTTGTGGTGATGACAACCTGATGGTACTGTAGCGTGTCTGTGTTTGACTCCTGTGAGTGCTGCAGCTCATCTAGCAACATACATTTGTACTGCTCTATATCATCTGTTTTGGAAGATGTATAGCCTTGAACCTGGGATCTAAGAGAGTTGCAAGGATGTAGTGTCTTGATTTCGTCATTGCAACTAATTTGTCATTGGTTTTGAAGCTCGCCATTCTCTTTCACGAGATTCCCATGATATAGGTGACATGTTGTCTGCGCTAGATCTGTCTTTTCTATTTGTAGATTTAGAACACTAAGATGATGTGAAATGAGCATTATGAGTGGGATAACCTGACTCACAGATGCACCTTCAGAAGACATGTCCCTTGTAGCTGTCTCAAAGGAGCTAGGATACAGCACACTGTCTCCATTAATTTCCACTGCAGCACAGACAGCATAATGCCATCTCCAATAATGTAACTGGAGCAGTACTCATGTACAGCTTGCTTTTGCTCTAAGGCGCTGCAGCATATAAAGCGTTGAGTTCAAAACGAGGAAACATTTTGAATCAGCTTTTGCTGGGGCAGCTTGTGTTTTTTATAGTTCGGACAATGTCTGTATAGCCTTGGTTGAATGTGAAAAGTGAGTCACAATTTTTACAAACAGCAATCATACCATCCACTTGTGTTTCGTTGCTTAGAAATCCCGTGACAATTAAGTGCAAGCAATGTGCAAAGCAAGAAGCATGCAGAAATCCTCCATCCTGTATTGCTTTTAAGATGTTGGCTCCATTGTCACTTACTATGAAGCCACATTTTAGACCGTGAGAATAAACCCATTCGTCAAGGAGGTCATTTAGTTCCTGCAAGATGTTTGCAGCAGTATGACTTTGCCCAAACTTTATATGCAGTAGCGCCATCTTTTGGGGTGTCTTTGTTTTTGAAGAAGCACAAGAAACGTGACCCAATGAGCGTAGGGACATGTAATCTATGTTTTGAGTGCTGGTCCACATATCTGTTGTGACATGAATAACCCCACCTCTGCAGTTTTAAGTGCAAGCATCACTGTCGCTTTTAAAGCCTGATAAATGTTTGGTATTTCAACATAGGAAAAGTACCTTCGATGAGGAACATTGTAACGAGGCTCTGCTAATGTCATGAGCCCTAAAATCTTCATGATCTACCAAAGAGTATGGGAGAGAGGTCGGCTAACAGTTCACCAATTCGGTGATTAAGATGAAGGGTCTTTGGATGATTTCTAGTAAAGGTATTCTTCTTTCAAATGCCTGAGACAGTGTTAGCTGTTTGCAATCATGTCCCTGCTGGTTTATTATACACCGTGCTTGATGGGCAGATGGACGAGAGATGGTGGACTAGGACTTATACATTCAGTGCCATCACTGGATGTGCAACTGGTACTAATGGTGCTGGCATTGGTGGTAACAGTGATCCTAGGGCTGTCAGTGGTTCTGCCCGCATCAAGTTCAGACAATCTAGTATCCATTTCAGATTCCTGATCCTGACCCTTCTCATGTGCGGTCTGGAAGATGAAGGACATGGGTTTTGGTTTTGGATGATCAAGCAAAACCGAATGCTTTTCAGATGGCGTTTAAGAGCTGTAGTGCCAAGGCATGACACAACTTTACCACGGCTTACACTCTGTTTACACAGGAACAAATTGCTCTGCATGGATCGGTTTTACTGACTGAAATAATTCCACACCTCAGATGTGACAGATTTTGTTCGAGTGCTAGGAAGATAGCTAAAGACTGTTTGTGTCTTTTCACCAGTCCTAACAGAACCTGGGACATGCTCCTTGGTGCTAGAAGAGTGGACAGAATACTCTGAAGGATTTTCATTGCTGGCCAACACAGAAGTGGTGGATTCAATGGATATGTCCTTTCATTGCCAACAGTGCTGGATGTATTTGCAATGCACTACCTGATTCATTGTCAGCAGACTTGCTCATTTCACTTTGTTGAAGAAGTAATGATTTGTCACGAGACACAACAGTGTGGGACTGAGACAAAGAGCTACTGTCTGAGTCAGAGAGGACTCACTGTCACTTGCATTATTGCTGCTAGTCACAGGGATCTTAATGGCATGAATGGCATACCTTATGGTGCCTCCGTGTGACCCCAGCAGCTGTACAGGTTTTCTTAAGGTCCCCTTACCACACTTCACTGTTGCTCTTTGCTGTTTGTTGAATTTTTATCACGTGAAACATTTTGGTTATTTCTGTCAGCACCAGGATTACCACTACCACCAACACCTGCTCCAACACCAGCACTAAATGCTTCATCTATGTTGGTGTCAGCTATAACAGACAGTAAGTACCAGTACTACCAGTCCAGTATACTGCAGTGAACAACCAACACCCAAACAATTCCTGTGTAACAAAGCAATGTGATCTGTAATCGCTGCTACAACTCCAAAAGTTTATTTTGGTTGTGTGACACTATGATACATGGACTGAAAGTAATTGAAGAATTTGACAGTTTGCAACTAAAGGATCCCAGGTTCAAGGCTTACAGAATGATTGGTCTGCTGGGCATAAGGCACACATAGCAATCAAAGGCACACAGCAGCAGGGTGATGGGCTGACCACAGGAGACGGAGTCACATATGTAACCAGGGAATGAGAATTATATTTCTACTTTCTGTCATGTAAGGCTAAAGCCACCACACAACTGGCCACTGGGCTTCTCTCTGTAACACACACACTGGTAGGGTACAGTGCAGTCAAGGGCCACAGCAGCAGGGTGATGGGCTGACCACAGGAGACCGAGTCACATCATAAACCAGGGAATGAGAATTATATTTCTACGTTTGTCATGTAAGGTTAATGCCACCACACAACTGGCCACTGGGCTTCTCTCTGTAACACACACACTGGGTAGGGGTACAGTGCAGTCAAAGGGCACACAGCAGCAGGGTGATGGGCTGACCACAGGAGACGAGTCACATACGCAAAACCAGGGAATGAGAATTATATTTCTACATTTCTGTCATGTAAGGTTAATGCCACCACACAACTGGCCACTGGGCTCTCTCTCTGTAACACACACATGGGTAGGGTACAGTGCAGTCAAAGGGCACACAGCAGCAGGGTGATGGGCTGACCACAGGAGATGGAGTCACATACACAAACCAGGGAATGAGAATTATATTTCTACATTTCTGTCATGTAAGGTTAATGCCACCACACAACTGGCCACTGGGCTTCTCTCTGTAACACACACTGGGTAGGGTACAGTGCAGTCAAAGGGCACACAGCAGCAGGTGATGGGCTGACCACAGGAGACTGAGTCACATACGCAACCCAGGGAATGAGAATTATATTTCTACGTTTCTGTCATGTAAGGTTAATGCCACCACACAACTGGCCACTGGGCTTCTCTAAC
This sequence comes from Neoceratodus forsteri, assembly GCA_016271365.2. NCBI lineage: Eukaryota > Metazoa > Chordata > Ceratodontiformes > Ceratodontidae > Neoceratodus > Neoceratodus forsteri. The sequence goes on from JADMNL010000023.1 coordinate 467,318,443, forward strand.
ACACACACTGGGTAGGGTACAGTACAGTGCAGTCAAGGCACACACTGGGCTTCTCTCTGTGACACACACACTAGGGTTACTTCAGAAAGATTTATTTGCCTTTTTGCCCCCTACGTTTCTGTCATGTAAGGTTAATGCCACCACACAACTGGCCACTGGGCTTCTCTCTGTAACACACACTGGGTAGGGTACAGTACAGTGCAGTCAAGGGACACACTGGGCTTCTCTCTGACACACACACTAGGGTTCAGAAAGATTTATTTGCGTTTTTTGCCCCTTGTATGCTTGTTGCTGGCAGCTGCTGAGTGTGCAGTGTGCTGCAGTTTCAAATAATCACATTTCACATTCACAAAGGTTCTTATAATCTTCAGTCTTCTTATTTTTTTTAGTCTCTCTCAGAGTCCTCCTCCAGTCCTCCTGATATTGGTCTCATCAATCCTCCCTATTCCCCAGTCCCTTCCCCAATCTTGATTAATCCCTCCCATTCCTCCTTCTGTCCTGAACCGCCCCTAGTCCCACTCCCAGTCTCCCCTGATTTTTAGCTTTTTCTTGTTCTTGGTCTCACAGGAGAAGAAGTGGCCACGACTGAACAAGAGTAGCGGACGCTTAACCGCTTTGCTACAGTTTGCTGGTGCTGCCTGCTGCTGCTGCCTCTGTCTCGCGATGATCCTCAGTCAAATGTAGCTCCTCCTCGTGGTGCATCTCTTTAAATACCCCACAGATCCCGGCTGCTCGGCGTTTGCCTGCGACCCCGTGGGTCGTCTGCGATGATTGAACCCTTTTATGAACTGCTTAGTGTCTCGGAAGTTCTATTAGAACTGAACACCAGGGTTCAGGAGGGTTCAATCTTACCGTAACCTGTTCTGACAACCCTAATGTTAATATTCAGGCATCACACGGTGAGTAAGTGGCAGTGGTGGCCTGGCTTACCAGGTTCACAGTTCTGTACTCTCACCACCGGGCTGAAAGCCCCATGTCTTGTTGTCACTGTAATTGTACCCAGTACATGCATGCCATCTACCAGAACCAGGTGTTATAAGTATGGCTTGCCAGTTTTTTTAGTTTATTTTCCCAAGATGGACCGGCTGGCTAAGATACAGCATCTCTCATAGAGTGTGTGTGTGTGTGTGTGTGTGTGTGTGTGTGTGTGTGTGTGTGTGAGAGAGAATTTGACCTGAAAGGTTCTGATATGAACAGAATAAATCAGGGTAAGATTTGGAGTAAAACAGCAAATTAAGACTATTAGTGATGAAACAAATCCCCTAACTCCTCCCTGCCCATGTCAGTAGCCCACATCCTTACACATTTTCTCCTTTAATATTTTGCCTTTAGCAATGTTTTTTTATTTGACTAACCAAAAGATAAAAGCACGAAAGCTTTGTGGTCCACAATGGTCATCTCTTCCAGTACCATTACTGGCATTCTCTGCCAGTGCTGGCTAGATGGTTATTAGGAGGCTGATGCTGCTGGATTACCAGCACAAAGCTGCAGCAATATGACTGTTAGTAATCATGTCAATCTTAGTAGCAGTGACCTACAAGCTACCAAGCAGTAGGGGGCCTGGGATTGATCCCCAGTGTGGATATTTTTTTCCAATGAGGCATGAGTGGAAACTGGTGGGAGTAAGGTTCTAGAGGAAAGTAAGAAAGTTTTATTTTACAGAAATTGGTGCTGGAGGAACTGTGGAACAGTCTGCCAGCCAAGGAGGTGGCACAAAACCAAAATGGTTTTAAGCACAGCTGGGACAGAGAGAAGGGTATAGTGGTTACTCAGGACAGTAGTGCAGGAAGGGGAACAGGGACGTGGATAGTGAAGGCTAGTACACTGATTGGGCAACAGATCCTGGGGTTTGACAGGGAACTAGGGAAGACTGGATAGACCATTAGTCTTTTTCTGCCATCATTGCCTATGTTTTATATGTGTTACCCTCTGAGCCACATGGTCAGCATAGCTTCAAGTCTCGCACAAGGGATTCGTTTCTTATACAAAGTACAAACACTGCAGTATGGTATGGCAAAGGAAGTGGACTGTCCCATTGAAGCTCTCTTCTGTCCTTCAGATACATTGTGCTGCCTTCATATTAAAAATATTAATTCAATAAGTTTCCCTGTTACCTCTTCTTCCTGTAATCCCCAGTTTATTCATTTTGTTTCCCAGTTGTTGCCACCTTACCTGGGACGACCCAGAAGGACCTCCTTTCACCACACTGTTCTCCCAATGCCTCTGCTCTGTACCTGGATTCCAACTGTCCCTCCTCCCATGGACAATATGACTGGTACTTCTGCAACATTCTCTCCTAAGCGAGTCTTGCAACAAACCAGATAGTGCAGTCAGTGATTGATCTGTAGGGTGTGAGATTGGGAGTAAGGAAACAGTGGGATGTCTCACAAAGTGTGGGGTAAGGCTTCATTCACCCTCCTGCAACCCTGTCCAGTTTTCCACCATTTTTCCTCCTCCCCATAGGATGAAGATAGGCTCATCTGTATTTCACTCCTGCATATACATGCCTCAACAGACCCCAATCCCCATGCATCCTTCCCTCACATTGATACCCAAGTGACTATAAATTACTAGGGGCTGATCAACCAGTAGGATTCATGGTCCACCCTCCACAGAGGTGGTAAGATTCCTAGCAGAGGCTCAATCCTCCTTGGTCAGTTTTCATTCCTGACACCCAGGCCTGAAGCATGAACCCAGGCCCTCAGCCTACCTGAGCAGGCAGTCCATCACTGCTCGGCAACATGGAGCTGGCTTCTCCAGTGCCCAGTTTCTATTAAGGCTCTGCAACTCCAGACCTGGGTTTGAATCCCACAGCCCTCATTTGCATACTGCGTGACCCTGAGCAAGTCACTTTACTTCCTTGTGCTCCCAGGTCTCACCTGAAACAAGCTTCCACTTAGTATACCTTTCCTGGTTAAACAATGTCCCCTTTCTCTATTACCTCTTATGCTCTCAAGCATCACCATCACAGATCATTCTCAGTTCCTAAAGGCTCATAGGCCATTGCCATACTGGTTTCTCATGTTGATTTCCCAGTATCTGGAACAACCTACCTACTGTACCACTGTACTATGTGAGCAAGGTTTGCATTCTGTGAACAACTCAGTCTTCTTGCCAGCCCTTCCTGCTATTACAGTAGAGATTCAATGCATATGAACACTGCACTACCAAACTACTGTCTCTAATAAGTTCTCCTCTGTAGCACCAGCTTCAGATGAATTGACACTATGTTGGTTTTATCTGCAATTCTGCAGTGCTATCACTATGTCCCTTATTCCCACTTACAGTACTGTGCAGTAATGTATCATTTATGCTGATCTGTGAAGTGAGCAAGCGGCAAGTTGAGTGAACAGTGTGTTGTGTGGACTGGGCGGGTATATTCTCATCCTACTGTGTAGATCTATGAGGTGAGCAAGCAGCGAGGTGAGCACAGGTGGTGTAGTATGGTTCATGGCATGCAGCTGGTTTCCTTTTTCTCAGGGCTGTGATCATACAGTACCTGGAATTTCTTGCACTTCTAGTAGGGTACACTTGAGGAAAAGGATGAGTCTGTATTCCCTCTTGAGCTAATGGTGAGTGAAGGTAGCCTGTGATTATGGCGACCACAACTGAGCACGTTCAAAAGGGTGACTAGATCACAACGCCTGTCACAGGGCTCCCGGGCAGGGAGGGTGACGGATTGTGGGTTCAGCGACTATAACCACAGGATGTCACTATGTATACTTGCGGTGTGGGTGGGGTGGGACCACGCCAGGCGAAGCGGTGGAAGGGGAGGGAGGCTTTGAGGAGTGTAATGTGCAGTGGGCTGTCAAGCTGGCTGTGTGGCATGGTAGGTTGGTGGCAGGCTGGGGTTGGGATGGTGCCACGTTCTGTTCTGGGTGGGCTTGTTTTTGCACGGGTCATGGGTTTTTTTTTAGTTTTTAGTTTTGCACCCCAACATGCACCCCCTAGAGTTGAGAATCCCTTAGTTGGGGGGTGTACAACCTCCGCATAAATGAAAAAACCTGTTGTGCACCCTTTTGCTGTGTGTGAGAGTGTACACATCACCAAAACTGATTTTAAACCCGATGTACACTTACCCAAATGGCGATCGCCTTGCCACGATCGCCAGTATCACTTGGAGCCTGGAGTGAACTGCAGTTGAGGTGAGGGCTGCAGGGTAGCATGGTTCATGGTAGTGCATGCAGGATAGTGAGGATCATAGTGTGGAATGCATTTGTTTGCGACCATGATTGTAAAATAAGCTAAGCTAACACAATTGCCATAGCCTCTGCAGTTCATTTGCTACCTCCCTAACTTTCCTGCACTCCACTGATTCTTAGGTGGGGCATATACAGTATATGTGTGTATATATATATTTTGCAGTTAACCTTTTATTAAAATTTCAACTTTAAGGACATGTAAAGGTACAATGAGTAGGAAATAGTATACAAATGTGCACACCAGTGTTAATAAAACAGCTAGCATCACAATTGGATTAGGAGTAAGAATACCTAGATTGCTATGTACCACACGTGTTAACAGTCATAACAAGCTGACAATCTGAACAGCATAACTATTATAAACCATATCTAAAAACATGAAAATATTGCCTAAACCCAGGAGATCTGATGGTAATACTGGGTATAGAAAATAAATAGTACTGGACATCAAGAGAATCCCAAATGGTCCCTGTTGTAGCAGACTTTAGATAGTCAAAAAGGTTGTCAACAATTCATAAAATCTGGATTATGACCAGAAGCTATATAAGTAAGCCAGTCAAATGAGGTGGTCTGAGTGAGACTAGTTAGAAGTTCAGTAAGGGAAAGAGATATAGGCAATGTCCAACGAGTTAAACTAAAACATTTTGCCTGTATAATGAGTATAGCCAATCATCTATGTTCAAAACAAGAAACATGTGGGCATACTCAGTGATGCCTAACAAAATGGGGGGCCAGAAAAGGGACATTTTGGCCAAGGACTTCCTCTGCAAACTGAAGCACTTTCTGCTAGAAGGAATTAATAAGGTTACATGACCATAAAATATGAGGTAAATTAACCCTGGAGAGTTACTTTATTTATTTTTTATTTATTGAATCTTGGATGCACCTGTGAGTGGGTGCTTGTTGAGAGGTTCCACGTCATGTACATAAACAACAATGCATAGAATTCAGTACAATATACAGATAAAAATTGAGAGTACAGTCATTTATTCATTCATTCATTACAAATTGGATTTACAACCTTTGAGTCAGAGACTCGTTTACAAAGGCACCTCGTTGGGGGGGCAGACATCAAGACAGTTATTACAATGCAGATTAAAACAGAGGATAACATTACAGGTGCAGTAAAAGGAGCATTTAACATAGATACCCTTAGGTTACATAATGTAGTAGTTTGTATGTTACTTAGGTTACATAGTGTTACAAATTGTGAGTTACACTCATGGATATAATAGGTCCTCAGAGAAGACAGTGGGTACATCCCTGTTTGGACCTAGTAGGGAAGGAGTGAGTCTGGGGAGGAGAGGCTGTCAGTGGACATTGTTGAGCCAGGGCAGCATGCGAGGGTACCATACAGGTTAACAACAGGGGGTTAGTTGCACCTGCAGCGGGTATTAAAGATATGGTTCCAAAGGGCTATTTTGAAGGAGCCAATTTTGGCAAGTTGGAGATGCAGCTAAGGAGGGAGTTGAACCAGATGGGGCTCGATAGAGGAAGGATCTCTGGGCAAGACAGGTCTTGTTTCTGGGCACCTTGAAAGTGGCCTTAACAGAGCTATGGGTGGTGATGGACGTTGATGACTGCTATAGGGAGGTGGAGACCCTCGGGAGGTGAGAGTCCTAGCAGTGATTTCTTAGCAAGAAGGCAGGTCTGGTAGAGTAGTTGCTCCTCAAAGTTGAGCAGATTGGTGGTTTTATAGAGAAGGCAGGTGTGAGTGTGGCTCGGGGCACCAGTCAGGAGTCTACAGGCCTTATTGATGGAGAGTTGGATTTGGAGAGGGCAGTGTTGTCAACTATGGTGTAGATGGGCAAGCCATAGTCCACGAGGGACTAGACAGAGGAGGTGATGGCCAGTCTAAGGGCAACCTGAGGCAGGCAGTCCCTGTGCTGGTATAGCAGGCCAATCCGAGTTAATGGTGGTTGGCAGGGCATTAATGTGGGTGTGGAAGGAGAGGCAGTATCAAATGTGATGCCTAAGTACTTGTATGTGGTCACTTGTTCTAGCAGGTGCAGAGTGCTGGGGATAATCAAGGGGGTATTTTTAGCTATATTTTGGTGGTGGTGGTGGTGACAATATTAACATAAGGATACATAAATCCAAGCCAAACTAGTAACTGCAGCAAATTGCAGTAAGCCTGCATAAGAAGGAGAAGTAGGGAAAAGGGAAGAAGAGTGGGTGGACAGGACAGTGTGGACAGAGGGGGGGTCTGGGATAAGGGTTAAAGATGGGACTATGCCGTGGTTTGCCTATCCCGAGAGTTACATCTCCAGCAATTATCATTAGGTAGAAAGTGTAGGCTGTATAATGAAGCTGGTGTCCTATATCAATAATGAAGGATAGTGAAGGATTTTATGCTAAATAAGCATACTACGGATGTCCTTAAAAGCGGTATGACAGAAAGTCCAACATTGTTTCCATTGTTGCTCTGAAAATAGTTATTTGGCGAGTAGATTCCTATTTAGCTTTAGAAGCCAATAATTGACTAGGAAGATGATTCCTAATGGTTCTATAAATCAGCCCTGCCCTACCCAATTCACAAGGTAACCAAGTAGAAAGAGGGATGAATGAAGCAAGTGATTAAACTAGAAATGAAGTAAAATTTGAGTGGCTGAACACAACTGTAAATACTTCTAGAAGTCTCATTTAGGTAATCCTATTGGGCTTGTAGGTTCAAGTAAGAGTTTAAAAGATGAGTGTCTTGAATTAAAATGTTACCCAGATGTTGTATCCCTTGAACTTCCAGGAACGACAAAATAATGGTTGACCCGTGAGAGTAATTTTGGATTACCTTAAAGAGAGATATATGGAGTGGCTGAGAATTAGTACCCAGCCATTTATGAAGTTTATTCCAATAATAAACTGAAGGACTTATAGTGGGATGCGTCTTAGTTTCTTTAGGTAAGGGGTTATAAATAAAGTTGAAAGCCACCTCACCAGGAAATTGAGAGGCTTCCATATGCACCCACTGTGGCATCTCTGAAGTAGAATTCTCAAACCAACGTATTGTTTGTGATGCTCGAAAGGCCCACAAACAGCTCAAAACCAAGGAAACCTAGCCTCCCACAGACCAATGGGCTCAGAATTTAACCCAGCTATTTTATTTACTGAAATCTCTGATTAAACCTTTGAGAACAATCTCATTACATAGGTTCCACGTCAGAGGTATACAAGCATGAGTCAAAAAACAAAACGAATTACGGCTAATCCATATAATAAAGGAAGAACAACAACAGACAAGGCAATATACAAACTAGTTTCAGGGCAATAACGCTGAATACACTGTGTGATACAAACTAGGGAAAATGAGGGAGGATGGTGTGGTGTCACAGGAGGAGGGACAAAACCAGGTTGTAGGGCAACAGAGAGAGACAAGCTACATAGAATCACTATGGGGAACTAAGTGTAATGGAATACATCAGTCAAAAAATTGGCCTCATCAGTAGAGGTATGGAATACATAGAGGTGCCAAGTGTTGGGGAGGAAGACCTATACTAAGTAGCAGCTAACAGGTCAGGTGTGATTTGATAAAGGGAAGGAATGTAGGAAAGAGGGGAAAAGGGGATGAGGGGAGAAGAGGGAGGAAGTAGGTAGGGAAGATAATGTTGGGGGCCTTCACATAAAAAAACTTATCTAGAAGATGATAGGTATCACCGATAGAAAACAGGAAGTTGTTATCCCTCTGTACAGACAGATGGTGAGACCCCATCTGGAATACTGCATGCAGTTCTGAAACCCCATCTCTGCAAAAACATAGACAAGATGGAGGCAGTCCAGATGAGGGCAATTAAAATGGTGCAGGGTCTGCACAGGAAGACATATGAAGAGAGACTTAAGGAGCTTAATATGTATAGCCCGAGGAAAGGAGGGAGAGGGGGACATGACAGAGACTCTCAAGTACCTCAAGGGAATCAACAAAGTCCAAGAGGGTAGCATCTTTCAGAAAAAGTGTGCAAAAACAAGGGGCACAATTTGAAGATGAGGGGGATGGCTCAGAGATAATGTGAGGAAGTATTTTTTACAGAGAGGTTGTGGATGCATAGAACAACCTTCTTGAGGAGGTTATGGAGTCAAAAAAACCGGTGGAATTCAAGAATGCATGGGAAAGTTATAAGGCAATTCTAGGGGTAGGAGGAAGTAGGCTGTTGGTTAACTAGGATGTGCAGCTTATCCATTAGGTAGGGAAATCGGCAGACTGGGTGGGCCAAGCGGTCTTTATTTGTCATCAAATTCTATGTTTCTATGTTGCTTTGGTCAATAATAGACATGGAAGGGATAAGAAATATGAAATAAGATATAAATGTTTCGCATTGCTGTCATGATGGCAGAAATTTTACCTGCCAAAGTAAGCTTAAGTGTTTTCCATTGATTAGAAGTATTTTGTAGTTCAGACAGTAGAGGGAGAAGGTTAACTTCCCAAATCTTTTGAGTATGGGCATCATTTTGATCCTCAGGTAAATGATACCAAAGGGGCCCACTGAAATCCTAGGGAAGTAGCTATCTGAGATATGCAAAACTATTTAAGGGCAAAACTTCAGTTTTGGTATAGTCTACTATAAATTTACTGTAAGGCCTGACATTCCAGTAAATGTATTTATGTGGGAAAGAAGCAGACAAGAGGAAGCTCGTATTTTCAAGGAAAATTAATAAATCATCTGTATAAAGTATTGATGTATTGCATACCTCCTAGAGAGATGCCTTTATTTAGGAAGATTGTCAAATTGCAGAAGATAGTGGTTGTATAGCTAAATTAAAAAAAAAGGGGAAAGGGCAACCCTGCCTGGTACCTCTAGCCAATCGAAAAGCTGGTGAAAGGGTCAAATTTATAAGAACATGTGTATATGGGGGATATAGGAGTTTTGTCCAGGAACAAAATGATCACCCCAGTCCCAGGTGGGATAAAACAAGGTGCAGATCCCATTCTAAAGAATCCAATGCTTTTTCAAAGTCAACAGCTACAGCTGCTGTTGGGGACTTAAGATATTTAGCCTTGTGTATAAGATTAAGTACTACAAAAGTGATCTGAGCTGTTTACTCTTTAACAAATCCCATCTGGGATTGGTGAACTGAAAGGGAATAAAGGGTTTAAGCCGAGATGCCAGTAATTTTACTATCTATATTCAACAATGAAATGGGTCGATAATTAAGAGGAAGGTGGAATCTTTGCCCATTTTAGGAAGCTACAATAATAATCACTTAACACATGATAGGGGAAGAGTTCCAGTATGCATCGCCTCTTCATAAACCTTGCAAAGGAGTGAACACAGTAGGTCACGAAAGTATTTAAAATTAACAGGAATCCATCGCCCTGGAGTCTTACCTGAATCTAAGGTCATAAGAAGTTGGCACACTTCAGCCTGTGTAATCAGATGTTCTAATGCAGCTGATTGTTCAGGAGAAAGGCGGGAGCACTAACACAGCCAAAAATTAGTAATGGCTATTTAATCGATATTAACATTAAAAGTATATAATTGTTTATAGTACTGCGTCATGATATGGTTTACAGAAGTAGCATTTGTACAAGCCCGCCAGAAGGATCTTGTAGACCAGCAATATGTCTCTCCTTTGTTGTGTATGGAGGCAAGAGTTTGCTGCTTTATCCCCCCCTCCCAATATTTAGGTTTAATTTTAAGGATGGCCATTTTGTTTTTCAAGAAATAAGGAGTATATTTCCATGCTAAGTCGTAACATTTTGTAATGTAAAGGTGACTTAGGGTTACGTGGAGATGTGGCTGCATATTAGGCTTCCTTGGTTGTAGGGTTTTATCTAATTCATTAAGATGATGTTCCTCTTTTTCCCGCGAGAGGGCATAACTAATAACTAAACCATGAAGGGTGGCTTTAAAGCCTCCCAAGTATTCCCAGCTGAGGTGTCAGTAGGGTCATTAGATGATAGAAAATTGGTCACCTCTGCTTACTCCAGGGCAGGAATTCAGTGTATTTCAGTAATAGAGGATCCAATCACCAGGAGGGGGACTGGGGAGGGAGAATCCCATAATAGATGCAACTGTACCACTGCATTGTCAGAAATGAGTAGAGGAAAAATGATGGAATCCACAGCATTTTGTATAACTGAGCAACTAACGCCAAATAGAATGCAGGGTATCTACAGCTACATACACAGATGCTACATAAAATCACCACTAAAATAAGCTCACATATTGTCAGGTAGCATCTGACCAAAATATAGACCCTACCAAGCAACATCATTAAAATCACCATACTATAATGCAGAGCCTTGCTCCAAGTCTGATACATTCATCATATCATTGTAAATATACCAATTGTAACGTAAAGGGAAAACATATAAGACTCACCTTATAACTGAGTAAACAGATGGAAGATACTATGCTTAAAATTTTCAGAAATAAAAACATATATAAGTAAAGGCATTAAGCCTGACCATCATGACAATAATATGGTATGCCATCCAACAAAAGTCAAGCAGGTCCGACAAGACAAAGGATGCCAGTCAAAGTAGATATGCTAATAAACAAACTGGGAGACCAATTTTGAATATAAATCAAAGTCACCCATATTGAAACAAAAGGCTCCTGTTCTGTAATTAACAGTCCATGGGTCTGAAAGTATTAAGGTGTTCTGCCTGTTATTTTAACTAAGAACAAAGGAGACTAATTACCATAGAGACAGCAAGGAGTCAAAAAGTAATGAAAGGTTCATTAATTTCACGTAGCCTTGTGGACTAAATTAAGCTACTTGTGTTACTGTCAGGAAGTCTCCAAAATTAAAAGTCATACAATGGAGCAAACATGGGGCACCAGAAGAGAACTCCAGTATGTGAAGATCGCAGACTTACAAGTCATGCCATTATAACTGTATTACAGTATGTCATCGAATACAGATAAACAAATCCGACATGATGTAGGATACAACATGAAATGAAAATGCAACTTGGCAAAGTTGAGTCCGATTCTGAGTATATGTCAAGTTGACCCATGTAAAACACAAAAGAAGGGCTCTCATTCAGTAGTTCAGCCGGTCATGGATCTAAGAGTAGTAAGATGCTCTGCCCATTGTTTTAATTGATAGCGAGGGAGACTGACTGGCACAAAAGCAACAAGAAGACTAAAAGTGATATAAGGTCACATACTGTAAGTCATATAACCTTGCGATCTAAATTAATCTCCTTGCATTCTGTCAGGAAATCTCCAAAATTGCTAGTCATGCAGTAAAACAAATTCGGTGTACCAGATGAAAGCTCAGGTACCTGATGATCCCAGACTTCACATCCCCAGAGATTTGGCAGAGCGGAGCCGATTGAAGCCAGGAAGTAATTACGATTCTCCTTCTGCATTCCTGGACATTTAGGGGTGAGTTAGCCAATGACATTCGCACAGGAGACCTATGGAGGTGATTTAGTGACTAAAATCACAGCAAACTGACATGCAGGCACTGAGAAGCAATCTGAGGTAGTGGAGTGCTCGAGATTATGTAACCCCTTGTTACCCGGGTTACTAGAATCCCAGTAAGACCTAGTGGTAGGCAGGAAGGCAGCTTGTGAAACTCCAGTTAAATGGATTTACACTGTCTCACTCTGTTCTCAGTCTCAGCTGAGACTGAGGGATGACATCACCATAGAACTGTCACAGCTGCATGAGCCACAATGGAATCTGCAGTAGGAGTTGGAGTAGAATGTTGGGAGGTTTGAACAGTAGTCTGTAGGTCAGTTGGAGTTTAGAGCTTGCTGTGAAAGGAGCACAGCAGCTCTGTGTTAGGCTCTTGGAGCTTCAGCCTGATATAGGGCTACATTTAGGAAAAGGTGTGTGTTTCCACCTGAAGAGAGACACAGAAGCTAGTTTTAAAGTGATGGAGACTGCTGATTCAGGTCTTGGTGCCCCCTCCCTCAGGGAAAGGGGCAGAAAGGTTGTCCCTCATATTCCAGGGGCAACCCCGTTTTCTGCTAGTGGAAAAGCTGCCTAATCTGTTCAAGAGTTTTTGGGAAACAAGAAGATTTGTGAATCACCTGTAGGGCACCTGCAACCAGAGGGTGAGTGTCTGCTCTTTCTAAAGGGCCCTTGTTTTCACCCTGGGACTTGTGTGATAGTGGGGATTGGACTACTGAAATAGTGGGAGGCCCAGAATAATAGGCTTAGCCAAAGGTAAAAGTATGTTCAAGTCCAGCACATATGGGAAGTCAAGACATGTAGAGGAGATGTGACATACGTCTGCCCAGTAATCTACATTGCTAAAACTTTCAGTAAAAGAGTTGTTAGTTTCCAGAGAAATGGCGGGTATGGATTATGGGAGCTGGAGGTGGGAGACCTCCATCTTTAGTGACCAGGTCCACCTCTCTGGATTTGCTCTGTGGATTTCTACTTTGCCTCATGCACTTGGCCAGTGATGAGGGAAGTACCCAGACGTGGATTGGAAGGAAAATTCCTCAGAAGTCGAAGGCTCTAAGGTGGTTTGAGGAGCCACAACAGGAAAATTGGTTCATTTCCCAAAATGGACCGGATCAAAGTAGCCAGCAGGCGGGCCAGTAGGGGAAAACCCAAGGGTACAAGTCGGGCTGGGTGCCCAAAGCTGCATGCAAGTCCGGCTGTGTGCCTGAGTGGGTTTAGAGCCTGAGGGCTGGAAATGTGAAGAAGTGTTCTGTTGTCTCTAATCTGCATTACCTGGAATGTAGCCCTGTGGGGTCTGACTATGCTTTGTTTGTTCAGCTTGGATGTGAATAAAAGCCACACTGTAAGAATCCATTCCTGGTTCTGGACATTACAGTTATTGCTTCCTGTGTTCGGATTTACTTGGGTACCCTGTGCAGAGTATCAAACCTACGCCCCTGTGCCAAGTAACTCATCCTCCCCGAACCCAGTTCCCACCAGGTACTGCTGTCAGCTTCAACAGCATGCCACCTGTCGCTTTGCAAAAAGGCAGGGGTCGGGGGTTACACAATTAGTGTGACAGGTGGAGTTGCAGCAAGCACTTCAATGGGGCATATTTATTTTGCAGAAGCAGAGCCTGAGACTGTTCTGTATTAGATTCAGAACTTTTAACAAAGCTTCAGCTTCTACTGTGGCTGCACAGCATGATTTGGAGTGTGCTGAATGGTCTCTTGATCTTGCTTGAATTCGTGCTGACTGCTGTCTGATTACAAGTAGCCAGAGTGTCCAGGTATCTTGATCTTCTGTTTGTCCATTTAGTTATTTTGACTGGGGTATAGAAACAGACACCGGCACAGTAGCATCCATACCTTTGGATAAATTTGACATAGATGATGGGCTGTTTTGAAAATCGTGCACCACTTGTGGCCAGTGCTTATTTAGAAACTCCATAAGAGCATAGGGAGTACTGAAATCTCAGAACACCCCATTATGAGATATTCTCATGGTGTCCAGGTATCTTAGATTAAATTGTATTCTCAGGCAGTGCATAATACGTCAAATGCAGTGTAAGCTCTGCTTTAGTGGAGAGTTCTTTGGAATAATCCTTGCACAGTACACCAGGAATCAAGGGACTCAATAATGTTGATGGAGTATATTATCTTTTATTCAACTTATTGTTCTCCACTCCCAACTGCACACCCCAGGTTATCCTTGTCCTCCACTATTCTGACTCTTGGACCCATTATTACTCTACTTCCTCCACTATCTGGAACAATCTAACCTAGCCACATCACCTCTCCCCTCTTGCCCTGTTAAAGCAACTTCTTGTACCCTTACCAAGGTCACACCTGAAACATGAATTGGCTCAGTGTGCCTTTCCCAGTCTCCAATTTACATATAAATAAATACATACTGCAGAAACAAGCCTTGACTCAGTCTGCCTTTCCCAGTCACTAATTTGACATAAACAAACGCCTACTGTAAAACAAGCCTTTAACTCAGTGTGCCTTTTGCAGTCACTAATTTGCATATAAACAATACCTACTGTAAAAACAAGCCTTGACTCAGTGTGCCTTTCCAGTCACTAATTTGCATACAGGATCTTAATCAGAAACTAGTCTGACTTGGTGTGCCCTTCTTAGTCACCTATTTACATGTAAATACACACCTACAGTATAAAATAAGCTTTGGCTCAGGCCTTTCCTCCTGGTCACCAATTTGTGCATAAGTAAAGAAATCCACCTGCCATTATCCATATTTAGTTTGCTTTATCCCTTCATACAAAACATCCAAAACTTAAAATTTAAATACAGTACATTATCAGTCTTGACTGGGCCTCCCCTGGAACAGTATTGGGCCTCCCTGGAGGCTGGCTCACCACTTGAGAGCCACTGCTATAGATACATTAGTGAAAGGAGAAAGTCCAGAGTGGGTATTGCTAAGCTCAAAGGGGATGTGGGGCATGTGAGGAGGAGTACCATGGAAAAGCATCTATCCAAAATAGATACTTCTGCTCAGTAATTACTGAAGAGAAGGTAGGGCAGGGCCCACAGCTCATCACCATGGACACATGGGGGTAGGAGGGTGCACTAGTCCCTTCACAAAGAAAGGGTCCTACAAGAGCTGATAAGCTCAGGGTGGATAAGGCAATGGGACCTGATGGCATACATCCCAGGTACTAAAGGAGCTAAGGATGGAACTAGCAGAGCCATTATCAGAACTGTAGTGCATCTCTGAGCACAGGAGGAGGTCCCAGAAGAATGGAGAAGAGCTCCATGATCCTGTTCCACAAGAGTGGTAGCAGGAGAATGCAGGGAACTACAGACCAGTCTGTCTTACCAGTGGGCAAGATTATGGAGGCATTCCTTAAGGAAAGGATAGGGCAACACCTGGAATCCATAGGAGCACAGGATCCAAGACAGCATGGGTTTACAAGGAGGTCCTGTCAAACTAATCTCATAGATTTCTTTGATTTGGGTAACCAGAATGGTGGACCAGGGGTGCAGTTGATGTCGCCTACCTTGATTTCAGCAAAGCTTTAGATACTGTTCCACATAGAAGAATGATTAATAAGTTGGGTAGGCTGGGTGGGTCAGAAGTTGGTCAACTGGGCGGCAAACTAGTTGACTTGCAGAAAACAGAGAGTGGTGGTAAACAGTATACAGTCAGAAGAGATGCAAGTCACAAGTAAGGGTACCTCAGGGATCAGTCCTGGGGCCAGTCTTCTTCAGTATTTTCATCAGTGACATTGCAGATGGACTGGAGGGTAAGGTTTGTCTGTCAGAAGATGGCACCAAGATCTGCAACAGAGTAGATGATCCAGATGGGGTGGCAGAATGAGAAAGATCTGATAAACTAGCAAAATGGTTGGAAGAGTGGCAACTGGGGTTTAATGCAAAGAAGTGCAAGATCATGCACATAGGGAAGAGAAACCCTGAAGTCACCTATAGGCTGGGAGGGCGTTGCTGGCAGTCACAAGGGAAGAAAGAGACTTGGGCATCATCATCAGAGATGACTGAAATCATCCAAGCAGACCACTAAAGCAGTAGGTAAGGCTAGGGGATGTTGGGGTATATTAGTAAAAATTATCACAAGCCAGAAGAGAGGTAACAATCCCTCTTTACAAGACACAATGGTTAGGCCCCATCTGAGTACTGCATGCAGTACTGAGGCCACACCTTCACAAGGACATTAACCAAAGTTGAGCAGTCCAGAGAAGGACAACGAAAATGGCGCGCAGAGACTGCATCAAAAACATATGAGGGCAGATTAACAGAGCTCAATATGTACCCTAGAGCAAAGAAGGGAGAAAGGTGAAATGGTTGAAACATTCAAACACCTTAATGGTATTAACAAGGTGAAAGAATCTAACATGTTTCAATATAAAAAAAAGCAGGACAAGTAGACACAGCATGAGATTAGAGGGAGGCTGATTAAGGGTAAAGTGAGGAAGTTATTTTTCTCAGAAAGAGTGGTGGATGCATGGAATGGCCTACCTCAGGAAGTGGTGGATATGAATACAGTGCAGGGCTTCAAACAGGCATGGGATAGGCATAAGAGAGCAATACAGATGGGTATGAATAGACAGGCCATTGACAGAGCAATAACATTCATAAGGTAGAAAAAGAAATGGGCAGACTGGATAGACCTTGCTGTCCTTATCTGCCATCAACTTTTATGTTTCTATGTTTCAAACATGCATCTTGATCCAGGCCAGGCCACACCCTGCCAGATGGGGCATATATAAAGACATTTTGTTTTTCACTTTTAGTGACTCGTTTCACAGCACCACTTGTGTTTGCTGTTTCAGGCAAGGCTTCATCTTATTTATGGTTTGTGATGTGGGATTGGTTTGCTACTGCTGCCAAAACCTCTAACATTTGAAAACAGTGTACAGTCTACCATTAGACAAACACTGATGTGAGCTGCTGATGATTTTGCTACTGCACGGTGAGGAAATAGCTGCGTCAACTGGCAACCTCGATGTTCAGGGGCACTGGTTCACGGGGATTGAGAAGGGCATATTCCATTTTGCATATTGTAAAAGCGATATTGTCCCCAGTGTCTGCTAAGCCAAAATCTGGTTTTACCAGTGTTTGGTTTGTGTACTTTATTTAACAATTTTAACTCTGCTAACATGCATCTTAGCAATGTTAACCTCCACTATTACACATCCTTCCATCCTTGTACCAATTTAAAGTTATTTTAGATACAGCTGGCAGCAGCACACTACAGCCTCCTTTCCTAAGGTGTGATGGAAGCAGCACTACGGCCCCATCCTCCAGGTGTGATGGCAGCACCAATAGTACTCAGCCCCATCCCTCTGGTGTGATGGCAGTAGCAACAGCACTACAACCCTCCTCCCTCGGGTGTGACAGAAGTAGCAGCACTGTGGCCCCATCCCTAAGGTGTGATGGCAGCAGTACTATGTTCACCATTTCTCGGGTGTGATGGCAGTATCAGCACTATGGCCCCATCCGTCAGGTGGGATGACAGCAGTACTACATTCCCCATCCACCAGTGGTGATGGAAGCACTACTGCCCCACCCCTTCGTTGTGATGGCAGTAGCAACAATGCAGTCCACATCCCTCAGGAGTGATGGCAGTAGTGACAGCACTATGATCCCTTTCTTCAACACCCACACCCCACATACACAAGTTACGTAATGACTTAGTCTCTTTGCTTGTTAGAACTCAGCTGTGAATTAATCTGAACCATCACCGCTAAGGTGGACTACCTTTTTTTTTCCTATCTATAATTTAACTGCCTGAATTGGATTTCTGCTAGTGACACTGCTGACCAGGTTTAGGGAACAGACCTGGGTGTTGGAGGGCTAGCTGGTGAGTGAATGCTTGAGTGTCCAACGACCACTCACCTTCTCCTGGGAGGGAGGTGGGTTCATGGCTCAGCATTTGCTTGCCTCTGGTTAAGGCCAGAGGGACAACAACATGTCAGCCCTCACTACAGGAGGGAGCATGATGGATGCCAGCTTGTGCCTTGACATCGTGTAGCCTGTCATGCTCCCAAGAAAATGGGAAAGCACCTCTAACTAACGAAGGACAGCTGTTGGTCCCTCCATAAGCGGAAGCCACAGACATTTGTCCGTTCTGACCCTCGATGCCCAGGATACACAGGTAGCTCTTAGGGACAATTCTCCTCCCTGGCAGCCACCCACACAGGTAGGGGCCCACTCAATGAAGGGTTACTTGGTTACCTGGTAGCACAGCAGTATGGGGCAGTGGATGGCGGTCGGACTAGCAGTGGTGGTAGGGGACCTTGCAGGCTAGAAGGAGTGGAGGGCCAGGGGGTAGGAGGAGCAAATAAAAATGCTTGAATTTGTTTCTTTGAAAAAGTGTCTTCACCAAAAACTCCACAAGAGATTAGTGGTGGACATTCAAATGGATTCATGCATCTCCCAGACATGAGGATGCCTTTTTTTTTTTAACTTGGTGTCCATGAAAAGGGTGACTCCCAGTTTTCATGTTTCTGTTCAGATGTGAATTGAGCACTACTCTGCCCACCAGCATCATACAGCCCTGGGGTCTTACCTTCTGTATGTTATTGACTGTGCTTTCAAAATCCACTGACCAAACATAAGTACACTTAAATAATTAACATTTGCTTTTGTTGAAGCAGTCTATCAGAAAACTTTTGTTGTCACAAAGACTGAAACAGCAGGTGGGAGAAATGGTGCAAATGATCAAATTCACCTAAATAGGGTGCTAACTGTGAAGTCTTTTAATAAGTAGTAAGGCAGTTTCTTCTTTGTGAACATACTTTCATTCAGACTACTTTTCATTCAAACAACTGAGGATTTTGGATGGCCCTACTGATTATAAACTTGAATAAGCTAGTTGGTAACAGTAATCCTGCATTTAGCAATCTACAATCTAGATTCTCATATGCAAAGAATACAATAAAATCTGACTAAAATCTAAAAACAAACATAAAACACACAAAATGTATCTGAACATTTATCTTTACCTATACAAAATCATTGCTGTGCCGAAGTAAAACTCAGGTAAATTATATGGTACCCTGGCTACTATTCTATGATGCAGTAAACATATATTGGTATTTTTTTATATTCTTTGTAAAGTAGGTAAGGCCCACTAGGCAGAACTGTCTGTTTTCAGGACTGACTTAGAAGCACTGGGGAGGTTAAGTGACTTGCTTGGAGTCACACAGTATGCAAGTGGAGGCTGTTGGAATCAAATCCAGGTCTGCTGGATGTTACCAATTCAATCACAGTTTGTTGCTCTAACCACTAGGCATGGGTGGTTAAACTGAATAGGCTGATTACAATAAAGCAGTGCAGGTGATTTCTTACTGACTCTATATGCAGCAAAACAGAAAGAATGCAAAGCACAGCAACATTCATTTTAAGATGCTGAAATCTGGTTAGCCCACTGGTACAGTGGTAGCAGTATTGCTTGCAATGCAGAGACCCAGGGTCAGAAGCAAACTTGGGATGCTGGAGGTCTGGCCAGGGAGTAGGATCAAGCACCTGGAGGACTGTTCTCCTCCTCCAGGGAGGGTGGGCTGCCAGTTCTGCTGCTTTACCACAACCGGTGTGGCCACGGGTAGTGGTGCAATGGTGCTGCAGAGTGATCAGAAGGAGGGCGCTAGCCAGAATCTGGAGCAGTGGCATGTCTATGTAACCTACCTCCTTGGATCTCCTCTAGTGCTGGTGCCCTCAGGGACAGAGACCAGAAAACCAGGAACAATCACCCCACATCCACTACTGGCAGAAAGGACGCAGCTGCCCCAGACTTCATAACCAGGCTCCATGAGGGACCCACTGAGCTGTCTGACACACTAAGGAAGTGTGGAGAGGTGATCTGGGGTCCCTTCCTTCCCTTCACCTGGAGGACAATCCAGGCAGGATAGGGCAGGCCCACAGGAGCTCCTGGGGGTGAAGCCATGGATACGCAACCTAGGGATTCTGAAAAGAGAAACTGATGCTGTGAAAAGGGGACAAGAAAAGAAAATAAAAAAATGTTAAAAGATGCTGAAATCTTAGAGATTCTGTGCAATGACATGCAAATTCCGTTAGGCACGGTACAAGAATTCAAAATCCATAAACCAAGCAGGATTCCGTGATTGTTACGGTGTTACCGTAAAATGGAAAACCAGGATCCCTATCGATTTTACAAACTCCTGATTATCCAAACAAAACTGATTTCTCCCAAGCAGTTCAGATAATTGGGTTTTACTGTATCACTAAATGCTTAATTGTACTGTGTACAGACTATGAGGTATGACAGTCACGCTGTCTGAGGAAGCGAAAACCTTGAACTGCAGTCATGAGCAATCTGAAATCCTCTTCACAGAATGCAGCAAGGCAGCAGGAGGGCAAATAGGATGCTGGGTTGTATAAGTAGGGGTCCACCAGCTAAAGGAAAGAGATCATACCATCGCTGCACAGATAGATGGTGTAGCCACACACCTAGAGTACTGTGTGCAGTACTGGAGCCCCTACACCAACTAGGACATCACTTAACTGGAGGAGGTACAGAGAAAGGTCACAAAAATGATTCCGGGCCAGCGGAGATTTTCAAAAGCAGAGGCTAGGAACCTTAATATGTACTCACCCAGCAATTAGGGAACATGAACATAATCGAGTCCTTCAAGTACTCACAGCTACAAACTGGCAGGAGCAATGTTCTAGAAGGAGGCCAGGGAGGCACATGTTTGTGGAGCGTGGCGGGGATGATAGGCTACTGGAGGTCATAGTGACCTTGAAAATGGTTGGGGAATTAAGTGGGGGTGGGATAAAGTCATGGGTAGGGTGAAAGAGGCTGGGAGGGGTGCTGAACACACAATGTAATGAAATATGTATGAGCTCTGCATTGTGCAAGCTCGTGATATTCTCATGTTCATATATATTGTGTTAATGTCTTAAAACCATTTTTCTGATACTATTGTGTTACATTATTATGATTCCTGGGCTTCTAATGGTTTTTGGTGGCTGTCTAGATGCAGGATAAAGATCCATAGCTCCATTTGATAATAGCAGGGGTAAGCCTGGTGTCTTTTATTAACCTTTTTTCTAGCTCCTTACCATGGAGTGGCAAGAACAACCTTCTAGCAAGCCGATGCCCAACCCCTGCCTGTGGAGGAATTACAACTTGCTCCTTGAAAGCACAACTGGCCCTCTAATTTGTGTGTGGGGCGGCCTCCCAATGGCGTGGGCAGCTCCTCCTACATGCCACCTGAGACAGAATGCAATCAGGAGAAGAGATGTAGTCCCATAGGATCAAATGTGTCCCATCTGGGTGGAGCAGTAAGTAGCATCATCCCCTTGACCACTTTAATTTTCTCTGTGCTCACTCACCATCCCACTATCCCACCCAAGCTACATCTGGAGCCCTACTTACCACCAGTTATCCTCCTGCTCATGGCTTGCAGTGACACCTGCAGCATTATTCTAGGAGCAATGCTGCAGCATAAGATCACTCTCACCTGACCTGGAGATGGAGGGCATCGCATGGGATGTGTAATCATCACCTTGCCAGCATAAAGTGCCATGTCAGGCTCTGGACACCATAACACAGCACTGTGAAATACTTTGCATGTGAAAGGTGCTATAGAAATCCAAATACTATTCTGCTTTGTCCTATTCTAATCTTCTCAAAACATCTACAAAGGACATCAAAGATACAGAGCCAGTGGTGAAGCAGTATGGCATTGCTCTATCACCTGGGGACTGAAGTTCACTATAAAGATCCAGAATCCTATGCTGAAACTGGCTGGGAATGCCGTGAAGGTGATCCACTAGGTTTCTAGGGTGGTGGGCATAGACTGCCAAGTGTCAGTGCACCTCTGCTGGCCAGTCATGGAGCAGAACTGGTGCTGACTGGTAAGGCAGCTGCTTAGCCACCCTTCCAGACAGAGAAAAGGGTAAATCGGGTGACCCCACACCTCTTTTCCTTCTTGGTGGCCATATTGGCAGAGCTGGGAACTTACTGGAAAGATGTTGTGGTGACTAACTCAAGAGGAGGAAAAGCCTGTAAGTAAAAATAAAGGATACATCTTGGATTCAATTGGTAGGACCACTTCATGTGGATCAGCACCTTTGTATATTGGGGTAATTTCACAAGGATCCAGAAAATCTTACTTTGATAGTAAAACAGGAGGAAGCCTGTTCATTCATTCATGTATTTATGTATTTGTTTAGCAGATATGTTCACTGGGAGACAGCCTGCTTGTTGTATAGGGAGAGTCTTTTCAAGGTTTTGTTGTGTTTTTGAGTACACTGAAGTTCAGAAGTTGAGTTTTGAATAGCAAATACACCTAGACACAGAGAGAGAGAGAGAGAGAGAGAGATAGTAGTAAGCCCCTTTCAGGTGGACTTACTAGCCTGTGCTTGCATTTGTTCCCATCCCCTTTAGTGGTGCCTTTCTGTCTGCGAGTGCCCTCCGGCCTTGTTTTTGCTGCCACCAGGGGCAGCAGCAAGCTAGGTATTTAAGGCCCTTGTTTTCTCAAGAAGGAGACAGCAGGAGTCGGTGATTGGAGTAAGGCAGTTCCTGAGGGGCCTCCCCTTGGCCTAGTAGGTCAGCAGAATGCAGCGTCAGTACAACACAGGGTTGGTACTCTGAGGGAGGGTTGGCAGTAGCAGTCATGGGGTCTGGGAACAATTCCCTTGTTTATTGCTTTGGAAACATCTGTTGCAGTTGGCAAGGACTGGTAGAATGAAGAAGGAACAAGAACTAGTTGGGGCCGGTAATCCCTCTGTGACACAGGGGTCCTGGTACTCTGGTTTCAGGTAAGGGGCATCTGGGCAGTGGGGCTGCTGTGGTGGTGGCAGCACTTCAGCAGGGCACATTGGAGGTGGTAACTGGTGTGTCTTTACATGTGTGGCATGCTGGCTGTTGGAAATGCAGACGGCTAGGAGAGTTCGGCCTGAGATTCGCAATAGGGCCTGCTGTGCCCATGTCTGGGGCAGGCCCAGGGACCTGCCATGCCCGTGTCTGGGGCAGTTCCATCAGACCCATTAAGGGCCATGGCTTTTCTGTGAGGAACTGGAATTTGTGAAAGGAATGGAGCCACCATTTTGCTAGTGCAGCCCGGTACTGGTTTTGGAGTAGCCCAAGGAGTTAAAGGCTCAGGAAATGTGTTGGGATAAGTGTTGTGGCGGCTGCAGGACTTAGGCTGCAATCCACCCTGAGGTCTTTTATCGCTCAGCAGGCATGAGAGGAGTAAGGCACACCCCCATCTGGAGGGTAAGGGGAAGGAAAAAGAAACCATGTCTGTGAGAGGGTTTCCATGGAAGAAGTTGTACAAAATGAAGGTGCCAGTGTGGTCTATTAATTCCAGGCCTATGTGTTTGAGATCTTGTTGCATGTTGATTTAAATTCCTGGAATTGCTGCTTGTACTGTCCTGTATCTCTCAGCCCCATGGAGCTACTCCATTTAAAAATTATTTTATCGGGACACAATCATTTTAATGTCCAGAATAAAGTTGGTGTTTGTAGTAACCATGATTATGGTGTCTGTTTGTGGATTAACTGGAGTGAGAACTAATGAATTAATTTTTAAACTCAGCTTGTCTCTGTTTTTACTGAGGTTGGAAAATCTGCCCCCACCCCACAGTCTAAGGACAGTAGCGATGCCACCGAAACTTGTGCCATCTCTAATTTTCTTCACCAGCTGTTCCGAGAGATTCTGCCGGTACAGAGTTAGGCCGTTGTCAGCTATGGGGCGTTATAAGGTAGGCCAACTCAATTTTCAACATTTCACAAAGAGAATGATCTTGGAGTGTTTCTGGTCTGTATCCTTTCCTTCCCTTATAACATCGGACCCCTAAACACAAGAAAAGGGGTTGCAATAAACAGGCAGACAGATTTAGACAGACAGAGATAGATGGATGGACAGACAGAGACCGCCAGCAGGCAGGAAGGTAAACATACAAACAGATTGCTGGACATCTTTTGGAACACAGCAGATACCACAATGCATAAACATCAGTGCCCAGGGACGCTGTGGAGCCCGAGCTAAGGGCAGCAAAAACTGATAGCTCCACTTCCTAGCCAGAATATCGATTTAAAAACTATTTTTATTTACCTAATTTCTGAATATTTTATGTTCTTTGTGAACAAACCACGTGATCAGGATGGAAATCAAGAAGGAGAGAGCTGCTGCTGATGGCGGAAAAGGCAAGAATGTTCCTGCAACTCAGCCATGTGGTCTGACTCTGACACTGCGGCCTGGCAAGGCTCGAGGAAAACTCTTACTTCACGGGCTGAAAATGCAGCAACTTATTTCATTTGTTATGGCACTTAGCACCAGAATGGATCATTTTAATTCTAGGGTCACAGTAGTGGAAACTGCAGTGGACTCTCTTAAACAAGACATGCAAGAAGGGCAGTGTCAATCTATGGCCTCTTCTGCTGCCATGGCCCTTGTAATTAATGAAAATGTGCACTTATGAGTGCAATTGGAAACACTAAGAATCAAACTCGTTTCTCACACATCAGGATTTGGGGACTCCCAGAGAGATTGAAGGGAGATTATGCTTTTGACTATGGTGGGGTTATTTTATAATGCCATATTATAGAGGTTATTGTTTCTTAAGATATATAGTACAATGACAGTTAGCCCTCTGGTAGGGCATATAAAGTTAGGAACATATTACTGTTAGAAAGAACTTTTAAATTAGTTGTACTGCTCTTGGGCACTTCTGAACAGCACTACTGTTGGAATTTGTCTAGTCAGTTATGTGGTACACCCTCCAACGTGGTATTACAATATGCTGGATACATTTACTGCCTCTGATTAAGGGGCTTCAGCTCTGGGCCTTTAATGACTGTATGGTTGTCCAGTATATGGTTTCATGTTATGTAAAGATAACATTTGAAAATGTAAAAATTAACTTTAAAAAAGAAAACATCAATGCCCTATTGTGTCTCTATCATTTTGCAATCTCATTACCTTTTCTTTTTGTCTTCTCCAGCAAACCACAGCGATGATGACAGTTAGAACAAAAGTCACCACAAGGACAAGAACCACAAATGGGACCTGATAGCGAAAACCTGAAAGTACAAAGCAGCCGATTGTCAGCCCTGCTTTAGTCCTTCTACTGACTTTGTGAAGGAGTTGATGAAGACTCAGGACTCCTTAAAAATACGAGCATGTCATTTTACTGTTTTAAACCAAAGTTACATTAATCAAGC
This sequence comes from Neoceratodus forsteri, assembly GCA_016271365.2. Lineage (NCBI taxonomy): Eukaryota > Metazoa > Chordata > Ceratodontiformes > Ceratodontidae > Neoceratodus > Neoceratodus forsteri. The sequence goes on from JADMNL010000023.1 coordinate 467,343,161, forward strand.
AGTCAACATTCTGTGGCCAAAGATCCACTTCCTCAGGGCTCACAGTGGTCTACAAGCTTCTCTGCATCATAAATTATCTCACCATGGTTACATAATCTTAAGTTTCTTGCTTCATAGCATGAACATTCTAAGCCACATCTAACCTTTAATTCTTTCATTGCAAGGAATAATCTCCCACTGCAGGGTTTTAATGCTTTAGACCTAGCTCACCGCCTGCCCATTAGTCTTTTAGTTACAAGTTCCTTGCTTTTCTACTTCTATTGGCATCCCTCCGTACTCCAAAAACAAAAGCATGGAAAAATGCACTGAAAGCTACACTCAGTGCTGCCAACAGGCCAAATGGCTGTTTCAAAGGTCCAAATAATTTCTGACGCCTGTTTGAATTAGTGCTTGTAATACACACAGTAGGCAGCTGGCCTTGGAAGTGAGAGGTGTGCTGTGCCAGTTGCCGGCTGGGGAATGGTGGGGTGCTGGGTGGGCTGGCACAGCTGGGTGGGGAGGTGGGGGCCACTGGACTACCAGGGATATGAACAAGAAATATAAATAAATACACATGGGGATGCCACTAGACTACCAGGGATACAGAGATCGTTATGTATATTATCATGATGAGAGGGCCGCTAGACTACCAGGGATATGGAAAAGTTATGTTTTTTTATTCAGATGGGGCAGAATGAAGCTTCCTGAGCAAAACCCACCCTTATATAACTTTACGGGCACCCCTGGGATACAAAATCTATTTTAAAATCTGGTCATTCTAGTCCCTGAGCTCTTTTTCATGAGAGCGAGAGCAATTTCTGTGGTCGTGAGCCTGCAAATTCTTTGATCGTGAGATTCTCTGATTGAGATCGTGCATCGCGAGCAAGGGACAAGATGGCCAGATTAAAAATCAATTCTCTCAGCCTAGGGGTGTGCTAGGAAGACAAATGAGGTGGGTTTTACTCAGGGGCTTCGTTCTGACTAACTATGGTGGTTTACTGCAATTCTTGAATTTTTAAATTAGACCAGTTTTAATTCTTTGTTCATGAGCCTGCAAATTCTTTGATTAAGAGCCTGCAAATTCTTTGATCGTGAGATTCTTTGACCGCCATCTTTGATCACGAGATAGTGACAAGATGGCCAGATTTTTATAATGCAATATATAGAGAAATTTTACCAATCTTTAAGATTGAATATCCCGAAATGGTTTGGTTTTTTACTTGAAATTTGGAGGTGTTTATGGCATGTCCTGTAGATGTGAATTATGGTGTTTATGTGTTGGAGAAAATTTATTTTTGGAGAGATTGCATGAGCACTTTCCGTGTTGCAGACAGTGTTTGGATTCTGCTGGTGGCTTGAAGTTGATTGAGTGCCTAGCCTTAGTGTCATGGATGTAATTTTCAGTTGTTGTATGTGTTAAATGTCAACAGGTACGGAACTGTGCCACTCTGACGAATGAAAATTTCAAATTTTGACATGTTATATCTTGGACACGGCTTGGTCTTTTTACTTGACATTTGGAGGGTGTTGACGGCATGTCCTGTAGATGTCAATAGTGATGTTTATGTGTTGGACAATATATTTTTTGCGGAGATATTGTGTGGCGCACTTTACATTTTGTGGACAGCGTTTCTATTGCTCTACTAGGTTAACATTTGTTTGGTGGGTGGCATTGCTGTTGTCAATGTACTTTTAGTCATTGGGTGTGTAATGTGACCCAACACTTACTAAGTTGGGAGCATGGGTCCCGAAGGGTCACGCCTCGACCAACGTGCTAGCGTTCTACTTTTCTATTCTTTCTTCAAAGTAAGAAATACTATGCAAAAAAACTTCATTAATGCATCAGTTAGGGTTCTTCTTTAGCGAAAAAACTGAGGAAATTTAATTTTAGGATTCCACCCTTGCACCCCCACCCACCCCCACCAACAGGCATCGGGGTATGCGTTGGGGTCCTCGGCCTAACTCTCACCCATTCTCCTACACTGCACCATCTCAGCTTGTTTACACATGGGATGGGTGAGAGTTAGGCCGATGACCCCAACGCACACCTTGATGCATGTTGGTGGTGGGTGGTGCAAGGTGGGAAACCCTAAAATCCTATTTTTTCCTCGCTTTTTCACTGTAGAAGAACCCTAACTGATGGATTAATCTAAGTTTTTGCATAGAATATATATATATATATATATATATATATACACACACACACACACACACACACACACACACACACACACACACACACACACACATACATACATATATACACACACACACACACAGTGTATATATATATTTTTATATATATATATATATATATATATATATATATATAAATAAAATCTACCGTAGCACTTAATTTGCACTTTGTATTGCAATTGTATCTTGTTCATCCCTGCACCCAAATCTGTGCATCACCCTACCCTCTAGTACACATTTTATTGTATATATTTGTATAATTGTAATTGAAATTGTACATTTATTTTATGTATTTTGTATCAACTTATGTGCTAGCTCTACCCTTTGTACCCCATCCCTAGGATGCACTGGGAGACAGGCAATTCCGATTGCTCAGTGTGCCTTCCTGGTGAAACTTTTCAATAAATAATATATATATATATTATTATATATACACACACACACACACACACACACACACACACACACACACACACACACACACACACACACACACACACACAATACACACACACATTGCAAAAAACAGTCCTATTGCCTCATTTCCTCCTTGCTGCTATAATACTCACCCTAACTGTTGCAGTCACAAACTTTTTGCAATGAATTTCTTTACTTTTTAAGATAGAGTAATAGTATTGGACCCTGCACTGCAATCCCTCCATAGATGCACATGTGTATGTACTATAGGTGTGGAAGCACATAGAAACATAGAAATTGTCAGCAGGTAAGGACGCATCCAGTCTGCCCATAAGCCCTGTACTTGTTTACAGCTTCTTACCCTCCCTCTACTTTACCTCTATGGTTCCCTATACCTGTCCCACACATGTTTACATCCACCACAGTGCTCGCTCCCACTACCTCCTGTGGTAGACCATTCCATGCCTCCACTACCCTCTCCATGAAAAAAACTTCCTCACATTCCTTCTTAACCTGTCTCCTTCCAATTTCATGTTTTCCTCCTTGTTTTTATACTCATCCTATACTGGAAGATGTCTCCCCACCTTGTTTATCCCTTAAAGTACTTGAATGTTTCTATCATGTACCTCCCTCCTGCTGTCCTCCAGCAAATACATATTCAGGCACCTTAATCTCTCCTCGTACATTTTGTGGTGCAAGCCATGTACCATCTTAGTCACCGCTCTCTGGACCATCTCCAGCCTATTTATGTTCTTTGAAGGTGCGGCCCAGAACTGCTCTCACAGCACGGCCTCTGAGGCCTGGACCAGGGTCCATATATTTAACAGCATCACTATTTCCTCCTTCTGCTTGTGATGCCCCTGCCTATGCACCCCAGCATGCCAGTGTGGCCTCCCCTGCTGCCTTTGTACTCTGCTTTGACATTTCAGGTCATCTGAAATAATAACCTGCAGGTCCCTTTCTTCCTTGGTGACTGCCAACAACCCCCATCCTATAGATCCAGGGTTTCTTTGCCCCAGCTCCTACCTTCTGCTAGTGATACCTCTGTCAATGCATCCCAGAATGTCACCCCCATCCTGTGGCTCTCCCCAGGGTTCCCTTATCTCAGGTGCATTATTTTGAACTTCTTTGCATTGAACCTCAGTTGCCACTCCTCAGACCATTTTTCAAGCCTCCCTGATTCCACCTCATTTTCTCCACCCTTTCTGCAGGATCCACTCTGTTACAGATCTTGGTGTCATCTGCAGGCAGACCTTTCCTTGTGGGCCTTCGCAATGTCACTAATGAGACACACTGAACAGGACTGGTCCCAGGACTGATCCCTGGGTACCTCGCTGGTCATTCCCTCTCCCAGATTGGATCCCATTTACCACCACCATCTGCCTTGCTTGCTGCCACCACCTCTTATGGTACACTATTCTATGTGACCACCACCTCTCTGTGAAGAAAACTTCTCACATTTCCTCTTAATTTACCCCTGTCCAATTTCATATCATGCGCCCTCATTCGTGGTACTCCTTCCACATTGGAAAATGTCTGCCCCTGCACCTTGCTTATGCCCTTGAGGTACTTTAACATATCTCATGTGCCTCCTCCCTCCTTTCCTCCAGTGAGTACATATTGAGGTCCTTTAATCTCTCCTGATGTGTTCTGTGTTGCAAGACATGTACCATCTTAGTTGCCCTTCTGTGGACCACCTCCACCCTGTCAATGTCCTTGCACAGCTGTGTCCTCCAGAACTGCACACAGTACTGGTGAGACCTCACTAGTGCATTATACAGTGGCATCACCACCCACCGCCTTCTGCTAGTGATACCTCTGCCTATGCACCCCAGCATGCCACTGGCCCTCCTTGCAACATTCGTGCTTTGTTTTGACACCTTTAGGTCATCAGAACTGATAACTCTAGGTCCCTTTCTTCCTTGGTGATCATCAGCACCTCCTCCCCCATCCTGTAGCTCTCCTCAGTATTCCTCTTCCCAGGTGCATTATTTTGCACTTCTTTGCATTGAACCTCACTCAATTGCCAGTCCTCATACCATTTTTCAAGCCTCTCCATGTCCCTGCTCATTTTCTCCACCCTTTCTGGACTATTCACTCTGTTACAGATGTTGGTGTCATTCGCAAACTGGCAGACCTTCCTTCTAGCCCTTCCACAATGTCTAATGAAGACATTGAACAGGACTGGTCCCAGAACCGATCCCTGAGGTACCTTGCTGGTCATTCCCCTTCCTGGATTGGATCCCATTACCACCACCCTCTGCCTCCTGTCCATCATCCAGTTTCTAATCCAGTTTATCAGCTTGTGCTCCTTGGCCAGACTACCCATCTTGTTTATCAGCCTTCTATGCTGGACAGTGTGAGAAGGCTTTGTCAAAATCAAGGTAGGTGATGTCCACCACCCTCCCTGATTTACTTCCTTAATGAGGCATTAATGATTTCAACCCTAATGCCCACTCCCACCCTGCAGAGACTGACAGGCATTCAGGGTGCCTTTGGGATGTCAGCCGTAATGATCACATTCCTTCACCATTATCCCCACCCTGCATATACTGACAGGCACTGCGGTGTGCCTTAGGGTCTTCAGCCCTAACAATCACCCCATTCCATAAGGAAATAAGCCGAGATGGGTGCAGTATAGGAGAATGGGGTGAATATTAGGCAAAGACCCCAACACACACACGACACCTGTCACTGTCTGCGGGTGGGGTTGGGGTGGAAATGGCATGAGCATTACAGCTGATGACCCCAAGGCACACCTGACACCTGTCAGTCTCTGCAGCATGGGGGTGGGTTGTTACATTTGGAGACCCTAACGCCCCATGTATTTGTTGAGTATTTTGCTCCAAATTTTAAACATGGGCTTTGGGACCTTATTTCATGAACAGTGACACTATCATTTCATTACTCAATCTCAAAAGGTGATTTTGCAGCAACTCACCATTCCGTGCCACAGGTGTAAAACACATTTTGGGCAGGATTTGAAAATGACAGCTGTACTGTTCATGAAGTGGTGTGGAAAAATGGCTATGTTGAAAACTTGGAGTGAAAGTGTTGAAAATTACAAAAGTTACATGTGTGTGTAGGAAAATGTCAACAGACCTGCATACCATGGCATTTTTAGAATTTTCCACCAAATTTTCAACATGGGTTTTGGTACCCCACCTCATGAAACACTGACACTGTTTCCTTAATCAGTCCTGAAAGGTGATTTCACACAGTGACTGCTCAGTTCTGTGCCAGAGGTGCGGAAACACGTTTCATGTAGGTTTGAAAATGACAGCTGTACTGTTCATGGTGGTGTGATAAGATGTGTATGTTGAAAATTTGGAATGAAGATACTAAAATTGGCTAAGTTATGCACCTGCATGGAACTGCACAATGCACATTCATACCACTGCTGTTTTGGAACTTTTCACCAAATTTTCCATGGGCTTTAGGACCCCACCTCCGAGCCACTGGTACTGTTGTTTTGTAAAAATTAATTCTGCTCAGCGACACAGAATCACCTGATGGGACCGAGTAACAAAATGACAGTACCAGTGTTCACAAAGTGGGTCCCAAGAACCCCATGTTGAACATTTGGGGCAAAAATTCCTAAAAGCGGCCACGATATCAACATAAGTTGAAAACACCACTGCCAGCCATTATACGGCACTTACTGTGATTCTTCAGTTCACGGTTTGGCTTTGAAGAGTGCAGACATGTCCTGGTCCACAAAGATGACACCTGCCAACCTCCGGAGGTAAGTATGGGGTAAGGGGTGTAAGGGAGGTGGGTGCGTAGAGCGAGGGTTGGGATGGGGAGGGACGAAGGACCATTTTTTTCAGGTAAAAAGACATTGGGGACCATTTTCTTTTTAACAGGTACATTTCTAAATGATTTTTGGGGACACTGGGATTGGGCTCCCCAGTGTCCCATACTATGGGGGTATATAGATATGGGGACACTGGGCATGGGCTCCCCAGTGTCCTGGACTATTGGGGGTACAGATATGGGGACTTTGGGGTGGGCTCCCAGTGTCCCAGATTATTAGGGTATAGATATAGGTACACTGGGAGTGGGCTCCACAGTGTTCGAACTAATGGGGTACAGATATGGGGACACTGAGAGTGGGCTTCCCAGTGTCCCTCAGTGGTGGCACAGAAGCTTGTATTGCTGACACAGAGATTGGGCACCCCAATGTCAACTTTAAGAGGAAACTGCACTGTGGCTATTATTGGAGCCAGGGGGCTGTAGAGGAGTGAGGACTAGAGAAAGCTGCACCATGGGTAATGTTGAAGCCTTTGGGGGGTCTAGGGAGCAAGAAACAGAGAAAAGCCACACAGCAACTACTGTTGAAGCCTTTGGGAGGGGTCTGAGGAGGGAGGACCGGGAGAAAGCCAAACTGCAGCTAATGTTAAAGCCCCTGAGAGGTCAGAGGAGCAAGGACCAGGAGATAAAACTGCACCTTAGCTAATGTTGAAGCCTTTGAGAAGTCCAAAGAGTGAGGGCGGGGAGAGTGCAGCTGCCGTACAGCGCGCATTAGTGTGCACTCTAATGCACATAGGCTGAGTTATTACTACAGAAAGAAATGAACGCTTTATTGGAGTGATTCATTTATTTCAAGGAGAGGACGCACTCACGTAAACAAAGCAGAACTACTGCCGTGACCAGAGTGCCTGGTCATTATATACACTGCCAAGCCCATTGCAGTTTCAGCTGTAATTGACTCGCAGTTACACACTCTCAAATGTCTTATAGTCCCAAGACGCTCCTTGCAAGCACAAGTGTTCTCAAAAAGCACATGGGTGGGTGGTACTGGATACAGCACACTAAGAGTTTTGGGAAGAGTTTTTGTTAGTGGCATCTACAGTGGTGCCCAGTGTCAGGATCGTTCCTGTTTAATCATTCCAATCAGGATCTTCAGTGAAACACTGGCAAGAACTGACAGTGATCACTTGCTAACTGATAAATTGTCTGATTGTCTAGTGTTTCTGCAACCCCCCAGGTGCCCCTTTCTTGCCAGTACCATTCTTTGGAGGTGGCATGCCATAGTCCAAGGACAACTCCCATGTCTAGGGGTATCAGGATGGTGGTGTCTCTTGACAGTTCAGTTCTGACTGCCTCCTTCTCCCTTTCATGACTAGTGGGACCTCATTTCTAAAATTCCTTCCACCCCAGCAGAGCCACTCTCTTTCTTCTCCCACTGGAATGGAATGAATCAAGATGACAGAGTGGCACCATCCCCAATCACGGATACAACCCACTGATCTTAGTCCTACCCCTGGATCTTAGTGTCACAGTGCCACTTCTCTAGTCCTCTAACTTCCAGATTTGGGTCACACTCTCCTCAGAGAGCCAGGAAGATGACAGAGTTATGCAGGTTACCTTCTGATACTCAGGATATATGAATGTGATTGTCATCTAGCAGCCCTCCTTGAGTGCACTGCCAACAGGCCCTCACAGTCCCCAGTCTTGGATCTGACCTGGGATCCAAGCCTCTGAAGTCCCAACTGAGAGAGCCAGTGCCACACCAGAGCCAAGACTCTGCCACCATCCTGAGTCTGCATGCCCCTCCGACCAGCTGCAGCCAGAGCATGGCACTCACAGGTGCTGGAGACCCTGAGCTCCCTTTTGTGGAGGTGGGACTCAACCCACAGCTACATCTGTAATTGGAAAGCACACACACTTTTTGTCGGTTGTGGTCCCTGTATTTGCCCTTGCAGGTAGAAAAGCCAAGGAAAGTGAGGCAAACAGTACAGGATACACCAAGAACATTGACCACTGCTGCTGGGGCAGAAGCAGAAATAAAAAAAATATTTACAATGCTAACATGGGCTAAGACAGTTAACCCTTTAGTGCAATTTAAAAAAAATTAAGGATAACTAAGTAGCTGGTATATTTATAGGGGTCAAATAACTGAACATTATGACTAGTCGTCACTGGGGACGTCATGAAAGTAGTGTCATGAGATCTGCGACTGTTGAAAATCTGAGACTGGGCACCCTGTATATAGCAGGAATAGTCAATGTGACAGTTATGACCTAGCCAGATTCTCAGATGTTTAATGAGATTTTTCAGTTTCCAGCTGTAATATTTATCCCCAGCTCTGTGGGTGGACATCTTCTCTAAACTGGATTGCAGGTTTACACATTCCAGGGCTGGACCAAGGGATCAATCCTTACATCACTGCTCTCAGTAGCAGCAGTTCTAACCATTCAGCTAAAAGAAACTTATTTTTACCAAGGTGTTTGGCTCTTATTGTTATATGCTGCAGTCTTCACTTTCTTCACCAGATATCACTCAGCATCTGGTCACTGGTTCTGTACATACTATATTACTTCAGCCCAACTAATATCAACTCACAAACAGTGCACTGGAATCCTAATGTATAAAACTGGATGCTATATATTACCTAAGCAAAAAAAAAAAACTCCATGTATGCCTTCAGTAAAACTAAAATTCCAAGAACTCAGGGGTGTGATACTCCAATGCAAACTATTCACATTAATAGGTGAAAACAAGTTAATCGTCCATGACAAAGGCATCATGACCAATTCCAGATTCACAACCCACTCAGAAGATTAACTAGTCCTGCTGTTTCCCACAACTTTACCTCTGAAATCCTGGGAAGGATCTTTAATCTGACTTGATGCATTTTGTCCTCATGCAGACCCATTTCTTGAGCTAATGGACTTGGGAATCCAAGAAGGAACCACAAAAATGGGCACCACTTCTGGGCCAGGGCTAAGGGCCCCATATAAGGTGACCCCCTCTGCACGCTCAGTAATAAAATGGACACTACACTATTGATAGGGTGACACCTGGTGGGCCTGTATGCCCCTGGCTGGCACAAATATGCACTCACTAACCTTCTATCCAGTGCGGGTCCTTGTACCCAACTCTAGTGGGGACCTTCTGGCAGTGATGAGGTGATAATCTCAGCCCAGTTCCAGATTTCCCGATGATGCTTGGTTTGGAGTGAAGGGCTGGGCAGTATGGCACATCTTCCTAGGCTGGTTATTTATTTGGCACTTTGTATTCACTACTAATTTGTCTTTGGACACTTGTCAAATCCACTGTGTCTGTAATAGGGTTGTAAGACAGGTTGTATTTTGTCTGATCTGCAGTAAAATCTCACTGAGCAGTACTTTTGTCTATTGTATCCCACCGCCCCAGAGTGCAAGTATCCTTTTTAACTGCATTTTCTAACAGGGCTGGTTATCCTTGTAACCTGTACTCACCCTGCACTATTTGTTTCCCGTTTGTACTTCATGAGATGTGCCCATATCAAACTAGCATGATACCTGCAAAGGCCTCAAGGGTCCCCTTGATGGGTATTCCCCTGTCACTCACTTCCTCTTCCCTCCCTGAAAACCCCGACTCTCTTCCCAGACTGGTGCCAGGCTCCCCTTTATACAGTGAACTAGTCGCATGCCATAGGCTCTGGCTTTACAAATATTCTTTGGTGACCAGAGTGGTGAACATAAAATTAGGAGCACCCTGGTGGTGAAGACAACATATTTATGTATGTATGGATTGATTGATTGATTGATTGGATTGATTGCATACAAATCTTCTAATTTCGGGTGGGTCCCAGAGACATAGGCAGAATTTCTCCCCTCAAAAAAAACCTGCTGCAATATGCAACATGCTTTGAACATCAGCTAATTAGGCTGATGGTTGCGGTTTGACAATCACCATTAGTCTACTCACCAGCTAGAACTGTGTGGAATTTTCAAATTCCACTTTTGTCAAAATTATATGGAATTTCAGGAATTACACCTAATTTGATGGAATTCCAGCAGAAGTGGAATTCTGAAATTCAGAAAGCAGAATGTTAACTGCAGAATCATATCTTACTGTAAAGTGCAGATTCATGTTCTACAAACTGCAGAACATTATTCTGTATAGTAGGTGAACTGTGGAATGTTAGTCCACAGACAACGTGATCCATGTAAACTATTCCACAGTTTACATAGCCATGTTTTCTACAATTCCATGGAATTGCTGGCCGCCAGTGCAGTGATAGAGCAACTGCTCTCAGCGGGTTTGGGAACAAGCCAGGAGTTGGAGGAGGCTGGCTGGGGGAGGATTGAGCCTCCAAGAACTGCTCTCCTCCTCGGTGGGTGGAGTCAGCTGCTGGCATTAGATAGACCCCTGATGGAAGCCGGGTATCTGACAGCCAGAGCTCACTTGATTGGGAGGTGGGGCAGATGTTGGCATGATTGCCACTAAGTTATTGTATGCCATGCCTCCTGGAGACAGAACATAGGAAAAAGCCAGCTGTGCAGTATGCCACCTGCCTCACTGCACAGGTCTTGCACCACCGCCCTGTGGCACTTCCCAGTCACTGAACTAGAGGATCAGTGGAGGAAGAGGTCCCCAAAGTCCCTGCCTAGTGGGTAAACCAGGGAGGAACACCTTGGGCGGAGGTCAGGCTGATGTAGGCCAGTCCAGGTGGAGAGAAAAACAGAAAAAAACAAAAAGAATTCCTCGGAATCAAAAAGAAACTGAAAAAACATTTCAGAAGAGAAATTGCCATGCCGTATAAATTCTTAAATTCCTGCAACAGAATTCTGCATTCTGCACAACTCTACTATCAGCCTAAAACACTGAGCTAGTAATCAACTCTTATAATAAAATAATTCTGAAGGAAGGTCAGCTACCTTAGGTCATGCAGTGCACCAATATGACTAAGTAGGGACTGGGACCTGGATCTACAATGTTCTCTGTGTATGTTGTAACCACTAGTTGTTAAGGAGAAGAAGTGTTGCAAAATTCTCAATTCACATCAACTTCCATTCTCTTAGCTTTCCATACTTGTCTCTCTTTTGTTTTCTGTCTGCTAGAGCCTGATCCACAAAGATACCACAGGTTATAGACCTCTAGGACAGGGAAAGAGAGAGCAGAGCAGAGAGAGAGATGGAGCTAGGTAGAACTAGAAATGGGGGGTAGCAAAGGAGGAGGTGGTAGTGGTGGGAGATCTAAACCACACAGATACTGATTAGTTTATTCCAGCGGCCAGGAGATCCAGAGGTTATGCCCTGCGGATACACTGTAGGGCTGCTTGCTGGCTACATCTGGTTAAGGAACCCCTAAGCAGGCTGCCATTCTCAATGTGGTGCTCACCAACTCAGAAATGGTAGGAGGAGTGATGCTAGAGGAGCCACTAGGATCCAGCTGCCATAATCCATATGGTTTGACTTGGCCCTCTGGAACAAGTATGTCCTCATCAAAGGCTGAGGTACTAGATTTCAGAAGGAAGACTTTAGCCAGATGAAGGAGCTGGTATGAGACAAGTTAGTCTGAGTGGACAACATCAGGGATGTGGAAGAAAGATGGCAGTATTCAGGCGCCATTCTCGAGCAGCAAGTCTTGTATGAGAACGGTAATCAAAAGTGGATACAAGAGACCAATATGGTTCTCTAGAAAAGTCAAAGAGGCAGTGAGAGACAAAATGAAGGCCTTTACTAGGTACAAGGAAAAACAAGGGAAGGGAGGATGGGGAGAGTACTAAATGAGAACAAGGCAAACCAAAGGGCAGTCAGGGAAAAAAGGCAGACATAGAGTTGTTTAATGCAGAGGGTCAAGGGAAAAACAGTTCTTTCGATGTATTAGCGAAAAAGAAAGAAGGTAGGAGGGATTGTTAGGTTAACAGAGGGAGGAGGGAAGGTACTGAGATGGATGGGCAGAAAGCAGATAATCTTAATAACCACTTCTGCTCTGTAGACAGAGGGCCTCTACCAGAAAGTGGCATTAATGCAGATGTAAGTGGGATCCCTGAGATGAGGCAGCAAGTGTTTATCAGTGGAAGGGGTTCAGAAAGGGCCAGCATCCTAAAGATAGATAAAGCCCAGGGGCCAAATGGAATATACAAGGTCCTCAGGGAATTGGCAATGAAACTAATTGAACCCCTGGTGGTTATTCAATAACACAGTTGAGACAGGGGTAGTTCTAAAATACTTGTGGGTTGTGGATGTAGTCCCTCCACAAGGGAGGACAAAACAGGAGCAGTATAGTGCAGAGGTCTAAGGCTCTGAGCTGCAAATCTGCTGATATCCAGCAGACCAGACCTGGGTTTGAATCCCACAGCTTCCACTTGCATACTGTGTGACCCTGAGCAAGTCACTTAACCTCCATGTGCTCCCAGGTTGCTCCTGTAAAAGCTTTCAGCTTAGTGTGCTATATCTGGTTAAATAAGTAGCCAAGTAACTACAGATCTGTCAGTCTTACCTCGTTTGTGGGTAAACTGATGGAGACACTAGTCAAAGGGGATCTTGTGGATTACCTGGAGAGCAATTTTTTATTTATTTAGTTTTTGTTGACTGGGTAAGTGCACTGGACAAATCCTGCCTATATTCAGGCACGACCGGGGGATACAGATGAATGCCAACTGACCTTGAACCAGATTAAGCTGTTGGTGGTATTTTAGTGAATGAGGAAATTTGGCCCGGACACCAGGGAAATTCCCCTGCTGTTTGCCAGTAGGGGACCCCTTTGACCATCGTAAGATGGCTGAATCAGTTGCTGTGCTGTGGCTGGAGGGATGGATGTGCAGCTGGGAGAAGAGCTTGGCCCCTGCAGCTTTACGCTGTTGCCAGTGGATGTTTCTGCTACTGCTGATGTGCCTACTGAAGCTATTGTGCCTGCTACAGCTGATGTGCCTCTAGGTTTTTTTGCGGCTGCCTGCTCGTCTGCATTGCCAGTTTTGGATCGCTCCTATCGGTCTGTATCGCCTAGAGTGGATTCCAGTTTGCCTCCTATAACATCTTCTACAAAGGAATTGAATGAGTCATTGTTGGATGAAGAGCAACTGTATCTGCAAAGGAAGAAAGACAATTTGCACAGTTTTGGACCGACTGGTTTGCCGTCTACATTTGCGGCTTCCAGCTTCTTGTTGACACTTCCTTGCGGTTGCTATGGTTATGGATCGTCGGAGGTTCCGTCTGTGTTGGGCATTGTTTTCACCGCTCCGGCCAAGATCAGGCTGCTGCTACGGTATTTTCATTTGACAGCGGTCGGAGAAACCTTACGAACGATTACTTTGAAATGCTGTCCTACCGAGCTCTTCGCTGGGCAGATGCCCTATTGAGGATGGTGGACTTTGGACTGTGGAAGATTCACTGCGTGCAGCAGGCTGGGTGCACTCACCTGATACTGGCTCATGGATTTCGGTTTTCTCCTATTTCGATTCTGGGAGTCCAGTCATCTAAGTCTCCTGGTGCTTCGTTAAGACTGTGAGTACTAACTCTGTGTGTACTGACTGACACTGGCTGCTGACTCTGTCACACTGGCTGCTGAATTGCCTGGGGGTTTCTCCTTTAGATTCTCTTAAGCCTGCTCCTGTGTTGGATCCCTCTTTGCTTTTGGAAGCTTCCCACATTCTCCTCTTCACCTACCCTCTGATTTGGACTTCTCTCAGACCCGGTTTTCAGCCACTTATTACTACATGGGCTGATTCTCCACACCATGAGATGGAGACCGCTGCACTTAGTGATGTTTCTGACTTTTCGGATATGCGAAACATGTTCCTCACATTAGAAACTTTCCACAGGGTTCTCCTGGTGGAAGAATGCAGCCCCCTCCTGCTCCCTCCTGCTCCCCTACCACTTCTCGACCTTTTCCTCTCTTTTCATCATTCTGCCACTACAGCGAAACACCATAATGCAGTTCGTATCCTGTATAAGGGGTTTGAAGTTTTCCTGACAGGGTTTATGTGGGTCGATACTTTATTGAAAAACAGTCTAAATTTTCAAGTCTCTGAACTGTATGCTTTGATTCACGTGTCTGGAGAAAATGTTTTTAATGTAGCTTTAAACTAGGAGGAGACCTTGACAAATTCTGGGCATGTTATAACCAGGTGAAGGCCTCTCCATTGTGGGCCCCTTTGAGGTTATTCCTCTTAGTAGGCGGCCCACAAAACTATTACTGTTCTCTTCCGTAATGAAGGGGTCAGTGTTACAGACTTGTTATTTTGGCTGAAACAACGTTGCACGGTTATAGGTCATCCGAGGCTATCCTTGATTCTGAGGGTATTTGGACTGGGGGCTGGAAAAATTAGGGTCCTTTTACATTCTGAAGGTGGGGTCCTTGCCATCTCCCTAATAGTTTTTTGGGACAGGATAGGGTGTTCTGTTTTATCCAGGACAACCTAGAATTTGTTATAAATGTGGGCTTTCAGGACATAGTAGTGCTTGTGATCAGCTGAAATGTTCCCTTTGTCACAAAACTAGTCATCTTAGTGGTCAATGCTCCAACTTGGTTTGTTGTAACCTTTGTGGGGCAGAAGGTCATGTCTACATATCTTGTCCTAAAGCTGCTCCTACGACCTCCCTCGTCTGCTGATGGGAAGAGCAGCATCTCTTGATTTCCTTAACCCAGAGGAAATTTTCCAAGGTTTCTACCACGGCTGAGGTTATTCCTTCTCCCACCATGCCTGCCTCCGCTGCTCAGGCTCTCCCCTCCCACGGTAGTAGTTGCTTGTCCAGTTCCTGTTTTACAGGAGACTCTTCCTCTTCTGATTGTGGCTGCCCTGCACACTTCCTTGTTCCACAAACAGCCATTGTGCCCACCAGTGTTTCTCACATTATTCCTAGCTCAATGCCCCCCTGGAAGCTAAGGGCCCTCCGAATGACGGATGTCGACCACAAAGAGGTCTACTGGTACCCTGCCTACCCCTAAAATGCCTAAGACTTCCTTCATGATTCCTCTAATCGGTTTCTGTTTTTTGGATGCTGATCATTCAGATACTGATTGTCTGTTCTTCAGTGGATTCTGTTCTTCCAGAATGCTGCTGATTTACTGATGACCGATGAAGCGACCTCCTTCAGCCCTCGCCAGGAAGGGAAACCTAGGAAGAAAAACGCTGATTTTGCCTCCCCTCTCTCATTTGCACCATGCTTTTCCCTCCTTTCTCAATTTTGACATCTAAAGTCAATAGCATTAAGAATGCTGTTAAACGATGTCTGGTGTTTTCATTTTACAGTCTTTACCTCCTGGGATCTTTCTTCTGCAGGATACTAGACTTCACACTACTTTTGAACTTGCTTTGGCTACTAAAGCATGGCTCTCGAGGGATTACTTTCTGGTCAATTGGCGGAAAGATGTATGGGGTTGAATCCTTTTCACCACATTCACCCTACTGTGCTTGGTGTTGGACCTCATCCCTGGTAGAGTTCTGTTGCTTGATTTCCTTTTGGACACTGTTTTCTTCGTGTTATAGTACTTATGCTCCCCAAACTAAAGCAGAGCGCACACTTCTTTTCAACAAATTAGTCCCTTTTGCATATTGCTCATTATGTAATTTGGGAGGTGATTTCAATTGTGGCTTAAGTAAGTGGGATAGGGGTTCTGCTAACACCACGGGAAAATATTTGGCGATATGGCTGCCCTCAATAAGGCTGTCCGTGGCCTGCGTCTTAAGGATGCATTTTTTCGCACACTGGAGTGCGTGGCGTATTTTTAAGGGACATTATCCACCGTATTGATTTTTGTTCCGTCTCTCATTGCTACTTCAGACTGTCTCTGTAGAACCTACTCCTTATTCTGACCATAAGCTCTTGAGCAGCTACCTTGGGTCCAGCAGTGGCCCCTCGGGGTCCTGGGTACTGGAGGTTTAATTCTGAGCTTTATTGCAAGCTGCCTTTCTATGACTGATCTCTACTTTTTGGCCTGTGGAAATCCTTATTTGCTTTATATGATGATCCTGTGGGTTGGTGGGCAGACACTAAATCAGATCTCCGTTCCTTACTTATTTCAACAGTAGACGATTTGCACGGGTTCCAATTTTTGTACTTACAGGATAGGAAGCAGCTACAGCATTTGTATTCCTATGCAGCTTACTCGACATGATTATTCGACCCAGATTACTCATTTTCAGAAGAAGATGATGCAATATCATTTATCTTTGTCTACAGATCTTCAGTCCGACAACATCATAGTATGAAGGGTCCATTTTTACTACTTGTCCCATGCTCTCTCTTCAAGAAAGTGCGGACTAAATCTATTTCAGCTCTATATGACCAACGGGGGTGGTCCAGGATGACCAGAGAAGTGTTTACGTATTGCTTCTGACTACGTTGCTTCTTTGTTTTCTGCTCACCCAGGGCAGGATTTAGATTTTGATTCTTTTTAGTAAACTACAGGTTCCACAGGCTCCACAGGATCAATTGTTAGGCTTACTGACTCCTTTTACAGCTCAGGAAGTTGCTACTGCCATTAAGTCTTTATCTGAGGTAAGGCCCTGGTCTAGATGGCCTCACTTCAGACATTTACCATCTTTTGCATGGTGAACTTTTGGAGGAACTAACTTCGGTTTATAATGCTATTTTGGTCTCAGTCTGTCCCTTTTGACATGTCTACGAATTCTTATTTTTCTTTTTAAGAATAAGGGTGATAAATTGGATCTCTCTAATTGGCAGCCTATTAGCCTCTTGAATACTGATTTAAAATTCTTTCCAAACTTTTGAACATGAGGTTATTATCAGTGGCAAAGTTATTGATTTCTCCAGCCCAGTCTAGTACTGTGCCTGGGAACTCAATAACAGATCAACTGCTTCTCTTGAGAGATATATTTTTTATGATTCTGTTTCACCACTGAAGGGTTATGTGCTTTCTCTAGACCAGAGGCAAGCCTTTGATAATGTGGTGCATGTCTTTCTATGGAAAGTATTAAGTCATTATGGTATTCCAGCTACTTTTATTGCCTGGATCCAAGCTCTTTATCGTACTGCTACAGTCCGTCTCTGTATTAATGGTTTTAGGCCCTCATGTTCCTATCAACAAGGGTGTTCATCAAGGGTGTCCGATCAGTCCCCTTTATGTGTCTTTAGTATAGACCCATTATTAAGGCTTCTCAATTCTATGCTGGTATTGTCCCTATACAACTGTCTCATTTATTGTTCTTATGCTGCCTTGGCTTATGCAGATGATGTAGTCCTTTTAGTAGGGACTACCCAGTCTGCTGAACTGGCGCTGGCGGTTTGTACCACTTATGGTACATTCTCCGGAACCAGTTTGAACTTATTGAAGAGTACTGGGAAGCCTCTGGGTGGTCAGTTGCTTCCTGTGGATCTCATTGCAGGCCTCTCCTGTACTTTAGATCCTTTAACTAGCTTAGGAATTGAATATGGGTCTTCCCAAATGGATGTTGCTAACTGGGACAAGTAATTATTATTAGGTTCGTACGTGGTACTAAATTGGAATAAGACAAGAATGAGTTATTGTAAATGTGTTTTTGATACGTACTTATTTAGTACTCTTTTTATTTCTTAGTTCAGTTTTTCCGTTCCCAAGTCAAGGAGGCTGCTTTATATAGTTTATTTTTTCAGTCCTTTTGGGGTAGCCGTCTGAATCCCATCAAAAGAAATGTTTTGTATTTACCTCATAATCTAGGTGGTCAACGGATGCTTAATCCTGTCTTGTTTTTTCTGTCAGTTTTGTATGCTAATTTGAAACCTTTGTTTACTACTCCTGACAAATACTGGTGTGGTCTTTTTATTCATAGCATATCTCCCTGGTTTACGGCTTGGGATTTGGGTCAATTACAACGTCTTAAACATGACACGCATCACCACTATGTTTGCAGAAGTCTTTGTTAAACTTCGGTCATGGGGGATCTCTAGTAGACTTGTGATCTCCAAATCAAAAAGCAGTTATATGCTATTGTTTTGAAAACCATTTTAGTGAATTGAGGTCTTTCCGAAATGTCCAGTGCCATTTAGAGACGATTTGTTACTTTCTCTGAATGAGAAGAGAATACCGCTAAAATTTAAAGATCATCACTGGCTTAATTGTCATGAGAAATTGAATGTTAAGGCTCATCAGAAACATAAAAGGTGGAGGAACGTATTTGTTCTAGACCTGGGTACATTACTCAACCTGAAACCCTTCTGCATTTATATTTTCTTGTCCTTATATTGTTGATTTTGGAAATTCTTATATGATAAATCTGGTTTGCCCTTTTTTTTTTTTACAGCTTACATATCCTTCACTCATGTATGGTAGTTATCATATCAGTTGGGATCTTTGGGACAAGAGTACTTTAACTGTTATTTTACTGTTATGAAATGGTTTATTTGGCATTCTAGAGGTTTGTTCCTCTTCAACAGCAAACCCTTTCTTATTATGATCCTATGGTAATATTTTCAAATCTTTACAGGGCGTATATTTTTCGGAAACTAAATGTCTCAATAAGATACATGTACAGGCTCTTTGGCTGAATTTGCCCTGGATTACTGATAATGATTTTCCAATTACTTGAAAGCTCTGGGCTTGTTTTCTTTTCAGTTTATGTTGTTGAGTTTTACTGGGCATTGACTGTGATTCTGTTGATATGTATGAATTATTTTCTGTTTTGTATTGTATGATTTCTTTAATAAAGTCTTCCCACTCTTTCCGATAAGTGCCATGGGATCTTTAACATCCACCTGAACAACCACCAATCCAGGCAGATGGGACCTCGGTTTAACATCTCATCCAAAGACGGCACCTGAAGTGCAGCACCCTCTCATTCTGCACTACAGTGTCAGTACTAGGATATTAACCTAGTGCCAGATGTGGGAACTGAACCCACAGCCCTCTGATCTCCCGGCCCCAGATGCGGTATGCTACCTACTGAGCCACTGACACTGCCACTGACAATGAACTCCAGGATAGTAAACAGCACAGGTTTGTGGCAGGAAGGTCTTGTCAGACCAATTTGATAGTATTCTTTGACTGGGTAATGAGGGAACTGGATAAGGCCCATGCTGTGGATTTATTTTACTTGGTGTCAGCAAGGCTTTCGACTTGGTGCCTCACAGAAAGGTTGCTGAAATAGTTAGAACATCTGGGTGCAGTGAAGAACTCAGATGGGTGAGAACTGGCTGGAAGAGAGACAGCAGAAGGTTGTGGTTAACACAGTCAAATCAGAAGAGAGGAGGTCACCAGTGGGATGAGTCAAGGATCAGTCCTGGGTCCTGTCCTTTTCAATATGTTCATCAACAATGGGAGAAAAGGAATCGGGGCTAGATGTGTCTCTTCATAGATGATCCTAAGCTTTGTGGTAGGATAGACAGTCAGGAGTTAGAGATGCAAGAGACTTGAAAATCTAGAGAGGTGGTCAGAGGTTTGGCTATTGCAATTCAGTGCCAAAACATGCAGGGTGATGCTCATAGGTAACAAAACAACAGGACAAAGTACTGGATGGGAGGGTAAAGCTGGGCACAACCACTGAGGAAAGAGACCAAGGAGATCATCAGTGATTTCCTAAAACAATCAAGCCACTGTAACAAGGCATATAGTAAGACAAACAGGATGCTGGGGTGTTTAAAAGGGTACTGACAGCGAGAAGAAGGATATATTACTATCTTTCTATAGATTACTGGTGAAGCCCCACCTGGAGTAATGTGCCCAGTTCTGGGTCTCACCTAAGGAAAGATAAGGACAGATTGAAACGCGTTGCAACATAGGGTGATCAAAATGATTCAGGGCCAGCAGTGCAGATCTTACAAGGATCGGTTCAAGGCACTGCACATGCACTCGCTGGAGGCCTGGTGAGAGATGAAGATATGATACAGACCTTAAAGTTCCTCAAAGGAATGAACAAGGTAAACTGTGAGGAACTATTTAGTGTAAGTAGTGGATTAAAACACAGGGGCATGAGTGGAAACTGACAGGAAGGTTCGAGAGGAAGTGACAATGTTTTATTTAACAGAAAGGGCATGGAGCCATGGAACAATCTGCCAGCTGATGTGATGGGCACCAAAACTATCAGTGGTTGCAAACATGGCTGGGACTGAGTGCAGGGCTTAGTGGTTGCTCAGGGTGGTAGCAGTAGAGGGAGCACAGGGGTGGATAGTGTGGGTTAGAACCCTGTACGGACAATAGGTCCATGGTTTGTTAGGAGTTTGGGGTCAGACTGGATGGACCAATGGTCTTTTTGCCATCATTGTCTATGTTTCTAACTGTAAAACTATACAATAGTGAAAATAGATGATACAGCAATCATATACAAAAGTAGTATAGACCAAAACACTCAGAGACAGGAATGAAGTGCCTAGGACAGTGGTAGTCAGGCATGGGATTCACTGCAGAGGTCAGGTGAAAATAGGAGGGGGAGATGTCAGGCACAGAACACAAAAGAAGAGGGGAGCTAGATTCAAAAGGAGAAGTGAACTGTAATCTCATGGAGCAAGGCTTTCAGGAGAGTAGCGAGGAGAAGTAAGGTTACTTAAAATGGTGGGATTCTTAAACAATGAGGCCTGTGCAGCAGTGGTTTTCAAAAGGAAAGATTTAAGGAGCAAGTGTCAGAGCTTTTGAGCCACTAGGTAGAAGAGGAAAAGAGTAAGAGGGAGAAGAGGAAGCAGGGGACAGCACCTGGGGACAGCACACAACTAGAATTTAGATGTTAGGATGGGAGGATGGAAAAGCACCTGCCTTCAAGGAAGGAAAGATCAGAATAATGGTAGCAGTTGCAGGAGCAGGCTGGGCAGTGTAGGGCAAAGGGACAGAAGGACTGATGGACTTAGTCAGTCCAAGATGGATTTAGGTGCTGCACTATAGACCACATCCCTGTAATGAAACATTGAGGGAGTTATTTTGAAAACAGTCTCTCAGTGGGCAGAGGGGATACAAGATGCATTCCTGTGCAGTACACTTAACTAGGGAGGAGTTTCAAGGGTGCAGTATTTATGAATCTGGAGAAGTCAAGGTGTTGATTTAAGCAGATACCAAGGTACTTGAAGGAAGGCACTTCTTCCAACAAAAACAACAAAGTCAGCACACCAGGGCTGAGTAGTATTGCAAAATAACTTAATTATATGTGCAAGCATTGCAGAAAGTGTACACAACCCAGACAAACTGAACAAGCACTATACTGCTCTTCCTCAAATAAATAGCTATCCCGGGTTCAGAAGACCGAGAGAAAGGGGAAACTGGGAATCCTGGCCAACCTCTGTCAGCTACCAAAGGTCATGGAGGCCATTTTCTAGGCATTCAGGGTGAGATGGTTCTAGAAGAACCTATGACATCAGTTGCAGTCACTCAGTGGATTTTGATGACTGATTCACATCTGATCCACTTATGGGGTTTCCCAGTGGGCTACAGATTTCTAAAGCCAGGTCCATTTTATGGGGGCTCCTGATGGAAAAGTACAGAGGAGAGTCATCCCAATGCTGCTGGACTCACCTATGACTCTCAAAGATTGGAGCCAGGACTGACAGAGCACTAACAATGGTTGTTTCTGTGTTTGCTGGGGATTAAGATGTCGGTTCAGGGAGGAAGGTGTCTCAGCACCCAGTCAACTACACCAGTCCTCAAACTAGGACATTTCACCATCTCTGACCCCTTAGAGGTCAACTCTTCTTTAATTACTGCAGTCTGCTAAACAAGAACTTTCACAAACACACACTCATCGCTAGAAACACTACTTACAATAGTTTCACACTTCAACATTACTCTTTAAACAAAGATGATTTGGGTATAAATCCTCTCAGCAGTGAAAAATAGCACAATGGAAATGTTATATTTTCACTAAGACTGATAAGATCTATTCCAGATGTCTGAAAGTATTAAATGTTGCATCCAAACATCTTATCTTTAAAGACATTCAGGCTTGAAGTCTCCTCAATCTCTGTTTGAGGACAAAATGGAGAGCTATAGTTACAAAAAGTAATCTCTATTTCTAACTACCTAGATTCAGTTCGCTATCCACACTTAGATTCTTAGCAATTCTCAAGCGAGGGGCAAGGTATGCAACCCAAATTTTGTGAAATGCCTACTGGAGGACTGAGGACTCAAAAGCATTACAGTGGAGCCCACTTACAAGAACATCAGATATAAGAACATCCCATTTATAAGAACATTTTTTGATGTCCTGATTATTGCCTAAGTCTGTCTATAACAGCACTCAGCTCATTAATAAGAACATTTAAGAGTATTTTGTTTTCCAGAGGTAGTGGTAGATGGTCATTATTACTCTGGTGTATAAACCTGGGCTGAATCATCATTTAATTTCCTCATTAACAGTCACTTAAGTGGTGAAGGGATGTGAGAAAGATGCCCGTGAAGAAGGCAGCATATATCCTTCATAGAGTAGGTGAGACAGTGAATTCATTTTACAATAATACTCTACCTCGTTTGAGCACGAGCTCTTCTATAAAACAATATTGTATGGCTTTTAATAATGAGTTCTCTAAAACTAGTTTGAGTCCAGTGTCATCATTTTAATTTCAAAAGACAGTGATCACCCACCAGCTGTGACTGCCTGTCACAACAGCTTGATGTTGACTTTACTCTGTTCATCTGATAACCACTTACAACTTGCAATTCCAGAGTGACTCTGACTGGTCAGCTAAAATTGTTGGACTGTTTATTAAACTGGCTGTAAAGATTTTTAGCCTACCTCTTGTATTACAACCAAGGATGAATATTTGATCTATTTGTAACCCTTGCTCTCAGGGTTACTAGAATCCCACTTAGAATCAATGGAAGGCAGGGATAGGCAGCTTTGAAGTGCCAGTTAAATGGATTTCACACTGTCACACTTTGTTTTCAGTCTCAGCTGAGCTAGAGTGATGATGTCACTTTAGAACTATTGCAGCAGCATACGCACATTGGAATGCTAGCTGGGGAGTTAGCCGTAGAATGTTGAGTTAGAGTCAGTAGTCTAGAGAGTAGTCTGTAAGAGTGGGGTTTGAGGAGGAGTGCTGCAGTAGGCAGCTTTTCAGTTTTAGCTCTGACAGAGAGCTACCTCCATAGTTTGGGTAGTTTGTTTTCACCCTAGAACAAGAACATAGAAGGTCAGAGAGTGAAGTGGTAGAGACCATTCCTAGAGGTTTTCCAGTGCCCCATCCCAGAGGGATGGGGGAGGAATTCTAGGAGTCAGGGCAATCCCCTGGTCCAGCCTGGACTGTGTTAAAGCTGCCTGAGATTCATCTATTCTGTGAGTACCGAGATGTTTGTGTGGAAAAAGCCCTGGGGCACTTGCATTCCTGTGGTGAGTTTTCTCTGCCTACTATGGGTTCCGAGAGAGACTTGCCAAGTACAGAACTTTAGTCCATTTCTGTTTAAAAGTATCTGCCTACTGTGGGGTCTGGAGAGTGAGATTTGCCAAGTACTGAACTTTTGTTTTGTGTCTGATTTAAAAGTGTCTGCTAAAGTGTGGGTCTAGTGAAGAGACATTGTATTGCCAATTACAGAACTTTTAACTTCATGACACCTTAGAGGTATGTAAAGTAGTATGTTAAATGTGAAAGGCATTTTAAGATAGCATCTACAAGTTTTCTGAGAAGGGTGTTATTAACCAGATGAATGGCGAGTATAAATTTGGAAGCAAAGGTGAGACCCCCCGCCATCTGGAGTAACCATGTTTACCTCTCCAGGTTCAGTTTGAGCACCTTGTTTTCTCTCAGTGCGTTTGGTCAGTGCCTGAAGAAAATAGTTTACCAGACATGAGTTTTGGATTTTCTGTGAGCCTGAGTGTGCTCATTGGTGGTCAAGGTGCCATTAGTAATTCCTTATGAAATATGGAAAGTCTCCTAGTACTGGCCGAGGGTGCCTAGTCAAGGGAGTGTACAATTCTGGCCGTGTGCCAAGTTCCATTCAGAACTTGAGGTTCACTCTGTGTCTCTGTGCCTCAGTAATCTGCATTACCAGTGGGAGTAGCCCTGTGAGGGTTCATCTTCACTTTGTGATTATTCGCTGTGTATATGAATAAAAGCCACACTCTAGAATCCCAACCTGGTTTGGACAGTACTGATATTGCTTTCACTGTGTCTGGATTTACTTGGATGCCCTGACCAGATGTACAAACCCAGCATGATTGTGAGGAAATGTTTTCTCCCAGGGACCCAGGTTGATGGCCATGGTAAATGGTCCCCCCAGGTGTGAGCCAGGTAGTTGCCACACTTGGCTTGCCTGTCTGAGGATGGCAGGCTCTGAAGTAGAAGTATTGGTAAACAGAACTGTTGTAGTGACAACCCATCCCTCTCATTGGTGCCATGTGTGAGAGGAGCATCCCTGCTAGTTGAGCAAGGGGCTGGTGGGGAGATTACAAAATGGAGGCACCGCTGGGATTTGTTTGGATTCGGGAGAAAACAAGAGATGTTTGCTCAGGTTGTAGCTAGTGTTTTGTCTGTCTGGCAGTTGGTAGCCCAAATCAAAGCTTTGCGCATAAGGGATTTACCAGAGTAGTGCCATCTATATGTGCGCTGTGTGCCTAGTGTTCATGTGCTGCTGTGTTTGTGCCAACGCTACTGCAAGGAGCTGTAAAGCCAGATTGTGTGTGCCCCTTTGTCCTGCATCAAAATAGAATGTTTACCAACTTTAATTTTCAAGTTGTGACAGGAAAAAGTATTGTGAACTGTGGGAAACAAAGACATTTGTGCCCAAAAGTTTCAAATGCTGTGTGAACAGGGGAGTAGCTAGAGAAATTGCCATGAAAATGGTTCAAAATGGTGCTCCGCCATGGAGTTACAGTTGAAAAGATAAAAAGTTGTTTTGCAGTTTTAATTTTGCCTGCTCGACGATCGCCGTGGAGGAGAAGAGCACTAGAAGAGAGAGAGGCTCATTTGCATGGCGTTGAGTGATTGGTGAGACTGCAATCAGTCCCACCCCAAGCAAGTTTCAGAGTGCTGCCCAGTATTCAAGATGGAAGAGCGAGTGGTGTGTGAGCTGGCTAGCCAGGAGGATCATCGCGCTGACTGCAAATGTTCTAAAGTTAAAACAACAGACTTTTCTGTACCGTCAGAGCTTAACCCATATTCAATTGACTAGGAAAAGCGTGGTGTTCATAGGGACAATTGGCAGGGTTGCCAGCCCGTTTCAACCCAGAGGTTTTCCAGGATCGGCTGTAGGCCGAGAATTTCCATCGAAAAGCCAGCTACCATTCGGCAAAACTGAGCTCAAACTGTGTGTGATTTTTCTAAAGCCAGCTGGATCTGTATGTAAACAGTGTGATTGTTTTTGCAAAGATGGACTGTGTAAAGTAATCAAACCCAAGTAAGAAGTCTGAGCATTAGACTGTGAGCATGTATTATGGATTGAGTAACAGTGTAATTTTCTGAGCAAACAGAGAGACTGTGAGTTGTATGAGAGGCTGCAACAAACAGGCAACCCTGTCCAAGAAACACTGACTTTAATGACTTTAAGCAAGTAAAAGTGATTGAAAGCTAATGTAAAGTCCTAGAAAATCATATAGATGTGCTGAGGAAAAACAGTGAAGTCTATGCAGTCTGAGTAAGATTTATCAGTATGCAGTAAATCAGATGCGCCGTGGCTTGAGTCAGATGCAGAATGTTGATGCACCAGGAGTGCTGCCATCACTATTACAGGGTGGGGTAGTAATGTAAACACAGCAGCAGGGGCCATTTTGTGAGACTGTTCCAAGTAGAGTGAACTCCAGTGATAACAGTGAACTTTTGTGTGTTTTCTACAGTCATGGCCGGAACCATCCCGCTGCCTGGATCATGCCGGGCTATGATAGTTGAAGAGGTTACAAAGCTGAAAGCAATAGAAATGTTTCTATGGTGGAAGTTTGCCTCCTCATGTTATGATTCCCAGATACTCTGTGAGAGTATGCATAATGTGCCTCAAGGCTGGAAGGACGTTTTCATGATTCCTCACTATTCTGGGTGCTTAGAGAAGCAAGGTCTAACTAGTACACCCAAGATCTGTTTGGCTCCCACCTGGACAAAGCTTCAAGATCCTGCAAGTAGCAGCACACAGAACCAGGTTGAACCTGTTGGGGAGGCCCAGCAAAGTGTAGCACAAGGAAGAGAGTGTAGATGTACTGGCTGAGCCAAGTCCTCATGATGTATCCATGCCTGTGTTGTAGATGGATAGTGTGGAGAGAGTCAGTGGATCCATGGAGAGAGGTCCTAGTCCTAGTCTCTTGGGAGAGGACGAGGTTCGAGAAACCCTAGATTGGGAAGTATCTACCTCCGTGCCCAGTGAAGAGTGGGCGGTCTCAGGAGTGAGGATGACTGCTCACTCCTGGGCCCTGCTCCAAGTGAGGAAGAGGAAAGGACGGAGCTATGTATCTTTCTGATGAAGGTTCTAGTCCACAGCCTCAGGACCTTGCCTTGGAGGAACCAGAAGAAGAGTTGGTGACTCCGCAGCCTGCCCTCAGAAAGGGGGTCAGGGACCAGTTCTATGTAGCTTTGAGTATCGACACTGGCAGGACCAGAACTGGCAGCCCCAAGCCAGACCAGGGATGTGAACTGACGAAGAGTAGTAAGGAGGAAAGACTGATTCATAGGAAGACAGATGAGATCTATGGAATGTCCTTTCCTACCTTTCCTCAGAGAGTCTGGGAGGAGATTGAGAAAAACAGGAGAGTCTGGTTAGTGGAAGAGGCAATGAAGACCTGCATCCAGGTGCAACTTGAAATGTTAGAGACAAAGTGATACGAGACAAACTCAAGTTTTGGAAGGTGTGCAGGACACTGTTCATAGAAACTGTATGTTTGTGGACAAAAGGAAAACAAGAGTTTCCATAAAGTGAATTACGAGTGCCCAGATAGGGTAATAATTCTTTCACCTGAGCCATTGTAGTACTACCCTCAGTGTTACCATCATCCTGTGAATGTGCCCATGCCTACCAAGTGGAAAGCAGAGCAGTAGTAGCCAGTACTGCCATCCAGCCATTACGTACGCCATGTTGTTCCACCAGTCTGGTATTCCAGGATCCAAAGGTGCGTCCAGATTCATCAGCCTTGCAGTGTGCTTTCCAGTTCTATCGCCTGGCCTTCCAGATGACATCATCCAGAGATGACATCAGCCCAGATGTTTCCTGATTAATCGCCTTGGATTTCAGATGACGTCAGTCCAGCTTTTCCTTTTCTGTTCCAAGGTTCCATTTCCTAGATGACATCAGCCAGAGATGACATCACCCAGCAGTTTCAGACGTGCCATCCTGTCATTTACGGAAGATTTCTGCCCAGCTGTATCCAAGAAAAGTTGCCAGGAGAGTCAGTCTTCGGCTGGAGATCCAGGTGCTGTTCCATTTTCCATTCTTCAAGGGACTGGTACTATAAGTCCAGACTTTTCTCACTTTATTGACATTGCAATACACATCCTACACCTGGCAGACCACAGACTGTTGAACTGTCCAAAAGACTCTCCCTTTTGGACTACAGTACGTCAAGAACTGTGCTTCATCAGGCTTCGGTCTAGGAGAGACTCTTTCATGGACTTTGCCATGGGCACTGTTTGTCACTAGTTAGGACATTTAGGCCTTCCATCCCCAAAAGGTGTAGTGTACATAATGTTGATATTTTCTACTGTTTTGTGCTTTTCTAACTTTTCTAAAAAAAAAATATTTTGAGGATTCTCTAGTGTTTTGATGGTAAGGATTATAGTCGTGTACTGTGTTTTGCAGATTTGGGGTGTGCTTTTCTCTTTTCTCTTTCAGGTGGATCCTGATGAAGACAGAAGAAGACAAGAAGAGGATTGAGGACCCATCGGAGTTCCTCAGTGCTTTAAAGTGTTGTTTTTAAGTACTGTGTAGTTGTTAACATGTGTTAACCTTTTCCTTCCACAGGTGTAGTTGTGGGGATTGTGGGAGTGTAATGCTTGTGTGTAGTGTTAGCTCCGGGGTTGGTTTTCAGGTGTCCAGGGATGGGGGAGGTTCCCCTGTTTGGGTAGGTTTGTTTTGGTCAGATGGGTTTTCCTTAGAGAGCTAGGGGATAGACAGGTTGTGGTCCTGACCAGCCATAGGGGTCAGAGTGCTGGTCTATTAGAGTTGTGCTCTGGACAGTCTTCCAGGGTCACTGTTACCGTAGTAAGATAATAGTGTAGGGGCTGATGCATCAGCCAATGGCCTCTGGGCCCTTAGTGATGTCTGTCTGTGCCTGGCATATGGTAGGGAGAAGGTAGTGCTACCTCCTATAGTCAACACATAGGGTAGGATGGCCTGATGCTGGGTAAGTAGTGTCTGGGGACAGTCATTTTCCTGGCTGAGGGTGGTGTGACCCCTTGTTCCCATGGGTTACTAGAATCCCACTTAGAATCAGTGGAAGGCAGGGATAGGCAGCTTGTGAATGCCAGTTAAATGGATTTCACACTGTCATACTCGTTTTCAGTCTCAGCTGAGCTGGAGTGATGATGTCACTTTAGAACTGTCGCAGCAGCATAAGTCACATTGAAATGCTAGCTGGGGAGTTAGCTGTAGAATGTTGAGTTAGAGTCAGTAGTCTAGAGAGTAGTCTGTAGTAGTGTTTGAGGAGGAGTGCTACAGTAGGCAGCTCCTCAGTTTTTAGCTCTGACAGAGAGCTACCTCCGTGAGTTTGGGTAGTTTGTTCTCACCCTAGAACAAGAACATAGAAGACCAGAGAGAAGTGGTAGAGACTGTTCCTAGAGGGTTTTCCAGTGCCCCATCCTGGAGGGATGGGGAGGAATCCAGGATTCAGGGTCAATCCCTGGTCCAGCCTGGACTGTGTTGAAGCTGCCTGAGATTCATCTGCTCTTGCAGTACCTGAGACTTTTATGTGGAAAACGCCTGGGAACCTGCATTCCTGTGGTGAGTTTCTCTGACAAAGGACTTTGTCACCAAGACTGTTTCTGTTTAAAAGTGTCTGCCTACTATGGGATCCAGAGAGACTTGCCAAGTACTGAACTTTTAGTCTGTTTCTGTTTAAAAGTGTCTTCTAAAGTGGGGTCTAGTGAAGAGAAATTGCAATTACAGAACTTTTAACTTCATGACACCTCAGAGGTGTGTAAAGTAGTATGTTAAATGTGAAAGACATTTCAAGATAGCATCTACATGTTTTCTGAGAAGGGTATTATTAACCAGATGAATGGCCAAGTATAAATTTGAAGCAAAGGTGGAGACCCCCATCTGGAGTAACCATGTTTACCTCTCCGGGTTCAGTTTGGGAACCTTTGTTTTCTCTCAGTGCATTTGGCCAGTGTCTGAAGAAAATAGTTTACCCAGACATGGGTTTAGGATTTTCTGTGAGCCTGGAGTCTGCTCATAGGTGGTCAAGGGTGCCACCAGTAATTCCTCAGAAAGTTTTCTAGTACTGGCCTAGGGTGCCTAGTCAGGGAAGTGTACCAGTTCTGGCCGTGTGTGCCAAGTTCCATTCAGAACTTGAGGGTTCACTGTGTGTGCTCTGTACCTCAGTAATCTGCATTACCAGTGGGAGTAGCCCTGTGGGGTCCATCTTCGCTTTATGATTATTCTCTGTGTATGTGATAAAAGCACACTCTAGAATCCCAACCTGGTTTGGACAGTACTGTTATTGCTTCCACTGTGTCTGTATTTACTTGGGTGCCCCTGACCAGAAGTACAAATCTAGCATGATTGTGAGCAAACGTTTTCTCCCAGGGACCCAGGTTGATGGCCATGGTAAATGGTCCCCAGGTGTGAGCCAGGTAGTTGCCACACTTGGTTTGCCTGTCTGAGGATGGCAGGCTCTGAAGTAGAAGTATTGGTTAAACAGAACTGTTGTAGTGACAACCCCATCCCTCTCATTGGTGCCATGTGTGAGAGGAGCAGCCCTGCTAGTTGAACAAGGGGACTGTGGGGGAGGTTACATATTGATTATTTAATGAGGTACAATAATTGTAGTTTGGAGATAATTAACTAAAAATCTGGCTGCAGAACAAATTTGCTTAGTTTGCTTTTTAATATTTATTGAATATACAAACATAATGTATTAAAATTCTTGATTTATGTATTTATTTGGTTGTTTGATGCTTTTAGGGAAGTATAGCACTGTTTAGAATTATACTATATGTATTTGATAGTTAACTATGGGGTTTTGATTCTGAATATCTACATTGTGAAAAGACCCACGTTACTGGAATTATGGGGGTATTTAAGAGTATGTGCAAGGATGTATCTTTAGCCCTTGATAAAGCTTCGAGACAGGGAGCAAAATGCCATCTGGCATTTTAGCAGGGTGGCACCTACTTGTTATATATATTTTTCTAGTGTGTGTGCTTGTTATCTAATAAAAGACTATTTGTTTTTACAAGACACTGTCATTTGGACTCCATCTATTGCACTCAAGGGAGAGCAGTGAGATTTTTCTAATTTCATCTTGTTAACCATAGATTTTACATGGATTTTCAATGTTTTTAATGAAGCCCTTTATAAGAAAATCCTGATTATGTGAACATTTTTGCTTGGCATTTAGGGTGTGCTTATAACAGGGCCCACTGTATCACAATAACTGCACCAGCCAGTGCTGTAATGGGATATGTACAGTATATGTGAACATTTGACTGGTTCGCAGCCCTACATAATTGAGAACTGGGAAGTTTCTGGCAGCAGCAACAGAGGCAGAAGTATGCCTGGTGAAGTGAGCCTTCAACCATACAGGTGGCTCCTCCCAACCAACCAGTAACAGACAGCAATGCAGGATGATATCCAACAAGCAATCATTTGTTTGGCTGCCAGTCTGCCTAAGGTGGTTTGCATACGTGACAAACAGCTGGCAAGCCTCACCTTGGAACTATGCTGTATGTACCTGGTAGAGGAGCAGAGCCCTTAGAATATCTAGTGTGTGGAGCTTCACTTTGCCTCCAAAACCTGAGGCTATGGGAAGTAGGTCAGTAAAATGATTGCCCGATTAAGGTGAAACCCCGACTATCTTCTGTAGGAATTTTGCATAGGTGCATAGGAAAACTGTCCATGCAGAAACTCAGATATGGTGATACCACAGATAGCACCTGAGCTCACTAACCCATCTGGCTGTGGTGCTGGCAACAAAAATGTGGATTTACATGGCAGATGTGTGAGAGAGATCAATCTGTCCACAGGCATGAATGGTTTAGCCATGAGCAGTGACACCACCAGAGGTAAGTTCCATAATAGAGGTGGTTCCTGACTCAGAGGAAACAGGTGGCCCAGCCTTTAAATAAATGGCTGATCACTTTGGCCACCACCGCACCTCTACCTTGGCATAGTATGCTGAAATGATGACCAGATGCATCTTGAAGGAAGTGCCTCACAGTCTTGTTTAAGACAGGGACCAGATGTACTGGAGTATGTGTGAAATGGAGCAAAAGAGGGACAACCATCCACTCCTTACACCAACATGAGGACCTCATCCACTTGCAAGTGTACGCCTTGTGAGTCATCTCCTTCTGAGATGTCTCCAGAACACAGAGAACATCATCAGAAAGTCCAGGGGTCTGATACTCTAGCCACTCAGGAAACATGCAGCAGGGTGAAGGGACTGCAGGCCCAGATGCCTGCTCATCCCAGCAGATCTCATCAGTAGGTCCAGCAAGACTTGAAGCAGCCATGGAGGTCTGCTGCTGAGACACAGAAGGTCCTGATATCAGAAACGGCACTGCCAGTCTAATGCAGTCAGAATCAAAGACACCCTGTCCTGCCTCTCCTTCAAGTACCACCTTGTGATCCAAGGGAAATGGGTAAAAGTATACAGGAGGCCCTAAACCTAGTACCAAGAGAACACATCCACAACTAGAATGCCTCCTGAGGAGGGTGGGCACAGAACAGGCTCAGCTGCCTGTTTTCCTAGGAAGCAAAGTGATTCACTAATAGTGTTCCCCATTCTAAGAACACCTGGGACACCATCTCTGAGTGCAGTGACTACATTTGGGATGCCTGTTCTACACGATCTATCACATCCACAAGCTGTTTATTCACTCCTTAATGCAGACAGCAAACAGATGTACCTGCAAGGAGGGCCTCCTGGCAGAGAGAGAGAAGGAGTGCATGCTACCTCATTTGTTCAAGTAAACATGGTGGTCATGTTGTCTGCATTGACCTGGACCACTTGACCATGAACCAGCAGGACAAACTCCACCAACACCAAGTACACCACATGGATGTCTAGTAAGTTGATGTGGTGAAGAGGCTTGCATGATTACCAGAGACCATGCACTCTGCAGTCCAGCAGATGCACACCCCAGCCTATTAATGATGCATCAGTCAGTACAGAAATACACTGGAGCCTATGCATCTGAGAAAGACTGCCATGACCATCAGGTACTCAGTGAACACCCTGGGTACCAATAAGAGGATGAATAGCATTGTTCTGAACTGATACATGGTTACATCCACCAGAAAGCAGAAGAACCACCTGTATGATGGATAAAAGGGATGAGGAAGTATTCATCCTGCAGGGCTAGGAGCAGATCCAAGTCTCTGGCTCCAGTCATGGAATTATCTGGTGCACAATCACCATTCAAAACTTCTGACCATGAATGAACCTGTTCAAAGCCCACAGTTTGATAATGAGCACCAATCCCCCATCCATTTGGGCTTCAGAAAGTACCGTGACATGAATCCCTGCTGAGCACTTTTTCTGGGACAGGATCCATTATTGACCTCTGAGGCCTCTGGAGGAACTGTTACTAGCTCACTGATTTTACTGTAACCTCTCCCCAGTTCGCTCCTGGAAACAAGTGTTGGCTAAGTGTACCTATCCCGTTACCAAAATTTAAAATAAAATAAAAAGTATGCATCACTCAATGAGCTGAAAACTTCACTCTGGAGCAGGGTGGGACTCCAGCAACAGTGTGTCCTCCAATGGCACTCAGGACCAACAGAAGTGCAGGTGCCAGACAATCCTACCACTTCTAGGACCCCTTGCCCAAGGTAATAGCAGACCACTGTGGCAGGAAGTAGGAGAGTTGGCTACTGACCAGGGGCTGCAGCTGAGTTTGGGACTGAGGAGGAACAGGCCCTCCACAAGACTGTCATTTTTGCCTTGATAGCAGCCCCCAGAGCACTGGCCTCTGGAGGAACTGACACCATTGTCCTTGCGCTGACCCTGATCTCTCAGTTTATTGGAGGAATTAGCTGGGCATTGCTGCTGATATTGCTGCCTCTGTTGCTGCTGACATTGCGTGCCCAGACAGGAGCCATGAAAAGAGCCTGCACCATGTTGCCTAGGCTTGGACTGATGCTTGGGTTTGATGATTGATGTCTCGGAGTCCAGGATCACACTGGACTTCTCAATGTATGTGAGATGGACCTCAACCCACAGCCCAAAGAGATCCATCCCTATAAAGGGCAGATCTGCCACCCTTTGCTTGATTTGTGCATAAGCAGCAATACACACAACTATGCATGTCAGCAAATGACTATTGCTGCTGCCACAACTTGAACAAACACATCAGCCAAGTTCAGGGCCACTTAAATTGTTGTTTACCATTATTAACATCAAATCATGGACTGCTCATAGAGCTGGCTGACTCTCCTTAGGACGCTGGTTGGTGAAGTTGAAGATCCATTGAAGAGCTTGCCTATATCAGATCAAAGTTTTATTGCTGGCCTGGCAGATGCCCAGTGGTTCTGCACAGAGACCTTTCAGCCAAGGCAGCTCTGGTTCTCGGACTTCTTGCCCAGCCATTTGTCTGACTTGCCCTGTGTCTTTGCCTTGTGGAACACTACATCTGCAACTAGATTTTCCTGTGACAGATGTTCTGAAAGTCTGAAATCCATCTAGAGGAGCCCTAAACTTGCAACATACCTAAAACATGGCAGAGCATAGCGGAGGCTGAGAGCTGCCAGATTCTGAGTGCTCAGTCCAGGACAGTAGGAGTGATAAAAAAAGACTACCACAGTGAGGAACTATACTCAAGAAAGCCCATTAGCAGGTAGGTCTGTCTTCTAGACCTCCTCTAATGGAATGCCCAGAGTCACAGACATCTCTTCTTTGAGGACAACAAAGGAGAACTGGACCCTATTGAGGGACCTGTCTGTTAGCTGACCACCCTCCAGATTATTTGGAATCAATGGGATAGATGACACATCCAAATATGAGTTTGAAGTTCTGATCACCAACACAGGGTGTGGACAACCATCTAAAACAAGTTAAGAGGAAGGCCAGACTCAGGCCTAGAGTGCTTGGTTGGAGTGCTGTTCACTAACTGTGGAGGTAGGGGCTACAACTGTACTGGTCAGTATAGTACAGCCAGCAATGCTCGAGAGGGAACTGCCAGATGCATGACTGGAGTCAGCACTGGGAGAGACAGCCAAGGCTAGGATGGGTCTATCAACATCACTAGCTGACCTTGACTCTGGGCAAACACTCCAGAGGACCACTGCTGCCAGGCTGCTCCTCCCACCTGCTGCAGGCTCAATGTCAGTGGCAGGAGCCAGATGATGATGAGGAACAACTCAACATTAACCACCAATGGAGATGCTGACTTCGATGCAGAGAGCACAACTGCAATCTTGACCTCAATCATCAATTTACAGAACAATGTAGAACCAGGGCCTCTGGGTCTAGATACCCTAATGAAGTTACCCTGGGTGCCAGATTAACAGGAGATGGCACTGGGGTTGGGGAAACCAGCCATTGCTGAATTTGGCAGGATCCTGACTGAAGCTTTGTATGGCCCAGTCCACTTGCTTTTGTTGTGTCACACTCAGCACTGGTGTCTGGAAGAGAGAGGAATCTTCCTTTCATCTGACTCTTACTTAATAGGGTTGATCATCCAACTGACCATTTCATTTCATTTTGATTCTTTATACTTGTTAGCAAGATGAGCAAATTGCCCTTTTCACAAGTGACAAGTAAATATAACAATAAAAACATTAAGACATACTCAATATAAATAAACCAGGAAATACATACCAAACAGACATTATGATACAATACAATATTAACAGTTGCAGTTACAGTCAGATAATGTATTCAGCCATTGAGCAAGATTGTTCTTAAACTTTTGTACAGTAACAACATTAGTAACAGTGGATGGAGGACCATTGAACAGTGTAATTGACCTGAATATGACTGACCTCTGACCTACTATTTTTTTTTATAGAGGGGACTCTGAATAAACCTCTAATCTGGGACCGTGTCTCAAAAGGGCCTTGATAAGTGGAAAGAGATCTTGAATAACCTGAGGGAGTAAGCCCCATGATCCTTTGAACACAAAGACTCCCAACTTATTTTTATTCTGTCTATGAAAGAAGGAAAATTGGTCTCCTTCAACAGTAAACAATGATGAGTTCTAGTTGGAGGACTAGTCATGATAAGTAAAACACTATGATAGTTTGATTGTAATTTATTTATCGCTTTAACACTAGTTCCTGAATAAATTAAAAGGCCATAATCAAACAAACTTAGATGAAAACTAAGACCCAGAACTCTCCTAGATTCTGGAATAAGAAAGGGTTTAATTCTAAACAACATTCCTAATCTCTGATGTACAGTATGTTCCTATTTACTATGGTGGCTTGAGAATCAAAAGTTAATTGAGGATCAAAAGTGACCCCAAATAATTAAAGCACTCCACTAACTCAGTAGGGTTCCCTTTAAATCAGTAACCCATACATTTGTATCTGTGGCTTTTAGCATACATTCAGTTTTCCTGAATTCAGCACAAGGTTAAGAGAGAAGAGCCACCTTTGAATATGTCAAAGTCCTGTTGGACTTTGACTAGTTCAAGGTCTGGTTTTAAACCATCAGAGACAATCACTGCATCATCTGTGTACATGATTAATTTAGACCCATCACAGATTGCTGGAACAAAATTCAAAAAGAGAAACAGAAAAGGCCCAAAATTGAGCCTTGAGGGTACCCCAGAAGAAACTGGTGGAATCAGAACAAACGGTCCAATGATGGTTTTATGTTCCCTATTATTTAAATAACCCCTATCCACGAAATAACATCCCTGGAAAACATACTTCATTCAATATGCTCAACAACAAAGTATGATCTACTAGATCAAAGGCCTTGTTGAGGTGTGAATACTGCAGCAACAGAGTGACCATATCAAGGGACTCTGAATGCTGTTCGTGAACCCCACCAAGGTCAGTTTCAGTATTGTGATTTTCTTAAGCCATGTTGACAATTAGTCAACAAATCATATTCTGATAAGAAAACCTACATCTGATCAAACACAGTTCTTTCCAATAGTTTAGATAATGGTGAAAGTAAAGAAATGGGTCTATACTTAGAAACCACACTCCTACTACTCGATTTGTGAATGGGTTTATTTAATGCTAACTTCCATATTTGAGGATAGATGTTATGACATAATGAATTATTAAATAATGATATAAGGGAGTAGTTAATACATCAATACACATTTTCAACAATCTAAAGTCTCTTATATCTTGTCCAATTATTGGTCCAGGGTTATACTTCAAAACATAATCAGTAACAATTTCTGGGGTCAAAATATGAAATGAAAAAGAGGATGTTTATAATTCTGATTCTCATCCATAGCATGATTTTTATTAATTAACTTTTGGCTTTGATATTTAGATAAGTCCCAAAATATTCATTAAACATTTGAGCTAACCTATAGGAATCACTGACTAATTGATCTCCATCTTGAAGTGTGATTGCTGTTTCACTAGATTTTCCCACCGTTAAATTATTAAATGTGTCCCAAGTTTGTTAAGAATTACCTAGAGATGATAATTGTTCAATTAAAAAAAATCTACTTTAGTTTTCTAATGGCTGCCTTACATTTATTCCTAAAATCTTATAATTCAGTAATGAGCTAGAATTCTTTTCTTTTTAAATAATTCCAGGCTCTAACCCTTTGCCTCATCAACATTATTAAATCACTGGGAACCCATTCCTTTTATTTGCCCTTATTCTCATCTTTTAAGAGGAGCTAGGTGATCAACAACATGATTAAACAACTCACCAAACCTTTCTAAATAAGATTGATATCCTGAAAATGTTCAAGGAGGCCCAATCAATCAATCAATCAATCAATCTACATGTCTCAATTATAGCTCGATACAACCCTTTTAAATTTCTGGTTTCTATATAAAGGGTGGCTATGTACCTGTTTATTGACTACATACAATAAACTATGTTGGCTCAGTCAATTACCCCAACAAAACTCTGCTAGCAGACCAACAGTCTTTATGGGCAACATACTCTCCTTTGAGAGCAACCACCACATGAATCCTCTGGCAGGGGACAGCATGAACGGTTATTCAACTGACATCAATCCCATCACTGGTGTTGACTCTTCTTGTGTTTTCATCAACAAGATGGAAGCTTAACTTCAAAAGAGTGGAAAGACAGAAGGAAACTTTTAAACCCTTCATTTTCATAAGAAATCTGTAGATCTAATGCAGCTCCTTCTTCGCCCACTGAAAAAGGTCCAGGCCTGGAACATTCTCACTGGCCCCTCTACCTGTTGAACCCTTAACTGTGCTGCCAACCCCTACAGTGGTGCTTAGAACACCTGTAGCCAGCGCCTCAGGGGTCAATGGGTATATAGGCTAACACCAGGTTCATTGGCCATGTTGTGGCCCAGGCCCAGAAAGTACATGCAAGTATCGTATCTATCAGTTGCAGGCATCACATACCCACACACAGTGCATCACTTGAACCCCAGCTTCTTCTTCTGTTCCATGGCAAATTGCGATAACAGTGTAGGAAGCCAGTGGTATGGGTAGAGAAATGAGCCAGAAAACTAAGCAAAGCCACAAGAAGAAATGTTGCAATTCCTGAAATGAGCAAAATCCTAATTTACATTAGCAGGAGCTATGAGGGAAGGCTGGTTCCTACCAGAGGAAGAAAAGATCTGAGTACAAAGGGGCGAGCCAGAGGAACATGGTTGGATGATAGGAGGATTGAGCTTGAAGATTGCTTCAGTGACTCAGCATACTCAGTAGAAGACTGCCCAAGTGTGTATAATGAACTGAATCTAGGTAGTTACAGTAGAAATGATGGACTTGTATGTACTGTATATACAAACAAAGAAATCCCAGAGTTCAATTTATGTAATTAGAGTCATAATGCTGTATAGCACCAGTCTCCATAATGCACTTTGCAGTCTGCAGTAACAAGCCAATGTTTCCAACATTAGTATTAGTGTGACTCATTTTGGTGTATTTCTGAGACAGAGGATGTGGGGCCCAGCACTGATAACCTCAAATATTGACACTGCAGTGTAGAACTGTGGGGTGCTGTGTTGGGGGATATTTCTTAGAGTTATTACACCAAGGTTACTTCTATCTCTACAGAAGTTTCCCAGCAGAAAACGATAGAACAGCTAACACCTTTAGGACAGGTAAGTCTACCCAAAGTTCTTCCTGACACAGGTCCCCAAAACATATAAAAATAATTTTTTTAGCCAGTACTCAATTAGTGACACTTATGGTCCAGGCGAACAAGGAAACCTAAGCAGCTACAATAACAAAACTGCCCATTGAAGATATAGTAAAAGAAAAGGTTATAGCAATTGCTAGTCTTTGAAAGGACTAGCTGGGGCTGTTTGCAACATGTTTTATAACTTATTAAAAGTCTAACACTGACTTAGAAGTAGTGTATAAATACAGTACTATTTCCAAAAGGAATTCTGGATTTATAAGTTATTGATTGATTGACTGACATCTTTGATACCAAGGTGAGTCCACTGAGGACAAGCCTATTTATGGAGGTACCAGGAACACTAAGGCAATATATAAGTTATAAAAGCCATACTGTGGGGTGATCTGTTGACACAGTGGTAGCACTGCTGCTCACAATGCTGGCAACTCATGTCAGGAATGAGCACCGCCATCAAGGGACAGCCAGTGGAGGAAGAACTGAATGTTTCGTGGATTGCTCTCCTTCCTCAGGAGAGGGATCACTGTTCCTGCTGCTTGCCAGCTACCTGGTGGAGACTAGGTGGGAGCACAGAAAGGAGAGGGTGCTGCCAGATGCCTGGCATGCAAGCGTGTGCACATGCATGTGGGTGCATCACAGGCCTCTGGCATGCCAGGGGAGAAGATTAGAAGGAGGAAGAGGAGGAGGAAAGAGCCTGGTCAGGCCTTGCCGCACTCCTTGCAGGCTGTTGCACAAATGCCACTGCTTGCCATCTGGCCACCACAATATGGTCCTGGATAAGTGATGGATAAAGAAACCACTAAATCTTTGAGTAGATCAGTGATAGGGCTTATGGTGCCATCGGCAGAACCAGGGATGAGAAAGTTTGATTAAAAAAAAAGCTATACTGTAAACAGCACCTCATGACCAGACACACCCATTATAGTGATGCTGGGT
Organism: Neoceratodus forsteri; assembly: GCA_016271365.2. Classification (NCBI taxonomy): domain Eukaryota; kingdom Metazoa; phylum Chordata; order Ceratodontiformes; family Ceratodontidae; genus Neoceratodus; species Neoceratodus forsteri. The sequence goes on from JADMNL010000023.1 coordinate 467,382,666, forward strand.
TATGACACTATCAAACGATGCACCCTCCACCAGTAAACAAAAAATGTTCTCCCACCTTCCTCCAGTAGTAGACCCTGACTTCAGCACCCCACCCTCCATACACATGCACCAATGTCTGTATCTGGGCTGTCACTGTGGAAGAAATACCATCCCACTCTTCTACTTGCATGCCAGGCTCTTCTGCACCTCCATCTCCCATCCCTGAGCCCACCTAATTATGAAAAGGTCTAGTCTGCACTTCCAATCCATCTTTAAGGGTGAGAAGCAAGCAGACTCTGGCAGCAAGTGGCTGGCAGCAAAACATAGTGCACAAACAACCATGACTGGGAAGTTGTCATACCTGGCTACATAATATTTAGAAGGACAGGGTAGGAAGGAAAGGCTGGAGAGTGGTGCTTTATGTTAAGGAAAACATCAAAGTGACAGAGGTACAGGAAGGATGTGGGGGGGTTGAGGTGTGTGCATCAACCTCAAGTTCGAAATGGTGCCAGCATTCACATGGGAATGGTATACAGGCCTCCGACACATGAGGAGGACATAGACAAAGAGATGTTGGAAGACATAGGCAAAATGTCAAAAAGGGGAGGTGGTGCTGGTAGGGGAGTTTAATCTTCCAGATGTAGAGTGGAGCCTACCTGCTGCTGTGCATCATCTAGGAGCAGAGACAACTTGAACTGCATGCAGGAGGCATTCCTCAGGCAGTTGGTCAGTGAACCCACTGGGTGGGGTAATACTAGACCTGATACTTATGAACAGGGACAGTGTGGTAGACATCAGAGTGGGGAATCATCTGGGATCAGTGACCATCGCAGCATGGTTTAATACAAGAATGACAGTGGAATCCATCCGCACAAGGGCCAGGGTCCTGAATTTCAGAAGGGCTGACTTTACAAAGATGGCGGAATGCATCTGAGAAGACCTGGTTGGGGAGATGTTGGGGGAGGGTGGAGGAAATGGGCCAGAACAAAAGAGCATATGTAAAAGCTGCAAACTTGTACATCAGGCAAATATGCAAAAAAGAAGAAGGAGAAGACCACTATGGTTCTCAAGGGAAGTGACAGAAAAGGTAAGGAAAAAACAGTGGCATTCAAAAGGTATAAGGAGTCCTAGAGAGAGGAGGACATGTAAGTGTATCTGGGGAAATGGAGAGGCAGGCAAGGCAGCAAGGAGCACAAGTGGAGGAGCGAATAGCCCGGGACAGTATAAAAGGGGACAGTTGACATTTTCAGGTATATCTGCAGAAAGGAAAGACTGAGGGAGGGATGGCACAGTTAATAAAAGAGGCATGGGGCTATACTAAGGAGCAAGAAAACAAATATCTTAAACAAATATTTTGCTCGTATTCACAGTTATGGGGAGAGGAGAGACCACAAATAAGTACCAAGAGATTGGGGAGGGATATGGACACCAGTCCCTTTTCTGAAGAGAGGATCAAGAAAGTACTCACTAATCTGATGGTGGAGAAATCATGGGGCCAGACGGGTGCATCCAAGAATGTTAAAGGAACTCAGGGAGGTGCCAACTCAAACCCTCACAAACATTTTTTTTTTATGTAGGTGATTTTCCCTTCGGCCTGCCAACATACTCCTGACCTCCCTCCAGCCCCACGGTCAATGCCTTACCTCCTCGGCATCTCCAGGTTCCTATTCTCCACAGCTGCACTTTGTGGCGGGGTGTAAGGGCTGTCCTCTCCCTCCCGAGTACAACTCGAGTGGGCCCGGGAGTTCCTTGAGGTGGTGGCACCGAGCGCTTCATAGAGTTGGCAGCCATTTTCTCTGTTTCCTTGATCCCTCCCTTCATGTTGTGAATGCACATGCATGGAGGCATGCACGCATCATGAAGCCACATTCTTTGTCTCTCTTACCTCTGGCACTACCCCTAGCCTCCACTGGGGGCATCCAAAGAGTGGAAGGACATGCCCACCCCTTCCCCAGGAGAGGACAGCAGTCATCAGATGCTTGATCCTCCTCTCCCTGCCGACCCCCTCGACGGCCCATGCTCGCTCCTGAATATGGGTTTTGCCAGCATGGCACAAGGTGTGGTGTCCAGCACCTCAACCCTCAGCACCACTGGGCCAGCTGTTACAGATTTATTTAACAGTTTACTGGAGATTGGGATGGCCCCAGAGGACTGGAGAAGGACAGGTGTAGTCCCACATCACAAAAGTGGGAGCATTGAGGAGGTGGGAAATTACAGGCCTGTCAGCTTGACATATGTAGTAGGGACATTGATGGAAACACTATTAAAGTAAAGAGTTATGGACCACCTGGAATCCAGTGGACTGCAGGACCCAAAGCAGCATGGCTTTACAGAGGAGAGGTCATAGCAAACAAATCTGATAGATTTTTTTGATTGGGTAACCAGGGTGTTGGATTAGTGGGCAATAAGGTGGTAACTGGGGAAGAAACTGATCATGGGACAGGAGGAAGAGAGTGGTACTAAATGGAGTTTGCTCTGAGGAAGGGAAAGTGATCAGCAGGGTACCGCAGGGGTCAGTACTGGGGACAGTCATTTTAATGTCTCCATTAGTGACACAGCAGAGGAACTGGAAGGAAGGTCTGCCTCTTTGTGGATGATACCAAGATCTGCAATAGGCCAGACACTTTGGAGGGGTGCAAGGATGGAAAGAGACCTGAAACAGCTGGAGGAGTGGTCAAAAGTTTGGCAGCTAAGGTTTAATGCCAAAAATGCAAAATAATGCACTCAAGGCCACAGAAACACAGGGTGCAGTGCAAAATGGGGAGAAATACTAGCAGCAACCAAGCAGGAAAGAGACCTGGGGGTAATCATATCGGATAACCTGAAGATGGCCAGACAATGCAACAAAGTGTTCGAGAGAGATAGTGGGATGCTGGAATGTAGGTAGGGGTATTACCAGCAGGAAGAGGGAAGTGGTGTTGCCACCATATAGGTCTTTAGTAAGACCCTACCAGTAGTAGTGTGTCCAGTTTTGGAGGCCACATCTCAGGAAGGACATAGACAGGATGGAGGCTGTCCAAAGGAGGGCTACAAAGATGGTACAGGGTCTACATCAAATTGCCTCTCAGAAGAGGCTAAAGGAGGTATACACCCTGGAGAAGAGGAGGGCGTGGGGATATGATTGAGATCTTTAAATACCTTATGGGGGTGAATAAGGTACAAGTGGGAGGTATTTTTCAGAGGAAAAGGTGCTCCACAACAAGGGGCCAATATATGATGCTGAAGGGGGTAGGTTTAAGAGAGACATGAGGAAATGCTTCTTCACAGAAAGGTGATGGATGCCTGGAATGGTCGTCAGGCAGAGATTATGGGGGTCAAAACAGTGGTGGGATTAAAAAGCCTGGGATAACCACAAGGGAGCCATAATCAATAGGCAAGGGTGGCAGAGAAAGTGCTGTAGACCTTGGGGGACTACAGTGTAAGCAATGCAACAAAAAAAGGGCAGACTGGATAGGCCATGCAGCCTTTATCTGCCATCAGCTTCCATGTAGGTTTCTTCTAGAATAGATGTAGCTCCAGTAAGAAAATCAGCCTCTCTTCTCTGTCCACTGATAGTACCAGCAGAGATTACCTAGAATGTTACATGGAGGGCTAACCCAGATGAAAGAGACTTTGATTCTTCATGACACTGTATGTATTCTAGAAGAGCCATCACTAGGTTCAGCTTGCTGTGCTCTTAACCTGAACTGAACAACTCAGGGATGCAGGATTTTATTTCATTTTAAGCTGAAAGCACTGAAGTGAAGCCCCAGCTAGCGTTAACTGTTTACTACAGAATTAGTTTTAATTACTTTTGATTATGTTACCTCAGTCTGTGTTTTTCAAGGAGTTGGTGTTTAGTATGAGCCCAGTTTGTGATTCATTATTTTTGTGGTGTGGGATAATCAAATGTCCACCTTTGAGTGGCGGAGGAGTGTACCAAAATGTCGGGGTCAGAACTGCATAGAACACCTCAGCTCAAGCACTGTTCAATTCAATGTCCGACCCTTCAGCTACAAAAGCGAGAGGTCATCTAACCCCCATGACCCCTGACTCTGCCACTGCATTAGCCCTCTTGTAAGGTCAGCCTCTCTCAGACTGTGTTTGCTGGAGATTAAGTTTCATTGATATGTTTATGCCATCTTAGTGGTCCAGGTCATGCTTGAAAACATGCTCTGGGACTTGTGCACCACCCTGTGAACAAATAAATAAGTAATGCAGGTCATCCCATACTGCTGCTGTTCATTAAGTGAGGCACTGGCTGCACTGAACTAGTGCCACCTGCTGGCAACATGCTCATACCATTTCCTTTAGTGCTTCAATGAATAGAAACTAGTGACTGCTATCATTATTTGTTCCCCATTTTTTTAACTCTTTTTGTGTCCCATTTTCCAAATATTCCCATTTAATTCAGCTCTTCCTGCTAACCGCTGCCCTTAGGTGTTGCCTGGGCACACAGAATGCCCTCAGGCTGTCTTATGTTCCATCACAAAGTTCCATGGCCTAGACCCCTGTGGCAGTGGGGCTCCCTGGGTTGGCCAAACCTAGAGAGACGCATGAATCCACCTAAAATTATTTAGAATTTTACAATTTATTGACTCCTAAAATGCATGGTTTTAGGGTTCACTTCAGGACCCAGACTGCCTTGATAACATTAACACCAGACTAGCTGCATGCTGCTCTCCTGTGCTATTCTATGGTGCTCCACTCTTGCTATCTGCTCAACCTCTTCCTTTGCCTGGCTGCAATAAATGTATTTTAGGATTGGGTATTTTGCCTTGAGAGATGAACATAGAAGGCACCATTGTGACATCCTGGCTTCTCTAAATTGGACAGACTATGACTCCAGGTTACAGTACCTCACACTATGCTTTGTTTTCAAACTAGTCAATCTCTTTAATCCCTGCTGCTTAAGGGGTATCATATACTGCAAAACAAGTGCTCACCCACTCAGATCTACTTCCCTTAGGTTATTAGTAATTCAGAAACCTGCTGTCTCGCAGGTAAGGGTTCATATGCCTACTCTGCCACCTCGGTCTGGAACTCCTCCTGCCTATTGCACTCTCCTGCCCTACCCTGTCACTTTTCAAACAAGAACTTACTGCTCTCCTCCTTAAACCCCATCATTACTTATGCTTTTGCTAATCCCTGTCACATTGTACTGCTTTTTGTTGTGTATATTATTCCTGAAGCTATTTATGATGTTTATGTCTGTAAATATGTATATTTCAGATATTAATCTATGAGTGTAACCACCCCTATAAATAGGGGTTCCTATAATGTCTTCCTGTGCTACCTAATGCCCATTGTCAAGATGGTATCCGTGTCTGCAGTAGCTTAATGTGTCTGCATGAGAGTGCTCCAGTAAGCCTCCGTGCCTGTCTCTTTAAGACAGCACCTATGCTGTGTTAGAAAATTTATCTGCTGGGCAGAGTGACTTAAGGCTCACAACTCACCAGACAGTCTGTATTTCTACTTCATTCTGCAGTCGCTATTTGCACAGAGGGAGCTCTGTTAGGAAAGTGATTATTTACTGTTTATCTGTTATAATAATAATAATAATAATAATAATAATAATAGGAGTTTGTCTAACCTGCCTTTCATTGCAGCTTGAACTTTTGTATGACAGCCACCATCTTGGTTCTGGACTGCCAGTGTTGGATGAATCGAACCTCAGCTGACCTAAAATGGAGACTGTCCCCAGAGGTCTTGTGGGATTGAAATTCTGTAGGAGTACAGTTTTAAGATCTGGCACCTAATTGGACCTGGAGGGGAGCCTTTCTGTGACAGACAGTTCCCTCAGCCAATCAAATCTTTTAGATTACTGGGAAAGCCCAGAACTGCCTGAAGCAGTGTGTCAGTCAAGATGGAGTTTGGAGAGTGAACAGTTGGAGCCATCGAGCAGCTGTTCCTGCTTGGACCCTAAGGAGAATTGGTGGGAAGGCTCTGCTGGCCTGCCTGCCACATCTTATAGAAGTATTTCTTGGAGTGTAAAAGTCGGACATGTCCGATTACCTGATTGAGACTGTGTCTGAAGAGAAAGTGTATTGCTGCTGCCTGAGAGTGGACCGAAGACTTGCTCCAGAAGCGATCAGATCTTCAGGTTCTGAAGTGAGCCTCAGATCGAAAGATTTGCACAGAGAGCCTGCGATTTGCAAACAGGATTTATCCGAACTGTGGCAAGTTACTTTGAGTGTTATAGATGTGCGAATGTGTTGTGTGGGTTACGATTTGGTTCCCCACCACGAGTTCTGTTACGCCAGCTGGAGGCTGTTCCAGCACTTATCACAGACTTCATCTAAACTGTCTGCTCTGCCTGGGCCTGCCACCTCAGCCTAGGCCACTGCCCGCAATTCACAGACATTTCGGTGTAAGACCTGATCGGGGATTGGCCTCCTGTTTAACACCACCGAACTGGTAGCCACCACCACGGTGAGTCATGTAGGCCCTGCTTCCCTGGCAATCCAGTACAACATCCTGAGATCTTTGTTTCGTCTGTTCTGCATCCTGGTCTGGGTAGCGTGAGTACAAACAGGCGAGCTCCTGCAACATAAGCTACAATCATTGTGTGTCATCTGATTTGCTTGTTTTGGGTTTTATTGCAATGGACTGAGTCATCCGGCTCCAGATTACAAATATTTGGGTTATGTGCATATTAATTGTTTTCCTCCCGAGGCCCCAACGATCAGCTGCAATGTTGGCCTACCTGGGCAACGCTCAGGCTAGCCTGTTTTCCATACTGGGTATACAGGATTGTGAGGACTGTGTCAAAGGGACTTACTGTGCATGCTCATTCAGCCTGAATTTAATCAAATCTGCCAATCACACTTGCTAGATTTGCACCCACCCTTATTCACATCCCACTGAATAAATCAGAGTGTGATTTTTACGTCATTATGCAGCATGCGCAAGGAACGCCTTGGGAGAATAGGACACTTTGGAGGTGTGACTGTCCTGTGCAATCCACTGCTCCGTTGAGAAGGCATGGCACTCCTGCACCAATGGATGCGGGTGCTGTGTATGACAGCAGTGGTCTTCACTTCAAAGAAAACCACCGCTGTGATCAGTGTTGGCAGCACCTCTGTAGTGAGCTTCGAACTGTTTTGCCGATGGGGTGCCCAATCCCCGTCGGCTTCAAGTCTGCACACCCCTGCCCCAAAGCTTTGGTGCCACGCTGGAGCCCACCCCAGCATGGCAAATTTATTTGGCCGACGGGGTGCCCAATCCCCGTCGCTCCACGCCCCCCAAACAGCTTTCTCTGCTGCCATGCTGGGAGCCCACCAGCGTGGCAAACATCAAGCGTTGTCTGAATAAAAAAACTGTAAATAAGAAAACGTTCCATCGCTGTCTCCCCATCCCTCCCACATCCCCACCCACCCACTGCGCACCCTGCCTCCCCACACCCTCCCCATACTTACCTCGGAGCTCGGTGCAACGATCATCGGTGACCGGAACACGCCTGCACTCTTCAAAGCCGACCGCAACTGAGGAAATGCCGTAAGCTGTATAATGGCATAGATGGGGTTTTCAACTTAATTGCATATCTCAGGTATTTTCAGATTTTTGCACCAAATTTACAACATGGGGTTTTGGGACCCTTCTCATGAATGCTGTCACTGTCATGCGTTAGGCCGTCGGAAGGTGATTTCAGTAGTCACTGTGCGAAATCACCTTTCCAGAATGATTAATGAAACGACACTGCCAGTGTTCATAGGTGGGCTCTCAAAAGCCTATTTTGGATGGTGAAAAATTTCAAAATGACCGTTACTGACGGCATATGCACAGTTCCTACGCACGCCAGAAGTTCACGACCTCAATATTTTCATTTGATTTCAACATTGCCATTTTACCACACCTCCTTATGAGCAGTACAGCTGTCATTTTTCACATCTTGCCCAAAATGTGTTTCCACCCATGTACGCATAATGGCACAGTCGGTAAGCGAACTCAATGTATGGGACACATTAAGAAAATCACAGTGACACTGTTCATTAGCAAAGGTCTTAAAATGGCTATGTTGAAAATTTGGTGAAAAATTCCTAAAATGACTGTTTTAATTGTGTGCGCTATGCGCAGTTCCTACGCACGCTTGTAGGTTTGGAATTTTCAATATTTCACTCCAGATTTTCAACATTGCCATTTTACCACACCTCCTTATGAGCAGTACAGCTGTCATTTTTCACATCCTGCCCAAATGTGTTTCCACCATGTAGCGTACAATAATGGCTAATCGGTTATGCGAACTCAATGTATGGGACACATTAAGAAAAATCACAGTGACACTGTTCATGAGCAGAGGTCTTAAAATGGCTATGTTGAAAATCTGGTGAAAAAATTCCTAAAAATGACTGTTTTACGAGCGGCGCGAGAGTTCCTACGCGAGCTCATAAGTTCGCAATTTTCAATATTTACACTCCAATGACTTCCAAATACCTAAACAGCACATAGAAGTAAGCAACATTCGCATTGACAAATGCCTGTTTTACTTATATTTTTACGCCTCTGGTGCAGCCAATATCCTCCACGTCTTGCCCTCCCTCCTCCCAAAATGCCTAATGCACTTACCCTCTGCCTTTCAACTCTGAGCTTTCCTGTGGCAAAGTATGGCCAAGCCTGAAAAGCACCTGTAGAAGAGGAGGTTTGGGTGGAGGAGAGAGGGGAGAGTATATATATATATATATATATATACACATACACACACACACACACACACACACACACACACACACACACACACACACACATATACATACACATATACATATACATCTCTCCCCTCTATATATATATATTCAGGGATGTCCAAGACTTTGCCTTAGCATGTTTCTGTCCCTCCTACAATTTGTTTCTGTGACTGAACAGTGGGTAACAGAGTTACAGACTTGCTCTTCTGCAGACAAAGTATTTTACACCAATACTGTTATGCTGCCTGCTTCAGGCAATAGAACCACTTGTGAAACTGTCTCCCCATTTACTTCTTGTCACTGATTTTTTAAGCCATGTCCAAGTGCCAAATACCACTGCAAATACCTGCAAGTGAACATTCGGCATTGACAAATGCTAGTTCATGTTTAACCTGGCTAGTGTGTTCCTTATTGGTGGGGATACAGGACTGCTATTGTATTGTTGCATCACTGGTCTTATTTTCCAGGGGTCTCCAGAACAGTTGCAGAAGATCCAGCCCTGGTGGTAAGTGCAAGGAGTGTGAGCATATCATTATTGGCATATGGTAAACATGAATGTTCTGTTGCTGAACCGCTGAGGCCACTAGGAGGGTTGGTGGGTGGTTATAGTATCCCCAAGGGCTATACCAACAACAGTCATGCTACGCCAAACCATTCCTTCAGGTGAAGGCACTCATTCACTGAGCTCAGGCCCCTTAACCTGTGCTTAGGCAGGCAGTGGTAGTAGCCCATAGGATAGTGCCACCTAGGGTTACATATGTATACTCCAATTATGTTATTTTCACCCACTTATTATGGTTGTTTTCTAGTTCAATAAGCTGTAGAATGTCTCTGTATTGCCATGTTACTCCTGTTTTAACCTTTGTTCATTGTTATATCCAATGTTTGTATCAGTTGTATTTTGATGAATGTGTCCCCGGGTTGATACTGAAAAGGGACTGCCTGGTTTCAGTGGGCCTACCCTGTTACCAAAATTCATATGATGTGTTGGACTCAGGAAGCACTACTGTTGCAGTGTTTCTCGATCTTACTAAGGCTTTTGACTTGGTGAACCACATTCACCTACTGTCCAAGCTCATGGCACATGGTTAATGCTGTGGAATGGTTTCAGGACTATTTATTTGACAGGGGCCAATATACTAAAATTTGTAATACTATACAACCTTGACTTTTGTAGGGATGGACATTGGGGTATCCCAGGGCTTCATTCTAGCCCCTGTTGTGCAGTCTTTAGTTAATGATTTGGTGTCTGGCATTAATAATGTTGAAATGGTCCTATATGCTGCTGATAGTTCTGTTCTCTAGTGGCCATGTTTATTAATTTATTTAAAAGTTGATAACCAGGAAAGGCACCTTTGAGCTGAGGCTTGTTTCAGGTGCGACCCGGGAGAGGGTTACATAGGGAGACAGTGACATAAAACAATCATTTGCAAGTTAACAATCATGGGTCATGGTTACAAGACTCTAATACAATGACACAGAACTGCACCAGCAAAATAGGAAACTCAAGTCACGATTATAGGACCCAAAACAATGACATGACAAACAAAAGCAAGTAAGCAAATGTGGGATGCGGTTACAATATCCACAAACTGTTAGTAATACAGCCTGATACAGGCATATGATAAAATACATAATTATACAATGGCAAAAAATCTTGGACTCTGATTGGTCAGTTCAGGTACTGGACCCGTGATGTTATCCAAGTACAACATCACGGATCAAGTCCCAGCACACTTATGACCGCATAAAATGTAAAACAAATTAGTCCACAGCCATCTCTGTCACCCTTCAAGACTCCTCAAAGTAGCATTTGCAATGCACAGCACTGTAACCCAGTACTTCACATATTCCGAATGTTCTGTTTCTTCACTTTAAAAAAAAAAAAACAGAAACTTTGTGAAAGCCGTTTTATGATCGCTTTACAACAATTCCTGCTGGCAACGGAACAGAAGAAATTGTTTTATGCCGAGAAAATTACTTTCGCGGGGGTGCACTCGCTACGCTAGTGGAACAGCTGTGGAGCGGGAATTGTTGTAAAGCCAATCATAAAGACGGCTTTCACTCATCTTCTGTTTTATATCCTCTTGTGTCAAATCTTCACAGATAAAAAAACAAAAACACCAATACCAGACATCACACAATGGCGGCGGAGACACGAAGACTAGCATGTCAGAAGGACACCAATACATAGCAACAGCACCACCTTCTGGACACAATGAAAATTCGCACTATTTTGTTAATTGATATACCTCCACATACAAAAAATGAACTGAAAATGTAAAAAAATATATATTTTTTATATTTTTCTGATTTTCAAGTGAGCCATTGTATAATAGCAATAATGCACTCCAGGGTGTGTGTTGTGCTGAGATAACGTCACTTCTGGGTGATTAGTCGCACTGCCCGCGGCCTCGCGTTTCCTTAATCACCCAAGCGGTGTGACGTTATCCCAGCACAACACACACCCTGTCGTGTATTATTGCTTAAATGAATCACAGTTGCAATCCTAGTGTGGAAGTAGGGCCTATGGTAAGACAATTAGTTCACAGGGCAAGCTACTTATTACAATTACAGGGATCCCATATGCATGTGGAATGGCTCTACAAGGAGTTGACAGCAAGGGAGATGTGAAAATTTGAGGAGGGGGGGTTTGGAGCACTGACTGCAAATAGAGAGGAGTCTGAGGAGCATTTTGAGACAGAAGAGAAAGGATGATAGTCGGAGGTTAGGGGAAGTTTGTTCCAGAGACAGGGAAATGAAATGAGAAAGCAAACTGAGCAGCAGCAGAGTGGGAGCGAGGGATAGAAAAGGTGTGAGTCTCTGTGGTGAATGGAGTAGCTAGAAGTGGCAGCTTGGGAGAGGTGGGAGGAGAGGTAGGAGGGTAGGGAACAAAACCAGGACTTAACAAAGGATGCACAGTGAACCATTCTCCTGTGAGATAAGGGAGAGGCAGAATAAAGGAAACAGTGGTGGGTAAGGGAGGGGTGGTAGCAAAGCAGCAGAAGGAGTTTAGTAGGGTGTCTAGTCTGGCGAGAGATGATGGGAAGGCAGTGCCATACATCACATCAGCATAGTCAAATATGAGTAGGATTATTTTGGAGACTAATTCACGATGGATGGATGGACAGACAGTTTACGCTTGATAGAGGACAGTCAGTTTGAGATTTAGTTTAGTGCAGATGGTGTCGACGTGGGTGGAGAAATCCAGGTGGCAACTCAATGAGACCCCAAGTATTTGAATTTGGGACAGCCTCTAGGGAAGAGACTGTCCAAGGTAGTGAATGCAGGAGGGACTGGAGGGTGGACTGTTTTTGTTTAACGATGAAAGTCATGGCCAGATTTCTTTTAGCATTTATTTTGAGTTGGTTGTCCTTGAACCAGAACTGAAATCTGTTGAAATCTTCTTGAGGGGGACCTGACACTGGTGGTTGAGGGTCGAGATGAAGAGAAATCTATACAAGATATATGAAATTCAAGCTGAACTGTATCTAAATGTTTTCTAAAGTTTTCCAATGATGTCAGCTGCTCTTAAATATCTTGGCTTAATTTTGAACTCTTCACTTATGTCAATCATATTGACTATTTGGGAAATCAGCTCATTCTAGATGGATTATTATATAGAATAAAAAGTTATCTGGCCCTTGAATAAAAAATAGCTGCTACTGGCTGAATTACTTCTTTGTTATACCCCCCCAACAGTGTGGCCACAGCTTGTCTGCAGATGGTCCACATGCTCAAAACAGTGTGTGTCACTTTGTCTTGGGGGCTGGCAGGTTGATGTGCCCTTGCTCACTGTAAATACCTTCAGCATTACCCAACAACCAGACCAGAGTCGATGGGTTGATATAAAGGGTAAGAGGATAGGTCCCAAATGGAACCTTGTGGAACAACTTAGGGCAGTAGTTTTAGTGGGGAGAATTTCCCTTGGCTTTAATTTGCTGTTTATGATCTGTGAGGTAGCAGCGAACCACTTTACTGCAGCAGAGGTTAGACCGACACTACTCAGGGAATCAAGATGTATGGAATGATCAACCATATCAAATGCTTTGCTGAGGTCAAGGATGAGTGCCTAGATGTGCTGTTTACTGTCCAGGGCTGTGCTTAGGTCTGAAACCTGATTGGACTGGATTGAGGATTTTCTCATGATCCAAGTACTCCTTAATTGAGAGTTTACAATTTTTCAAGTACCTTGGATAAAACAGGAAGCAATGAAATAGGCCTATAGTAGTTCAAATCAGTGGTGTCTCCTGACTTGAACAGGGTGATAATGTGCGGTTTTCCAACTAGGCGGCAATTCCCTTTGGGATAATGAACTGTTAAAGAGATGGGCAATTGGAGATGCCAGACAATAAGAACCTGCTTTTAAGAAGAAGGGTTGAAGAGAATCAGCACCAGTGCTCTTTTGGTGTCCAGTGAGAGGAGCAGGTCCTCCACCTAATTGTAGGAGACTGGCTAGAACTTGAATAGGGGTGGTCGATAGGGGAGGCTATGGTTGGTCTAGTAGCTATGCTGGTGGTGCATGTGGTGCTCAGTTTACTAACAGGTGTCATGTTGAATGTGAGGCCTGCAGTGGCAAAGTGGTTATTGAGCTGATCGAGGATCTCAGACCTATGTGTGTAGGAGGTCTAATTTGCCACAATTTTGACTGGTAGCATGGTGGCAGGGAATGTCCTCAACCTCTCTCAGTGTCTGCCAAAAATTGGTGGAACAGTTTTGTTTGCCTGCAGGGTGACTGGCAGAACCATTGTTTTTCTAACCTTACCAGTTTGGTGCAGGCATTTTGGCTGCCGGAAGGAGAAGCCAGTCTGAGTCAGATCTGACTTCCTAGCCTTTTCCAAAGGATGTCTCTATGCTGTAAGGCCTTCTTAAGTGGGCTAATCCAATCTGGTCACATTTCCTGGATTAGATTTTCCTTAAGGGTGCGTGTTGGTTGATAATGTTTACTAGCAGATCCTGGAAGATACAGAATGCTTCAGACACAGAGGATGTAAGGTGGAAATCCTGCCACTTTATGTTCCCAAGATCTGTCAGGAAGGCAGGGAGACTAAAGTATTTTAGGTTGTGCTTAAGCTTGAAAGTAGAGGTGGAGGGAGGTGTGGGGAGCACCTAATGCAGATGACTGCGCAGTGATCACTTAGATCATTGTGGAAGACCCTGCATGAGAGATGTTATGTGGCTTGTTAACAAGTATAGGTCCAGAAGTGAACTTTGGTAAGGATTTTTCTTGTTAGGTCGTAACGTCAGAGATAATCTGAGTGAGCCCTGCTAGTCGCAGAAGTCCTAAGCTTATTTGTGCTGGCATTGTTCCAAGTAAGGTTAAGGTCACCCATGATAATGCATTCATGGTCGCTTTTTCTAGGAGAGAGACTATAAGGCAGTATACACAGGTCCACTGCAGGAGGTCTATAGCATGCAGCTACCAATATATAGCATGGTCTATAGCATGCAGCTACTAGTATATAGCATGAGTAAGAAGACTGCTGACCCCAGGACAGCTACAAATTACCACAGCCCATCATCCTACAACCAGGACTTCATCAGGTCCCCTGAAGTAAAAGAACTCAATGCACTTTTTGCAATAGTAGGGGTATTTTATTAAAATAAAGTATAAACAATACAGAGAACAATAAAACAAAAAATCGATCCTATGTATGCAAATACAAAGCAAAAAGCAAAATATAAACTAACAGTACAAAGGAGAATGAAAAGAAACAAAACGAAGAGCAGATAGTCAGTAAAACATGACAACACACAATCTAATCAATACTTGACCTGAAAGAGAGGCAACCTTAGGGGACGATACAACTGAAGGTTAGGCTTATGTCATGATGGTACCATAATACAGGAATACACTGGTAGGGAAGATTCTTTCAGGCAGTCGTGTTTTGTGCCAAACATATATAAAGACAGTGTTTCCAGTAACCCCTAACCTGGGATCTAGCAAAGCCATTCACACATTCTCTTTCTGTAAAGATATACCAGTATTGTTCAAAATATCTTGATGTGATGGTGACTTTTGTTGCAGGACCCACACAATATCCCTGTCAAATATAATATTTCAAGACTTTGAAAATGGCCTGCATAGTGCTGGAATTGTATTTTGCCCAGCGGTCTGAAAAATCCTAATGGCAGTTCTCCATATGCAGTTGTATTATATACCGATTCTTCCATCCCTTAAGAACCTTTCTCCAAAAACAGATTGTGATTGTCTAGATTGTGGAGGGGTGGCACCAAATGTATTTGGGTGCTGCATGGGGAACGTGAATGTTTCATATGCTGAATGCAATACAGGGATCACTGATGGTATCAGGAAGAGTGTCTGTTGCAATGATACGGTGAGCTGGGAGGACAGTATCCAATCAAGCAGAGTGTGGTTCTGGGAGCGGGAGTTTATGGGGGGTTCATGAATCAGATGGGTGAGGTTGAGAGCTTTGATTTTAAGGAGGATAGACCTGGAGGAGGAGGAAAGCCAGTCAAGGTTGAAATCACAGAGAAGAAATAGCTCGCCACTTGCCATGAGGGTGGAGATAGAAGACATAATGGATACAAAGGTGACAGTTGTCATTTTAGATGGGGTATAAAGTGTACCTACATCCTGTATAGAATGGGCAGAAGATAAAAGAGTAATAATTACTTTGTGGGAGGAAGTACGGACCTTTGAAGGTAATGGAACAGGAGAGCAATTGTCTGATGTACAAGGCAACACCACCACCACGCTTGCTTCCGGTCTTGACAAAATAAGTTAAACTCAGCGATGGTGAGGCTGGAGTCAGGAATTTTGGCTGATAGCCCAGTTTCTGTAACATAAACAATGTCGGGCAGGTGTTCGGTGATCCATACTTTAAGAGCATCCAGTTTGGGGAGGAGGCTGTGTGCATTTAGATGAAAGGTTCAAAGACCCTTTGGCAGAGAAGAAAATTTGGGGTGGGACTGAGTAGGTTTGGGCTGGGATTGGGGTGTGGAGATGGCCTGGATTGGGGTGGACATCTCCAGAGAGAAGTAGGAGGAGTAGGAAAAGGAGATGGGAGGGACCTCGACTTCCTGGGGTTATGGGGTGGTTGGGGTAAGTGGAAGTGTAGTGATGCTGAGCCTTGAGGTTAAGAAGGCAAGAAGAGAGTAGTCCTGGGTGTATGAGAGGAGAGGGGTAGGGAGGGAGAGACTGGGAAATGAGGTGAGTGAAGGTGCACTGATGGACAGGAGAGGCAGAAAGGACAGAATTTGGTGGTGAGTGGGGAGGGACTGTACAGTTAGGAATGCAGGGGTGGCCTGCTGGGGAGGGAGGACTGAGGGAGATCAGAGTCTGGGAGATGGAGTATAGGTTTGGAGTGAAGAGCAAGGAGAGTATAAACAATAGGAGGTAGAATGGTAGGGACATGGTGGGGACAGGACTAGGATAATGGGAAAAGAACCAGTTCTTAGTGGCTACACACAGACAAAAGATGAAGGGTCGGTGTGGACTGGACAAACAGCCTAATATGTAGGAATGGAGGAGCTTTTCAGTGACCACGTAAAAAGCAGGCAGTGGTAGATTCTGACAACAGTACAGACTGATGTACAGGAGGTGAGGAGGTGAAATGCAAAATTACAGGCTGAGTTCTCAACTAAAACAGGTGGACCATGTTCCTAGCAGAGCTGGAGTCCACCTTTAACTTAGGCTAACACCAGATGATCACTGGGAGCTTGTGGCACTAACACAGCCATGATCCATGGACAACAAGCAGAAATGAAATCAGACACTTAAGCTGATGTCGTCCAAAAAGCAAAGGATTGCTGGAAGAGATAGTGATGCCCCTAGTTGTTTGGGTATTCACGAGCTAATAAGAATCTGGCACTTAGTCATATGACCCAGGATTGGTTATAAATTAATCAGTCCAGATAGGGTGGGCAGAGGAGCCAGCACAAAGCACCAGCGGAAGCTAACTGAGCTGCAAATGAAAATGAGAAGGAATTTTGACAGAGCTCCTGGTTCAGTAATGCAAATAGGGCAGGAGTCTGAGCTGAATTTCATCAGAATCATAGCTAATCAGAAGCAGAGCAGAGAAGGAAAAAGATGCCAGAATTTAAATCTGGGCTAAGTCCAACTGTCTGGTGCCTTTCTGGCTTCAGGAAAAGAGGGCGGATTGCTGGCAGTTCTGGGAGCCGCTGTAGGAGTGGTGGCACAAACACCCAATCAGGAGCTGTCCCAGGAACTGTTCTGGCTTCAGGAAAGAGAAGCAAGTAGCTGACAGGTCTGAGAGCCGCTGCAGGAGCGGTGGCACAAATGCCCAACCAGAGGTTGTCCTAGGAACCTTTCTGGTTTCAGGAAGAGGGGCAGGTTGCTGGCAGGCCGGGAGCCACTGTTGGAGCAGTGGCACAAATACCCGATCAGGGCTGTGCCAGAAACCTTTCCAGCTTCAGGAAGAGAGGGTGGGTTGCTGCGGTCCAGGAGCCACTGCAGGAGCAGTGACACAAACACCCAGTCAGGGTCTGTCCCAGGAATCTTTCTGGCTTCCAGGAAGACAGGGTGGGCTGCTGGCAGGTCTGTGAGCTGCCACAGGAGTGGTGGCACAAATGCCTAATCAGGGCTGTCTCAGGAACCTTTCTGACTTCAGAGAAGAGAGATGGGTTGCTGAAGTCTGGGAGCCACCGCGAGGTGTGGTGGCACAAACTCCCAAGCAGTGGCTGTCCCAGAAACCATGATAGTTGCTCAGAAAATATTCAAATGGACTTCAGTTATGTTCAGAATTGGCATACCAATAACCAATTTTACCTAATACTAAGAAAATTAGAGGAATGATTTTCAGTGGCAAAACGTGATGCTTGGTTACCACTAGAGTTCTGAAATGTTAATGGTCAACTAATTGAGTCTGCCAATTAATTTAAAGAGTCACCAATGCCTCAAGAAGAATAAAAAACAATATTTGGTGACAAAGTAGCTTATATTTCTACTTGCTCTATATTTCTTATCCTCATTTATTATTGAGGTCATATGAATGAAAACAAGACGTGTTCCTGACAGTTCATCAGCCCTATTGCTTCTTACTAACATGATGTCATAATACTTGCTTGTGACATCAAAGTTATTCCATGGCAACAGACTGTGATGTCACAACAGAGTACTATAATTTCAGGTAGGAATAAACCACTGAGACTGACAAAACTCTAAGGGATACTGATCTTGTTTTCATGGCGATTTCTTCAGTACTAAATAATGATGAAGAGAAATCTATACACTATATATGAAATTCAAGCTGAACTGTGTCTAAATGTTTTCCAAAGCTTTCCCAAGATGTCAGCTGCTCTTTAAATATCTTGGCTTAATCTTGAACTCTTCACTTATGTCAATCATATTGATTATTTGGGAAATCAGCTCATTCTAGATGGATTATTATATAGAATAAAAAGTTATCTGGCCCTTGAATCAAAAAATAGCTGCTATTGGCTGAATTAATCCTTTGCTTATACTCCCCACCCAGCAGTGTGGCCACAGCTTGTGTGCAGATGGTCCACATGCTGCTAAACAGTGTGTGTCACTTTGTCTTGGGGCTGGCAGGTTGCTGCACCACTGTTTGCTGTAAATACCTTCAGCATTACCCTGGAACAGCAAATCAAATATTTGGGCATCTCTATCACTTGGGAAATTTTATAAGGGCAAGGTCTCTCAACTGTTGCTAATCTTTTTGTTATTTCTGAATAATGTCATGGAACTCAAGCTCTGGTCAATGTTTGCTGGTTTCACCACTGTGAAAAACTAATCAAAGGTCAAAAGTATTTTATATACTGTGACCAAAGCACAGAATGCTTTGTCCCATAATTTTACTACCGTTTAAAAGATTGCTACATTTAAACATAATCATTTGCTAGCCCACAGTGTGCGAATGTTTTGCCTAGATGATTTTGTCTTTGTTATTTGACATGACTTTTGTACTGTATTACTCATCTAACCTGTTTTGTGCCTGTATTTTCTTTCTCTCCCGGTCCCCCTTCAAAATGTACAGTCTTTGCCCTTGGGATCTTACCTAGTTAACAAAATATAAACTCAAAATAAAATAAAACAATGGATGGACAAAGCTGTTCCAGCAGAGACATTCTGATATTGGAACAAGAAGAAGACGACATCAAGGGGCTGTGAGTTCTCAGTGTAGCTTCCTCATCCCTTGGGAGACACCAAGGGCAATGAGACAGAGGATATGCCACTCCCACCTGGGGAAAGATGAGTATCCAAATGACTGTTTAACCATCTCCTTGGCAATCTGAATGGGACACCACGCCAAGGTCCGAGAAAGGGAGGAGGGGAACAGAAGATTGTTTAACCAGGAAAGGCACACTAAGCCAAAGCTCGTTTTCAGGTGCACCCTGGGAGCACAAGGAAGTTAGGTGACTTTCTCAGGGTCACACACTATGCAAGTGGCAGTCATGAGATTCACACCCAGGTCTCCAGGTTTGTAACTCACAGCCCTAAACTGCTGCGATGTACTGCCTTCAGAAAGGAAAGCAGATGTTCTACCACTAGGCCATGATACATAGACAGTGTCGGCAGATAAGGGCCTATGGCCCACCCAGTCTGCCCATTTGAGCTTGTAAGTTCAGTTTGTTTTCCTAGAAGTCTGTTGCCCCTACCCTGACCTCCAGAATTACTTTATGTCTATCCCATGCATTCTTAAATCCGTGATTGTTTCAGCCCCACCACTTCCTCTGGCAGGGTGTTCCACTTGTCCACCACCCGTTCTGTGAAGAAATTCTTCTCATGTTTCCTCTGAATCGTCCTCCTCCAACTTCATCCCATGCCCTCTAGTCCTGGAACATCTTTTCGCTTAAAATAGTGTTTTCCTGCACCCTGTTCCTCCCTGTAAGATACTTGTATGTCTCTATCATATCCCTCTCACTCCTCTCCTCCAGGAGTACATGTTCAGTTCCTTCAGCCTGTCTTCATAGGACTTGTGATGCAATCCATGCACCATCTTTGTTGCCCTCCTCTGAACCTTCTCTACCCTGTCTATGTCCTTACGTAGGTATGGTCTCCAGAACTGTACACTGTACTCTGGGTGGGGCCTCACTAGTGTCTTGTATAGCGGAATTATGACCTCCCTTTTCCTGCTGGTGATGCCCCTGCCTATACATCCCAGCATCCTATTTGCTTTACCTGCTGCCTTGTCACACTGTTTCCCTACCTTGAGGTCATCAGAGATGACAACCCCGAGATCCCTTTCCTGCTTGGTGCATGCTATATCCTCACCCCCAACTGATATATTGTGCCACGTTTTTGTGCCCTATATGCATTATCTTGCACTTCTTTGCATTGAATTTCAACTCCAAACCCCTGACCATTCTTCAAGTTTCTGCAGGTCGCTTCATTCTGTCTACACCCTCTGTGTGTCTACTCTGTTACAGAGCTTTGTGTCATCAGCGAACAGTGAAATTCTGCCTTCTAGGTCCTGCACAATGTCACTGATGATGATGTTGAATAGGACCGTCCCAGCAGTGATCCTGTGTACCCCACTGGTCACTCTTCCTCTGTGGAGTGACAGCCATTTACCACCACCCTCTGTGTCCTGCCACCCAGCCAGTTACCTATCCACCACACTATTGTCCTGCCCACACCCTATTCCCAGTTTGTGTAATAGTCTTCTATGTGGCACAGTGTCAAAGGCCTTGCTGAAATCCAGATAGGCCATGTCCACTGCCCTCCCTGATCCACCTCCTAGTCACCCAGTCAAAAAATTCAACGAGGTTGGTCTGACATGACCTCCCTGGTGAAACCATGCTGCCTTGGGTCCTGTAGTCCATTGACAACTAGATGTTCCACCAATCTCTCCTTCAGTAGTGCTTCCATGATCTTCCCCACTACCGAGGTGAGGCTGACTGGTCTGTAGTTCCCTGCTTCCTCTTTGTTCCCACTTTGAGCTTTTCTTTTACAGTTAATTTGTACCAGGTAGCCCAGCAGTATCCAGTCTGACCTCCGCGACACAGAGGTTATGTGATGTATCCTCTGCCCCAGCAGTCATAGGTAAGTGCTGCATCCATTTTGTCCCAACAGTTTCAGATATGTGCCGTATACACTACCCCAGCAGTCATAGGTAACTGCTATAACCCTCTGCCCCAGGAGTCACAGGTAAGTACTACCCTTCTAACCCAGCAGTCATAGGCAAGTGATGTATCCCTTCTGCCCCAGCAGTCATAGGTGCGTGCTGTATCCAATCTGTCCCAGCAGTCACAATGCTGTAACCCCTCTACCCCAGCATTCACATATAAGTACTGTATTCCCTTCACCAGGCAGTCAAATGTAAGTGCTGTAACATCTCTGCCCCAGCAGTAAAGGTAAGTGCTGTAACCACCTCTGCTCCTGCAGTCATAGACAAATGCTGTACCTCCTCTGCCCTAGCAGTCGTTGGTAAGTGCTGTATCCCCTCTGCACCAGCAGTGCAAGGTAAGTGCTATAACCTCTGCCCCAGCAGTAATAGGCAAGCACTGTATCCACTCTGCCCCAGCAGTCACAGTGCTGTAACCCCTCTACCCCAGCAGTCACAGATAAGTACTGTATTCTCTTCACCCCAGCAGACAAATGTAAGTGCTGTAACCCCTTTGCCTCAGCAGTCACATGTAAGTGCTGAACCCTCTGCCCCAGCTGTCATAGGTAAATGCCTTATCCACTGTGCCCCAACAATCACAAGCAAGTGCTGCAACCATCCGGCCACAGCAGTAGTAGGTTAAGTGTTGTATCTCCTGTCCCACGGCAGTCAGTTTAGTGCCTAGTTCACTCTACCCCAGCAATGAAAGGTAAGTGTTGTAACCCCTGTGCCCCAGCAGTCACAGGTAAGAGCAGTAACCTCTCTTCCACAACAGTCATAGACTAAATGCTGTATCCCTCTGCCCCAGATGTCATAGTTTAGTATCTCATCTACTCTGCCCTAGCAGTCAAGGGTAATGTTGTGTCCATTGGACCCTGCAGTCCCAGGTAAGTGCTGCAAGCCTCTGGCCCAGCAATCATTGCTGTGTGCTCTATCCCCACTGCCCCAGTAGTCACTGGTAAGTGCTGTAGTAACTCTGACCTCAGTAGTCAGGGGTAAGAGCTATACCAGTCTACCTCAACATCAATCACAGGTTAAGTGCTGTATCAGATCAAACAGAAAATACTGTTGTGCCCAAGAGGAGCTCATGGTACAGGGATGTACACTGACGACAGGATGGCTAGCCTGTAGAAAAAGTGATATACAATCACAGAAACCAACAAGTGAGGCAGGCCTTCTGGGAAAAATATCTAACATGTTGGTTAAAGCACTGCATATTGATAACCACTCACAACAAGAGAGAATGTCCATCTGAAACATTAAGTGTAGCAAACTTAACAGAAAGCTTTTGTTCTCTTGTTTCAAATAAAATTAATCAGATCCTTTGTTTAAATGTGATGCCATACAGCAAAGTCACAGGCGCAAAAAGGTGGTGACTAACCCCACATAATGTTCACAAATTTGAAACAGTATATCAATCAATCAAAGTTTATTTAACCAGGCACTACATCATTGAGCAAGCTCATTTTCATGACGGTTCTGGACACAGAGGACACTTTTGCTTACAGTAGACAACACTTCATACAAAAGTAGACATCGGTACAGGCAGTTACAGTACACAAAGTCAGTACATGGATGAATCAGACATGTAAAGCAAGTGCAAATATAGGCATTTAAAGTGCAGCGTACAGGCTGTAGCTTATAGAATACAATTGAGGAGAGGTAGGAGGGACATAGAGAAGGGCAGTAGGAAGAAAGGGTATCAGATACATAGTAGAGAGGAAAATAGGGCAGCCTAATAGAATGAGGCCCCTGTGAAGCTAATTGATGAGAGGGAAGGTGGGTAGGGAGGGCTTGCCCTAAAGGGATGCTGGCTGACACAGGAAATAGCTGACCCAGGATTACAAAGGTTAAGGAACCCAGTTGAGTGGGGTAAGGCTTTTACCTGAAACAGTCACATACTGTTTTCAGGCCTCTGTAGAGCAACCCCTAAATATAAAATGGCTGGGCAGCAGGAGATTTTAACTAAGTTTTGCATGCTATTTCAAAGCGCTGGTAAAAGGAGCTAAAGGTAGTTGAGCCAAGACATGTCCTTGTCTGTGATAGCTTAAGGAGAACAAAGGAGGAGTTCCTTAGTCGATAGGCACCTTTGAATGTTCAGACAGGTCACAGATATAGGGTGGTAGTTTGCTGGACAAAGCCCAGAATAGTCACATGAGGGTGTTTATTTGCCTCCTCGTGGAGAGGAACGCCAATCTAATGCTTGGTACAGTGAGCAGTGATGAGTCTGCAAGGGCAAGACAAGAACAAATCTCAATGCGCGATGATAGAGTGTATCCAGCTTTTGGAGCGAATACTGGGGCAATGGCTGTATAGGATGTCGGTGTGGTCAATCAGGGAAGAAAGGTTGTTTGAACCAGCCGCTTTCTAGCTTCCAGGGTGAGTAGGCATCTTATGCAGTAGAAAATACCGAGAAGCTGCCTTAGCTTTTTGTCAACTCACTTAGATGTACACAGAAGGTGAGTTTGTTCTCCAACCAGACTCCCAGATATTTAAATTTATCCACTAGCTCTATTGGTTCATTAAGGAGGGTAATAATCATGGGTCCCAGGTATCCCGTATTGTGGGATGGAAAGATAATCATAGCATTGTGTGTTTTTGCATTTAACAAGAGCTTTAGATTCAGCAGGTTGTGGTGGAGGATGATAAAATCCTACTGTAGCTCCTTGTAAGCAATGTCAAAGGAGGGGTTGGTCATGTAGAGGACTGTGTCATCTGCTGAATAGATGAACGTTTCAAACAACCAGACCAGAGTCAATGTGGTTAATGTAAAGGGCAACAGGATAGGTCCCAAAATGGAACCTTGTGGAACAACTCTGGACAGTAGTTTTAGTGGGGAGAATTTCCCTTGGGCTTTAATTTTTGTTTCCGATTTGTGAGGTAGCAGGGAATCACTTTACTGCAGCAGAGTTAGACCGATACCATTCAGGGAATCAAGAAGTATGGAATGATCAACCGTATCAAATGCTTTGCTGAGGTCAAGGAAAACTGCATAGATGTGCTGTTTACTGTCCAGGGCTGTGCTTAGGTCTGAAACCTGATTGGACTGGATTGAGGATTTTCTCATGATCCAAGTACTCCCTTAATTGAGTTTACAATTTTTCAAGTAGCTTGGAAAAAACAGGAAGCAATGAAATAGGCCTACAGTTGTTCAAGTCAGTGGAGTCTCCTGACTTGAACAGGGTGATAATGTGCGGTTTTCCAACTAGGCGGCAATTCCCTTTGGGATAATGAACGTTAAAGAGATGGGCAATTGGAGATGCCAGACAATAAGAACCTGCTTTTAAGAAGAAGGGTTGAAGAGAATCAGCACTAGTGCTCTTTTGGTGTCCAGTGAGAGAAGCAGGTCCTCCACCTGATTGTAGGAGACTAGCTAGAACTTAAAGAGGGGGTGGTCGATAGAGGAGGCTATGGTTGGTCCAGTAGCTATGCTGGTGGTGCTTGTGGTGCTCAGTTTACTAACAGGTGTCATGTTGAATGTGAGGCCTGCAGTGGCAAAGTGGTTATTGAGCTGATCGAGGATCTCAGACCTATCTGTGTAGGAGGTCTAATTTGCCACAATTTTGGCTGGTAGCATGGTGGCAGGGAATGTCCTCAACCTCTCTCAGTGTCTGCCAAAATTGGTGGAACAGTTTTGTTTGCCTCACAGGGCTGACTGGAAGAACTATTGTTTTTCCAACCCTACCAGTTTGGTGCAGGCATTTTTGGCTGCCCGAAGGAGAGCCAGTCTGAGTCAGTAGTGACTTCCAGCCTTTTTCCAAAGGGTGTCTCTATGCTGTAAGGCCCTCTTAAGTAGTGGGCTAAACCAATCAGTTGGCGTTTCCTGGATTAGATTTTCCTTAAGGTGCATGTTGGTTGATAATGTTTACTAGCAGATCCTGGAAGTTACAGAATGCTTCAGACACAGAGGATGTAAGGAAGAAATCCTGCCACTTTATGTTCCCAAGATCTGTCAGAATGGCAGGAGACTAAAGCATTTTAGGTTGCACTTAAGCTTGAAAGTAGAGGTGGAGGGGAGGTGGGAGCACCCAATGCAGGTGATCATGAGTGATAACTCAGATCATTTTGGAAGACCCCTGCATGACAGATATTATGTGGCTTGTTGACAAGTATAAGGTCCAGAAGTAAACTTTGGTCAGGATTTTTCTTGTTGGGTTGTGTGACGTCAGAGATAATCTGAGTGAGCCCTTGCTAGTCATGAGAAGTCCTTAGCTTGTTTATGCTGGCATTGTTCCAATTAAGGTTATTGTCACCCATGATAATGCATTCCGTGGTCGCTTTTCTAGGAGAGAGGGAATATGGGGCAGTATACACAGGTCCGCTGCAGGAGGTCTATAGCATGCAGCTACCAATATAGCATGGTCTATAGCATGCAGCTACTAGTATATAGCATGAGTAAGAAGACTGCTGACCCCAGGACACTACAAATTACCACAGCCATCATCCTACAACCAGGACTTCATCAGGTCCCTGAAGTAAAGAACTCAATGCACTTTTGCAATAGTAGGGTATTTTATTAAAATAAAGTATAAACAATACAGAGAACAATAAAAATTGATCCTATGTATGCAAATACAAAGCAAAAAGCAAAATATAAACTAACAGTACAAAGGAGAATGAAAAAGAAACAAAATGAAAAGCAGAAAGTCAGTAAAATATGACAACACGAATCTAATCAATACACTGACCTGAAAGAGAGAAAACTTTAGGGACGATACAACTGAAGGTTAGGCTTATGTCATGATGGTACCATAATACAGGAATACACTGGTAGGGAAGATTCTTTCGGCAGTCATGTTTTGTACCAAACATATATAAAGACACAGTATTTCCAGTAACCCTAACCTGGGATCTGGCAAAGGCCATTCATACACAATTCTCTTTCTGTAAAGATATACCAGTATTGTTCAAAATATCTTGATGTGATGGTGGCTTTTGTTGCAGGACCACACACAATATCCCTGTCAAATATAATATTTCAAGACTTTGAAAATGGCCTGCAAGTGCTGGAATTGTATTTGCCCAGCGGTCTGAAAAATCCTAATGGCAGTTCTCCATATGCAGTTGTATTATATACGATTGCTTCCATCCCTTAAGAACCTTTCTCCAAAACAGATTGTGATTGTCTAGATTGTGGAGGGGTGGCACCAAATGTATTTGGGTGCTGCATGGGGAAAGTGAATGTTTCATATGCTGAATGCAATATAGGGATCACTGATGGTATCAGGAAGAGTGTCTGCTGCAATGATACGGTGAGCGTGGAGGACAGTATACAATCAAGCAGAGTGGTTCTGGGAGTGGAGTTTATGTGGGGGTTCATGAATCAGATGGGTGAGGTTGAGAGCTTTGATTTTAAGGAGAATAGACCTGGAGGAGGAGGAAAGCCAGTCAAGGTTGAAATCACAGAGAAGAAATAGCTCGCCACTTGCCATGAGGGTGGAGATAGAAGACATAATGGATACAAAGGTGACAGTTGTCATTTAGGTGGGGCATAAAGTGCACCTACATCCTGTATAGAACGGGCGAAGAAGGGTGGATAAAAGAGCAATAATTACTTTGTGGGAGGAAGTATGGGACTCTTTGAAGGTAATGGAACAGGAGAGCAATTGTCTGATGTACAAGGCAACACCACCACCGCGCTTGCCTCGGTCTTGACAAAATAAGTTAAACTCGGCGATGGTGAGGGTGGAGTCAGGAATTTTGGCTGATAGCCCAGTTTCTGTAACACAAACAATGTCGGGCAGGTGTTCGGTGATCCATACTTTAAGAGCATCCAGTTTGGGGAGGAGGCTGTGTGCATTTAGATGAAAGGTTCAAAGACCCTTTGCAGAGAAGAAAATTTTGGGGTGGGACTGAGTAGGTTTGGGCTGGGGTTGGGGTGTGTGAGATGGCCTGGATTGGAGTGGACATCTCCAGAGAGAAGTAGGAGGAGTAGGAAAAGGGGAGATGGGGAGGTACCTGGACTTCCTGGGGTTATAGGGTGGTTGGGGTAAGTGGAAGTGCAGTGATGCTGAGCCTTGAGGTTAAGAAGGCAAGAAGAGAGTAGTCCTGGGTGTGATGAGAGGAGAGGGGTAGGGAGGGGGAGACTGGGAAATGAGGGTGAGTGAAGGTGCACTGATGGACAGGAGAGGCAGAAAGGACAGAATTTGGTGGTGAGTGGGGAGGGACTGTACAGTTAGGAATGCAGGGGTGGCCTGCTGGGGAGGGAGGACGAGGGATATCAGAGTCTGGGAGAGGAGTATAGGGTTTGGAGTGAAGAGCAAGGGCAGTATTCCAGTAGGAGGTAGAATGGTAGGGACATGGTGGGGACATCACTAGGATAATGGGAAAAGAACCAGTTCTTAGTGGCTACACACAGACAAAAGATGCAGGGTCGGTGTGGGACTGGACAAACATCCCTAATATGTAGGAATGGAGGAGCTTTTCAGTGACCACGAAAAAGCAGGCAGTGGTAGATTCTGACAACAGTACAGACTGATGTACAGGAGGTGAGGAGGTGAATGCAAAATTACAGGCTGAGTTCTCAACTAAAAACAGGTGGACCATGTTCCTAGCAGAGCTGGAGTCCACCTTTAACTTAGGCTGACACCAGATGATCACTCGGGAGCTTGTGGCACTAACACAGCCATGATCCATGGACAAAAGCAGAAATGAAATCAGACACTTAAGCTGATGTCGTCCAAAAAGCAAAGGATTGCTGGAAGAGATAGTGATGCCCCTAGTTGTTTGGGTATTCACGAGCTAATAAGAATCTGGCACTTAGTCATATGACCCAGGATTGGTTATAAATTAATCAGTCCAGATAGGGTGGGCAGAGGGAGCCAGTAAAAGCACCAGCGGAAGCTAACTGAGCTGCAAATGAAAATGAGAAGGAATTTTGACAGAGCTCCTGGTTCAGTAATGCAAATAGGGCAGGAGTCTGAGCTGAATTTCATCAGAATCATAGCTAATCTCAGAAGCAGAGCAGAGAAGGAAAAAGATGCCAGAATTTAAATCTGGGCTAAGTCCAACTGTCTGGTGCCTTTCTGGCTTCAGGAAAAGAGGGCGGATTGCTGGCAGTTCTGGGAGCCGCTGTAGGAGTGGTGGCACGAACACCCAATCAGGAGCTGTCCCAGGAACTGTTCTGGCTTCAGGAAGAGAAGCAAGTAGCTGACAGGTCTGAGAGCCGCTGCAGGAGCGGTGGCACAAATGCCCAACCAGAGGTTGTCCTAGGAACCTTTCTGGTTTCAGGGAAGAGGGGCAGGTTGCTGGCAGGCCCGGAGCCACTGTTGGAGCAGTGGCACAAATACCCGATCAGGGCTGTGCCAGAAACCTTTCCAGCTTCAGGGAAGAGAGGGTGGGTTGCTGCAGGTCCAGGAGCCACTGCAGGAGCAGTGACACAAACACCCAATCAGGGTCTGTCCCAGGAATCTTTCTGGCTTCCAGGAAGACAGGGTGGGCTGCTGGCAGGTCTGTGAGCTGCCACAGGAGTGGTGGCACAAATGCCTAATCAGGGGCTGTCTCAGGAACCTTTCTGACTTCAGGGAAGAGAGGATGGGTTGTTGAAGTCTGGGAGCCACCGCAGATGTGGTGGCACAAACTCCCAAGCAGTGGCTGTCCCAGAAACCATGATAGTTGCTCAGAAAATATTCAAATGGACTTCAGTTATGTTCAGAATTGGCATACCAATAACCAATTTTACCTAATACTAAGAAAATTAGAGGAATGATTTTCAGTGGGCAAAACATGATGCTTGGTTACCACTAGAGTTCTGAAATGTTAATGGTCAACTAATTGAGTCTGCAATGAATTTAAAGAGTCACCAATGCCTCAAGAAGAATAAAAAAACATAGTATTTGGTGACAAAGTAGCTTATATTTCTCACTTGCTCTATATTTCTTATCCTCATTATTTATTATTGAGGTCATATGAATGAAAACAAGACATGTTCCCTGACAGTTCATCAGCTCCTATTGCTTCTTACTAACATGATGTCATAACACTCTGCTTGTGACATCAAAGTTATTCCCAGGGCAACAGACTGATGTCACAACAGAGTACTATAATTTCAGGTAGGGAATAAGCCACTGAGACTGATAAACTCTGAGGGATACTGATCTTGTTTTCATGGCATTTCTTCAGTACTAAATAATGATGAAGAGAAATCTATACAGATATATGAAATTCAAGCTGAACTGTGTCTAAATGTTTTCAAAGCTTTCCCAAAGATGTCAGCTGCTCTTTAAATATCTTGGCTTAATCTTGAACTCTTCACTTATGTCAATCATATTGATTATTTGGGAAATCAGCTCATTCTAGATGGATTATTATATAGAATAAAAGTTATCTGGCCCTTGAATCAAAAAATAGCTGCTATTGGCTGAATTACTCCTTTGCTTATACTCCCCCAGCAGTGTGGCCACAGCTTAGTGTGCAGATGGTCCACATGCTGCTAAACAGTGTGTGTCACTTTGTCTTGGGGCTGGCAGGTTGTTGCACCACTGTTTGCTGTAAATACCTTCAGCATTACCCTGGAACAACAAATCAAATATTTGGGCATCTCTATCACTTGGGAAATTTTAAAAGGGCAAGGTCTCTCAACTGTTGCTAATCTTTTTGTTATTTCTGAATAATGTCATGGAACTCAAGCTCTGGTCAATGTTTGCTGGTTTCACCACTGTGAAAAACTAATCAAAGTCAAAGAGTATTTTCATATACCGTGACCAAAGCACAGAATGCTTTGTCCCATAATTTTACTACCGTTTAAAAGATTGCTACATTTAAACATAATCATTTGCTAGCCCACAGTGTGCGTAAATGCTTTGCCTAGATGATTTTGTCTTTTGTTATTTGACATGACTTTTCTACTGTATTGCTCATCTAATCTGTTTTGTGCCTGTATTTTCTTTCTCCGGTCCCCTTGAAAATGTACAGTCTTTGCCCTTGGGATCTTACCTAGTTAACAAAATATAAACTCAAAATAAAATAAAACAATGGATGGACAAAGCTGTTCCAGCAGAGACATTCTAATATTGGAACAAGAAGAAGACAACATCAAGGGCTGTGAGTTCTCAGTGTATGCTTCCTCATCCCTTGGGAGACACCAAGGGGCAATGAGACAGAGGATGTGCCACTCCCACCTGGGGAAAGATGAGTATCAAATGACTGTTTAACCTTCTCCTTGGCAATCTGAATGGGACACCACGCTCAAGGTCCCCAGAAAGGGAGGAAGGGGAACAGAAGATTGTTTAACCAGGAAAGGCACACTAAGCCAAAGCTCGTTTTCAGGTGCACCCTGGGAGCACAAGGAAGTTAGGTGACTTTCTCAGGGTCACACACTATGCAAGTGGCAGTCATGAGATCTACACCGAGGTCTCCAGGTTCGTAACTCAGAGCCCTAAACTCTGCGATGTACTGCCTTCAGAAAGGAAAGCAGATGTTCTACCCAGTGGCGTCACCACGTTGATTTTGGGAGGCTACAGCCCCCAATCTAAGTTAAAGCCCCCAATCATTTGCACTAGAAAATAAAAAAATAAAATTCAGTTCTTAATTGTTTAAATTCTGCAGCGTAGAATGTAAACAATTAAGAACAGCGATCGGGCTAGCCCACCCCTGCCATTACTTTAGAATGCGAGAGGAACCGTGACTACGGTTTTTTATTTTCGAGCTGTCTCAACTCGAGGTTTGTTTTACTAAAGCACTGCATCAGTATTGCCTGATCTCATCTGCACAGCACATCCCTAATCCTCCTTTCGAAGTGTGGTAGATGCATTAGACTCGCAGCCTCAGCTGGTAGAGGCAGAGTGCAATTAAAAAGTAAACCACTGTCCCCCCATCGCCTTTGAAGGAGACTGCGAGTCGATCCTCCCTCAGGAGAACTGCAGCAGGGCTGTTATGTGAGGGCCAGCTAATTACGGTCTGATTTCCCAAATAAATAAAAACACTAAACATGTTGCATAGCCTGGCGGATCAAGTGCCACTGCCTACCTAGCACTTTGCTAATTAAAGGAAGCATAGTGACCTCAGGTTAACATCTGAAGGAAGCCCTACGACTGTCGCGGATCTGGAACCTGAACCCATGCACTAAATTGCTGTCACCGTGGAGGACCAGGACTTTTGCGTCTCCGTCCGACTCTCCGCTTTCTTTTTCTGTCTTCTTCGCGACTGGGAAAGGGCATCTGCGGGTGTATTTGTATTCAGCCAGCCAGGGTCCTGAGGACAGAATGGGACACTGGCAATCAGTCCGTCCAGTTCCATTTGCAATAACGGGTTGTTCTATGTACGTTACAGTTCTTGGGCATCAGCTTCCAAGTTGCTGAGACTATCCTGCCTTAAGCTTCCCAGCGGTTTTCTTTCCCAGATAAACATGCCCATTCTGAAAAAATATATTTGACAGATATGCATCTGCTCTTTTCTGTACAAAAGCAATAACACCAACACGTTGCAGACTCTGGAGTCATAGGAGCTACCTCCCCACACAGGTAACATTATTGCGATCGACTTCATATTATGCTATGGTTTTATTTATGCTTTTTCAGAATATTCTGTACAGTGTAATCAAAATTTTCTACTTTGGTGGTAAGTCTGGTAACACTCGTAGAAATGAACTGAGACGATACAAGAATGGCGCCCGCAGATGGGAGTTAATTCAGCAGCAAAACACAGAAGTTATACACTAGTTGTCAAAATCAGCACTATTCTGTGTTGAAAAGGAAAAGAATGAAAGAAACAAAAGATGTCCTGTGTTGCCCAATCTGCTTTCACTGCATTCTCACGGTGAAATTACGACCAGTGAACTGTGAAGACTTGGCGCTAGCACAGCATCAACACCACGGTCGCGGAGATTTTCAGTTAACTGTATATCACTGACTCCTGGCAGCTGCGTGCAGCAGCACCTATGCTTCAGTCACACAGTTTCAGGACTCATTACGGCATGTCAGCATCAATATAGCAAGGCTGTTCCTTCCTTTTTCATCCAAGCCATTGGCTATTGTAGAGTGGCTATTCTAACTATATATTACAGACTGACTCATCAGTGCGGAACATGGGGAAAGCGTTTGGAGGGGAGGGCGCATTGTTGTTTTTATACCTGTCAAACAAGCACAGTTCTTGGCTTTTCGCTTCTCTGTGATAACCTCCCGAGGTAACACAGAAGGAGAAAAACAAACTATATTATTTGAAGATATAAAAACAATACATCAATATTATGTGTTTCTTTGAGTGCTTTGGTCCCGGACCGGTACTAACTGAAAACTGATTGGAACTTGAACAACACATGGGAGTCAGGATGGGTTGGTTACAATGGCGTCAGTTGTTGGAGGGAGGATGATAGATGAACAGAAACAGAAGGGCTAAGGAGGCGAGCAGGGAGGGTTCATTCTTCTGTGACTGGCACCGCCTCATACTCTGCCTACCAACAGCACAGCAGCTTGCTTGCACAGTGAGCCAATCAGTGGACAAACACGTGGTGTGCTTCTCCAACACACACGTGGAACACTGGTAGTCTCTACTGTGCAAACTAGTGACGAGTTGTAGTTGGTAGAGACAGAGCGAGCAACAGAGCAGAGGCACTATTTGGAGATTCAAATTGGAATTCAATCTGTATTTCTATTTTCTACAAAGTTATTATCAAACATTGAAGACTCAGTTCACTTGTTGGGCTAAGAGGCTTTTCTCTGAGTGAAATACAAGGGGGTGTTTGTGTATGTCTTGGGGTAAATTGAAAAGCTCAGACACAGACAACCTGCTGTGAGTGCTGCCATACAGCAGCATTATTAACTACTGCATATATGTTTATTTTTTCTTACTTGCAACTTATTTCCACATTTACTATTTTACTGAGTAAACTGAGTGAGTAATAGTGAAGAGCTGAAAGCTCAGAAAGACTGAAGACCATCACCTTGGTGGTTTATGTTTTAGGCTCACAAATTTAGAATAAAAATAGCAGAAGTTTGCTTTTCCTAAATTGTCTTATACCCTGACCCATGCCTCGGATTTGTATTGTGGCAAGCTTAACAATAACATCACAAGCAAGGAGTTAGCCAGTTCAATTTCAGACACTTTTTTTTATGAACAAGGGGAACCTTCTGCACTAGCAAACATACTCATTTTGCTTCACATACTGTGAGCCCTGTGTGTTAGGCTCCGTCTACTGTATTAAATAGCAGTTTCCAGTAGGTGTTTAATACCCATTACTTGCATACTGTGAGCCTGTGTGTGTTAGGCTCCGTTGTCTACTGTATTAAATAGCAGTTTCCAGTAGGTGTTTAATACCCATTACTTCCATACTGTGAGCCCTGTGTGTTAGGCTCCGTTGTCTACTGTATTAAATAGCAGTTTCCAGTAGGTGTTTAATACCTATTACTTCATACTGTGAGCCCTGTGTGTGTTAGGCTCCGTCTACTGTATTAAATAGCAGTTTCCAGTAGGTGTTTAATACCCATTACTCTAGCATACTGTGAGCCCTGTGTGTTTGGCTCTGTCTACTGTATTAAATAGCAGTTTCAGTAGGTGTTTAATACCCATTACTCGCATACTGTGAGCCCTGTGTGTTAGACTAAGTTTGTCACATAAACATTTCATCCCTGTGTACCAGACCCAATAAGAGGCAAGTTTTCTTATAGTTTACTTTTAGTTAGTTCTTGTCACACTCAGCCTTGTTAAAATGAGTATCCGTGACTTCTTCCGTCCAAAATCAAAAATCAGAATAAAGAAAGTAACTACCTAGACCCCAGTGATGCTCAACAGCTGCAACCAGAGCAGCTATTAAGAAATGAAGTGGAAGTTCCACCAGTACAAGAAGATGTAGCAAACACATCATCATCTCCCGAACATCTCATGATGCACTTGAATCAGTAGCATGATTCACGTCTGCTGCTACTGTTGTACCTAATGATCTGGGAACCAAAGAAGCTGGTCCTGTGCAGCCAAAGCTGTCTAGTTTTTCCAAGGGATTTTGGAAAGCAGAGCGTTCATTTCAAGCAGCTGGTATGCATCATTTAAATGGCTTGAATATAGTGTAAGCAATGATGTCATATTTTGCTTTGCCAGAATGTTTTCAAGTTGCTCTGGTCGGCGGACACTGCTTTCACGTCAGAGGGTTTAACAACTGGAAGAAGGCAATAGACAAGATGAGAGAACACCAACAAACAACAACACATACAGGAGCAATGGAGGCCTGGTCTACTTATGTGAAATCTAAAGAAAGAGGCAATATTATACAGCTAATGGATTCAGCAATGATTGCAGATATTAAAAAGCGCAGGGAGTACCTGAGAAGAATAGTTGAGATTGTTTTGTTGTTTGGCAGACAGGGAACTGCCTTCGAGGACCATAGGGAGTGTGAAGGAGCTCAAACAGGGGTAACTTTTAGAGACTTTTGATCTTCTAAAAAGTTTGATCCTGAATTGCAAAATTTGCAGATTCACATGCCAGGAAATGCTACCTATCTCTCACCTCTCAGTCAAAATCAGATGATAGAATGTTGTGCAAAATTAATAAGAGAGAAAATTTTAAATGAGGTAAAAGAAGCAAAGTATTTTGCAATACTTGCTGATGAATCTAGAGGTGTTGCTTGCAGAGAACAAATGAGTATTTGCCTTTGTTATGTTCACCATGGTTCCCCTGTAGAGAAATTTTTGTGCTTCCATCAAGTAACAGCATTAGATGCCCAGAGTCTGACAAATGAACTGTGTTCAAAGCTGACTAACTGGGACCTCCATGAGAATCGGTGACTGCGTAGCTCAGACTTATGATGGTGCATCTGTTATGGCGGCAACTTAAATGGAGTCCAGGAACTATTTAATCATAAGCATCCATATGCTATATATGTTCATTGCTATCGCATATTCTGAATTTGGTCCTTGTAGATGCCTGTTCATCACTTCTTCCTGTCGGAAATTCTTTGACATGCTTCAAGAGATACACGTTCTTTTCCAAATCTGTCCTGACTCACCAGGGGTTCTTAAATGTTCAAAAGGAGCTTGGGTTGACTAGAATTCTTGAGATACCGGAGTTAAGTTCTACCAGGTGGGCTTGTCAAAAGCGAGCAACAAAGGCAGTAATAGAAACTTATCCAGCTCTTCTAAAATATCTTTCAGAATGTGAAGAAGGAGAAACTGCAAAGGCCAGAGGACTCCACAGCAAGCTTCTAGAATTCAACAATTTATTTCTCCTTAAAATGTTTGACAAACTACTGTCAGTGCTGATGGAACAAATAACTTACTTCAGACTCAGGCTTTGGACTTCGGATGTGCAGTGACTGCTGTATCTGCGCTAGAGACACAATTGCACAATTTCGTACTGAAGAGATTTCTAGTTCTCTACAGGAAGCTGAAAATATGGCAGAAAATATGAGACACAGACACCGAAAATACTCCGGGTCCACAGAGGCAAAGGAAGCTACCTGTACTTGGGAGCACTTTGTTCCAACTTCACGAACTGGAACTGAACAAAGTGCATCAGCATCGCATGAAACAAGAACTGCTGTGCATTTGAGAATCACTGTTTTTACCCTGTGATTGACAAAATGATTGGAGAGATTGACAGAAGGTTTTCCAAGCATAACCAAACACTGATGGTTGCGATCAATGCTCTCAGACCACAGTCTAACACATTCTTGGACCAGGACAAACTGAGGCCACTTGGAGAGATGTATGACTGTCCAGTTCTGGAAGAGGAACTGGTAGTAGCAAGAAACTTCATTTGTCGGCTGCCAGAAAATGAACGTCCACATGATATGACCAATCTTTATAATGTACTTCCAGAAATCATGTATCCAACGCTGCATAAATCACTACAGATTGCTCTAACAATCCCAGTTACCACATGTGTGTGAGCGCTCCTTTAGTTCCATGAGTCGATTAAGACATAT
Source organism: Neoceratodus forsteri (assembly GCA_016271365.2). Lineage (NCBI taxonomy): Eukaryota > Metazoa > Chordata > Ceratodontiformes > Ceratodontidae > Neoceratodus > Neoceratodus forsteri. The sequence continues at coordinate 467,418,209 of JADMNL010000023.1, forward strand.
CTGAGAAACAAGACAGAAAATGACAGATTGAGTTCACTTGGAATTCTCAACATTCAGACCGAAGAAAGCAGACAACTTGACACTGATGATGTGATTATGAATTTGCATCCATGACAAACAGAAAGGTTGAGCTACTTCTCCCAAAATCAACACGATAATAGTAAAACCTGTATGACACTGATATCCAGCAGATCTGCTGGGATAATGGTGTGTCTGGCTGTTCTGGTCTCTCATTTGCTCTGGGGTCCTCCTGCATCCTTCCCAGCAGATCTGCTGGGATAATGAGTTAGTGTGTCTGGCTGTTCTGGTCTCTCATTTGCTCTGGGGTCCTCCTGCATCCTTCCAGGCAGATCTGCTGGGATAATGATGCGACTGGCTGTTCTGGTCTCTCATTTGCTCTGGGGTCCTTCTGCAACCTTCCCAGCAGATCTGCTGGGATAATAGTAATGTCTGGCTGTTCTGGTCTCTCATTTGCTCTGGGTCCTCCTGCATCCTTCCCAGCAGATCTGCTGGGATAATGAGTTAGTGTGTCTGGCTGTTCTGGTCTCTCATTTGCTCTGGGGTCCTCCTGCATCCTTCCCAGCAGATCTGCTGGGAAAATGATGCGACTAGCTGTTCTGGTCTCTCATTGCTCTGGGGTCCTCCTGCATCCTTCCCAGCAGATCTGCACGGATAATGGTTGGTGTGTCTGGCTGTTCTGGTCTCTCATTTGCTCTGGGGTCCTCCTACCTTCCCAGTAGATCTGCTGGGATAATGATGCGACTGGCTGTTCTGGTCTCTCTTTTGCTCTGGGGTCCTCCTGCAACCTTCCCAGCAGATCTGCTGGGATAATGATATGTCTGGCTGTTCTGCTCTCATTTGCTCTGAGGTCCTCCTGCATCCTTCCCAGCAGATCTGCTGGGATAATGGTTAGTGTGTCTGGCTGTTCTGGTCTCTCATTGCTCAGGGGTCCTCCTGCATCCTTCCCAGCAGATCTGCTGGGATAATGATGAAACTGGCTGTTCTGGTCTCTCATTTGCTCTGGGGTCCTTCTGCAACCTTCCCAGCAGATCTGCTGGGATAATGGTTGGTGTGTCTGGCTGTTCTGGTCTCTCATTTGCTCTGGGGTCCTCCTGCATCCTTCCCAGCAGATCTGCTGGGATAATGTCGACTGGCTGTTCTGGTCTCTCATTTGCTCTGGGGTCCTTCTGCAACCTTCCCAGCAGATCTGCTGGGATAATGGTGTGTCTGGCTGTTCTGGTCTCTCATTTGCTCTGGGGTCCTCCTGCATCCTTCCAGCAGATCTGCTGGGATAATGGATAGTGTGTCTGGCTGTTCTGGTCTCTCATTTGCTCTGGGGTCCTCCTGCATCCTTCCAGCAGATCTGCTGGGATAATGATCTCGAATGAATGTTCTGGTCTCTCATTTGCTCTGGGGTCCTTCTGCAACCTTCCCAGCAGATCTGCTGGGATAATGGTTGTGTCTGGCTGTTCTGGTCTCTCATTTGCTCTGGGGTCCTCCTGCAACCTTCCCAGTAGATCTGCTGGGATAATGATGTGACTGGCTTTTCTGGTCTCTCTTTGCTCTGGGGTCCTCCTGTAACCTTCCCAGCAGATCTGCTGGGATAATGATGTGTCTGACTGTTCTGGTCTCTCATTTGCTCTGAGGTCCTCCTGCAACCTGTCCCTAGTGACCAGTAACAAAATTTTTCCACATGTACCATATTAAATACATGGCTGATAATTAGGCTTCTCAAACATATTTTTCACCACTAATATGCAGGAAAAGCCACCATTTGAAGGTAAAATTTCAAAATTTTCAGGGGGCATGCCAACGACCCCTAGCTTTGTTAGGATTTTGACTAAAGGGCATCAGCCCCCCAACTTTGTATCCCTGGTGACGCCCCTGGTTCTACCACTAGGCCATGATACATAGATACGTAGACAGTGTCAGCAGATAAGGACCTATGGCCCACCAGTCTGCACATTGAGCTTGTAAGTTCAGTTTGTTTTCCTAGAAGTCTGTTGCCCCTTACCCCTGACCTCCAGAATTCCTTTATGTCAATAGTTCTCAGACTTTGTCACAGTAAGCCTCCCCAAATCCATGGAAAGATTTTGAGCTTCCCTCAAATCTGAAAAATCTTGGGCCTCCCAAAGAAAATAACATACTGTACTGCGCAATACACCAGAATAAATTGAAATCCTTCTGAGTACTTGGCTGGCATTCAGTTCTTTGTCTTATACTGATGTGGAACCTTTGAAAAGAGCTCCTGTGCCCAAAGGTGTCATCTGAATAACAAATAAATGCAACAATAAATATTATTATTCAGCTTATTGTAACCCCACCCCACCCCCACCCCAGGCCAGCCTACTTCCTCCGCTATTTTCATTCTTGAACCATTGTTACCGCTTGTTGCAGTGCCTTCATGGGTCAGACTACTTTTTCTGGTTCCTCTATATGAAATAACCTTCCTACTGTACTTACTTTGCCTCTTCCCTCCATCCCTGCTCATAAGCAACTTCTCAGAGATTACTTGCTCCTTCCTGCTATTGCTCTTAGCACTTCCATGCTCAACCCTTGTATTTGGGCTGTTCTGACACCAGTCTCCAAATTGTTCAATTACCAGCACTCATTATTAGTTTATTCTTCATATTCATTTGCACTATTGTTCACTGTATATTTCTTGATAGTTTTGCAGTTACTGTACCTTTTCAAATGTATTCACTCCCTACCCTTCCTGAGTACACCTGAAATGAGCCTTGGCTCATTCACCTTCCCTGTCACCTATTAGTAAATAAATACATAAAATTCACCTACTGTTATCCACTTTCAGTTTGCTTCATCTCTTCACATAAAATATATAAAACTCAACATTTAAATACAGTACTTTTTCAGACTTGCTTGAGCCTCCCCTGGAACAGGTTGGGGCCTCCCAGGAGGCTGGCCTCACATTTGAGAACCACTGCTTTATGTCTATCCCATGCATTCTTAAATCCTGTGATTGTTTCAGCCCCACCACTTCCTCTGGCAGGGTGTTCCACTTGTCCACACCGTTCTGTGAAGAAATTCTTTCTCATGTTTCCTCTGAATCGTCCTCCTCAACTTCATCCCATGCCCTCTAGTCCTGGAACATCTTTTCGCTTAAAATAGTGTTTTCCTGCACCCTGTTCCTCCCTGTAAGATACTTGTATGTCTCTATCATATCCTCTCTCACTCCTCTCCTCCAGGAGTACATGTTCAGTTCCTTCAACCTGTCTTCATAGGACTTGTGATGCAATCCATGCACCATCTTTGTTGCCCTTCTCTGAACCTTCTCTACCCTGTCTATGTCCTTACGTGGGTATGGTCTCCAGAACTGAACACTGTACTCTAGGTGGGGCCTCACTAGTGTCTTGTACAGCGGAATTATGACCTCCCTTTCCTGCTGGTGATGCCCCTGCCTATACATCCCAGCATCCTATTTGCTTTAACTGCTGCCTTGTCACACTGTTTCCCTACCTTGAGGTCATCAGAGAGGACACCCCAAGATCCCTTTCCTGCTTGGTGCATGCTATATCCTCACCCCCAACTGATATATTGTGCCACAGTTTTTGTGCCCCATATGCATTATCTTGCACTTTGCATTGAATTTCAACTGCCAAACCCCTGACCATTCTTCAAGTTTCTGCAGGTCGCTTCATTCTGCCTACACCCTGTGGTGTGTCTACTCTGTTACAGAGCTTTGTGTCATCAGTGAACAGTGAAATTCTGCCTTCTAGGTCCTGCACAATGTCACTGATGAAGATGTTGAATAGGACCGGTCCCAGCACTGATCCCTGTGGTACCCCACTGGTCACTCTTCCTCTGTGGAGTGACAGCCATTTATCACCACCCACTGTGTCCTGCCACCCAGCCAGTTACCTACCCACCACACTACTGTCCTGCCCACACCCATATTCCCCAGTTTGTGTAATAGTCTTCTATGTGGCACAGTGTCAAAGGCCTTGCTGAAGTCCAGATAGGCCATGTCCACTGCCCTCCCTGATCCTCACTAGTCACCCAGTCAAAAATTCAACGAGGTTGGTCTGACATGACCTCCCTGGTGAAACCATGCTGCCTTGGGTCCTGTAGTCCATTGACAACTAGATGTTCACCAATCTCTCCTTCAGTAGTGGCTTCATGATCTTCCCCACTACCGAGGTGAGGCTGACTGGTCTGTAGTTCCCTGCTTCCTCTTTGTTCCCACTTTGAGCTTTTTTTTTACAGTTAATTTGTACCAGGTAGCCCAGTATCCAGTCTGACCTCCGCATACAGAGGTTATGTGATGTATCCCTCTGCCCCAGCAGTCATAGGTAAGTGCTGCATCCATTTTGTCCCAACAGTTTCAGATATGTGCCGTATACACTACCCCAGCAGTCAGAGGTAACTGCTATAACCCTCTGTCCCAGGAGTCACAGGTAAGTACTGACCCCTCTAACCCAGCAGTCATAGGTAAGTGATGTATCCCTTCTGCCCCAGCAGTCATAGGCAAGTGCTGTATCCACTCTGCCCCAGCAGTCCTGATGCTGTAACCCCTCTACCCCAGCATTCACATATAAGTACTGTATTCCCTTCACCCCAGCAGTCAAATGTAAGTGCTGTAACATCTCTGCCCCAGCAGTAAAGGTAGCTGTAACCACCTCTGGTCCTGCAGTCATAGACAAATGGTGTACCTCCTCTGCCCTAGCAGTTGTAGGTAAGTGCTGTATCCCTCTGCCCCAGCAGTGCAAGGTAAGTGCTATAACCTCTGCCCCAGCAGTAATAGGCAAGCACTGTATCCACTCTGCCCCAGCAGTCACAGTGCTGTAACCCCTCTACCCCAGCAGTCACAGATAAGTACTGTATTCTCTTCACCCAGCAGTCAAATGTAAGTGCTGTAACCCTCTGCCCCAGCAGTCATAGGTAAATGCCTTATCCACTGTGCCCCAACAATCACAAGCAAGTGCTGCAACCATCTGGCCACAGCAGTAGTAGGTTAAGTGTTGTATCTCCTGTCCCACAGCAGTCATAGTTTAGTGCCTAGTTCACTCTGCCCCAGCAATGAAAGGTAAGTGTTGTAACCCCTGTGCCCCAGCAGTCACAGAGTAGAGCAGTAACCTCTCTTCACAACAGTCCTAGACTAAATGCTGTATCCCTCTGCCCCAGAAGTCATAGTCCAGTATCTCATCTACTCTGCCCTAGCAGTCAAGGGTAAATGTTGTGTCCTTTGGACCCTGCAGTCCAGGTAAGTGCTGCAAGCCTCTGCCAGCAATCATTGCTGTGTGCTCTATCCCCACTGCCCCAGTAGTCACTGGTAAGTGCTGTAGTAACTCTGACCTCAGTAGTCAGGGTAAGAGCTATACCAGTCTACCCTCAACATCAATCACAGGTTAAGTGCTGTATCAGATCAAACAGAAAATACTGTTGTGCCCAAGAGGAGCTCATGGTACAGGGAGGTACACTGACGACAGGATGGCTAGCCTGTAGAAAAGTGATATACAATCACAGAAACCAACAAGTGAGGCAGGCCTTCTGGGAAAACATCTAACATGTTGATTAAAGCACTGCATATTGATAACCACTCACAACAAGGAGAGAATGTCCATCTGAAACATTAAGTGTAGCAAACTTAACAGAAAGCTTTTGTTCTCTGTTTCAAATAAAATTAATCAGATCCTTTGTTTAAATGTGATGCCATACAGCAAAGTCACAGGCGCAAAAAGGTGGTGACTAACCCACATAATGTTCACAAATTTGAAACAGTATATCAATCAAAGTTTATTTAACCAGGCAATTACATCATTGAGCAAGCTCATTTTCAAGATGGTCCTGGACACAGAGGACACTTTTGCTTACAGTAGACAACACTTCATACAAAAGTAGACATCGGTACAGGCAGTTACAATACACAAAGTCAGTACATGGATGAATCAGACATGTAAAGCAAGTGCAAATATAGGCATTTAAAGTGCAAGCGATACAGGCTGTAGCTTATAGAATACAATTGAGGAGAGGTAGAAGGGACATAGAGAAGGGCAGTAGGAAGAAAGGGTATCAGATACATAGTGAGAGGGAAAATAGGGTAGCCTAATAGAATGAGGCCCCGTGAAGCTAATTGATGAGACGGGAAGGTGGGTGGGAGGGCTTGCCCTAAAGGGATGCTGGCTGACACAGGAAATAGCCGACCCAGGATTACAAGGTTAAGAACTCAGTTGAGTGGGTAGGCTTTACCTGAAACAGTCACATACTGTTTTCAGGCCTCTGTAGAGCAACCCCTAAATATAAAATGGCTGGGCAGCAGGAGATTTTAACTAATTTTTGCATGCTATTCCAAAGCACTGGTAAAAGGAGCTAAAGGTAGTTGAGCCAAGACATGTCCTTGTCTGTGATAGCTTAAGGAGAACAAAGGAGGAGTTCCTTAGTCGATAGGCACTCTTTGAATGTTCAGACAGGTCACAGATATAGGGTGGTAGTTTCTTGAGCAAAGCCCAGAATAGTCACATGAGGGTGTTTATTTGCCTCCTCGTGGAGAGGAACGCCAATCTAATGCTTGGTACAGTGAGCAGTGATGAGTCTGCAAGGGCAAGACAAGAACAAATCTCAATGTTGCGATGATAGAGTGTATCCAGCTGTTGGAGCGATACTGGGGGCAATGGCTGTATTGGATGTCGGTATGGTCAATCAGGGAAGAAAGGTTGTTTGAACCAGCCGCTTTCTAGCTTCCAGGTGAGTAGGCATCTTATGCAGTAGAAAATACCGAGAAGCTGCCTTAGCTTTTGTCAACTCACTTAGATGTACACAGAAGGTGAGTTTGTTCTCCAACCAGACTCCCAGATATTTAAATTTATCCACTAGCTCTATTGGTTCATTAAGGAGGGTAATAATCTGCGGGGTCCCAGGTATCCCCGTATTGTGGGATGGAAAGATAATCATAGCATTTGTGTGTTTTGCATTTAACAAGAGCTTTAGATTCAGCAGGATGTGGTGGAGGATGATAAAATCCTACTGTAGCTCCTTGTAAGCAATGTCAAAGGAGGGGTTGGTCATGTAGAGGACTGTGTCATCTCTGCGAATAGATGAACGTTTCCAACAACCAGACCAGAGTCAATGTGGTTAATGTAAAGGGCAAACAGGATAGGTCCCAAAATGGAACCTTGTGGAACAACTCTGGGCAGTAGTTTTAGTGGGGAGAATTTCCCTTGGGCTTTAATTTTTGTTTCCGATTTGTGAGGTAGCAGGGGAATCACTTTACTGCAGCAGAGGTTAGACCAATACCATTCAGGGAATCAAGAAGTATGGAATGATCAACCGTATCAAATGCTTTGCTGAGGTCAAGGAAGACTGCATAGATGTGCTGTTTACTGTCCAGGGCTGTGCTAGGTCTGAAACCTGATTGGACTGGATTGAGGATTTTCTCATTATCCAAGTACTCCCTTAATTGAGTTTTACAATTTTTCAAGTAGCTTGGATAAAACAGGAAGCAATGAAATAGGCCTATAGTTGTTCAAGTCAGTGGAGTCTCCTGACTTGAACAGAATGATAATGTGTGCGGTTTTCCAACTAGGCGGCAATTCCTTTGGGATAATGAACTGTTAAAGAGATGGGCAATTGGAGATGCCAGACAATAAGAACCTGCTTTTAAGAAGAAGGGTTGAAGAGAATCAGCACTAGTGCTCTTTTGGTGTCCAGTGAGAGAAGCAGGTCCTCCACCTGATTGTAGGAGACTAGCTAGAACTTAAAGAGGGGCGGTCGATAGAGGAGGCTATGGTTGGTCTAGTAGCTATGCTGGTGGTGCTTGTGGTGCTCAGTTTACTAACAGGTGTCATATTGAATGTGAGGCTTGCAGTGGCAAAGTGGTTATTGAGCTGATCGAGGATCTCAGACCTATCTGTGTAGGAGGTCTAATTTGCCACAATTTTGGCTGGTAGCATGGTGGCAGGGAATGTCCTCAACCTCTCTCAGTGTCTGCCAAAAATTGGTGGAACAGTTTTGTTTGCCTACAGGGCTGACTGGAAGAACTATTGTTTTTCCAACCCTACCAGTTTGGTGCAGGCATTTTGGCTGCCGGAAGGAGAGCCAGTCTGAGTCAGTAGTGACTTCTAGCCTTTTTCCAAGGGTGTCTCTCTATGCTGTAAGGCCCTCTTAAGTAGTGGGCTAAACCAATCAGTTCTGCGTTTCCTGGATTAGATTTTCCTTAAGGGTGCGTGTTGGTTGATAATGTTTACTAGCAGATCCTGGAAGATACAGAATGCTTCAGACACAGAGGATGTAAGGTAGAAATCCTGCCACTTTATGTTCCCAAGATCTGTCAGAATGGCAGGAGACTAAAGTATTTTAGGTTGCACTAAGCTTGAAAGTAGAGGTGGAGGGAGGTGTGGGAGCACCAATGCAGGTGACTGCGCAGTGATCACTCAGATCATTTTGGAAGACCCCTGCATGACGATATTATGTGGCTTGTTGTCAAGTGTAAGGTCAGAAGTAAACTTTGGTCAGGATTTTTCTTGTTAGGTTGTGTGACGTCAGAGATAATCTGAGTGAGCCCTTCACTAGTCACTGAAGTCCTTAAGCTTGTTTCGCTGGCATTGTTCCAATAAGGTTATTGTCACCCATGATAATGCATTCCGTGGTCGCTTTTCTAGGAGAGAGGAATATGGGGCAGTATACACAGGTCCGCTGCAGGAGGTCTATAGCATGCAGCTACCAATATAGCATGGTCTATAGCATGCAGCTACTAGTATATAGCATGAGTAAGAAGACTGCTGACCCCAGGACAGCTACAAATTACCACAGCCCATCATCCTACAACCAGGACTTCATCAGGTCCCCTGAAGTAAAGAACTCAATGCACTTTTGCAATAGTAGGGTATTTTATTAAAATAAAGTATAAACAATACAGAGAACAATAAAACAAAAATTGATCCTATGTAGCAAATACAAAGCAAAAAGCAAAATATAAACTAACAGTACAAAGGAGAATGAAAAGAAACAAAAATGAAAAGCAGAAAGTCAGTAAAATATGACAACACGCAATCTAATCAATACACTGACCTGAAAGAGAGAAAACTTTAGGGAACGTACAACTGAAGGTTAGGCTTATGTCATGATGGTACCATAATACAGGAATACACTGGTAGGGAAGATTCTTTCAGGCAGTCATGTTTTGTACCAAACATATATAAGACACAGTATTTCCAGTAACCCCTAACCTGGGATCTGGCAAAGGCCATTCACACCATTCTCTTTCTGTAAAGATATACCAGTATTGTTCAAAATATCTTGATGTGATGGTGACTTTTGTTGCAGGACCCACACACAATATCCCTGTCAAATATAATATTTCAAGACTTTGAAAATAGCCTGCAAAGTGCTGGAATTGTATTTTGCCCAGCGGTCTGAAAAATCCTAATGCAGTTCTCCATATGCAGTTGTATTATATACGATTCTTCCATCCCTAAGAACCTTTCTCCAAAAACAGATTGTGATTGTCTAGATTGTGGAGGGGTGGCACCAAATGTATTTGGGTGCTGCATGAGGAACGTGAATGTTTCATATGCTGAATGCACTACAGGGATCACTGATGGTATCAGGAAGAGTGTCTGCTGCAATGATACGGTGGCGTGGGAGGACAGTATCCAATCAAGCAGAGTGTGGTTCTGGGAGCGGGAGTTTATGGGGGGGTTCATGAATCAGATGGGTGAGGTTGAGAGCTTTGATTTTAAGGAGGATAGACCTGGAGGAGGAGAAAGCCAGTCAAGGTTGAAATGACAGAGAAGAAATAGCTCGCCACTTGCCATGAGGGTGGAGATAGAAGACATAATGGATACAAAGGTGACAGTTGTCATTTAGGTGGGGCATAAAGTGCACCTACATCCTGTATAGAACGGGCAGAAGAAGGGGTGGATAAAGAGCAATAATTACTTTGTGGGAGGAAGTATGGGACTCTTTGAAGGTAATGGAACAGGAGAGCAATTGTCTGATGTACAATGCAACACCACCACCCGATTGCCTCGGTCTTGACAAAATAAGTTAAACTCAGCGATGGTGAGGGTGGAGTCAGGAATTTTGGCTGATAGCCCAGTTTCTGTAACACAAACAATGTCGGGCAGGTGTTCGGTGATCCATACTTTAAGAGCATCCAGTTTGGGGAGGAGGCTGTGTGCATTTCAGATGAAAGGTTCAAAGACCCTTTGGCAAGAAGAAAATTTTGGGGTGGGGACTGAGTAGGTTTGGGCTGGGGTTGGGGTGGTGTGAGATGGCCTGGATTGGGCTGGACATCAAAAGGGAGATGGGGAGGGTACCTGGACTTCCTGGGGTTATGGGGGTTGGGGTAAGTGGGAAGTGTAGTGATGCTGAGCCTTGAGGTTAAGAAGGCAAGAAGGGAGTAGTCCTGGGTGTATGAGAGGAGAGGGGTAGGGAGGGGAGACTGGGAAATGGGTGAGTGAAGGTGCACTGATGGACAGGAGAGGCAGAAAGGATGGAATTTGGTGGTGAGTGGGGAGGGACTGTACAGTTAGGATTGCAGGGGTGGCCTGCTGGGGGAGGGAGGACTGAGGAGAGCAGAGTCTGGGAGATGGAGTATAGGGTTTGGAGTGAAGAGCAAGGAGAGTATAAACAGTAGGAGGTAGAATGGTAGGGACATGGTGGGGACAGGACTAGGATAATGGGAAAAGAACCAGTTCTTAGTGGCTACACACAGACAAAAGATGAAGGGTCGGTGTGGGACTGGACAAACAGCCCTAATATGTAGGAATGGAGGAGCTTTTCAGTGACCACGAAAAAGCAGGCAGCGGTAGATTCTGACAGCAGTACAGACTGATGTACAGGAGGAGGTGAGGAGAAATGCAAAATTACAGGCTGAGTTCTCAACTAAAACAGGTGGACCATGTTGCCTAGCAGAGCTGGAGTCCACCTTTACTTAACTAACACCAGAAGATCACTCGGGGAGCTTGTGGCACTAACACAGCCATGATCCATGGACAACAAGCAGAAATGAAATCAGACACTTAGCTGATGTCGTCAAAAAGCAAAGGATTGCTGGAAGAGATAGTGATGTCCCTAGTGGTTTGGGTATTCACGAGCTAATAAGAATCTGGCACTTAGTCATATGACCCAGGATTGGTTATAAATTAATCAGTCCAGATAGGGTGGGCAGAGAGCCAGCGCAAAGCACCAGCAGGAAGCTAAATGAGCTGCAAATGAAAATGAGAAGGAATTTTGACAGGCTCCTGGTTCAGTGATGCAAATAGGGCAGGAGTCTGAGCAGAATTTCATCAGAATCATAGCATCAGAAGCAGAGCAGAGAAGAAAGAAAAGATGCCAGAATTTAAATCTGTCCAACTGTGGGGTTGCCTTTCTGGCTTCAGGAAAAGTGGGCAGGTTGCTGGCAGTTCTGGAGCTGCTGTGGGAGTGGTGGCACAAATGCCCAATCGAAGCTGTCCCAGGAAGCTTTCTGGCTTCAGGAAGAGAGGGCAGGTTGCTGGCAGGTCTGGGAGCCACCATAAGAGCGGTGGCACAAACACCCCAATCAGGAGCTGTCCCAGGTACTGTTCTGGCTTCAGGAAGAGAAGCAAGTAGCTAAACAGGTCTGAGAGACTCTGCAGGAATGGTGGCACAAATGCCCAATCAAGATTTTCTAGGAACCTTTCTGGTTTCAGGTAAGAGGGCAGGTTGCTGGCAGTCCGGGAGCCACTGCTGGAGCAGTGGCACAAATACCAATCAGGGCTGTCCCAAAACCTTTCCAGCTTCAGGGAAGAGAGGGTGGGTTGCTGCAGGTCCAGGAGCCACCGCAGGAGCAGTGACACAAACACCCATTCAGGGTCTGTTCCAGGAATCTTTCTGGCTTTCAGGAAGACAGGGTGGGTTGCTGGCAGTTCTGTGAGCTGCCACAGGAGTGGTGGCACAAATGCCTAATCAGGGGCTGTCTCAGGAACCTTTCTGACTTCAGGGAGAGAGGATGGGTTGCTGGAAGTCTAGGAGCCACTGCAGGCGTGGTGGCACAAACTCCCAAGCAGTGGCTGTCCCGAAACCATGATAGTTGCTCAGAAAATTATTCAAATGGACTTCAGTTATGTTCAGAATTGGCGTACCAATAACCAATTTACCTAATGCTAAGAAAACTAAAGGAATGATTTTCAGTGGGCAAAACAGGATGCTTGGTTACCACTAGAGTTCTGAAATGTTAATGGTCAACTAATTGAGTCTGCCAATGAATTTAGAGAGTCACCAATGCCTCAAGAAAATAAAAACAACATAATATTTGGTGACAAAGTAGCTTATATTTCTCACTTGCTCTATATTTCTTATCCCATTATTTATTATTGAGGTCATATGAATGAAAACAAGACATGTTCCCTGACAGTTCATCAGCTCCTATTGCTTCTTCCTAACATGATGTCATAATACTCTGCTTGTGACATCAAGTTATTCCCATGGCAACAGACTGTAATGTCACAACAGAGTACTATAATTTCAGGTAGGGAATAAGCCACTGAGACTGACAAACTCTAAGGGTTACTGATCTTGTTTTCATGCGATTTCTTCAGTAGTAAATAATGATGAAGAGAAATCTATACAAGATATATGAAATTCAAGCTGAACTGTGTCTAAATGTTTTCCAAAGCTTTCCCAAAAATGTCAGCTGCTCTTTAAATATATTGGCTTAATCTTGAACTCTTCACTTATGTCAATCATATTGATTATTTGGGAAATCAGCTCATTCTAGATGGATTATTATATAGAATAAAAGTTATCTGGCCTTGAATCAAAAAATAGCTGCTATTGGCTGAATTACTTCTTTGCTTATACTCCCCAACAGTGTGTGCCACAGCTTGTCTGCAGATGGTCCACATGCTGCTTAACAGTGTGTGTCACTTTGTCTTGGGGGCTGGCAGGTTGCTGCACCACTGTTTGCTGTAAATACCTTCAGCATTACCCCTGGAACAACAAATCAAATATTTGGGTATCTCTATCACTTGGAAAATTTTAAAAGGCAAGGTCTCTCAACTTTTGCTAATCTTTTTGTTATTTCTGAATAATGTCATGGAACTCAAAGCTCTGGTCAATGTTTGCTGGGTTCACCACTGTGAAAAACTAATCAAGGTCAAAGTATTTTCATATAGCGTGACTAAAACACGGAATACTTTGTCCCATAATTTTACTACCGTTTAAAGATTGCTACATTTAAACATAATCATTTGCTAGCCCACAGTGTGCGTAAATGTTTTGCCTAGATGATTTTGTCTTTTGTTATTTGACATGACTTTTTGTACTGTATTACTAATCTAATCTGTTTTGTGTCTGTATTTTCTTTCTCTCCCGGGTCCCTCTTGAAAATGTACAGTCTTTGCCCTTGGGATCTTACCTAGTTAACAAAATATAAACTCAAAATAAAATAAAACAATGGATGAGACAAAGCTGTTCCAGCAGAGACATTCTGATGTTGGAACAAGAAGAAGACGACATCTAGGGAATGTGTGTTCTCAGTGTATGCTTCCTCATCCCTTGGGAGACACCAAGGGGCAATGAGACAGAGGGATGTGCCACTCCCACCTGGGGAAAGATGAGTATCAAATGACTGTTTAACCATCTCCTTGGCAATCTGAATGGGACTCCATGCTCAAGGTCCCGAGGGGTGGGGGGATTGTTTAACCAGGAAGGCACACTAAGCCAAAGCTTGTTTTCAGGTGCAACCTGGGAGCACAAGGAAGCTAGGTGACTTTCTCAGAGTCACACACTATGCAAGTGGCAGTCATGAAATTCACACCGGTCTCAGGTTTGTAACTCAGAGCCCTAAACTGCTGTGATGTACTGCCTTCAGAAAGGAAAGCAGATATTCTACCACTAGGCCATGAGCTCTTTTTACAGTTAATTTGCCCCAGGTAGCCAAGCAGTATCCAGTCTGACTTCAGCATACAGAGGTTATGTGATGTATCCCCTCTGCCCTGGAGTCTTAGGTAAGTGCTGCATCCATTTGCCCCAACAGTTTCAGATATGTGCCGTATACACTACCCCAGCAGTCATAAGTAAGTGCTGTAACTCCTCTACCCCAGCAGTCACAGGTAGGTACTGTATCCCCTCTCCCCAGCAGTGATTGGCAAGTGCTGTATCCCTTCTGCCCCAGCAGTGATAGGCAAATACTATATCCACTCTGCCCCCAGCAATCACAGTGCTGCAACCCCTTGACCCCTGTAGTCACAGATAAGTACTGTATTCCCTTCACCCAGCAGTCAAATGTAAGTGCTGTAACACTTCTACACAAGCAGTAAAATGTAAGTGCTGTAACCACCTCTGCCCCAGCAGTCATAGGCAAATGCTGTACCTCCTCTGCCCTAGCAGTCAGATAGAGTGCTGATCCCTCTGCCCCAGCAGTGCCAGGTAAGTGCTATAACCCCTGTGCCCCAGCAGTAATAGGCAAGTACTGTAGCCACTCTGCCCCCAGCAGTCACAGTGCTGTAACCCCTCTACCCCAGTAGTCACAGATAAGTACTGTATTTCCTTCACCCCGGCAGTCAAATGTAACTGCTGTAACCACTCTGCCTCAGCCGCTCCAGGTATGTGCTATACACTCTGACCCAGCAGTCACAGGTAAGTGCTGTAATCCCTCTGCCTCAGCAGTCACATGTAAATGCTGTATCCCCTACCCCAGCAGTCACAGGTAAATGCCTTATCCACTGTGCCCCAACAATCACAAGTAAGTGTTGCAACCATCCAGCCACAACAGTAGTAGGTTAAGTGTTGTATCCCCTCTGCCCCAGCAGTCACAGGTAAGAGCTGTAATCCCTCTCCTCAGCAGTCACATGCAGTGCTGTAACCCTCTGCCCCAGAAGTCATAGTTTAGTACCTCATCTACTCTGCCCTAGCAGTCAAGCGTAAGTGTTGTATCCATTGGACCCCACAGTCCTAGGTAAGTGCTGCAAGCCCTCTGGCCCAGCAATCATTGGTGTGTGCTCTATCCCGCTGCCCCAGTAGTCACTGGTAAATGCTGTAGCCACTCTGACCTCAGTAGTCAGGGTAAGTGTTATACCACTCTACCCTCAACATCAGTCACAGGTTAAGTGCTGTATCAGATCAAACAGAAAACACTGTTGTTCCCAAGAGGGCTCATGGTGCAGGGAGGTACACACTGACAGGGATGGCTAGCCTGTAGAAAAAGTGATATACAATCACAGAAACCAACAAGTGAGGGCAGGCACTCTGGGGAAAACATCTAACATGTTGGTTAAAGCACTGCATATTGATAACCACTGCTAAGGAGAGAATGTCCATCTGAAACATGGAGCCTAGCAAACTTAATCGAAAGCTTTTGTTCTCTTGTTTCAAATCAAATTAATCGGATCCTTTGTTTAAATGCTATGGCATACAGCAAGTCATAGTGCAAAAAAAGCGGTGACTAGCCCCACATAATGTTAAAAAATAACAAATCTTTCACAACATGAAACAGTACATAGCATGAGTAAGAAGACCGCTTACCCGGATAGCTACAAATGACTATAGCCCTTCACCCTACAACCAGGGCTTCGTCAGGTCCCCTGAAGTAAAACAACCCAATGCACTTTTAGCAGTAGTAGAGGTATTTTATTAAAATAAATAAAGTATAAACAATACAGAGAATGATAAAACAAAATAGATCCTATGTATACAAATACAAAGCAAAAAGCAAAATATAAACTAAAGGTGCAAGGAGAATGAAAAAGAAACAAAAAGGAAAAGCAGATAGCCAGTAAAATATGACAACACGCAAATCTAATCAATACACTGACCTGAAAGAGAGGCAACCTTTAGGGGACAATACAACTCAAGGTTAGGCTTATGTCATGATGGTACCATAGTACACTGGTAAGGAAGACTCTTTCAGGCAGTCATGTTTTGTACCAAACTTATATGAATGCATAGTGTTTCCTGTAACCCCTAACCTGGAATCTGGCAAAGGCCATTTGACACTACTCTCTTTCTGTAAAGATATAACATATTGCTCAAAATATCTTGATGTGATGGTGACTTTTGTTGCAGGACCCACGCACAATGTGCCTGTCAAATATAATATTTCCAAGACTGTGAAAATAATCTGCAAAGTGCTGGAATTGTATTTAGCCAGGGGTCTGAAAAAGCCCTAAAGCCAGTTCTCCATATGCAAGTGTATTATATACTGATTCCGTCCATCCTTAACAACCTCCTCCAAAAACAGAAATGTATGAACACTCAAAACAAAAACAAAAAACAGGTGTTCTTGAGTTTCCAGTGTATTAGTACAAGAAGTCCATGTGCAAACTCCGTCCTGCAGTAGTTTGTACATATGAGTGTTCTTGCCAACTATCCATATAAAAAGTGGTATGCAATCACAGAAACCAACAAGTAAAGTAGGCCCTCTGGGGTAATGTCTAACTATAGTTGGTTAAAGCACTGCACGCTGAGAATCACTCACGAGAAGAGAATGTCCTCAAAACATGAAGCCTGGCAAACTTAATAGCAAGCTTTGTTCTCATGTTTCTAATACAATTAATCAGATCCTCTGGCAAATTTTTTACATTTGAAGCAACATATAGCATGAGTAAGAGAAGACTGTTTACCATGGAATAGCTACCAATTACCAGAGCTCTTCACCCTACAACCAGGGCTTTGTCAGCCCCCTGAAGTAAAAGAACATAAGGCACTGCGGGTGCTTGTCCCATGGAGGTTTCCTATAATAAACATTTTTTAATTCTTCCAGCGTAGTGCGTGCACAGCTGTAAGTGTTGTGTTTGTTAACGCTTTTAGTAATAGTAAGGGATTTTCCTGGTGTTCTGGCCAACATTCCCCTTCCCATAAAACTGGTTCATGCAATTGTTCAAGGCTGTGTGTTGGTGTTGATGTGTCGATGGCTGCCACAACACATTTAATCACTTTACTACCAACCTTTCTTTGCTTGTAAAGCCCTTGGAACGCAGTGTGTATGAAAAGTGCTATCTAAATGCTAATGCTTCTTCTTGTAAGTGCTATATCTAGTAAGCAAGCCACAGTCACAAATGCAGTATGTGCTATAACCATGTTGTCACCAGCAGTCACATGCAAGCACTGTATCCATTCTGTCACAGTAGGCACACATAAGTGCTGTAGCCGTATGCACTCTACCCCAGTCACATGTAAGTGCTATATCTACTAAGCAAGCCATAGTCACAGAGTGCAGTAGGAGCTGTGTCCATTCTGTCCCCAGCAATCACAGGTAAATGTTATTTGCATTCTATCCAGGAGTCTCAGAAAAGTGTTGTATTCTGTCGGAACCATGTCCTTCTGTTTTGACTTAAAACTGCATTAATGTGTTGCAGAAAGAATAGCATCTTGATTTATGACTACGGGACCTCATCTACACTACTGTAATATGAATGCAGGTGAATAAATTGGTTCAGTATCCCTGACTGCACTGGTAGCTGTTCCTGAAACATTACAACAAAATGTCACCTGCTGATGACAAGTCCATGTTCCAAATGCATTATCAGCTTTTAGAAAATGGGCAGAGTTCATTCTTAATTTTGGTTGGCTAAACTCACCAATCAGCCGGTCAGTATGAGACAGTAGAGACTGGGAAATAAGTAGTCCCAGTCTCTGTTGCCTCATTTAGTTCTAATACTACTGGGCCACTAGAACTTTGAAAAGGCAACTGCCGCCATGTTGGTTGCCTCGCTAATGGAGCCCTAAACTGTCTGCCGATCTCTCCTGACCCTCTTGAAAGAGATTCGAGTCACAGTCAACAGGAAAGACCGACTAGATACACACAGACACACAAACCTGCCAACAACTCCACTGGTCCATCCCCAAATCTTGCTGATTCTCCTTCAAAGATTTGACAGCGCAACTCCATCCGAAGAACCATATCCCGATACCGATCCTTCTCTAAACACACGGAAGTGGTACACGAGCATGAACGGGCTGTCTCAAATTTGATGTTGTCATTCCCACAAATTAAAAAAGAAGCAACCCATTTTCTAAACATATAAACATTAACAGCTCTTTCCTGGCTGCTACATTGTGTTTCTTGCATGGCACTTCCTGGTCTTACGTGGCAGGGGTCAGCGTCACGCTCCTACACGCTGCAAGTGCGAAGGTGAAAAAAGCTGGTTTTTTTCTGCAGCAAGCAACAAGGATACCAGAAAACTACTGTGTGGTAAAAATTTTATATAAAAAATCCATGTCTTCTTCCAGAGGTGGGGAGGTATCAGGCAACAGAGTAAATAAATAATCACTCTCACTCTGATTTAAATCTGCACTTAATGAGACAGCTGTATCCCTACTGTCCTGTTGGCATTCATAATAAAAAAAACTGATGTTATTCATGTTCATTTTCAAACTACGGTGCAAGAGTGACTGAGGAAGTAATAGTGCAGAACATAAAGGAGTGAACATAATGGCAGCCCTTTCTTTACTGACTGTATTTTTCATTTGAGGATGACACAACCATCAAGAAACGCCAGCACTGTGTGTGGGGAGAGCAGAGCATCCTCGATTACTCGCTAACGACCAGGATTTCTAGAGAGCAGGGTTTCTACAACCCATTTTCTAAAATGCTCATTTCTATTTTTAATTAGTTTAACATTCCCTGACGCTGCGCTCTGCAGAACAGTTCTTGAACGCGACAGAGCGATCATCCTCATGCTGACTGTTACGCCGCCTACAGTCTGCAAACATTAAGTCTAAGGGGATTAGACCATCACAATTTCCCAATGTAATAGGGAAGTAAGTCTGAAAGATGATAGAGTGTTTGTGTGTGTGTGTGTGTGTGTGTGTGTGTGTGTGTAACCATGGCAACCACCTCAAAAAATGCAGGCGGAGGAACAATTTTATTACAAATCTTACTTGAAATTACATTTTCATTAACATTTTCTTATTAAACTTAATTTTTGACAGTGCCCATTTTCTAAAGCTTAATAATGCCCTCAGGGTGGGTGGTATTGTGCTATGCCAGCGAACCTTCCAGGGCTATGGGCCTCTGCCTGTGGCGTTGGGCCTCATTCACGCCTCTGGGAGGTCTGGTATAGCACAATACTGCCCACCCTGGAGGGTATTATTGCTTGCTTATTCCTCAATGCAGCTAAGTCATTAGCAATTATGACATCATCAGACAACACTATGAGTGTGCTGAACTGTAGCCCACAGGACTGCACTATTTTACACTGATCAGAATTCCCAAAATATACTTACTGTGCATATAAATGCTTTGTTTACTTTTCATGCCTCAGGCTAGGTTGTCTGGTTTAATTGCATTCTCATAGGTTTCATAGGTTTTCAAGCTACATGAGACTACGTCATAATGCTTGCCTGTTACTCTAAACTAGAGTTGTTTTATTTTCAAAGTACTCATTCAGACCATGTTTAAAGGAACCCATTGAGTTACTCATTACAACTCCATTTGGCAAACTGTTCCACAGCTTAGTCCCTCTCTGGCTAAACAAGTTCTTCCTCCTGAGGGTTCTCCACTTATCTTGTGTTAATTGAAATTAGTGTGTCCTGGGTTCATGTAGGTAAATGTTCCTAACCCCAAGTCCCAATTCCTGTCTCAGTTGATCATCCTGAAGGGCCCTATATATCATGCACATAGCTCCCTTGCTCTCTGATATTGCAATATGTAAAGTCCTAAGTTGTTTAATCTCTCTGATATGGTAATGACCCTGACCTGCAATTCTCTTTGTGGCCTATGGTGTACCCCCAATCTTCTAATGTCAGCTCTTTTATCGAGGGACCAGACCTGGACGCAGTACTCCAGATGGGACCTCACCAAGGCCCAGTACAGGGCAGAATCACCTCACTCTCTCTGCTACCGATGTGTCGTAGTATGCAGTTTAGTATAATTAGCTTTTTGATAACCATACCACAGTGCGTACTAAATTGTAAGTCACTAGTTATTTTCACCCCAGGTCTCTTTCCTTCACAGTTTGTCATAACTGAACTTCTCCTAAGTTATACTCAGTTTTACTGTTCTTATTTCCTAAGTGCATTACCCACATTTGCTAAGATTAAGTTCCAGCTTAAATTGATCTGTCCACTGAATCAACATACCCAGCATTTCCTGTACCTTTTCTGATCCTCAGTACTGTTTACAATACCCCCGACCCTGCAGTCATCTGCAGACTTACTCAACCAAATGTTGTGGGACTCCACTTGTAACTGCCTTCCAATCTGGAAAGCCCTCTGATAGTAACCCTTTGCCTTCTATCACTAACCACGCTTCCACCCATTTCACTGTATTTGATGGCAGCTTCTGCTAATCAGAAACTCTGCCAATTCTTATGTGGCAGTTTATCAAACACCTTGGAAAAATCCAAAATATGATGTTCCACCGCATCCCTTTGTCCAGGACTGTGTTTACTTTTTCATGGAAGGTTAACGTGTTTGTCTGACATGACTTTGTTTTATGTGAAGCCATGTTGGATTGGATCAATTAAATTATACAGTGACGAGTGGGATAGAAAACAATACTCAGAATTCCTTCAAATAGCTTCCCACTATAGAAGTTAAACTAACTGGTCTAAAATTTTCAGGTTTTGTAGTAGGGCCTTTCTTCAATAATGGAACTACTATAGCTTCCCTCAACCCTGTACCACTATTCCCTGATCTAAGGATTTCTGAAATAAATGTGTCAGTGGAGGAGTCAGGCTGACCGCCAGTTCTTTAAGTACTTGTGAATGAAGCTCATCTGGTTCCTGAGATTTGTTAATATTAATACTTTCCAATCTTGCCAGTACATCTGTAGGGTCTATTATTACCTGTCCTACCTGAGAACTTAACTTATTTTTAGTTCTTGTGCTAGTATCTTTACTAAATACTGAACTAAAATAAGAATTTTACATATCCGTAATAACTTTGTGTCAGTTACACATTCATCCAGTTCATTAATAAAGGGCCTATATTACTAAATTCCTTCTTTTGCCATTTATATATGTGTAAAATGCTTTATGATTGTCCCTTACTCTTGTAGCCAAACTAAGTTCAAATTCTGCCTTAGCTTTCTTAATTTCCTTCTTTAGTTGTCTAACCTTCCCTTATACAACAGCCATCCCTCATGGCTATCTTTTGTTTACCCATTTACAGATTTTTCTTTCTCTAACCATTTTTTTAAGTTTAGAATTAAACCAACCTTTGGTATTATTTTTCCTGCCATATTTATTTGTACTTGGTATATATTTTAGCACTCCCATTTTAATTTTCATAGTCAGGATTTTCCACGTTTTATCTATAGAAAGATTAGAAACTCAGTATTCCAGTCCCAAGCAGCCATCCCTGTTCTAAAGCCAGAAAAGTTTGCCTTGTTAAAATTGAGCTTTTGTGTTAACCCTCTGGCACAATTTGTACCTGTTTCACCTGACATCATAAAACAGACTTTACAGTGATCACTGTTCCCTAGGGACTACCCAATGTAATGTTACTTATTTTATTCCACATGTTGGTTAGTACCAAATCTGAGATGTTATGACCTCTAGTTGCTGACATTACTCTCTGTTCCACCTAACTTGGTCAAGTACTTCAGGAATTTCCTTTCTGTGCTAGATTTCCCTCTTAGTTCCAACCAGTCTATTTCAGGCATATTAAAACCACCGTTAAGATTATGTCTTCTACTGGATCTAAGTTAGAAATAAACTCAAGAAGGTCATCATCCTGTTTAGTTATAGATGGAGGCATGTACACCAGTCCCAATCTAGTTTTTGGTTGAGCCTTATGCACTATTTTTATCCACAACATTTGCACATTCTCAAAGTGGATCAATTCCTGCTCACTGTTCATAGTATCTTTTATATATATGGCAATTCGCTTCCTCTCCTATGGGTTCTGGATCTTGAATATAATTTGTATCCTGAGATGTTTTTTCTCCAAGGATTTGCTTCATCCCATCGTGTTTCAGTGACCAATGCTATATCAATGTTGCTAGAATTTAACATGTGCTGGAATTCATTGAATTTGCTTAGTAAGCTCCTTGCATTCAATAGTACTACATTCCAACCCTCACATTTCTTTTCTATAGTGTCACGTCATTCATTGCCTTCATGTCTGCAAGTACCTGCTCCTTCCAGTTTAAATGGAACTGTATTACCTTAATTATTTTGGTCCCCAGCATCCTAGCTCCTGCCCTATTAAGGTACAGCCCATCATGCCTGAAAACAGCTTTATTTTGGAATGTCCTAGTATTATCCATAAAGCGATATTCTTATCTGCACAAAGGGCGTAGCCATTTATTCATTTGGTTTATGGCCCAGTTTTTGTATTCATGTGGCCCTGCACTGGCAGAATCCCGAAATTATGAGCTCACCCCTTTGAATTAAATTTTATCTACTATATTCATAAAGCCTTCCTGTATAACTTCCAGCTTGTTTTCCCTATGTTATTTGTCCCCACGTGTAGTATAACTAAAGGTTCATGTGTGTTCTCCATCAGGCCATCTAGCAATCTTTCTAAGTCAGTTACTTTAACCCCAGGTAGCGTACTGACTGTTGTATACATTTTCTTATTCTTGCAAACTATCTCATCTGTCCCTCTAGTAATTGAGTCCCGATTACAAGGCTATATCTATCATTTTTTCCCTATAACTCAAACTATCACCTGCCTCAGCTTGCACACCATTGTTGTCTATACTGCTATGCAGGTGGTGTTGCTCCTTTGATTCACCCTCTTGGATTGATTCACTACCCTAATTTCTTCCTTTAATTCTTTACAGTCATCTGCTTCTGTTTCAGGTGTTTTATTTAGGGTCTCATACTTATTACTGAGTTGTAGGGGTCACCCTGGTGTGTACTCTCCTTCCTTTTTTGTTGTGGTTCTTTTATTATTGCTCACTGTTAATACTAAACTTCTGTCCTTTTGCTAGATGTAAACTTCTTCCTTGCTGGTATACAGCTAGGAGTACTAGTTGCAACACCTTCTTTATGCACTGTGAGACTATCTGACATAGAATCTATAAACATTTCTAATTCTCCTATTTCCTTTTACTTCCAATCTCTTTAGTAACAGTTTAATTTCCTCCTGTAGTGTTTCCACCAACATACAATTATTACACCTAAACTGCTGCTCTTTATCCCCTCAGTATATATTTTACAAAGCATACATTGTTTTTCAGCTTTTGGTTCTTCCCCAAACTTGTGACATGATGACTCTTATTTCAAACTCCAATTTCTATTGGCAGTAGTATTAGGTTTTGGCTCCTGTCCCTGGCATCCACGGCAGAACCGCGCGGGATTGTGTCTCTGCCGCCTCTGTGCATAGCTATTTATCATTCTTTTAAAGTACAAAATGAAAAAGGCATTTGTTGAAAACAGCTAAGAATCTGCCATTTTATAAACATAAAGCTACTTTTAAACTTGAAGCTAATCAAATATCAGCATGTTCCAATAATCAGAAGAAATTGCAGTGCTGACTCTTGCAGTTGTAGATAGTGCTCTATGTACTCTGTCCCAACAGCAAAGTTAGTACAGAACCACTAAGGAAGTGGCTGAAGGACCTGAAACACCAGGACATTAGTGTGCTTGCTTTGTACATCTGTGGTCATGAATTAAATGTGCCTTTTATTTACAACTTTATCATATCTTACCTTTTATTTTGAAAATTGTTAATTTTGTGTGTGGTCAGTTATGTTATCATCATTTCCTGCAGCCTACTGTCCTTGTTTGTACAACTGCACACTCAGCACCACAATGCATGAACTTTAGTTGACATACTGTAAGTACCGAACCTGCTCTGACCCCAGCAGTTCATCCATTCTGCCTTCAACAAACAAGGATCGGGGAGGGGTAGCTTTTTAGTTCTAATGGATCAGGCTGGCTAAGACCAGGCAAACTGGAACCAGAAACAACATTTTATACATAGTAAAAAATGAAAGTGTGCAATGAGTTTTACAGAGTACTCTGTGTGAAGCAGTAGATACATTTGATCCACCATCTGTTATATCTCACCCACCCTGCTCTACGGATGTACTTTTGGGCCAAATCAGTTCAACAGATTCACTGATTGAAAGAAGGAAAGGATGATTTGCTCAGAACAGGCACAAGCAACATGTTGTTCTCCCAAATGAGCGAGTTCAACACCTGCATGTGATTACTGAAGTAACAGCCGTTAGGAAAAAAAAAGTTTTCCAGGTCAGATACTACATGTCATAAGTAGCTGCTGGTTCAAATGGCTTGAAAGTGAGTAGTGAAGACTAGATTCAGATGCAACTGACAATAGGCTTCTCACCATAATCTTTTGTCTCATCCTTAGGAACCTTCTGAAGAAAGGATGTTAAGGTCCATGGGGATGGTAAAGCTTAACTTATAATATGCAGAGATGCCCTGAAATGCACTTCAAGGGAAAATACGGAGGCCAGACTCCAAATGTCCGAAAAGGTCAAAACTTGATCTGGAGGGCAACAGAAAATGTCTACAGATGTTTTAGAGCACTTGAGGAGAAAAGATTCTGCTTTTACCACAGACTTTCCTAGTGGAGTGTTTTCTGGCTGCCAAGAGGATATGGGAGACTAGTTGTGACACCCCAGACTGTTAATGTCTACCTGTTCAGGAGCATGAGGTAGGGACTAAATGTTTAGATACACCAACTTGCCCTGGAACTAGGTCAGAAGGTCTGTCCTCAGTGAAAGGTTTTGAGTCTGTTGTATCACATTTGGTGCAGCAGTGGACTTCAAATCTGTTGAAACTAACATGGTGCAATCAGAATTATTCAACCCCATGGGATAGCAGTTTGAGTGCTCTCTGAATGTGTGGATTGGCAGGAAGACATCAAGAAAGTGGCCTGTCAATCTGTCCCAGTGATGCAGAGGGCTGAGGTGCTGGGCACCTTTCCTCTCACCACACTGGCAACCCGTGTTCAGGAATGAGCACCCGGATGCCGGGGTCAGCTGGGGGGCTGGGAGCGGATAGAGCAGCTGCAAAGCAGCTCTCCTCTCCCAGATTGGAGGTAGGCCTCTCTGGCTCATGACTGACATTGGTGGAAGCTTGCTAGTAGTGTTGGAGCACTGAAGGAGCTGGCATTAGGTTGGGTGGGTGGATCGGAAATGCTTGGTGCGGTGTGCATGCTGCTGTGTATGGCTGAGGTCCCGAGGTAGTAAGAGGCAAAAACAGGCAGAAAACATAACCACCTAAGGCAGGATGAAGACCGCCCCCCATGGCTCTGCATTGGTGCTGGGCACATGCCACAAGTCTTGTGGAAGAGGGCACAGGTGCAAGGTATGTCCCAGGGAGCTGGGGAGGGTGGTCAGACAGGGAAAGCCAGAGGCAGAAGAAAAGAGATAATGAAAAAAAGTGGCAGCCTGAACACATCCTGACAGAAAGAGACATGCTTTAGATTTCCGGAGAAAAGCAGCAACAATTTTGCATTGTGGATGGATGCAACATGGTCCACTGCTGGCCTGCCCAATCACCAGAGACAGAACTATGTCCTCTACAAGAAACCATGTCATGAGGTCTGCCACTATCTGACTGAGACTGTCTGCCAGGATATTTTCTACTCGGGAAAAAGATGGCCTAGAGATGAACTTTGTGCTCCAAGTACCATTCCCAGACTCAGACTGCTTCTCTGCATAGGGGATTAGAAGTGTTCCTCCCTGTTTGTTGAGGTGGAAGGCGACACACTTGTTGTTTTTCTGGAGTGTAATATGTTGCCCTGAACTAAGTCCAGCAGGGCTTGTATTCCAAATAGGACAGCTTTCAACTCCAGCATGTTTATGTGGAGATGTGGCTACAGCTGATCCGATCCCTTAAGTATGGAGGTCTTGCAAGTGCATGCCCCATCCCATTGAAGATGCATATGTTGTCACAGTTACCTGCAGTTCTGGATGGGAGAATGGAAAAACCTAAAATTTTGTCTTTCAATGACCACTATAGGAGGGATCATACCAGAGGACTTGATGCCTGCATTGCATGATACAAGGGTTGTAAGGTCTGTGACCACTGGTTAGGAACATGTACTGGTATATTCTCATACGCAGCCTGGTAAGGATCACTGCAAAACTGTTGCTGCCATTAAATCCAACATATTCTGCAGTACACAGTCATCTGAGTTTGCCTTGGGGCTGGAAGTATAGCCTAGAGATTAGAGTAATTAGCTGCGTATGAGCTTGGTACATCCAGCAGATATGTTTTGGGACACAGAAACCCAGGGATGGAGTACAAAATGGAGGGAGAGATACTTGCAATGACCAAGCAGGAAAGGAACCTGGGGTGATCATACTGGATGACCTAAAGGTGGCCAAACAATGTGACAAGGCAATTGGGAGAGCTAGTGGGATGCTAGGATATATAGGTAGGGGTATCACCAGAAGGTAGATGGAAGTGGTGTTTCCCTATATACTGCAAGTCATTGGTAAGACCACACCTGGAGTACTGTGTCCAGTTTTGGAGACCACATCTCAGGAAAGACATAGAGATAGAAACATAGAACTTGATGGCGAATCTGGACCGCTTGGCCCACCTAGTCTTCCCATTTCCCTACCTAATGGATAAGCTTCAGATCCTAGTTAACACAACAGCCTACTGTCTCCTACCCCCTACTAGAATTGCCTTGTGTCTGTCCCATGCATTCTTGAATTCCCCACTGTTTTTGACTCCACGACCTCTTCAGGAAGCTGTTCCAGTGCATCTACAACTCTCTCCATGAAAAATACTTCCTCACATTACCTCTCAGCTGTCCCCTCTATCTTCAGATTGTGCCCCTTGTTCTTGCACCTCTTTTTCTGAAACATGCTACCCTCTTGGACTTTGTTGATTCCCTTGATATACTTGAAAGTTTCTATCATATCCCCACCTCCTTTCCTCAAGGCTATATATATTAAGCTCCTCAAGTCTTTCTTCATATGTTTTCTGGTGCAGACCCTGCACCATTTTGATACCCTCCTCTGGACAGCCTCCACTCTGTCTATGTCTTTGCAGAGATGGGGTCTTCAGAACTGCATGCAGTACTCCAGATGTGGTCTCACCAACTGTCTGTACAGAGGGATAACTTCTTGTTTTCTACTGGTGATGCCTCTCCTATGCATCCCAGTATTCCCCAAACCCTCCTTACTGCCTTCTTACATTGCTTGCCCACCTTTAGGTCATCTGATATAACTACCCCAGGTCCCTTTCCATTTTGTTGTTGTCAGTATCTCACCCCCATTGTGTACTCTTCCTCTGGGTTCTTGTTTCCAGGTGCATTACTTTGCACTTCTTTGCATTGAATCTAAACTGCCATACATCTGACCATTCCTCCAACCTTGCAAAGTCCCTTCTCATCCTTTCCACCCCACCTTGTGTATCAACCCTGTTGCAGATCTTTGTGTCGTCTGCAAAGAGACATACTTTTCCTTCCAATCCTTCTGCAATGTCACTTATAAAGACATTAAAAGGACCTGACCAGTACTGAACCCTGTGGTACCCACTAGTAACCCCTCTTTCTTCACTGTGGACTCTGTTTACTATTACCCTCTGTGTCCTGTTGTCCAGTCAATGTTTTACCAGGCTACCACCCTGGGACTCATTCCCAGGCTGGCTAATTTGTTTATTAATCTTGTGGGACTGTGTCAAATGCCTTGCTAAAGTCTAGGTAGGCCATGTCCACAGCCCCCCAGTCTACTACTTTGGTCACCTAGTCAAAGAACTCTATTACATTTGTCAGACATGACCTTCCCTGTGAATCCATGCTATCTTGGGTCCTGTGCCCCACTGGTCTCTAAGTACTCAACATTTCTTTCCTTAAGAAGTGATTCCATCATTTCCCTACCACTGAGGTCAAACTGACAGGTCTGCAGTTTCCTGCCTCTGTCTTGCTCCCACTTTTGTGAAGGAAATCACACCTTCCTCCTCCAGTCCTCAGATACCACACCATCCTCCCATGATTTGTTAAAAAGGGTAGTAAGTGGTGATGCTAGTTCTCCCTTAGTTCTTTTAAAATTCTGGAGTGAATCCCATCAGGGCCCATTGCTTTGTCCACCTTCAGTTTTAGGAGTTCTTTCAGAACTCTTTCTTCTATGAAAGGACTGATATCACCCCCCATCCAGAGACAGAGTAGAGGCAATCCAGAGGAGGGTTGGCAAGATGGTGCAGGGTCTGCATCAAAAGCCCTATGAGGGACTTCCGGTGACATCAGCAACCGAATGGCAGCCTGAGTAGCTGAGCTCCCTAGCCCACAATACAATCGACAGGCATCTATATTAATTAAATCATGCAATCGCCTGCAAAAGCGACCCGATCGAAGGCAGGAGTATCCAGGACCGCTCAGACACCGGTTCAGAGGCTGCAGCTGTTAATGCAGGAGGAAATAACACCGAGAAATCGGGGCCTAGTCAGAATACGGAGGTAATGATGGAGGAAGGCTTGGAAGAGGAAAGCACGCAGTTAGTAGCATCGATCATGCAGACTGCCAAAAGCGGTTAAAAAATAGATGCTTAGCTAACGGAATTAAGAGCAGATATTGGCGCTATTCAGCACAGAACGGACAAATTAGAGCTGGGCCTGACCTCCGTGATAGAGCAGTCTGAACGTACGACCGCCTCCTATTGTTTTGCTAGCGAGGAGAGGAGCTGAGGCCAAGATAGATGATGTAGAAGGAAGGAGCAGGCGACAGAACATCAGAATATATGGTATTCCAGAAGGGGCTGAGGAGGGCTCATCAGACACTATCACATATATACAAGGAGTTTTGAAAGATTTATTAAAACTATCACCGAGATGGATATCACCATGGATAGAGCACATAGATCCCTCGCTCAGCGTCCATCGGTCCCCGGATCATGGCCCAGATCATTTGTAATCCGAATGACAAACTACTCCATTAAAGAAGAAATCCTGAGAAGGGCATGGAAAATGAGGAAACTTATGTTAGGGCCACACCGTATCACGATTGATAATGACTATACCACCGTTGTACAGGAGGCACGTCGCACTATGTGGCCGATTGTAAAACAGCTCAGGGCAAGAAACCTAAAGGTACAGATGCTTTTCCAGCCCGCTTAAAAGTAGAAACTAAACAGGGACCCAGAGTTTTTGAAGACCTGCTGGCTGCAAAAATTTCTTAAGGATCTCGGTGTTACAGTTCCTGGCCTAGAAAAGAAAGATTAGAAAAGGAGCTTCAAAGATCGGCTTGGACAGTGGCACGCAGGGGTAGGATGAGGCCAACCAGGCCAGATCGAACAACTTGAGAGTGGACATTACAGAACTGTTAAAATCCTACTCCACCACAATTTATCAGACAGATTCCCATTCACAAGGAGAAGGCAACCCAGAACCACAGGAGCAAGAAACAGCTCACCAAACGGAGTGGACTGGTGCAGACTGAGAAAAGACACTTTGAAGGGACACTGGGATAAGTACCATGTATAACTGTCTGCCGGGTTAAAATATGAAAAGAACTTAACATAGACCACAGTAATGGGGAAGAAAAGAAGTAAGCTGGGTGGACAGCACAACAACAACAATATAGGGATACATCTGAACAGTAAATGAATAACTGAAAAAGGTGGGAGAGGGGATACTGATATCTGAATGTCAGAGGCGGTGCTGACCCTGCGGGGTTGGGGAAGGTAACATGGGAAGGAGATTCTCTATTTGAACCTTCTGCCGATTACCTGGGAAACAAAAAAGGGAAAAAAGGAAAATGCCTATAAAACCTAAGAAGGAGGGAAGATGAAACCTCCTTGGTAACTAATTAATGTGGGTTTGGGGTAAGCCAGGGTACTCCTCCAACTTAAAATCCATGGAGATAATCAGCTGCCTTTTGGTATTATGGACGTTAATATTATCCAGGAGCTTGGGGATACAACATGGGAAAAAGCTCCGGGAGGTTTAGCCTACAACAAAATAAAGGGCAAAGTGTCACAAATGAGACACTACCAGGCCCTCATCTGAGGGCCTGGACTGACCTAGGAAGTCGCAGAGCAACCGACCTGATGATCTTATATCCTTTTAAACGTACTTATTATAAACAAGAAGTAAAACAAACTGGAAAAGAGGGACAAAAAGAAGTTTGTTTATGGTTATGTTATTTCAGTCTTACTTATATATAAGTTCTTAACAGTTGTATTAAGTCTACACAGAAAGCAGTGGTTAAATTTTGTTATAGCACGATGTCTCCACTAGAGGAGAAAGTTCACTAGATGTTGTGAAATATATTCAAGCTGGTCATTCTCTGAGAACCAGCGCAATGTTAAGTTTAAAAGGATTCTAGAAAGGCACAATGAAAAACTAAGTGTGGTATATGCATATGTCAGAGATTGGGAAAACTCCCAGATACGAGGCTGAGAGAGATTGTAAGGACCCAGGATAAAACAAAAATATTTAGAATTAGGAAAAGGCACAGAGCAACTATAGGAAGTAAAACCTGCAATATGACTATGGTCAACTCGAGGATAATCTCATATAATATTAATGGTATAAACCATCCCATCAAAAGAAAACAGCTTCAGAAATTTCTTAAAAATCAGAACTGTGGGATTCACCTCCTACAAGAGACACACCTGTCCCTAAAGAAGCCCAGAAGCTAAAAACTAGGGAGTTCCCAACTGTTTATCATGCCTCTTTAAGTAAAGGAAAGAGAGAGGTTGCAGTTTTGCTGTCAGCCTCTCTCCCTTTTAGGAGGAGGAGGTGATAGTGGATGCTGGAGCTAGATATGTACTGGTGGTGGGTCGGATACAGGAACTGCAGGTAACCCTGATAAGTGTATATGCCCCAGGCTCAGCGATAACCTTTAGCAGATCTCTTTAAACTGGTGGCAGATAAAGCAAGGGGTTAGTGATTGCTGGGGGATTGGAATGTGGTCCTAGATAGAACACTAGACACTACCTCACGGATACTGGCTCCGAGTAGCAGAATTTCTAAACCCTTGAGAAGAACTCATGAGGGACACAGGCCTTACTGACATATGGAGGAGAAATACCCACAGGCCGAGACTATACCTACTACTCCCACGATATAAAATTTTTCCAGACTGGACATGTTCCTCACATACAGCCGAGATCTATCAGCAATCAAATCAATGTGGGTGGGGACAGGAAGCCTGTCAGATCATGACCCCATTTACTTGGAGGTGGACCTGCAGATACCCAAAAACCAACACAATGGAGATTGAACACAAGTTTGCTTAGAGATGAAAAGGTCAAAGAGGAGATTAAGGAACTAATAAAACAAGCCACCCAGCTAAACGAAGGCCCAGACACCACGCCCCAAATATTATGGGATACGGTGAAGGCCATGCTTAGGGAAGGTTGATCTCGATAGCCACATATAAAAAACGGAGAGAGCAAGACAAAAAGAACAATTAAGTCAGGAACTTAAAACCTGGAAGATCAGCAGAAGCAAAAATACAGTAGAGAGAGAAAACCAAATAAAGGATGTGAAGACTAGACTGCAGAAAATAATGCAATTGAGATTGAGAGGCCTTACTTCATACAAAACAGGTACATTATGAGGAGGCCCTAGAGCTACCGCATACTAGCGTACAGGTTAAAACAACAGGCATAAGGCGCATGTATACAGTTAGCATCCACGTACTGGGCAAAACCTAAGCAAATGGGAACAAATAGCAGATGCCTTAGTAACGTATTATAAGCAATTATATAAACCCCAACCAGAAACGTCCCCGAGTTGCCGGGAATTCTTGAGAAGCCTGAGCCTTCCAGCTCACAGATGCCCAGAGACAAAGTCTGATGCCCAATTGCTCAGCAGGAGATTCTAAATGTTATTGAAGACCTTAAAATAGGAAATCCCTGGCCCAGACGGGTTTGGAGGAGAATTATACAAAACATTTTTAGGAGAAATAGCCCCATATTAAAACAGTTTACAATCAAATCTGGCTGGAAGGAGGCTGCCCCCTCCTCATGGAATTACACCACCATAACTGTGATCCCGAAGGAGGAAAAGATTTGCAGGACTGTGGGTCATATAGGCCGATCTCACTCCTCAACGTGACTATAAAATCTTCACAGCTATAATAGCAAAGAGGCTCCAGCCCTTTCTTGCAAATTTAATACACCCAGACCAGACTGGCTTTATAGAGGGTAGGCAGGTGGCTGAGGCGTCAGCGAACCATAAACATAATTGATACTATTAACAAACAACATATACCTGCCTGCCTCATGAGTCTTGATGCTGAGAAAGCGTTCGATAAGGTCGAGTGGAGCTTTCATTCCTAGTCATAGAAAAATGGGTTTCCACTGCCATTTTTGGAGGCACTCAAGGCTCTATATGCCTCTCCACAGGCATATGTAAGGGTTAATGGGGGCATCTCAAAGAGATTCAATCTGGGAGAGGCACCAGGCAGGGATGCCCTTTGTCCCCACTCCTCTTGATATATATATAGAACCCTGGCCCCAGGCGTCTGGAGTCAAGAGGTAAGGGGTGGGGTGGGGGAGAAGATCACAAAATCTCCCTATATGCAGATGACGTCCTCCATACATATCAAACCCAAATAAGTCCATCCCTGAAATTTGGTCAATAATTGACAAGTTTGGGAAACTCTCAGGATACACCCTGAATAAGAATAAAACTGAAATCCTGAAATTTCATTATAATCCCACACCTGACGTCAAGCAAATGCTGGACACAAATTGGAACAGAGGAAGATAAAATATCTGGAGCGCATAATTGAAAAAATCTCACAACGCTCTTTAATTGTAACTTTGACCCAATAATACGCATAGATAAGGCTAGACATTAGAGATGGAGACCTTGAACCTCCATTATACTCCAGGAAACAAACAGTGTCGATGAATATCCTCCTAAATTCTTGTACTTATTTCAATGTCTTCCAATCAAAATACATAAAAACAATTTCAAATATGGCAGAGAATGATTACAAATTATATCTGGAATAACAAGAAACCTAGGATAAAAATACAATACTTCAAACAAGTAGAAAATATGGGGCAGAAATGTTCCATGTCTGGAGGACTACTATTTGGCCACACAGCTGAGGTGGGCCCTTCTGTGGTCGTAGACCATATCACGCTTCGTTGGAGGAAATTGAAGAGGCTCTAACAGGCGGGATGCCCCTGAGGGCCGAGCACTAACACCGGGCCTAAAGACCATAGATGGAGATATAATGTCAATGCGGCAAGAAATACACTGGGCGCACTGAAATGCCTCTGGGCTAAACATGGGCTGGATGAGGAGGCTTGGCCTCTTCGTTGGTTGCGTGGGATCCTGGGTTTCCCCCTGCCAAGCAGGACCTTACTTTCAGACGTTGGAGAGATTGGGGCTCTATTCCCTAGACCAATTCTAGAAGACGGTATAGTTAGGGAGTTTGCCAGGTTAAGGATGAATTCTTCCTGAGATGGGGAGATTACTATAGGTATCTTCAGATTAGGACCTACATACACAAACTACAATCCTATTATAAACAAACTAATCCTGTAAGGAGATAAAGAATACAATGACTGAGATAATGAATTTGAAAAAGTCAAGGGCAAATATCAGCCATATATGAAGTTTTGAGGGAAGGAACGGAAATAAGACTTCTCAAATCAGAACTAGATGGGAGCGGAGCTGGCGGAGAACATAGGGGAGGGGAATGGGCCGAGGCTCTCTGCAGAGCTCTAAAACTACGTCATCTCCGCTATGGAGGGAATTCGAATGGAAAGTAAGAATGAGGTTCTTTCTTACACCAGCAGCTCAGAGTAAATGGGATAAAATTGTGTGGGAACCTGTCAGAGAGATGTGGGCAGCTTTGGCGAACTACTTTCATGTCTTATGGTCATGCCCGAAACTGGGCAAGTACTGGGCAGACATCAGTCAAACATTAAAACAGGTGTTTTCACTGGTGACTGACGTGGGGCCCAAACATCTGATACTGGGTATAAAGCCAGATGAGATAAGGAGCAGATAAGACATATATGGAACATCCTCCTTACAGCGGCCCACAAGGCTTTAACAAAAAGTGGCTAATGCAGCACCCTCCGACTCATTTGGAGTGGGTAACTATTGTGGGTGAGAAAAGAAATGGAGGAGGTCACCTATAGAATAGAGCTAAGATCACAAGTATTTGTGAGAAAATGGACCATGTGGCTACTGTCGCCAGAGATGGAAGCACAGGATGGGAGATAAAGAGACCGGAAGAAAAGACATGAGGTAGGGAACCTGGCTGAAAGTTCTGGGAGGCCCTGATGGGACCACTGGTTGTTGCCATTGATGTATCTGGGAAGTTGAACAGAAATGAAACCAACAGATGAAATATGACTTTGTGCAAACTGCCTCTGCCACAAACTATATGTAACACATCAAACACAAGTGTTGAAAGCACTTCTGAAATCAAATTATAATTGTGCCAAAATATGCAATAAACTTGAATTAAAAAAAAAAAAAGCCCTATGAGGAGGCTAAGGAGCTCAATATGTACACCCTGGAAGAGAACAGGAAGAGGAGGATATGGTCGAGACCTTTAAATACCTCACAGGGATGAATAAAGTACAGATGGGAGTTTTTTTCAGAGAAAGAGTGCGCTAGAACAAGGGGTCACAATATGAGCTGGAGGGTAGGTTCAGGAGATATGAGGAAATACTTCACAGAAAGGGCGGTGGATGCCCGTGAATACGGAAACAGTGGTGGGACCCTAAAAGCCTGGGACAGGCCCAAGGAATCATAAAGGAAATGAAGGGGTGGAAGAGACAGTGCCATAGACCAATGAGGGTCTGCAGCAAAAGCAGTCACAGTGCAAATGGACAGACTGGATAGGCTAAGTGGCCCTTATCTGCCATCTGTTGCTATGTTTCTAAACACAGCAGGAATGCACACACTTGATTCCATTCTGTCCTCTTGTAGGAATGACTTGGCTTGAGTAGAATCCATAATTGTTTCAACACATTCAGCTCTGCAACGTATATTTCAGTTGAAAGGTTCTATGCTTAACCTTATTCAAAATGACCATCTGGGTTAACTGAAGTCTCAGAGAGGGAGTTAGCTGGGACTTTGTGAAGTAAAGCAGAAATCCCATGGATGTTAGAAAATGGCAAGCCTAAGGTACTACCATCATAACACTGAATAGCAGGTAAAGGAAGGGTAGACTCATGGGCAGGCTAGATGGGCCTTATGGTCTCCTTCTGCCATCACTTTCTATGTTTCTGTCTAATGTTTGGTTGGGCTTTTATAAGCCAAACATTGAGGTAGGGAAACACCTGTATTCCCATCTTTCTGAGGTGTGCCTCAAGCACTGAGAAGCAATTGGTCAAGATATGCAGCATTGATGCAATCCTAAAAGGCAGGGCTTTGAACTGATTAGTTAAGATGGAATCCAACACAAAACCTGATATTGGTTCAG
The DNA here is from genome assembly GCA_016271365.2 of Neoceratodus forsteri. Lineage (NCBI taxonomy): Eukaryota > Metazoa > Chordata > Ceratodontiformes > Ceratodontidae > Neoceratodus > Neoceratodus forsteri. The sequence goes on from JADMNL010000023.1 coordinate 467,453,411, forward strand.
TTACCTGAGGTCCAAGATTGGCCCATGCCTCCAGTCTTCTAAGGGACTAGGAAATACTTAGTCTCGACTAAAGAATGGGACTCTAGGAGGAAGACTGATTCTTGAAGATAGGAAAGTTATGTACTGTAACTCCTGATTTTCCAAGGTGTGTGCTGTCTTTGAGATAACATCACTTCTTGGTTGTGGACATACTCGGCCTGCGGCCCGTGACCTATCATCTGAGGAATGACGTTATCCTGGCACAGCACATACCGTGTCATGCATTATTGCTTAAACATTAAAGATGGTCATGATGCACCATATGTGCAAGCAAGGGCCTGACAGCCTTAAAGGAGCCATGGTTCTATTCTTTGCTGTCAAACAAATGGGGATTAAGTGTATCAAGAGCTCCAGGGGCTGAAAGATGCTCTCACAAAGTAATTAAAGGTGTCCTGGCTCCCACTGGGCAAGTGGAGCTAGGACAAATCATACTAACTCCTAAATGGTCTTATATTAAAAGATATTATAGCTGCACTGTCTGAGGATAAAATGTAAACAGTAATGGTACATCCTAGAGTCCTTGCAGCAAGGGGCCACTGGGAAGAAGGTGAGAGTGCACCAGAAAGCCTGGGAACTGAGTGGTCAATGAGAGGGAGTTGGCAAAACCTGTAAAGACTGTGAAAGTTCACCAAAGGGGAGTTAGAAGGGATACCGAGAGGACATGGGATCATAACCTCACCAACAAAAACAGTGTGGCAATCAATGCTGCAAGCAAAATCTCGTGAGTGGAAATGAGTCAGGAAAACACCGATCTTACAAAACAGCACACACCATTCAGTTATATTGGACTTTCTGCACCCCGACGTGGAGGCATCGCCCCCACACCCTCTGGACTAAATATAACTAACTCCAAGGGTGTGGACCTCCGAGGATGGAGGAAACTCAGGAGGGGAATAATTTGCTTGCGACAAAAAATAAAACACAAAAGTGACAACACCAAGAGGGAACTGAACCGTGGTCCCAGGTTCTCCAATCATGCCATGTGCTGGTGCCTTAGCCACTCCACAAAGCGGCTCGCTAAGCACCACACACACAGCAACAGTCCAGTGCAGTTAGCAGGGGCAGAGCAACAGGGGTAGCGGTAATTTCCTACTGTTATTATACCCCTGTTGCTATAAACTCCCTTCATGCTTTACACAGTGCAGTTATTGCTGCACGTTTTGAATTAGATATATTAGCCGTTACCCCGAGAGACAGCAGGTAGGAGAGACTGCTGAGGGCTACCAGCCCTAGGCCTGTTCTGCAGCCCAATGGCCTGTCTGCCCAAAGCTGAACAAGAAAGCAGAGCATTTGAGATGAGCAGTGGTAGCAGGAAAGCAGCGTGAACTGATGAGTGACTTCCCTGAGCGAGGCTTTAACCTGCTACCGTGGTGGTGAATTGTGAATTTGCAGCCTAAAATAGAGAGTTGCAGCCTGAATCTAAAGACTGTGACTGGCAACCTGAAAATTGGAAAGATGTGTGACGGTGTTCCCTGGTGTGTGACTGAACGAAACATATGGTTAAGGTACCAAGGCATTAACCCACCCATTTACTGCATCAAAGCCTGCACTTTTTCAAATTAACTCCAATGTTCTTACTTTTCATACCTTTTGGAGGGGATCTTGGTTCTCATCATCCAGCTGAACCATGATTAAGCCTGACCCCTTGACAAAGTGACCACCTCCATCGGTCAGGTAAAAGCATCACATTTAACTTGCTTTAACAGAGCGAGGTCTCCTTGCTTTCTCTGTTTTGAAGAGGCCACTCTCCTGGCTTCATTACTTATAGTGTGCTCTGGCCAATGAAAGGCTCACAGGTGTTTAATAGGGAGCTTAGCAAATATGGTTCAGCTGGATGATGAGAACCAAGAGCCCTCAAAAGTATGAAAAGTAAGAACACTAACCTTAACCATATGTTTCTGTTTGGTCACACACCAGGAGCCACCCCACTAATTTTACTAAATTGTGTTGTAAATACAGAGGTTGAACTTGCAAACCTTTTGTTCTGATTTGAATGAAGGAGGATTGTGGCTTTCTTCTAATTGCTAAGCTCCTATTAAACACTTGTGAGCCATTCATTGGCCAGAGCGCACTATAAGTAATGAAACCAGGAAAGTGGTCTCTTCAAAAACATAGAGGAAGCAAGGAGACCTCAGCTCTGTTAAGGCAAGTTAAAATGTGATGGTTGGTAGCTTCAGGCCAAGAGGCTTGCTAAAGGGTCTCTTTGGTGAACAACTACATTTAATGTGTGCATAGTAATGGATACATTCTTTCAACTCTGTCATCATCACCTCTGTCACTAAAGACAAGCTTTTGTCAAGCTAGACTCATCATCTGTCACAGGTAAGTGCTATATAACCACTCTGCCCTGAGCAGTCACATGTCAGCATTATATGATCATGTGCTTCAGTCATCATAGGTAATTGCTCGGTTCTGCCTGCCCCTTTCCTTCATGTTTTACAAAGGAGCAACATCTCTTTTTGATTCCCCAACCCTCTTACCTGCTGTAGTAAGCAGTATATGTGATGTAGTTGCTTTGGAATCTCTGACTATATTGGTGATTGTACTTATAACATACAAAAACTGTTGTCAGCACAAATGGCATTAGCGAGAAGGTCACATTCCAGATCATTTTAAAGGCAATAACCTCAGTCCTCAAAATATATTAACAGCATTTATTTTCACTGCAGATATTCCATCAGCATTGATAACATCAATCAACAAAACCATTGGGGTAACAAGTGCATGTGAAGTAGTTGTTTCAGAATCACTCATTGCATTACTGCAGCACCGATCACTCTCTGCCTGCTGCTGTCATGCCGTTTGCTCATGGTACACCCTTGCACTCTAACTCACCACTGCATAATGCACAGCCTCTTCATTATCTGCTGTTAAAGCACCAGGGAGTTAGGACTTTTGTGTGGTGGGGTCAAGCTGGTGGCTGTGGGTACTGTGACCACTCCGCCTCTAACAGTCCCATGTCAGCATCATGTGATAAAAGCTGCTTAGTTGTAATAGGTAATTGCTCTGTTTTCTCTGCCCCCTTTCCGTCAATGTAACTGTATTTATGTGTTACAAAGGGAGCAGTGACTCTCTTTTTGACTCTCATAACCCTATTACCTGATGTAGTAAGTGCATGTCATAGTTGCTTCAGAATTACAGACTGCATTGCTAGCTGTACCTGCAGCATTACAAGAAACTGTCATTAGCCCCAATGGCGTTAATAAATCCAAGTTCAGGCAATTTTAAAGACAAGAACCATGGCACTCTAGACACACCATCAACATTTATTCTCACTGCAGCTGTTCCATAGGCATTGATACAGGTGCTTCAAATTCATAGACTGCCATGCTGCAGCATCACTCTCTGCTTACTGCTTCCATACTGTCTGCTGCACAGTGCAACCTTGCACTCTGGATTATTTGCTGTCGAGCAGCAGGGAGTTAGGACTATTGGGTAGTGAGGACCAATAAGGTGGCTGCAGATTTCTTCATGATTCACCCTTCAGAGGGACAGTAGTATAATTTTGCACACTGGATTGGGTCACATTGGATAAGATTCATATAAGTCATCTTGCTCAGATGAAGAAAAATAAGATTTACCCACATCTCTGGCCCAGTCCACTGCACACTCCTTGTCTCAAATAAGCATGGTATCCCACTCTGTCTGCAGCCATCATAAGTAAGTGCTATAGCCACTTTGCCACCAGCAATCACAGGTACATGATTTATTCACACTGCCCCTAGCCATGTAAGTACTAAGTCCACTCAGTCCCTGGCAGTCATAGATGAATGCTTTATCCCTTCAGCCCCAGCAGCAGGAGTTAACTGCTAAATCCACTCTATCCTCAGCAGTCACAGATAAGCCCTATATGCACCTTGCTCCCAAGAGTCACAAGTAAGTTCTGTAACCCCTCTGCTGTAAGCAGTCACATATCAACATTATATGATCCAATCTGCCCCAGCCATTATAGGTAACTGCTCTGTTCTCTCTGATCCCTTTTCCTTCAATGTGACAATATTTGTGTTACTCCTTACCTGTGGACCCGAATGCGCGGGGTAGAGGATTGAGGACTGGTCTCCCCTCTGGATTAATCCTGGGGTGGACCAGATCCTCACCTCTGAATGGGTGCATAACCTGGGAGTGGAGCTTGACACTGGTTTTACCCTCCATCATCAGGTGTCTGCAGTTGTCAAGATGGCTTTTTTCCATCTTAGGAACATTGCCAGGATTAGGCATCTTGTTCCATGATGACCTGCGGTCTTGGTCCATGCCTTTGTGACATCATGCCTTGATTACTGTAACTCCCTTTACCTAGGACTTCCTGGGGTTGATATCCACCGCTTGCAGCTAGTGCAGAATTGCGGCAGCATTTGTTGACTGGGGCCTCTAGAAGTTCTCACATTACCCCTGTGCTGCGCGCTCTGCACTGGCTGCCAATACCAGTGACGGATCACCTTTAAAGTGGGTCTTTGACCTACAAGCCCTACACGTCTGGGTCCTGACTACTTGAAAGAGCTCCTGATGCCTTACACCCTCTGCGACTGCCCGCCTGGGCTGACGAGGGGTTGCTGGAGACCTTAGGTAAATTTGAGTCATCTGGTGCCCGTGGCGCTTGATTTGCTGCACCTACCTCTGGAATTCTCTGCCCTGTCAGCTCCGGGAGTGAGGACGGTGGGGAGTTTTAACAGGCACTAAAGATCTTTTATGGGAAAAGGCGTTTCCTTCTTTGTTTTGATTTTATACTGTTGTATTGGAATATATGTTCATATTTGATTTTATTGAATGTATTGAATATGTTTTATGTTGTTCTTGCTGTACAGTTTTTTTTTTAATTGTCCTATTTTTCCCACGCCTCTTGTCGACCATTGACTCTGGTCATCAGACCCCTGGAGCCCCGGCCACCAGGATAGTGCCGTCTCCCCGGTCATCCACAAGCTTACCCCCAGAAGTGGGGCCGCGGTTCCGCCCCCTTATATCAGGCCGCAGAACTATGACTGGTGGGAGAACGGCTCCAGTGGCCAGTCAGAACTTTCCTGGGGCAAGCGTCACCGAGACGCAAGGCGTGGGAGTTTGTTCCCTCCATATTTCCCTCCCTGGGGATGTGCAATGACACCTCGTCCGCCCGCCTCCACCCCACCCCCATTTGAGCGTCGGCAGCATGGGTTCTCCCGACCTCCGCCAGGAGTCCTCAGTGCTCCAGATGTTGCCGCACCCTCCCGGGAGAAGGAGGCTGCCCATTGGGCGCTCAATCCTTCTCCCCGGCCGGCCCTCCGGCCGAACCGGGTCCGTTCAACCCGGTGCCGCGTCAGTAAGCTGAAATCCCACTGCACCGCGGGTCGACTCTGTACAGCGCCTTTGAAATTTTGAAAATCTCAATTAAATACATTTTATTATATTTATTATTACCTGCTGTAGTAAGAGCGCATAGGAGATGAAGTTGATTCAGAAACACGGCTGCTTTGGTAGTTGTACCTGCAACATCACAAGAAACTTCTGTCAGCACTAATAGCAGACGCAAACCCATGTTCCAGATCATTTTAAAAGGCAAGAACCTCAGTACTCCAAATATGTCAAATAAGTCAACAGCATTTATCCTCAATGTAGTTATCCCATCACCATTGATGACATCATCAAGCAAAACCACTGGGGTAAGAAACTCACGTGATGTAGTTTCTTTAGAATCACAAACTGCATTGCTGCAGTACGGATCACCATCTGTCTGCTGCCATGATGTTTGCTGCATAGTGCACCTTTGCTCTGTAACTCACCCACTACATGCCATAATGTGCAACCTGTGGTTATCTGTTGTTGAGCAGCAGGGAGCTAGGACTTCTGTAGTGGGGGCTGAGGTGGTAGCAATAGGTGTGTGTGTGTATGGTTCTCCTTCAGAAGGACAGTACAGTGTAGCCGACTTTATAGTGAACACACAACTGGACACTTGCTTTGTCTGGACAAAGCCTGTTTTATAAAAGTCACTGCCAAATGTGACAGTGTTAACCTGTGTGCTTTTAACAGATTAAGCTATCCCTTGGTAGTGGATGGCTGAAGCACTGATGTCATAATTAGCACTCTCTCTGCCACTTGTTATCACCTTCCTACCCTCTGCAGCTAGCCCACATTATTTTTTGCCACTCTTTTCATCTCCCTTCCCCTACTGCTAGCCAACATCACCTCAGCCACACATTATCACCTTCCTCCCCATGCTGCTAGCCAGCTATACTTCTGCCAAGCCTCTATGCTTCTTGTTATCCCCCCACAGCTGGTAGTGAACATCACACTCACCACGATGTAGCCTCACTGTTTATTTTTCACAATTAATGTACTTAGAGCCACCTGTATATTTTCCTGAACTACACAGACGTAAGATGGCAACTAGGGTGGGTGGATGGCTGCTGCGCCATATGGAGCACTGTTTTCAACTGACAGCAAGAGTGGGAGCCACTGCTTGTGGAGTAGTTGAGAAGCTGGAGGGGTAGGTATTGGAGTGGGATTGAAATAAAGGCGGAAACTACTGCAGCTATGGGAGGGTGGTCAGTGGCAGAAAAACTAAGACCAGAGCTACTTCACTGCTTCTGCAGATATGGGAGGTGAGCAGCAGTGACAGCACTAAGGCCAGTGCTACTGCAGCTTAGGTAGGTGGATAAGTAGGCGAGTATCAAATCTAGCCATTCAGGTTAAAATGGAAACTTCCTATAGCAGACAAAACCAGCATGCAGGGAGGTGTCCATTATAAGAGGGCTGCACTGTAGTACAAGTCTGAGTGCTGAATCGGGTCACAGCTGCCACTCCATTCACAGTGAGTGGCTGCGAACAAGGCAGAAGGAATGGAGTGCAGCAACAGAGTGCATCAAGTTGACATCAGTCAACATAAGCAACTGAGCCTGAGGCAAAATTCTGGCTTATATTATTTAGCAGCACTGTTATTCCAGGTATTTTACTTAGTCTAATCTTCAATATCATTGGTAGACTATTATGATACAGTGATCAAGGGTGTCCATTTCCACTGTGATTCTGGTACGGGCAAAGCAGCTGGGCCACTGTCTGGAACTACTAACATTTGCAAGGTGAAAATGGTCCCTTACCATAGAAACATAGAAACATAGAAGTTGATAGCAGATAAGGACCCCGCAAGGCCCATCCAGTCTGCCCATTTCTTTTTCTACCTTGTAAATGTGCCATCGGCCTTTGCTCTGTCAGTGGCCTATCTATTCATAGTCATTTGTATTGCTCCTTATGCCTATCCATGCCTGTTTGAAGCCCTGCACTGTATTCATAGCCACCACTTCTTGTGGTAAGCCATTCCAAGCATCCACCACCCTTTCTGTGAAAATAATTTCCTCACATCCCCCTTAATCGGCCTCCTCTAATCTCATGCTGTGTCCTCTTCTCCTGCTATTTTCTTATATTTAAACGTGTTAGACTCTTTCACCTTGTTTATGCCCTTAAGGTGTTTGAATGCCTCGATCATATCACCTCTCCCTCCTTTGCTCAAGGGTATACATATTGAGCTCCGTTAATCTATCCTCATATGTCTTCTGATGCAGTCCTGTACCATTTTGGTTGCCCTTCTCTGGACTTTACCTCAATTTGATTAATGTCCTTGTGAAGGTGTGGCCTCCAATACTGCAGTACTCCAGATGGGGCCCCTAACCAGTGTCTTAGCCTAGAGGATTATTACCTCCCTCTTACGACTTGTGATACCCTTCTAATAACCCTAACACCCCCTAGCCTTTACCTACTGCTTTAGAGGTCTGCTTGGATGATTTTAGGTCATCAGTGATGATGATGCCCAAGTCTCTTTCTTCCTTTGTGACTGCTAGCAACTCCTCCCAGCCTATAGGTGGCTTCAGGTTCTCTTCCCTATGTGCATGATTTTGCACTTCTTTGCATTAAATCCCAGTTGCCACTCTTCTGACCATTCTGCTAGTTTATCCAGATCTCTTCTCATTCTGCCCACCCATCTGGATCATCTACTCTGTTGCAGATCTTGGTGTCATCTGCAAACAGACAAGCCTTACCCTCTAGTCCATCTGCAAGGTCACTAATGAAGATGTTGAATAGGACTGGCCCCAGGACTGATCCTGAGGTACCCACTTGTGACTTGCATCTCTTCTGACTGTATACCATTTACCACCACTCTCTGTTTTCTGTCCATCAACCAGTTTGCCACCCAGTTGACCAACTCTGACCCACCCGAGCCTACCCAGCTTATTTATCAATCTTCTATGTGGAACAGTGTCAAAAGCTTTGCTGAAGTCAAGGTAGGTGACATCAACTGCTCCCCTTGGTCCACCACTCTGGTTACCCAGTCAAAGAAATCTATGAGATTAGTTTGACAGGACTTTCCTTTGTAAACCCATGCTGTCTTGGATCACTGTGCCTATGGATTCCAGGTGTTGCACTATCCTTTCCTTAAGGAGTGCCTCCATAATCTTGCCCACTACTGAGGTAAGACTGACTGGTCTGTAGTTCCCTGCCTCCTCCTGCTACCACCTTGTGAGTGGGATCACATGAGCCCTTCTCCAGTCTTCCGGGACCTCTCCTGTGCTCAGAGACTCACTAAACAATTCTGCTAATGGCTCTGCTAGTTCCTCCTTTAGCTTCTTAAGCACCCTGGGATGTATGCCATCAGGTCCCATTGCCTTATCCACCCTGAGCTTAGCAAGCTCTTGTAGGACCCTTTCTTTGTGAAGGGAGTAGTGCTCACCTCCCTCCCCTGTGTCCATGATGCTGAGCTGTGGGCCCTGCCCTACCTTCTCTTCCAGTAAATACTGCGCAAAGTATCTATTTAGAATAGATGCCTTTACAGGGTCCTCCTCCTCACATGCTCCTTTTCTCCATTAAGCTAGCAATACCCCCTCTGGACTTTCTCCTTTCACTAATGTATCATAGAAAGTCTTGTCACCTTCTTTACTGTTCATGCTAGTGTTTCCTCAGTTTGGGACTTTGCCTGCCCTGCCTTACCTGCTTCCCTTAGGGCAGTTTGGTATGCCTCCCTATCTTCATCCGCTGTGTTCCCTTATATTTCCTGAAGGCCAGCCTTTTGGCTCTGACCTTTTCTGCTACTATATTTGAGAACCAAAGTGGTTTTCTTCTTCTTTGCACTTCCTTTTCTGTCTGACACAATGGGATGTTGCTTCAAGTATTGCATCCTTAATGCTTGCCCACTTTGCCTGTACCCCTCACCTGTGTTTCTTTTTTGCCAGGGCTAGCTTAACTCTGTTGGCCATCTTATCAAAGTCAGCTCCTCTGAAGTCCCATATTTTTGCCTTGGAATGGGATGATTTAGATGTAGTAGCCAAATTGAACCATACCATGTGATGGTCACTGGCCCTCAGGTGACCTTCTACCTGAGATCTGTGATCCTTCTTTGTTAGTCAGTACTAGATCTAGGATAGCCCTGTGTCTTGTGGGTTGCTGTACCAGTTGTTTGAGGCCCTCCCTGCAGGGAATCCACTATGAGTCTAGTTCTGGCAGATGTTCCTGCTGGTATTGACCAATCTGTATCCGGCATGTTGAAGTCTCCCATTATCAGAACCTCCTTTAGCTGTCATGTTTTGTATATCTTCTAACAGTAATGTGTCTATGTCCTCCCTCTGGTCTGGGGGCCTGTAGACAACCCCAGTTCTTATGGCTGTCCCATTTCCTGTTTCAGGGTGACCCACAGTTCTTCTGGCTCCTTATGTGTATTCTGAATTTCTGTAGCTTTGATATTTTCATTAACATACAGGGCCACCTCCCCTCATTACCTCGGTCTCTTCTGATCAATACATAGCCAGGTACTGAAGTCTCCCAAGTGTGGTTACTGGTAAACCACGTCTCACTAATTGCTACTATGTCCAGTTTAGCCTCTGACATTATTGTCTGCAGGTCTGGGATCTTATTTCCCAGGCTGTGAGCATTTGTGTACATGATTTTCCATTGGCCAGATTTTGGTGTGTTAGTTGTTGGGTGAGTTTGGCATTACCCTGTGCATCGTATGGGGAGACAAACCTTTTTTCTTACCTGGTGATGCAAATGAACGGCAAACATGCTGAATTCCTGTTTGACCACTAGCTGAGGGGAGGGTGTTCTTCCATTCGACGTATGGGGTGCTGCACCCTCTCCCCATTTGCTAGTTTAAATATTCTGCAAAGACGTCAAACTTCTGCCCCAATGCACTGACTCCTCTTTAGTCAGATGCAGTCCATCAAATTTAAAGAACTTTCGCTCCCAGAACTGTTGCCAGTTCCCTACAAATCTGTGTCCTTTTTCCTGGCACCAGCCCTTGAGCCACATGTTTAGCTCCCCTATCTCCCTTCTCTGACCTTCCGTCCATCTGCACCCCTCTCCCAGACTGGCAGAATCTCAGAGAAGGAAGATGCGACGAAATAGATGATAGTTTGTCACCAGCCTAGTCAGGTGTTCCTTGGTCTCCACAACTGACGGCTGGCGGATCGTTAGTCCCTATTGTACTAGGACATCAATGTTTTCTCCTGCTTTGTGAACAATTTTAGCAATGCCACCCCTAATGATCAGTGATTGGCTTGAATTTTTTATAAAGAGGCTAGTTATCGCTCATGTTGGTTACAGAAATTTCTATAATTTTAAACAAAGAATCAAGGGTTATTTTACCACTATTTGCAAAGTAAAAAAATGTGGATTTCTTTGTAAAATGAGAGTTAGAAGGTTACTTGTTTTATTATTATGAATTTCAGACTCTGCTCACCTCACCCTTGTCTTGTGAATTTGCAGAATTTGTCCCCTCTAATGAAACTAGTAATGTCTTAAGCAAACCCTCCTTGCCAAATGGGTCCACTTTGAGGCCTGGGTAGAATCCAATAATTTTTATATCATAGCACTCTCGGAGACATGCTGAAGTAATAAGATTGGAGATAATGAAATACACTGAAGGATAGTCTGGCTTCAGCCATGATAGGGAGGAATGACAGGAGGCAGGACTTTGATTATGAAGTCTCTGATCTCCAGATACAAGAGTTACTTCTCCTACCCATCCTTAATGGATGTCACTTGACTTCTGAGGATGTTGTGTTGGGGACTGAAAACATATTAGTTCTATTTCTAGTCCCCAGGTTTGAATGAAGTAGGTCTTGAAATTGTTGCCATATTTAAATGAACTCTTCCTATCAACAGAGAATGGATTTTAGTTGGTGATTTCAATAGTACTTGGAACCATGAGTCTGCATCTGGAGAAAGACATTTGTCCTTAGAAACTGGGGTTCAGCAGTTGCTCTTAGAGGTCACCTGGCATAATTATAAGTCTGGAACAGGTACCATTCTGGACTGGATAGTGGCAAGGTGCATAAATACCTTATTTTCCAATATGGGCGAATATTATTCGGGTCCCCAAATATTCGGTATTCAACATTCATATTGTTATTTGGCTGTTTGTTTTGGGGAAATAACTAAATTACCTATCCCTTACATGATGGTAGAGCTAATCTCCTGGCCACCTCTCAGACATTTCCAATAATTTCCCACCCACTTCCTTTCCCCACTGAAGTTGTCAGATTTAAATATTTTAATTGTCAGTTCTGTCCCATGCCAGCAGCCAACAGCATCTTTTCAAACTCACTCCCCACCTTAGCCCGACTCTCCATTCTTTGACTGCTATATTTTTGTTTTAATTCCAGCCCCCCAGCCCCTTGCCTAGATCAGGTGGGCTAGTGGCATCAGAAACCAGGCTAGTCAGTCCGACACCCTTCTGCTGTGTCCCTCTCATGCAGTTTACTGCAGTGGTGTTTTGTTGTAATGCCTCTCCCAGTAGTAGCAGTGACAACATATTGGCCACTGAAATAAAATACAGTGCATTGCTTTGTAAGGCTAAACTGAACCCAGATCTGAACAGAGTAGTGGAGTGAGTGTCAGTGAGGGAGCATGGTCATGAAGGAGGAGGGGCTGTTCAATTAGGGACGTGCAGAGTCAGCAAATTTGGCCTGACAGACCAGTTCGAGCCAGACTGGACAAAACTTGAATTGGCCCAACATGGCCTGAAATTAAATGAAGGGTTTTGAAGGTCAAAATACATTTTTATTTTAAATGGTTTTCATGTACTATTAAAATATGATGTTAAAATGCATGAAAAGCTATGAACAATAACTTTAAGCAGAACCTTCATAATGAGTGTGGCAGGGTACCTTAGCAAGAGACTCAGAGCCAGGCAAACACCTTCCTAGTCTACTAATCCAACCCAGATCCACCCAGTCCTGCTCCCTTAAGTAGTTCTCCCATGGTGGCACTGATTGTGGGGTCAACAGAAAAATGAGAGCTATACTGCTGCTGAATTGCTGAGACTGAGAAATCCTGGGAAAACACATATCATAGCTGGCTAGGCTAGGAGGACACGAAGCAGAGCAGCATACCTGGGGCAACATACACCTTCATCCTCCACTGTTCCAACCCACCCTCTGCTCCCTAGGAAGTACTTCCCATGGTGGCACTGATGTTGGGGGATGATGATGATTCAAGACAGCATGAAAAAGGAAAATAAATAGCGGTCAGAAAATGAGGCGCTGCTGCTGCATTGCTGAAACTGAGAAATCCTGAGGAAAACACATATATCGTAGTTGGCTAAGCTACGGAGGACACGGAGTGGAGCAGGATACCCAAGGGCAACATACAACTTCCTCCTCCACTGTTTCAACCCACCCACCCTGCTCCCCAAGATAGTACTCCCCATGGCATCACTGATGTTGGCAGAGAGCTTGGGAAAAGGAAAATAAATAGTGGTCAGCAGAATGAAAGAACAAAAAGCAGCCCTGCTAGCTTGGTGAGCACAGGAGAATAACCAGAACAAAACACCAAACGCCAGCACTACCCACCAAAACAGATTAAGAGATGATTCCACTGCTCTTTACTTTTTGCATGCATTTTGGATCCCTATCTTGGGGTGCCTATACACCATTCTGTATTCATTCACCTTTTGTTTCTTTGATCAATACTGTTTCTAATATCTGGTTGATGTTTTGTTTGTCTTTATAGAGTTACATCTTTGCTCTATATATATATATATATATATATATATATATATATATATATATATATATAAATAAGGGATATGACATGGTCTGACTGAAGATATCATATTAATCTTCACGAGAGGCCAATGGTATCATGATATCTCACAGTGGCGAAGCCATGGTGAGATATCATGATTCATTAACCTCGAGTCAATCAAACCATGTCATATTCTATACTATGTATGTTTTGGGTTGCATTCAACAAAAGCTCCAAATGTGCATAATACATTCCACTACATAGAGGTGTTGGCTGTTTCAACACAAATCTGCAGTATGTCTACCAGCACAACAGATGCCATATGTTGTTTAAAAAATATATGTAGTTGTTCCTGCTGCTTTAAAATTATTATAGAAAAATGGGTCTGGATTCTGGCTGACCTAGCCCTGACCACCCCAACACAACTCTCCATAGCCTGTCCCTCAAAACAGCAGATTACATATATTCTTAAAAAATGTCTCATGTTGCCACTCTAAACTCATTGAATAATACATATCTGGTTGACCTGCTTGCATCTTTAAACACATATATGTTTAAAAACATACATTATCTAGTTGATCCTGCAACTGGCGCTTGTGCGTTCCTCTGGTGTTCTGAAGCGGCCCGACTCTTGCTTGCTCTTCTCAGTACTGTCGGCGCTTCTTTCTTAAAACAGGGCAATATTAACAAAGGCAAACTTTTCTACACTGTACAGCGCAGGCTCCATAATTAATTTCTTACAGTACCTCACATCTGAATCTTCTAGCGCTCGGTCACACTACATTTGACTGCATATCGATCACTCATGCTGCATTACAGTTGGACCTGGATAAAAAGTCACAGGATCAACCAGATATTTTAAAATTATTTATTTGTGTAAAGATGTAGGCAGGATCAACTAGATACAAGAGATGTGTGTGTTGGGGGCTTGCTTGTACAGGGACAGAGGAACGAGAGACAGGTGTATGATGAAAAGTGAAAACTTTCACTTTCATCATGATGATATAGGCGTAGAGATAAATGTATGACATATAGAAACATGAAGATAACAATGTTATCTTCACTGGGCAGCCTAGATATAATTTTTATACTCTTATTTATACCAAAACATGCATTGTATAAATATATGAAAAGCATTACCTCTTTAGTAGTGTTTTGCATTTAGGCTGTATACATATTATTGTTTACAGCTGCATTAATAAATTAGGTTTTAGACAAAAATACTATATGAAACATCACTGTGTAGCCATTCTGTTTCTTTTCTGTTTATTTAACATATTTTTAGTGGGTCATAGGTATACATTTGTGTTTTCATTTTATTAGTGGGTCACTTTAAGTGTGGGGCTTAACAGCAACAAGTGAACACTCCGTGATGACTCTGAAGTGAAACTGGTAGTAGACTTGTGGGTCTCCGCTGTGTTTTTCCTGAATGGGGTCTTGGCACATTTGGTATGTCCATGTCAAATTGTTTCACATGCCTAATTAAGGAGCAGTGAAATAATTGTTTGGTGTTTCATTGTAATTTGTTACAGTGGGTTGTACTGGGGTTGTTTTTGTTCTTTAAATAATCCCATATATTTGCTAAAGTACACACAGTAAATAAAGAGAGCAGACAGGAGATTTCATGTATTTGCAACATACACTAAGGCTTTGATTCTAGAATTATAGGTTTATGTAAGGTATTATGCTTGTAATTAAGCGGAGGCAGGTTTATTTTCAGAAATGGTAACTGTTCAACATGCTATGGGTCCAAACTACTCTGAGTAGAGGATGCAACATCGCCATCAGTACTAAAGATGCACTCTGATGGCACACTCGTAGGCGGACATCCAAGATATTTGACTGCAACTTGAGTCATAGCTTGCCAAACTGAGTTCTTGCTTTTCCAATATATAAGAGGGTCACATTTAGGGTTGGGTTTAGCACTCTTCCAACGCTAGGCACACATGACTATTCTGATATTGGCCTTGAGCAATAAAAGGGCATTTAGCTTATTCCAAATATCATCAGCTCGTTTTCTTTAACGTGAAGTGGACAAGTGGAAGGAGAAGAACGGTTTGTTTGCTGAGACAATGCAGGAGAACTAGTAGTCATCAAGTCCTGCCATGACTGCCTTGGTGATGATTGTTGCTGGCCATCCATTCTGTCTTGGACCTCCTGAATCTCGTCAATGAGCTGTTCCTTGATATCCATTACTGGCAAACTGTCTCGCACCAAAAGGTGTCCTTGAAATGAGGATCTAGTATGGTAGCAATTACATAGTTTTTGTCTGTAAGAACAGAATGAAATCTTCTATGCAGCTCTGCATTTAAAATGGTAGCAAGTTCTGTAATCTCTTGAGGATTGTCCTTCCTCTCCATCATTGTCCATGATATCAGCCATCTCTTTGAAAAGGATGCATACCATTGGTATGCCCTGACTGATGGATGCACTGTTACTACTAAGTACCTTTGTTGCATTTTCAAATGGTGCCAGTGTTTTAACTACTTCTTCCAACAACTTTCATTGCATGATCATGCCCCTGATATCATGGACTAAGGCCATATTATGTACAGCCAACTTCTGCTGCAGTAGATGCTCCAACATATAATGGGTGGAATTTCACCGAGTAACTATATCTTGGATGAGATTGTTAGATGGTACATTGTAGTCACCTTGGTACTGCCTAAGAATGGATTAGCCTTTACAGATCTGTAAGTGGCCACATATTTTACATGCTTTGTGAAACAGGTTGCATACATCAACTTGGTGTTGCAGGGCATGGCACACAACCAAACAGAGTGTGTGCAAAGCAAAAATATTAACTCTCTGCTCATTACCACAGTCCTGAAAGCTTTGATATTAGCACCATTATCTGTCAATATCATACCAATGTTAAGGCCCTGGGACACAATCCATTCTTGCCACAGTTTTATATTTACTGCAGTATGCTCAGTGTCCATTGGATACACACCAAGTAGTGCCATACCCCTATATTCATCAAGAAGCAAACTAGGTTGACTGACATTTTGGTTTGTACTGCTGATGATGCTGCAGACTCTTTAAATGTGATCCAGTGAGCTGTGAGAGATAAGTAAGCATGTGGTGCAAAGCTTGTCCAAAGGTCTGTCATAAGATGAACATATCCTCCCCTTGCCTCTGTCAATTACTGAAATTGCATTTCACTGCATCATATATTTCTGGAATGATACAATTGGAAAAAGTACATCCTGAAGACATTTGATACCTAGGCTGTAATTCCTGTAACAGTCATCAAAACCAATGTCTACTTTGGCATATAGCTCTAAATCAAGTGCTATCATCTCTGCAATTAGATTATCAATTTTACAGCACTTTGATGACCTGGTTCAATTTTGTTTTTCCAGCAAACGCTGCCTTTAAAGTTATGGGTTTTTTGTGACCACCTCAGAATGCAATGAAGTCTGAAAATGTGAATTTCTTTTCTGAGGAACATGGTGGGATCTTGTAGAATTTTTTCTGGTGACTGTGGTAAACTTTCCTTTGTACGCTGTGAAATAACTGATTAGCTAGCTGGCTGTGCAAGCTGTGTGGGAGTACTGTATAACTACCTGTTGTCATCATCATTATCATCATCATCAAAAAGTCACCATCATCCAAGACACCACCACCACCACCATCACCACCATCACCACCATCACCACCACCACCACCACCACCACCACCACCACCACCACCATCACCATCACCATCACCACCACCATCACCACCACCATCACCATCACCATCGCCATCATCAAGATTCACATTCTTTTCATCACTGTTGGATACTGGTGCTGGAGATGTCTAATCAATGCAGTCGTACTGAGGTTACGTGCTGACATTCCCCTGCTAAATCTAGTTTTGCAATGAATGCATACAGATTGAAAGGAATCATTTGGGCATATAGAAATAATTCTGCAGTACAGAAAAACTTTTCCTGCCTTTTCCTGGTACTGAATCAGATACTGGCTGTGCCTGTGAAGTGTTAGACAATGCTGGAAAATATCTTTGAATACTACGAGTTGACGTTGATTTGCAGTGACACCTGTAGCAGCACTAGGTAGCTGTGCATTCTCGCAGCAGACTGTGGTGGTGGGCTGGTGGTATTACACAAGACAATAGTTGTATTTTTATTTGTTGAGACTGAAGGAATGGAGGATGATGCCTGGTTATTATTATCAGCATCATTCTCCTCAGTGACAGAAGGAAGAATTGCCTGGGAAGATATCATCATCATCATCCTTATCACCACCTATACTACAACTAAAGTCTGCAAGCTCAGCATTAACAGTATCAGCTTCCACATTAAATTCACATTCAACTGCAAGCAACTCAGACTCATCTACTGTACATTATCATCATCATTCAAATAATTATCACCGCCTCTTTCTGTTGTCACTGCAGTATTTTGGGTAGTTCCTTGCGAAGCTACTCGCTTTCTACACAAACTATTCTTTTAAATTAAGATAGTGTATTGGTTTTACAGGTGTAAATAGCCTCTTGGGCTTTACTGTGTGACCAGATCTTGTATGGGTAACGTTAGCTGAAGACATAGTGACGTCACTTTCCCCAGAGCTAGATGTAGTATTGTTTTGGGGTGTTTTTGGCCTATTTTTCTGACTCCACTGTTCTCCATTATTATTATTATTATTATTATACTTGAATGAAAAATCTTATGTCACTTTATTTTTTATTTTCCCTGAGATCAGGCAGACAACACCTCTACATTCCATAGCCCTGCACCTCAGAAGAGACTGCTCCTAGTTGCTGTTCTCTTAAACTTTATCATTTATTTTGTGAAAGCCAGTGATAAATAAAAGTCCAAAGCTGCTTTTCCTGCTTGTTGAAGGAGAATTAGCTTAGTAGTGTGATCAAGAAGAAAGGGGAAAAACACATGCTCTATTGCTCTCTTAGACACACACCAATCTGTCTCCCCACAGCCCAGTAATATACCACCTCCTACAGCTCGCAAAACAAAAACTTTATTTTTTATTTGCCTCTGAGATCAGCAGCCCTCACCCCTACATTCCATATCCCTACACCTCAGAAGAGACTGCTTCTAAGTATTTGCTGCTCTCTTAAAATTTATTTGTTCAATGCTGTCTCTGATCCCTCAGACAGTCAGACACGCACAAATCTGCCTGATGCCCATAGCCCTGTACCGTACCCATTAGCTTGCAAAACTTAAGTTTCTCTTGTATTTGTTATTTGCCTCTGACTAAGATCATCGATCAGGCACAGATGGCCCTCTCTTGGCCTCCCTAGGCTCCAGCCACTCCTCAGCCTTGCCCTTCCAAACTGGGACTGCTGCTCTCTTTGTATCTTTTTTTAAAGCCAGTATTATAAAACAATTTAGAACAATTATTATTAATATTATTCAGTGATTGCTGATAATTTAAGAACTGATGAAGATATTCAACACAGTAAGCCCCTCCAAACTGGGACTGCTGCTGCTCTTAATATTTTTAAGCCAATATTATAAAAAAATTAAGGACAATTATATTATTACTGTTCAGTGACTGGTGATGATTTCAAAAAGAACTGATTAAAGATTCAACACAGTGAAGCCCCTCGAAGTCCAAACTGTGACTGCTGCTGCTGTCCTTGTATAATGTTTAAGCCAGTAATATAAAAAAAATACAATTAAGGAGAATTATATATATTAATATTATTCAGTGACTGCTGAATCTGATGATTTTAAGAAAAGATCTGAAGAGATACAACACAGTGAAGCCCCTCCAAACTGGGACTGCTGCTGCTCTCTTACTATCTTTTAAAGCCAGTAACACAAAAATTAAGAAGAATTATATTAATAGAAGCATAGAAACATAGACTTTGACGGCAGATATGACCACTTGGCCCACCCAGTCTGCCCATTTCCTACCTACTGGATAAGCTTCAGATTTTAGTTAACCAGCATCCTACTTCCTGCCACCCCCACTATAATTGCCTTATGTCTGTCCCATGTCTGTTTGAATTCCTCCACTGTTTTAGACCCCACAGCCTCTCTAGGAAGGCGGTTCCATGCTCCACCACTCTCTCCGTGAAAAAAATTTCCTCACATTATCCCTGAACCGTCCCCCTCTATCTTTAAATTGTGCCCCTTGTTCATACACATCTTTTCTGAAAGATGCTACCCTCCTGGACTCTGTTGATTCCCTTGAGGTACTTGAACATTTCTATCATGTCCCCCGTCCCTCCTTTCATCAAGGGTATACATTTTAAGCTCTCAGTCTCTCTTCATATGGTTTCTGATGCAGACCCTGCACCATTTTAGTTGACCTCCTCTGGACTGCTTCCATCCTGTCTATGTCCTTGCGTAGATGTGGTCTCCAAACTGCACACAGTACTCCAGATGGGGTCTCACCAACTGCTGTACAAAGGGATAACCACTTCCCTTTTTCTACTTGTGATGCCCCTTCCTATGCATCCCAGTATCCCCGGCTCTCTTTACTGAATTCTTACATTGCTTACCCACCTTTAGATCATCTGATACGACTACCCCAGGTCCCTTTCCATTTTGTTGTTGTTAGTACCTCCCCTGCTATTGTGCTCTTCTCCTGGGTTTTGTTTCCCAGGTGCATTACTTTGCACTTCTTTGCGTTGAATCTAAGTTGCCACATGTCTGACCATTCCTCCAACCTTGCCAAGTCCCTTCTCATCCTTTCTCGCCCCTTGTTTCAACTCTGTTACAGATCTTTGTGGCATCTGCAAAGAGGCATACCTTTCCTCCAGACCCTCTGCAATGTCACCTAGTACTGAGCCCTGAGGTACTCCACTAGTGACCCCCTTTTCTTCGGAATGTGTTCCATTCACTAGTACCTTCTGTGTCTGTTGTACAGCCAGTTTGCTACCCAGGCTACTACCCTGGGACCCACCCCAGGCTGGCTAGCTTGATTAACAATCTTTGTGCGGGACTGTGTCAAATGCCTTGCTAAAGTCTAGGTAGGCCATATCCACAGCCCCTCCCTGGTCTATTACTTTGGTCACCCAGTCAAAGAAGTCTATTAGATTCATCTGACATGACCTTCCTGCTGTAAATCCATGCTGCTTTTGGTCCTGTGCCCCGTGTACCTCTAGGTACTCAACAATTATTTCTTTAAGTGATTCCATCATTTTCTCTACCACTGAGGTCAAACTTACAGGTCTGTAGTTTCCTGCTTCTGCCTTGCTCCCACTTTTGTGAAGGGAATCACATCTGCCCTCCTCCAGTCCTCAGGTACCACCCCATCCTCCTATGATTTGTTAAAAGTGTGGTCAGTGGTGTCACTAGGTCCTCCTTAGTTCTTTTAGGATTCTGGGGTGAATCCTGTCAGGCCCCATTGCTTTGTCCACCTTGAGTTTTAGGAGTTCTTTCAGGACTCTTTCTTCAGTAAATGGATTGGTGTCAACCCCCTACCCAGAGTGCTTCTATTGTCTGGTTTAGGTAATTCCTCCTCATCTTCTTTTGTGAATACTGAGCAAAAGTATTCATTCAGTAACTCTGCCTTTTCACTGTCTCCTTTGCCCACCTCCCTCTCCTTATTAATCTTCACTATTCCTCCCTTAACCTTTCTATGCTCCCTAATTTACCTATAAAATGTTTTATCCCCTTCTTAACTGAATTGGCTATTTTTTCCTCGGTTTGGGCTTTTGCTATTCTGACTGCCTTCCCAACTTCTTTCTGCTTTAATTGATACAGTTCCCTGTTGTGCTTCTTCTGTGATTCCTTATACTTTTGAATGCAGCCTTTTTCTCCTTAACCTTCCTGCCACCTCTTTTAAGAACCATAGTGGTTTTACTCCTCTTTGTTTTCTTTATCTGTTTCACACAAAGGCTTGTTGCCTCTATGATGGCAGTTTTGATTTTCTCCATTGTTCTTCCACCCCTTCTTTTGGCCATTTGCTAGTGTATTCCTCAGGTATTCACCCATTTTGCCAAAGTCAGCCCTTCTAAAGTCCAGTATGTTTGTTTTGTATGGCTCTGCGTCTCCATGGTTGTGTTTGTGAAGCACACTGTGCAGTGGTCGCTTGTTCCAGATGTCTGCTGACTTCTAAATTTGTGATCCTCTCTCCATTTGAGAGTACCAGGTCTAGTATTGCCCCTCCCGGTGGGTTTCAACACTAGCTGTCTAAGGCTCCCCCTGCAGGGCATCGAGAATGACCCTGCTCTTGGATGTGGCTGCAGTACATGTCATCCAGTTAACATCTGGCATATTCAGGTCCCCATCAACAGTATCTCCCTTTTTCAGCCATTTTGAAAATGTCCTCTATCATTTCTTGTCCACTTCCTCCCCTTGAGATGGGGGTCTGTATACAATCCTTGCGGATTGTGATGCCATTCCCTGTCTCCAAGGTGACCCAGAGTGCCTCTTGTCCTCCCCTTTACTTTTTAGTTCTGTAGCCTTGATCCCTTCCTTATGTATAGAGCTACTCCACCTCCTCTTTTCCCTCCTGTCCCTTCTGTAGACTGTGTACCCCAGTTTGCTGACATTCCATTCATGGTTCTCCATGTACCATGATTCTGTGACTGCCACAATATCCAATTGTTCACCTTCCATCAAGCTACTAGCTCAGGAAGCTTGTTTCCTAGACTACGGGCATTGGTACTCATTGCCCTCCGTTTAATGTTGGCTTATATCCTTTTTCCCCCCATGCCTGCTCTTTTTGCCCTTGTCTATTTTCCATTTACCCATGTCCTGCCCTCTGTTGAGCACTGTACCTCAGTGTTTACCTTACTACCTGTCATGTTTTGTGGGGAGGCTTGAAATTTCCTGCCTCTTATTAGCACCTCCCCCATGGCTGGTTTAAAAGCTTGCCAAGGAAGCATTTAAACCTGTCACTTAGAATCTTGGTTCCCTTTTGGACAGATGCAGACCATCATGCCAGTATAGACCTTCATCTCTCCAGGTGTAACCCAGTCCCCAATGAAACCAAGCCCTGTGCTCTGCACCAGTTTTGCAACCATTCATTAAACTGCATGGTGTGTAGTACTCTTGCCTCACCCCTGCCATGGACTGGCAGCACCTCTGAGAAGGTAACCTTAGCTTGCTACCTGTTTGAGGCCCCTCCACAACACCACAGTTTCATCCTGCACTGCACTGATCCCATGCCTAGCTAGGTCATTTGTCCCAAGGTGGACAATGATATCTAGTTCCTCTCCTGTGATGCTGCTTCTGCAATCCTGAGGATTCGCTTCTTGTCCCTCAAGCCATGGCACCAGGCAGGCACCTTACTCCCTCTCCTCCCTTCCCCAGGTCTACCCCTCTAACAATGGAGTCCCCTATCAGAAGCTGTTTCCCTTCCCTGTGGTGGTCCCTTGCCACCCTTCTGTGGGTCTCCCTTGTGGATGTCCTCAACATTCTTCTTGGTCTCCACTGAGGTGCCATCATAGAGGAACCTTGCTCTGCCAGACTGGCGTATGGTTTGTGTAGAGTACAACTATTCTTCAGTGACCAGTGATGATTTAAGAAAAGAAATGATG
The DNA here is from genome assembly GCA_016271365.2 of Neoceratodus forsteri. Lineage (NCBI taxonomy): Eukaryota > Metazoa > Chordata > Ceratodontiformes > Ceratodontidae > Neoceratodus > Neoceratodus forsteri. The sequence continues at coordinate 467,475,890 of JADMNL010000023.1, forward strand.
AAGAGTGAGATTCAACACAATAAAGCCCCTCCAAACTAGGACTGTACTAAGCTGCTGCTCTTGTTCTCTTTTTAAACCAGTAATATCAAAAGAAACAAAATTAAGAATTATTATGCGTAATCTTATTAATTCCGTGTCTCAGTGGGGCTGTTTTAAAGAAAGAACTGAGATTCCACACAGTGGAGCACCACGAGGAACAACATATAGGATAGTGTATGGCAAACCATTATTGAAAGACTATTCTTCATCAAGTGGATACAATGTAGACCGATGACCTCTAGAAGTAAGCTCAAGAGGTCTTAGCCTGTATTGTATCTATGAGTGAAAGAATAGCAGAATAGTCTATGGGTAACCATACATTGTTCTATATAGTGTTGGTGACTGAAAAAGAAAAAAACACTCACTTTTCCATATTTTAATCAGTTCTATTGACTGCCCTTGATTCACAACTGCCACTTCCCAGCACACACTGCGCCACTCTCACAAAGCAAGAGATGAATTAAATAGTCTGCTGTAGTTCCTTGTATCATGATGTCTCACTAATGCAGAACAAAAATTGTTCCTGCGTTAATTCAGGACATCACTACAACAGAACAATGTTTTGCGTGTATGGATTTCCATACCACCGTATTCCACCATACTCTATAAATAGCTCTCACTGTTTCTATTACACAGACATGCTGCCTGTTCAAATTCTGCTGCTGAAATGGCTGCTGTATGATGTGAGGGGTTTACATTGCATCTCAACATCATTATATTTGCTCCAATCACTCAGCAGCTCACTGCAGCAGGGTGGCAACAAGGGAAAGACAGCAGCTGCGATTGGACTGCCATTACTGCAGTCACATGATTGCCTGCTTTCACTTTTGCTTGACTGGAGGATGTGAGGGTCAGGAGGAGGGATTAACTAGCTGCCGCTGCAGCTGTCAATCTGAGGAGGAGCTGGTGTCACACACACGTATGTAAGTACTTAAAAAAAAAACTTTACTATGTGTGTCTGCATCCATCCGAATGCGAACTCTCCACCCTCCATCAGGCAGCTTGTGCGCCGGCGGTGCTGTGCTTGATCTCTCTCTGGTGCCCTCTCTCACTGCTAGCTGGAATGCTGCGGAAGTGGCTGACTGGCTGAGCATTTGGGGCAGCTAATTTCTAATGGTTGTAGAATGCTGGAAATTTCTCTGTTTTGGCAATTTTGTATTTTTGTTTTGGGTTGGCAGTGGAAACCCCAATTCAGACCATGAATTCCGCACACTGCCAAACCTGAAAGGCATGCACTTGTGACTCGACTCAATGCCCAGCCCTAGTTTTCACAGTGATGATATGCAGGATTGGCTGCAGCATAGCATCATTATGACAACTCCTCACAACCATGCACCCCTCACTGATGCTCACTCCACTCCTCTGTCCAGATCCAGGTTCAGTTTAGCCTTACAAAGCAATACATTGTACTTTATTTCAATGGCCAGTATGTGTAATTTTACTGCTGGAGGACACTACAACAAAATGAATTACTGCAGCGAACTGCATGAGAGTGACATGGTGGAAGGGGATGTGATGGTCTAGCAGAACAGGAACAAAGTAGTGGCATTCAAGACCAGATGGTAGAACACATCAAATTTATTTGGTAGTGCAAAATCACAAAAAGCTACCACGGTCTAACAGCTGCTCCAGCAGCAGACCCTAGTCCTGCAACTATCTCACGAGTCTTCTTTAGGGGTGGGGCTGGTAGGAGAGCAGATTTCTTTTAAAGAACAACATTAACATTCATGAGATACAAAGTGAAGCCCTTACCCAACAATGTGTGTTATCAAAAAAAAAAACTGTGTGTAACAAAGAGCTAAAACCACTGTCATGAATATATTATATTGTGTAAACCAAAGGAGGAAAGCTGCATATTTATGCGCTAATCCTCTATTTCTCAGAATTTAATATTAACTTGATTCTCTTAATAGTAATTAATAAATGATCAGTGCTGAAAGATTATAATGTGGAAGAAAACACTAGTCCCCAGGACATTTGCTTAGATTCAACACATAGCAACCAAATCGAGGACCCCAAATTTAAGTTCCAAAGTAGGGATGGGCGGACATCAAAAATGTGCGGATATCGGATCCGGATATACGCAGGGTACTATCCAACTGGGTCGGATATTTATCATGTCGGATAACTAGATAATAAATACATAAGTCAGGTACTTGTCAAAGGAGGATCCCACATTGAGCTTAAGATCTCCGCCAAAGCAAAAGAATCTCCTTATCGGGAGGAAGCTTAATACAGTAAACTGCCACCTTCCACTAGGATGCTAAAGTGGAGCAGAAGGCAAGGATGAAAATAAGCAAACCCATCACCTCCAGGATAAAATCAAGCAATAATCATGTAATGAACCAGGAACCTGTATCTAAATTAGAAATAAGGATGATTCCAGCCTGCTGGCGCTCAGAAATACTACCAAAGAAAACAAAACAGTAAACAGGCTGCAGTCCATGTGGCAGTGGGAAGGATGACTCATTCCAGCCAAAGGAAAAAGAGTTCTGTACCCACCTTTTATAATATAGGATGTGAGACCCTTGATCGAACAGGGATTCTGTTTTGAATCTGAGACTGCAATTGTATTGAAAGGAATCTCCATACTATAGAACAGTTTCTTAGAAAAAGAATCACCACTTCACTGGAGAACCAAGGTGGGAAGGATGACAGTAAAAGAAAGTAGCAAGATGCATCCTAGATAAACAGGCTTGACAAACTTGAAGTCTGCCACAAATTAAGCAGGAATGTGAAAATTCAGAGCTTAGGTGAACATTCTGGAGAGTAGATAGAGAAGGAAAGGATCTTGAATCAAACCAAAATAGTGATTCAGTATAAAACTTATTCAGGCTAGAAATATTCAAAGCTTACACAGTACCTCAACAGTGAAAAAACAAAGCAGTCTTACAGTCAGCGGTCCTTGAAGAGGTAGGCAAAAGCTCTTTAAGCAGAAGCGAGAGCCAGCAGGTGATCAGTGCCAGACATGTCTCTCTTACCTTTCTCAGACAGCTTAAAGCTAATGCGGTCACTTTAACAGCTTCACAGACTCACAGCCTCACTGAAAGTGTAATCACATTGCCGCTTGGCCATTAATGGTTATCTCAATCCCTTTGTCAAGCACAGCTTCTTTTAATATGCAAATCAAGTATGATAATCCAATGCAAGAGTGTTAAAATATCCAACCGAGCGTTTTTGCTGTAAATGTTCAAAATTTGTTTTATCGGATCAACTATCCACCCACCCCTATTCTAAAGTAATCAAAAGGGGTTGGAATAGGCAAGGCAACAGTTCTCCAACACAGGGTAACTCTCCAGAGGGTTGAAAGGCTGACTTAGGAGAAAAGATGGAGAGAGAGAAAAGGTAATCATTGCAGTAACTACGAGTGATATATACTGTAGGTCAACTATGCAGTTCAAAGAGCAATTAATGCAAATTCATATTCTGTCATTCAGATCCCATTGACTATTGAATCCTGTAGGTTTGACACTGTAAAGTTTGAAAATCCTTTTGCTTTCTTTTGTAATAACCAATTGCCCCTGTTCCCACCCATTTTGTGTGAGGCACCAGTACAAACCCATAAACCTGAAATCATCCAACCCGAGCTATATTGTGAGGTAAAACAGGATCTAATTGTGGTATTTCTATTCTCTTAATGATGGAGTGCACATCTTCCTGTATGCACTGCTTCAGAGGTCATACAGTTTTGCGAATGTAAATGAGGCCACACCACAACTCATACACTAAATATGGTTTCTCACATGCTATGGGTTCCTGTATACTTGCATTTAGTTCTGGGAATTTGGAATGTTGAAAACAGTTGTTAGTTTGAGCATATTTGCAAATATTGCACCTGTAGCATTTTATAAAGCCTACAGGTCTATTTGGTAACAAGTTCTTCTAGGGTTCTGGGATCTCATGAGCCTACTGTGAACTCATTTGTCCTTAAGGCTGTTAGCTTAATTAAAGGAAACTCTGGAGTTAGCTCCTACTGCCATTCCTACTTCTCTATTACTAAGCAAGATGGGCCAATTCTTGTAGATAATGTTGCTGATTTTGCCCGCCATGATTGTATACAGTGATAAAAGTACAAGGAAGTGTGTCTGTGGTGTTTATTTGTTTGATGTGCAGTAAACTCTACCTGGGAATCTTGCCAGCTTTTTCTTTGATCTATGTTAAAGATTTCAATGATAACCACTTACCCTAGATCTGGTAATCAATCCAGTTGCTTGCTGTTCAAATGCTGTATTAGTATTATAATTCCTATGCAGTCTTAATGACTGGTATAGGGAATTGAATTTTAGGCTGGGGATGAGCACGTGTGGCAAAAGGAGAGGATCTGAAGCTGTTTTTGAAAAAAGACATTATGAATTTTTATTAATTGCTCTTTGAACTGTATAGTTGACCATATGGCATTCTCTTCCTTCAGCTTCTTGCCCTGACCAGGCGTGTTCCTGCTGCCATCAGCAGCCCGGCGTCTCTCAGGCTACCACTGGCTGTTGTCCCTCCTGGACCACAGCACACATGGAAAGGTATGGAGATTTCTCAAATTCTGGCACCTGCACGCAGATTGGCTGTTTTCCTTGCTGCTCAGCCTTGCCATTGGCTACCAGGCGTCTCCTTCAAAATGATCAGAGATCTATTTAGTTGTTCTTGCCACACAGTATTACAGTTGTGCTAGCAGCTTGTACTCAGGCTGAGTTTTCATGCTCCCACTCCTACAGCCTTAATTAAATACACCTGGGCTCCTCCGCTTCAAACTCTGCTCCCCATCTCTTGGTAGCAGGACCTGGCACACTACAAACTTAATAGGGATCCACATAATATCCTGTTCATGATACAGCAAGGTCTTCCCTGTGCCCTGAGCATTTTGTGTACCTCTAGTTAGTACTACTCCTCCCTATAATTACCGCACTTTTGCCTGCACACCCTTATTGCCCCTTCCTGAAATTCATAATTGCTATAACCCCTTTTAGCTCTCCTGACTTTCTCCCTCCTACTTATATGTTTGACATAATATTTTAATTACTAAACTTCTCCCTTTAATGCCCCCTCCCACATAGCTCTAATTCTCACTACTCATTACCACATATCCCAGATCCTAACTTAGATTGTCAGTAGCATAACAGTCTGTCCTCCTACTGATTGGTACTCACATACCCCTATGTGAGCACACCTGGTACATTGACTTACTAACGAGTCACTGCATTTCTTAGTCATTAGTTCTACACAAGCCTGCTAATGGCTGATACTAACAGTGCATCATTCAGGTGTCCTCTCCACCCACAGTTGGGTAGCTATGTCTTGCTTTTATCCTATTAGCTGTCTCCAGGTGATGTTGAGTCCAATCCTGGTCCAACTACTCCTTGCCTAACCCTCATTCCCTCCACCATCAACACATCCATTCCCTAAAGGGAAGAAAATAGCACATCTGAATGCTCTGAGTTTAAGCCGGGTTAACCAACATTCACCTGATATCCTAGGTATCTCAAGACATGGCTGAAACCTTGCATTCAACTGCATGAGGTGGCACTATTTGGCTACAAGTGCTTCCGAAAGGACAGGCTGGAAAAAGAGGGGGTATCCTTCTGTATGCCAAGGATAACCTGGATGTGGCTGAAATCCCAATGCCTGACCCTGGACACTCCTCGGTTGAATCCATATTCCTGTCTCTTACCCTTGGCACTGTCAAGAAACTCAGGGTTGGCTGTGTTTATCTACCCACCAAGGTAGCTACTTCTAGTCTTCCACCCTTGCTTTCCTCCCTCATAAATCTTCCTCCATGACCTAATAATGTGTAGAAACTTTAATATTGACTGGCTCAGTCTTAACTCCCACAGAATGCATTACATGCTTGCAGATTCCAGTCTGGTCCAGTTCATTGGCCACCCTACTAGAATCAATAACAAGTAAAGTAATCACACCCTGCTTGACTGGATAGTCACTAACTGTCTAACTAAGATCAAGACTGTAGGTGTGCTTCCTGACAACTTAAGTGACCACTCTCCAACATTTTGTATATGGTGCAACAATTCCCATACCATTCCACCCAGAGTTATCCAGGTATGAAATATGAGCTTGTTAGACCCTAGTGCCTTTGCCACCACAATTAATGCCACTGACTAGAGCCCTATAAATTCACTGGAGATGTCAATCTAGCCCTTGATTTTTGGTGTCCAAATTTACCGATATTGTCAACCATCATGCTCCCATCAGTTCATGCCAGATAAAGGGATCTACAGCACTTTGACTATCGAAGGACTTAAGAAACTCATGTCTACATGTGATAAAAGCTGGCAAACATATAAGGCCAGCGGGCTCCTCTCTGATTGGCAAATGTATAGGCAGCTAAAAACTGGTGCAAGAATGCCGTCAGAAAGCCAAACAGCATTATATGAATCTTCAAGCAGATCATCTTAGCAACCATAAGGAATTTTAGAAACAAGTTAACGCCCTCATAAAGAGACATACCTCTGAAACCCTTGCTCCATTGAAGTGCCAGGCACTGTGATGAACAACCCTCTTCCATTGAAGATGGCTTTAACACATTTTTTACTGATCTGCATAAATATAGAAATAGGCTGTTGGTTAACTAGGATCTGCTGCCTATCCTGTAGGTAGGGAAATGGGCAGACTAGATGGGCCAAGCGGTCCTTATCTGCTGTCAAAGTCTATGTTTCATATACATCACTTTTCCTAGTGCTCCTCTCCCTGTCCAGACCTCCCCTCCTCCATTGATTCATCAGCCTGACCAGCATTTCATCTGAAACTGGCTACTCTTAATGAGGTGCGTCTGCTTATCAAAAACCTGAAGGCCAATAGTTCTCCTGGGCATGATACACCTGTGCCAAAATTCTTCAAATTGGGAGCTGATGTCCTAACCCACCCCATCCGTGACCTTTTAAACTGTTCATGCTTATCTGGTACCATCCCTGAGAAATGGAAGGTAGCTGCGGATGTGCCTGTACATAAAGGAGGTTCTAATACAACTGCTAAAATTATCACCCAAACTCAATTCTCTGTCCCTTAGCCAAAATCCACAAACGTATATATGATCATCTACAGGATTACCTAGAACTCCATCTCCTCTCAAATTCCCAGCACAGATTCAGGACTGCCATGCTGCAGCATCACTCTCTGCTTGCTGCTTCCATGCAGTCTGCTGCTAAGTGCAATCTTGCACTCTGTATTATTTGCTGTCAAGCACCAGGGAGTTAAGACTATTGGGTTATTGGGTAGTGAGGACCAATAAGGTGGCTGCAGATTTCTTCATGATTCACCCTTCAGAAGGACAGTAGTATAATTTTGCACACTGGATTGGGTCACATTGGATAAGATCCATATAAGTCATCTTGCTCAGATGTAGAAAATAAGATTTACCCACATCTCTGGCCCAGTCCACTGCACACTCCTTGTCTCAAATAAGCATGGTATCCACTCTGTCTGCAGCCATCATAAGTAAGTGCTATAGCCACTCTGCCACCAGCAATCACAGGTACGTGATTTATTCACACTGCCCCCAGCCATGTAAGTAAGTATGAAGTCCACTCAGTCCCTGGCAGTCATAGATGAATGCTTTATCCCTCAGCCCCAGGAGCAGGAGTTAACTGCTAAGTCCACTCTATCCTCAGCAGTCACAGATAAGTCCTATATGCACCTTGCTCCCAAGAGTCACAGGTAAGTTCTGTAACCCCTCTGCTATAAGCAGTCACATGTCAACATTATATGATCCAATCTGCCCCAGCCATTATAGGTAACTGCTCTGTTCGCTCTGATCCCTTTTCCTTCAATGTGACAATATTTGTGTTACTCCTTACCTGCTGTAGTAAGACGCCGACGAGATGAAGTTGATTCAGAAACATGGACTGCTTTGGTAGTTGTACCTGCAAATCACAAGAAACTTCTGTCAGCACTAATAGCATAAGCAAACCCATGTTCCAGATCATTTTAAAAGGCAAGAACCTCGGTACTCAAATATGTCAAATAAGTCAACAGCATTTATCCTCAATGTAGTTAAATGACAGCATCAAGCAAAACCACTGGGGTAAGAAACTCATGTGATGTAGTTTCTTCAGAATCTAAACTGCATTGCTGTAGTACCAATCACCATCTGTCTGCTTCTGCCATGATGTTTGCTGCACAGTGCACCCTTGCTCTGTAACTCACCCACTACATGCCATAATGTGCAACCTGTGGATTATCTGTTGTTGAGCAGCAGGGAGCTAGGACTTCTGTGTAGTGGGGCTGAGGTGGTAGCAATAGGTGTGTGTCTATGATTCTCCCTTCAGAAGGACAGTACAGTGTAGCCGACTTATAGTGAACACACAAACTGGACACTTGCCTTGTCTGGACAAAGCCTGTTTGCCAAAAGCCACTGTCAAATGTGACAGTGTTAACCTGTTCTTTAAAAGATTAAGCTATCCCTTGGTAGTGGATGGCTGAGAGCACTGATGTCTTAATTAGCACTCTCTGCTGCTTGTTATCACCTTCCTACCTCTGCAGCTAGCCCACATTATTTTTTGCCACTGTTTTCATGTCCCTTCCCCTACTGCTAGCCAACATCACTCTCAGCCACTCATTATCACCTCCTCCCCATGCTGCTAGGAAGCTATAATTCTGCCAAGCTCTCTATGTATTTATTTATTTATTTATTAGCTTTTGGTAACCGGGTAAGTCGCTAGGCAACAGACCTACCTATTTTCAGGCACGACCCGGGAGAGCACAGGACATTGGTTACAATATGCAGAAATGCACAGACATAATATAGGTGTACAGGAGCAAAAAAGATATACTTTGGGTAGCACAGTAATAGTTACATAAGGGTACATTTTAGGCATAGATCATAATAAGGATGTAAAATAAAGCAATTAGGGTAACCATAAGACAGCTGAGGACAGTAAAGACATCAAGGTTCATAGCCACCTAGACGAACGTATTGCATGGGAGAACATTAGTGTAGTACTCTGGGTCAGACCCGACAGCCTGCAGTGGGACAAAGCAAATTAAGAGCATTTGCATTGGCCAGAAGCTAGAGGTGGTGTGAACAGCTAGTTTTGAATTATCGATGGGAGGCTGAAGTTTTCTACCATAAGGGGAGTGAGTTCCAAAATTTGGGAGCAAATGGGCAAATGCCTGTTCACCCATTTTGTCATGCAAGGTCTAGTGGAGAGCATGGAGGCAGAGGAAGACCTGAGGTACGGGGTGTGAGGCAGGAGTCAGGAGGTTGGCAAGATAGACAGGGCAGGGGAGGTCTAGACAGGGGAGTCGATAAAGCAGCCGAGAGTAGGCTTGAATATCCTTAGGTGACAGCCAATTTAAGCCAGCGAAAGGAGACAATGATGGGTAAGATGTGGGGCAGTTAGGCGAATCTACAGATGTTGTTGTAGACAGTGTCCCATTTGTGGAGTGTAGCAGAGTTTGCAGAGGCAGAGCATATTGGAGCTGGGGTAACAGAATACCTCTCGCAACAGAAAGTCTAGCGGAAGGAGTGAGGGAGGGCGCGATAAGCTCCGCAATTTTAGCATTGGCCCAGCAACTTTGTTATCCCCCGGCAGCTGGTAGTGAACACATACTCACCACAATGTAGCCTCCTGTTTATTTTCCACAATTAAATGTACTTAGAGCCACCTGTATATTTTCCTTGAACTACACAGACGTAAGATGGCAACTACAGGTGGGTGGATGGCTGCTGCCATATGGAGCACTGTTTTGAAGTGACAGCAAGAGTGGGAGCCACTGCTTGTGGAGTAGTTGAGAAGCTGGAGGGTAGGGCATTGGAGTGGGATTGAAATAAAGGCGCGGAAACTACTGCAGCTATGGGAGGTGGTCAGTGGCAGAAAAACTAAGACCAGAGCTACTTCACTGTTTCTGCAGCTATGAGAGGTGAGCAGCAGTGACAGCACTAAGGCCAGAGCTACTGCAGCTATAGGTAGGTGGGTGGGTAGGCAGTATCAAATCTAGCCATTCAGATTAAAATGGACACTTCCTATACCAGACAAAACCGCATGCAGGGAGGTGTCCATTATAAGTGGGCTGCACTGTAGTACACGCTTGAGCACTGAATCGGGTCACAGCTGCCACTCCATTCACAATCAGTGGCTGCGAACAAGGCAGAAGGAATGGAGTGCAGCAACAGAGTGCATCAGTTGACATGAGTCAACATAAGCAACTGAGCCTGAGGCAAAATTCTGACATATTATTTAGCAGCACTGTTATTCCAGGTATTTTTACTTAGTCTAATGTCTTCAATATCACTGATAGGCCATTATGATACAGTGATCAAGGGTGTCCATTTCCACTGTGATTCTGGTATGGGCAAAGCAGCTGGGCCACTGTCTGAACTACTAAGATTTACATGGTGAAAATGGTCTCCCTTTTACCACCCTAATGATTAGTGATTGGCTTGAATTTTTATAAAGAAGCTAGTTATCGCTCATGTTGGTTACAGACATTTCTATAATTTTAAACAAAGAATCAAGGGTTATTTTACCACTGTTTGAAAAGTAAAAAAAATGAGTGGATTTCTTTTGTAAAATGAGAGTTAGAAGGTTACTTGTTTTTATTATTATGAAGTTCAGGCTCTGCTCACCCTCATCCTTGTCTTGTGAATTTGCAGAATTTGTCCCCTCTAATGAAACTAATCATGTCTTAAGCAAACCTCTCCTTGCCAAATGGGTCCACTTTGAGGCCTGGGTAGAATCCAATAATTTTTATATCATAGCACTCTCAGAGACATGGTTAAGTAATAAGGTTGGAGATAACGAAATAGCACTGAAGGATAGTCTGGCTTCAGCCATGATAGGGAGGGATGACAGGAGGCGGGACTTTAATTCATGAAGTCTCTGATCTCCAGATACAAGAGTTACTTCCCCTACTCATTCTTAATGGATGTAATTTGACTTCTGTGGATGTTGTGTTGGGGACTGAAAAACATATTAGTTCTATTTCTAGTCCCCAGGTTTGAATGAAGTAGGTCTTGAAATTGTTGCTATATTTAAATGAACTCTTCCCATCAACAGAGAATGGATTCTTAGTTGGTGATTTCAATAGTACTTGGAACCATGAGTCTGCATCTGAAAAAGACATTTGTCCTTAGAAACTGGGGTTCAGCAGTTGCTCTTAGAGGTCACCTGGCATAATTATAAGTCTGGAACAGGTACCATTCTGGACTGGATAGTGGCAGGGGTGCACAAATACTTTATTTCCAATATATGGGCGAATATTATTCGGTCTCCAAATATTTAGGTATTCAATATTCATATTCATTATTTGGCTGCTTGTTTTGGGGAGGAAAAAATAACTAAAATTACCCTATCCCCTTATGTGATGGTAGAGCTAATCTCCTGGCCACCCTCTCAGACATTTCCAGTCATTTCCACCCACTTCCCTTTCCCACTGCAGTTGTCAGATTTAAATATTTTAATTGTCAGCTCTGTCCCCATGCCAGCAGCCAACAACATGTTTTCAAACTCACTCCCCCACCTTAGCCCGACTCTCCATTCTTTGACTGCTATATTTTTGTTTTAATTCAGCCCCCCAGCCCCTTGCCTAGATTAGGTGGGCTAGTGGCATCAGAAACCAGGCTAGTCAGTCACAGACACCTTTGCTGTGTCCATCTCATGCAGTTTACTGCAGTGGTGTTTTGTTGTAATGCCTCTCCCAGTAGTAGCAGTGACACGTATTGGCCACTGAAATAAAGTACAGTGCATTGCTTTGTAAGGCTAAACTGAACCCAGATCTGAACAGAGTAGTGGAGTGAGTGTCAGTGAGGGAGCATGGTCATGAAGGAGGGAGGGGCTGTTCAATTAGGGCAGTGCGAGTCAGCAAATTTGGCCCGACATACCAGTTTCGAGCCAGACTGGACAAAACTTGAGTTGGCCGATTAGGCCTGAAATTAAATTAAGGGTTTTGAGGGTCAAAATACATTTTATTTTAAATGTTTTTCATGCGCTATTAAAATATGATGTTAAAATGCATGAAAAGCTATGAACAATAACTTAAGCAGAACCTTCATAATGAGTGTGGTAGGGTACCTTAGCAAGACTCAGAGCCAGGCAAATACTTTCCTCATCTACTGTTCCAATTCGATCCACCCAGTCCTGCTCCCTTAAGTAGTTCTCCCATTGTGGCACTGATTGTAAGGTCAACAGAAAAATGAAGAGCTATACTGCTGCTGCATTGCTGAAACTGAGAAATCCTGAAGAAAACACATATCATAGCTGGCTATGCTACGGAGGACACGGAGTGGAGCAGCATACCAGGGACAACATACATCTTCCTCCTCCACTGTTCCAACCCACCCACCTCTGCTCCCTAGATAGAACTCTCCATGGCATCACTGATGTTGGGGAATGATGATGATGATGATGATGATGGTGGCAAGAGAGCTTGGGAAAAGGAAAATAAACAGCAGTCAGCAGAGTGAAAGAACAAAAGCAACCCTGCTAGCTGGTGAGCACAGGAGAATAACCAGAACAAAAAAACAAAACTCCAGCACTACCCACCAAAACAGATTAAGAGATGATAGCACTGCTCTTTACTTTTGCATGCATTTTGGATACCTGTCTTGGGGTGCCTATACACCATTCTGTATTCATTCACCTTTTGTTTCCTTTGATCAACACTGTTTCTAATATCTGGTTGATGTTTGTTTGTCTTTATAGAGTTACATCTTTCATATATATACAGTGTGTGTGTATATATATATATATATATATATATATATATATATGAAAAGCATCACCTGTTTAGTAGTGTTCTGCATTTAGGTTGTATACATCTTATTATTTACAGTTGCATTAATAAATTAGGTTTTAGACAAAAATACTATATGAAACATCACTGTGTAGCCATTCTGTTCTTTTCTGTTTTTAATATATTTTTAGTGGGTCACAGGTGTACATTTGTGTTTTATTTTATTAGTAGAGTCACTTTAAGTGTGAGGCTTACATGAAGTGTAACAGCAACAAGTGAACACTCCATGATGACTCTGAAGTGAAACTGGTAGTAGGCTTGTGGGTCTCCGCTGTGTTGTTCCTGAATGGGGTCTTGGCACATTTGGTATGTCCATGTAAAATTGTTTCACGTGCCTAATTAAAGAGCAGTGAAATAATTTCTTTGGTGTTTGATTGTAATTTATTCTGATTGGGTTGTGCTGGAGTTTGTTTTTGTCCTTTTAAATAATCCATTCTGCTTGTTTAGGTATACACAGTAATTGAAGAGAGCAGACAGGAGATTTCATGTATTTTCAACACACACTAAGGCTTTGATTCTAGAATTAGTGGTTTTGTAAGGTATTATACTTGTAATTAAGTGAGGCAGGTTTATTTTCAGAAATGGTAACTGTTCAACATGCTATGGGTCCAAACAGCTCTGAGCAGAGGATGCAGCATCGCCATCAGTACTAAAGATGCGCTCTGATGGCACACTCATAAGCGGACATCCAAGATATTTGACTGCACCTTGAGCCATAGCTTGCCAAACTGAGTGCTTGCTTTTCCAGTATATAAGAGGGTCACATTTAGGGTTGGGTTTAGCACTCTTCCAACGCTAGGCACACATGACTGTTCTGATATTGGCCTTGAGCAGTCAAGGCATTTAGCTTATTCCAAATATCATCAGCTTTGTTAACTTTAACGTGAAGTGGATTAGAAGTGGAAGGAGAAGAAAGGTTTGTTTGCTGAGACAATGCAGGAGAACTAGTAGTCATCAAGTCCTGCCATGACTGCCTTTGTAATGATTGTTGCTGGCCATCCATTCTGTCTTGGACCTCTTGAATCTAGTCAATGAGCTGTTCCTTGATATCCGTTACTGACAAAATGTCTACTTCAAAAGGTGTTCTTGAAATGAGGATCTAGTATGGTAGAAATTACACAGTTTTTGTCTGTAAGAACAGAATCAAATTTTCTATACAGCTCTGCATTTAAAATGGTAGCAAGTTCTGTAATCTCTTGAGGATTGTCCTTCCTCTCTATTATTGTCCATGGTATCAGCCATCTCTTTGAAAAGGATGCGTACCATTGGTATGCCCTGACTGATGGATGCACAGCTACTACTAAGTACCTTTGTTGCATTTTCAAATGGTGCCAGTGTTTTAACTACTTCTTCCAACAACTTCCATTGCATGATCATGCCCTGATATCATGGACTAAGGCCATATTATGTACAGCCAACTTCTGCTGCAGTAGATGCTCCAACATATCATAGGTGGAATTTCACTGAGTAACTATATCTTGGATGAGATTGTTAGATGGTACATTGTAGTCCCCTTGGCACTGCCTAAGAATGGATGTAGCCTTTACAGATCCTGTGAAGTACTTATATTTTACATGCAGTGCGAACCAGGTTGCATACGTCAACTTGGTGTTGCAGGGCATGGCACACAACCAAACAGAGTGTGTGCAAAGCAAAAATATTAACTCTCTGCTCATTACCACAGTCCTGAAAAGCTTTGATATTAGCACCATTATCTGTCAATGTCATACCAATGTTAAGGCCCTGGGACACAATCCATTCTTGCCACAGTTTTATATTTACTGCAGTATGCTCAGTGTCCATTGGAGACACACCAAGTAGTGCCATACCCTATATTCATCAAGAAGCAAACTAGGTTGACTGACATTTTGGTTTGTACTACTGATGATGCTGCAGACTCTTTAAACATGATCCAGTGAGCTGTGAGAGATAAGTAAGCATGTGGTGCAAAGCTTGTCCAAAGGTCTTTCCTAAGGTGGACATATCCCTCCCCCGCCTCTGTCAATTACTGAAATTGCATTTCTCACTGCATCATATATTTCTGGAATGATACAATTGGAAAAAGTACATCCTGAAGACATTTGATACCTAGGCTGTAATTCCTGTAACAGTCATCAAAACCAATGTCTACTTTGGCATATAGCTCTAAATCAAGTGCTATCATCTCTGCAATTAGATGATCAATTTTACAGCACTTTGATGACCTGGTTCAATTTTGTTTTTCCAGCAAACGCTGCCTTTACAGTTATGGGGGTTTTTGTGACCACCTCAGAGTGCAATGAAGTCTGAAAATGTGAATTTCTTTTCTGAGGAACATGGTGGGATCTTGTAGAATTTTTTCTGGTGACTGTGGTAAACTTTCCTTTATGCGCTGTGAAAGAACTGATTCGCTAGCTGGCTGTGCAAGCTGTGTGAGATACCGATATAACTACCTGTTGTCATCATCATTATCATCATCAAAAAGTCACCATCATCCAAGGCACCACCACCACCACCACCACCATCATCATCATCATCCAAGACACCACCATCACCATCACCACCACCATCACCATCACCATCACCACCATCACCATCATCATCATCATCATCACCACCACCACCACCATCACCATCACCATCACCACCACCACCACCACCATCACCATCATCCAAGACACCACCACCACCACCATCACCATCACCACCACCACCACCACCACCATCACCACCATCACCATCATCATCATCATCATCATCCACATTCTTTTCATCACTGTTGGATACTGGTGCTGGAGATGTCTAATCAGTGCAGTCGTACTGAGGTTACGTGCTGACATTCCCCTGCTAAATCTAGTTTTGCAATGAATGCATACAGATTGAAAGGAATCATTTGGGCATATAGAGAATAATTCTGCAGTACAGAAAAACTTTTCCTGCCTTTTCCTGGTACTGAATCAGATACTGGCTGTGCCTGTGAAGTGTTAGACAATGCTGGAAAATATCTTTGAATACTCAGAGTTGCCGTTGATTTGCAATGACACCTCTAGCAGCACTAGGTAGCTGTGCATTCTCTGCAGCAGACTGTGGTGGTGGGCTGGTGGTATTACACAAGACCATAGTTGTATTTTTATTTGTTGAGACTGAAGGAATGGAGGATGATGCCTGGTTATTATTATCATCATTCTCCTCGGTAACAGAAGGAAGTATTGCCTGGGAAGATATATACGTCATCAACATCATCATCATCCTTATCACCACCTATACATCAACTAAAGTCTGCAAGCTCACCATTAACAGTATGTACTTCCACATTAGATTCACATTCAACTGCATGCAACTCAGACTCATCTACTGTACATTATCATCATCATCATTCAAATAATTATCACCGCCTCTTTCTGTTACTGCAGTATTTTGGGTAGTTCCTTGCTGTGAAGCTACTACGCTTTCTTCACAAACTATTCTTTTAAATTAAGATAGTGTATTGGTTTTTACAGGTGCAAACAGCCTCTTGGGCTTTACTGTGTGACCAGATCTTGTATGGGTAACGTTAGCTGAAGACATAGTGACGTCACTTTCCTCAGAGCTAGATGTAGTATTGTTGGGGCGTTTTTGGCCTATTTTTCTGACTCCACTGTTCTCCATTATTATTATTATTATTATTATTATTATGACATGAAAAAAAATCTTATGTCACTTTATTTTTATTTTCCCTGAGATCAGGCAGACAACACCTTATATTCCATAGCCCTGCACCTCAGAAGAGACTGCTCCTAGTTGCTGTTCTCTTAAAGTTTATCATTTATTTTTTTAAAGCCAGTGATAAATAAAAGTCCGAAGCTGCTTTTCCTGCTTGTTCAAAGGAGAATTAGCTTAGTAGTGTGATCAAGAAGAAAGGGGAAAACACATGCTCTATTGCTCTCTTAGACACACACCAATCTGTCTCCCCACAGCCCAGTAATATACCACCTCCTACAACCCGCAAAACAAAAACTTTATTTTTTTATTTGCCTCTGAGATCAGCAGCCCTCACCCCTACATTCCATAGCCCTACACCTCAGAAGAGACTGCTTCTAAGTATTTGCTGCTCTCTTAAAATTTATTTTGTTCAGTGCTATCTCTGATCCCTTAGGCAGTCAGACACACATGAATCTGCCTGCTGCCCATAGCCCAGAACCGCACCCATTAGCTTGCAGAACTTAAGTTTCTTTTGTGTTTGTTATTTGCCTCTGACTAAGATCATCGATCAGGCACAGATGGCCCTCTCTTGCCTCTCTAGGCTCCAGCCACTCCCTCAGCCTTGTCCTTCCAAACTGGGACTGCTGCTCTCTTTTTTTTTTTTTTTTTAAAGCCAGTATTATAAAACAATTTAGGACAATTATTATTAATACTATTCAGTGATTGATGATGATTAAGAACTGATGACAAGATTCATTAACACAGTGAAGCCCCCAAACTGGGACTGCTGCTGCTCTTAATATTTTTTAAGCCAATATTATAAAAAAATTAAGGACAATTATATTATTACTGTTCAGTGACTGCTGAATCTGATGATTTAAAGAAAAGAGCTGAAGAGATACAACACAATGAAAACCCTCTAACTGGGACTGCTGCTGCTCTCTTTGTATCTTTTTAAGCCAGTAACATAAAAATTAAGGAGAATTATAATAATGTTATATATTCTTCAGGGGCCAGTGATGATTTAAGAAAGAACTGAAGAAGAGTGAGATTCAACACACAAAGCCCCTCCAAACTGGGACTGTACTAAACTGCTGCTCTTTGTCTCTTTTTAAGCCCGTAATACCAAAAGAAACAAAATTAAGAATTATTATGAGTAATCTTATTAATTCCGTGTCTCAGTGGGGCTGTTTTTAAAGAAAGAACTGAGATTCCACACAGTGGAGCACCACGAGGAACAACATATAGGATAGCGTATGGGTAACCATACACTAAGGCTATTCTTCCACCAAGTGGATACAATGCAGACTGATGACCTCAGAAGCTAAGCTCAAGAGGTCTTTAAGTCGCATTGTATCTATGAGGTGAAAGAATAGCCGAATAGTCTATGGGTAACCATACACACTGTTCTATATAGTGTATGGTGACTGAGAAAAGAAAAAAACACCAACTTTTCCATATTTCTAATCAGTTCTGCTGACTGCCCTCGATTCACAACTGCCACTGCCCAGCACATGCATCGCCCTCTCACAAAGCAAGGGATGAATTATATAGTCTGCTGTAGTTTCTTGTATCATGATGTCCTCACTCATGCAGAACAAAAATTGTTCTCGTTAGTGAGGACATCTCACTGCAGCAGAACAATGTTTTGTGGTGTATGGGTTTCCATCCACAACCGTATTCCACCATACACTATAAATTGCTCTCACTGCTCTCTAATACACAGACATGCTCCCTGTTCAAATTCTGCTGCTGAAATGGTTGCTGCGTGATGTGAGGGGCTTATATTGCCTCTCAACATCATTATCTTTGCTCAGTCACTCAGCAGGTCACTGCAGCAGGGTGGCAACAAGGGAAAGACAGCAGCTGCGATTGGACTGCCATTACTGCAGCCACATGATTGCCTGCTTTCACTTTTGCTTGACTGGAGGATGTGAGGGTCAGGAGGAAGGATTAACTAGCTGCCACTGCAGCTGTCAATCTGAGGAGGAGTTGGTGTGTCACACACGTATGTAAGTACAAAAAAAAACAACTTTACTGTGTGTGTCTGCATCCATCTGGAATGCGAACTCTCCACCCTCCACTGTGCAGCTTGTGTGCCTGCAGTGCCGTGCTTGATCTCTCTCTCTGGTGCCCTCTTTCCCACTGCTAGCTGGAATGCTGCGGGAGTGGCTGACTGGCTGGGCATTTTGGGCAGCTTAATTTGGCAATGCTTGCAGAGTGCTGAAATTTCTCTGTTGTTTTGGATCCAGAAACAAATGATTTGATACCTTTTATTGGACCAACATGGATGTTACAGAAAAGAACAAAGTGCTTTAGCTTCAACCAACCAGGTCCTTCTTCAGAAGCTTTGTGGCAGTTTTTTCAAATATCCATATTATTAACACCAGATTATATAGTAAAAGCAGAAATAATTCTCATTGGTTTAACATATACATTTAAAACATAATAGATGATTACGTCAGAGAAGCTAATTAACACCAGTATGCCTTTAACTGAGGAGCCTCAGAAGGGCAAAGGTTATCAAGAATTCTCTACAGCCAGAGGTTCTTGTCACATAATTTAAAATGTCCCAGTATGCCAAGAAAGCATTCTAGTGATAAAAAAACATGAGTGGCATTCTCTCTAATACATGTAAGATGAGCTTACAACTTACATTCCAATTGTCCTGGTATATTAAAGGACAGATAATGAGAGACAAAATCCTGAAATTAGGTATAACTGCAAGTTGAAAGCAAGCCTCAAATTAACCTACACATATAAACATGATGCATGAAAGTATCACTTGTAAGTGTAAGTGCAAAAAAAAAAATACTTGTCAAGGACCCCAAGAAAACGAGACCATGAGCCTGATAAATGCAGATTTCAACACAGAGTCTGTATAACAAACATGCACAGAATCAGTCCAAGCAATCTAAATGAAAACCCAAAGGAATTACACCTTTAATGAACTCCCAAGTAAATGAGATATGCGTCTTAATATGAGCAGTTAAATTGTGACAGTGTGAAATCCATCCACTGACAACTAATAGAAGAAATAAATGCACACTATATGTGAAAACTAAGTGTTCTAGCCACATAACAACTGCCCCATGCCACGCTCCACCCACACATATGTGTGTACATACACCACACACAACCCCCACACACCTGCACACCCCACCACAACAACACAAAAATAGCAAACACATTCCACACACCACACACACACAACAAACAAAACACACATACACACCATACCACAACACAAAACACACACATACATACATGCATACATACATCAGTATACACACACATACTTAAACGCACTCACCACAGTGTTAAGGTGAAAAGTCAACAATGTAGATAACCATAAACTTACAAAATCAAAGGCCCGCTGAAGAACTAAACTGTTTATGTCCATCTTTTAAAGTAAAGGTCTGTGTAAGTTTAAGTAGAATAATGTGTCATGTACCCAACATCAATGTTCAATCCATCCGCCACCATATTGAGAAGTAAAATAAGTCTAATTTCAGAAGCCCGTCTCTGTTGTGTACTGTTGAAATGTCCTTTTAAGACCATCGTGAGACATATCTGAGATTGAGTGGTCATCCTGGGAGAAGTGCTGGGCTACTGGTTTCTCAATCATCTTGTGATTAATAGAATGTCTGTGTGAATTCATTCTAGTGCGGAGTTGTTGGCTTGTCTCCCCACATAACCTGTGCGAGGACATTTCTTGCATTGGATAAAATAGACCACATTACTTGATGTACATGTATAATTCCCTGTATCCTGAATAGTCTGTTTTGTGATGTAACCACACAGTCTGAAGTGGAAATGAGGTTACATGTCTTACATGTGCGTTGATGACAGGGTCGTGTACCATATGATGTCATGGTATTCTGTTCTGGTTCAAGTTGACTCTAATAATCAGGTTGGCTAAATTAGGTGGTTGTTTAAAAGATAGTAGTGGTAGTTCTTGAAAAATACAGTTAAGGGTTTCATCCTCACTAATTATTGGATGGAGATCCTTAGTAATCTTATGTAGGAGTTCAAGGTCAGGATGGTATGATGACTAATAAGGGTATTCTGTTGGTAGTCATCCGTTCCTTATATTGCAGCAGCTGTTCTCTTGGGACCTGTGTTGCACATTCCACTGCTCTGTCAATTTCCTGGATGAGTGTCCCTGCTCAATAAAGGTGTTTTCAACATCGCCAGATGTGTGTCTCTGTGTTCCTCATTTGAACAGAGGCGGTGATACCGAAGTGCTTGACTATATATAACAGATTTCTTTGTGTGGCTCGGTGATTACTTTTCTTGTGTAAGTATCTCTGTCTGTCTGTTGGTTTCCTGTAAAGACAGGTATGTAGGGTACCATCCTTAATAGTGACAGTGGTATCCAGAAAATGTACACTTGTGGCAGAATATTCTAGGAAAGCTTTATAGTTGGGTGGAGGTTATTAAGTTCTTGGTGAAAATCTTTAAGTGTCAGTGCCCTCTGTCCAAATTATAAACAAATCATCAATGTAACTGAAATAAGCGAGTGGTTTATGTGTACAGTGCCTTAGAAAATCCTCCTCCAAATTACGCCATAAAAGATTAGCATACTGAGGAGCCATCCTGGTTCCCATTGAGGTTCCCATAGTTTGAACATAATGTTTACCATTAAAGCTGAAGTTGTTATGTGTCAGAATGAATTCAGTGAGTTTACCCACAACCCAGGGTCAATGTTGGGGTCCAAGTCTTTGTCATGCAGGTATTTGAGGCAGGCTGAAATGCCATCTGTGTGTGGAATATTAGTGTAGAGGAGGTTACATCCATCGTGGCTAAAAGGGTATCAGGTGGTAAGTCCTTAAAACCAGAAAGTTTATGTAGGAAGTGAGTAGTGTCCTTGATGTAACTATCCTTTGTATAACCAGCGGTTTGAAAATAGCTTCTACAAACCCTGATATCCCTCTGTCAGGGTGCCATTACCAGAGACTATGGGTCTACCAGGATTACCAGGCTTATGTATTTTAGGAAGCATGTAGAATGTCCCTGGCTTAGGTTCACTGGGGACGAGGTCCTTTAGTTTGTCTTGGACATGCTCTGAAATGTTTTAATTAACTTCTGTAGTTCTCTTTTATATTCTGTAGTTGGGTCACTTCCCAGTACTTTGTAGTAGGTAAGGTCACTTAGCTGCCGGTTGGCTTCCGTATTGTAATCTTCCCGATTCAATATCACCACTGCCGAGCCTTTATCAGCTTTTTTATGACAATGTTATGGTTTGATTTTAGTGTTTGTATAGCCCTCCGTTCCAATGGAGAGAGGTTGTAGCGACCTGTTTCTGCCTATTAAGAATCTCACCAGTAATTCTCTGGCGAAAGCAATTAATGTATTTGTCCAGTTTCTTGTTACGGCCACTTGATGGGGTAAACTCATATGGTTTCTTTTTCTTATCCATAGTAGTTTTACTGTTTGTGATTTCTTCCCTGTCTGTGATGTCTTCTCTGCCATGAAAAATTCCCTGAGTCTCAATCTCGGAAGTATTCCTCCATTTCACCCACAAACTGTATTCTGTCCAGTGGTTTAGTTGGGCAGAAATTGAGGGCCCTTAGAAAGTACATTTAATTCCCCAGTAGTCAGTGTGTGGGTGGACAAATTAACAACTGAAAGGTGCCCATCTGTGTGGCTTAGTTGTTCAGTCACTCTGTTCTGTTCTTCATGGTTGTTAGGAAGTATGGTAAGTTGAAGGGCATCGAACTTCCTGTTTTAATGAGCATGGCTTTTCTTAAGGTTCTGTGGTAGTTCATGTCTATCTCATGCAAGATGTTCGGAATAGGCTCACCAGACATCCTCTCCAGTGTGGTAGCTATTTCATTAAACTGTTTCTTCAAAATGCTTTTTGGCATATGAGCTGTGGATTCTGTGATTTCTCAGTTTCTCAGAGGTCCCTACACAAGTTGTTCAGCATATGTAGAATTATCTGTGTTTCTCAGAGTTCCAAATAGTTAGACCTTTAGGGATAATGTTATTCCTTTTGCATTGGGATAAAAGTAGATGTCACTGTCTAGCTGTGCTAGTTTCTTCTTGATGTTATGCAACTGCCATGTCTCTGACAAATTTCGGTATCTTCCATGATGCAAAAAAATGTTGTAGGTGCCGTATTGGTCCTTTTAAAACAGATCCAGAAACAAATGATTTGATACCTTTATTGGACCAACATGGATGTTACAGAAAAGAACAAAGTGCTTTAGCTTTCGAACCAACCAGGTCCTTCTTCAGAAGCTTTGTGGCAGTTTTTCAAATATCCCATATTATTAACACCAGATTATATAGAAAAGCAGAAATAATTCTCATTGGTTTAACATATACATTTAAAACATAATAGAAGATTACGTCAGAGAAGCTAATTAACACCAGTATGCCTTTAACTGAGGAGCCTCAGAAGGCAAAGGTTATCAAGAATTCTCTACAGCCAGAGAGTTCTTGTCACATAATTTTAAAATGTCTCAGTATGCCAAGAAAGCATTCTAGTGATAAAAAACCTTGGAGTGGCATCCTTCTAATACATGTAAGATGAGCTTACAACTTACATTCCAATTGTCCTGGTATATTAAAGGACAGATAATGAGAGACAAAATCCTGAAATTAGGTATAACTGCAAGTTGAAAGCAAGCCTCAAATTAACCTACACATATCAACATGATGCATGAAAGTATCCTTGTAAGTGTAAGTGCAAAAAAAAAATACTTGTCAAGGACCCCAAGAAAGAGAGACCATGAGCCTGATAAATGCAGATTTCAACACAGAGTCTGTGTATAACAAACATGCACAGAATCAGTCTAAGCAATCTAAATGAAAACCCAAAGGAATTACACCTTTAATGAACTCCCAAGTAAATGAGATATACGTCTTAATATGAGCAGTTAAAAATGTGACAGTGTGAAATCCATCCACTGACAACTAATAGTAGGAAATAAATGCAAACTATATGTGAAAACTAAGTGTTCTAGCCACATAACAACTGCCCCATGCCACGCTCCACCCACACATATGTGTGTACATACACCACACCAACCCACACACACACACACACACACCTGCACACCCCACACAACCACAACACACAACAAATATAGCAAACACATTCCACACACACCACCATGCACAACAAACAAAACACACATACCATACCCACAACACAAAAACACAACACACACAAACACACACATACATACATACATACATACATCAGTATACACACACACACTAACGCACTCACCACAGTGTTAAGGTGAAAAGTCAACAATGTAGATAACCATAAACTTACAAAATCAAAGGCCGCTGAAGAACTAAACTGTTTATGTCCATCTTTTAAAGTAAAGGTCTGTGTAAGTTTAAGTAGAATAATGTGTCATGTACCCAACATCAATGTTCAATCCATCCGCCACCATATTGAGAAGTAAAATAAGTCTAATTTCAGAAGCCCGTCTCTGTTGTGTACTGTTGAAATGTCCTTTTAAGACCATCACAGACATATCTGAGATTAGTGGTCATCCTGGGAGAAGTGCTGGGCTACTGGTTTCTCAATCATCTTGTGATTAATAGAATGTCTGTGTGAATTCAATCTAGTGCGGAGTTGTTGGCTTGTCTCCCATAACCTGTCGAGGACATTTCTTGCATTGGATAAAATAGACCACATTACTTGATGTACATGTATAATTCCCTGTTTGGCAATTCCGTGTTTTTGTTTGGGTTTGGCAGTGTGAAACCAATTCAGACCATGAATTCCACACTGCCAAACCTGAATGGCATGAACTTGTGACTGACTCAATGCCCAGCCCTAGTTTTCACAGTGATGATATGCAGGATTGACTGCAGCATAGCATCATTATGACAACTCCTCAGAACCATGCACCCATCGCTGATGCTCACTCCACCCTCTGTCCAGATCCAGGTTCAGTTTAGCCTGCAAAGAAATGCATTGTACTTTATTTCAATGGCCAGTATGTGTAATTTTGCTGCTGGAGGACACTACAACAAATGGATTACTGCAGCAAACTGCATGAGAGCGATATGGTGGAAGGGGATGTGATGGTCTAGCAGAACAGGAACAAAGTAGTGGCATTCAAGACCAGATGGTAGAAAACATCAAATTGATTTTGTAGTGCAAAAATCACAAAAAGCTACCACAGTCTAACAGCTGCTGCAGCAGCAGATCCCAGTCTTCAGCTATCTCATGAGTCTTCCTTAGGGGTGGGGCTGGTAGGAGAGCAGATTTCTTTTAAACAGAACAACATTAATATTCATGAGATACAAAGTGAAGCCCTTAACCAGCAATTTGTGTTATCAAAAAAAAAAAAAAAACTGTGTGTAACAAAGAGCTAAAACACTGTCATGAATACATTATATTGTGTCAACCAAAGGAGAAATCTGCATATTTATGCGCTGATCCTCTGTTTCTCAAAATTTAATATTAATTTGATTAAGCTTAATAGTAATTAATAAATGATCAGTGCTGAAAGATTAAAATGTGGAGAGAAACATTAGTGCCCCAGGACATTTGCTTAGATTCAACACATGGCAACCAAATCAAGGACCCACCAAATTTAAGTTCCAAAGTAGGGATGGGCAGACATCAAAAATGTGCCAGATATCGGATCCGGATATACACAGGGTACTATCCAGCTGGGTCCAGATATTTATCAGGTCAGATAAATAGATAATAAATATATAAGCCAGATGCTTGTCCAAAGGAGACTCTCACATCAAGCTTAAGTCCTCTGCCAAAGCAAAAGAATCTCTTTATCGAGGAAGCTTAATACAGTAAACTGCCACCCTTCCACTAGGATGCTAAAGTGGAGCAGAAGACAATGATGAAAATAAGCAAACCCATCACCCCAGGATAAAATCAAGCAATAATCATGTAATGAACCAGGAACCTGTATCTAAATTAGAAATAAGGATGGTTCCATCCTGCTGGCGCTTTCAGAAATACTACCAAAGAAAACAAAACAGTAAACAGGCTGCAGTCCATGGCAGTGGGAAGGATGACTCATTCCAGCCAAAGGAAAAAGAGTTCTGTAACCACCTTTATAATATAGGATGTGAGACCCTTGATCAAGCAGGATTCTGTTTTGAATCTGAGACTCAATTGTATTGAAAGGAATCTCCATACTATAGAACAGTTTCTTAGAAAAAGAAATCACCACTTCACTGGAGAACCAAGGTGGGAAGGATGACAGTAAAGAAAGTAGCTAGATGCATCCTAGATAAACAGGCTTGACAAACTTGAAGTCTGCCACAAATTAAGCAGGAACGTGAAAATTCAGAGCTTAGAGAACATTCTGGAGAGTATATAAAGAAGGAAAGGATCTTGAATTGAACCAAAATAGTGATTCAAGTATAAAACTTATTCAGGCTAGAAATATTCAAAGCTTATACAGTACCTCAACAGAAGAAAAAACAAAGCAGTCTTACAGTCAGCAGTTCTTGAAGAGGTTGGGCAAAAGCTCTTTAAGCAGAAGCGAGACCAGCAGGTGATCAGTGCCAGACATGTCTCTCTCACCTTTCTCAGACAGCTTAAAAGCTAATGCGGTCACTTTAACAGCTTCACAGACTCACAGCCTCACTGAAAGTGTAATCACATTGCCACTTGGCCATTAACATGGTTATCTCAATCGCTTTGTCAACACAGCTTCTTTAATTTGCAAATCAAGAATGATAATCCAATGCAAGACTGTTAAAATATCCAATCCGAGCGTTTTGCTGTAAATGTTCAAAATTTGTTTTATCGTATTGGATATCCACCACCCCTATTCTAAATCAATCAAAAGGGGTTGAAATAGGCAAGGGCAACAGTTGTCCAGCAGGGTAACTCTCCAGGGGTTGAAAGGCTGACTTAGGAGAGAGAAGAGAGGAAGAGAGGAAGAGAGGAAGAAGAAGAGAGAGAGAGAGAGAGAGATCATTACAATAATTACGAGTGATACATACTGTAGGTCAACTATGCAGTTCAAAGAGCAATTAATGCAAATTCATATTCTGTCATTCAGATCCCACTGATTATTGAGTCCTGTAGGTCTGACACTATTAAGTTTGAAAATCCTTTTGCTTTCTTTTGCAATAATCAATTGCCCTGTTCCCACCCATTTTGGGTGGGCACCACTCAAAACCATAAACCTGAAATCATCCAACCTGGAGCCATATTGTGAGGTAAAACAGGATCCATCTGTGGTATTTCTGTTCTCTTAATGATGGAACATATATCTTCCTGTATGCACTGCTTCAGGGTCATACTGTTTTGCTGAATGTAAATAGGGCCACAACCACACCACAACTCATACACTAAATATGGTGTCTCACATGCTATGGGTTCCTGTATACTTGCATTTAGTTCTGGGAATTTGGAATGTTGAAAACAGTTGTTAGTTTGGGCATATTTGCAAATATTGCACCTGTAGCACTTTATAAAGCCTACAGGTCTATTTGGTAGCCAAGTTCTTCTAGGGTTCTGGGATCTCATGAGCCTACTGTGAACTCATTTGTCCTTAAGGCTGTTAGTTTAATTAAATGAAACTCTGGAATTAGCTCCTGCCATTTCCTACTTCTCTATTATTAAGCAAGATGGGCCAATTCTTGTAGATAATGTTGCTGATTTTGCCTGCCATATGATTGTATACAGTGACAAAAGTACAAGGTAGTGTGTCTGCGGTGTTTATTTTTTGATGTGCAGTAAACTCAACCTGGGAATCTTGCCAGCTTTTTCTTTGGATCTGTGTTAAAGATTTCAATGATGACCACTTACCCTAGATCTGGTAATCAATCCAGTTGCTTGCTGTTCAAATGCTGTATTAGTACTATAATTCCTATGCAGTCTTAATGACTGGTATAGAGAATTGAATTTTAAGCTGGGATGGGCACTTGTGGCAAAGGAGAGATCTGAAACTGTTTTGAAAAAATACATTATGAATTTGTATTAATTGCTCTTTGAACTGTATAGTCGACCTATATGGCATTCTCTTCCTTCAGCTTCTTGCCCCTGACCAGGGTGTGCTCCTACTGCCACCAGCAGCCTGGCGGCTCTCAGGCTACCACCGGCTGCTGTCTCGCTCCCGGACCAGAGTCCACACAGAAAGGTATGGAGATTTCTCAAATTCTGGCACCTACATGCAGATTGATGTTTTTCTTGCTGCTCTGCCTTGCCATTGGCTACACAGACGTCTCCAACAAACTGATCAAAGATCTATTTAGTTGTTCTTGCCACACAGTATTACAGTTGTGCTAGCAGCTTGTACTCAGGCTGAGTTTTCACCCCCCACTCCTACAGCCTTAATTAAATACACCTGGCTCCTCCACTTCAAACCCTGCTCCCCTCCTATTGGTAGTAGGACCGGCACACTGCAAACTTAATAGGGATCCACATAATATCCTGTCCATGATACAGCAAGGCTTGCCTGTGCCTTGAGCATTTTGTGTACCTCTAGTTAGTACTGCCCCTTTACTTACCTCACTTTTGCCTGCACACCTTTATTGCCCCTTTCCTGAAATTTATAATTGCTATAACCCTCTTTAGCTCTCTTGACTTTCTCCCCTACTTACATGTTTGACATAAAATTTAAATTACTTAACTTCTCCCTTTATGCCCCCTCCACATAGCTCTAATCCTCACTACTCATTACCACATATCCCAGATCCTAACTTAAATTGTCAGTAGCATAACAAGTCTGTCCTCCTATTGATTGGTACTCATGTACTCCTATGTGTGTACACCCTGGTACATTGACTTCCTAACGAGTCACTGCATTTCTTAGTCATTAGTTCTACACAAGCCTTGCTAATGGCTGGTACCAACACTGCACCATTCAGGCGTCCTCTTCCACCCACAGTTGGGTACCTTTGTCTTGCTCTTCTCCTGTTAGCCCTCTCAGGTGATGTTGAGGACAATCCTGGTCCAGCTACTTCTTGCCTAACCCTCATCCCTCCACCATCAACATATCCACTCCCTAAAGGGATGACAATAGCACATCTGAATGCTTGAGTTTAAGCCTGGGTTAACCAACATTCACCTGATATCCTAGGTATCTCCAAGACATGGCTGAAACCTTGCATTCAACTGCATGAGGTGGCACTATTTGGCTACAAGTGCTTCTGAAAGGGGTGATATCCTTCTGTATGCCAAGGATAACCTGGATGTGGCTGAAATCCCAATGCCTGACCCTGTACACTCCTCAGTTGAATCAATATTCCTGTCTCTTACCCTTGGCACTGTCGAGAAACTCATGGTTGGCTGTGTTTATCTACCCACCAAGGTAGCTACTTCTAGTCTTCCACCCTTGCTTTCCTCCCTCATAAATCTTCTGCCACAACCTAATAATGTGTAGAACTATCTATTGACTGGTCAACCTTAACTCCCACAGAATGCATTCCATGCTTGCAGATTCCAGTCTGGTCCAGTTCATTGGCCACCCTACTAGAATCAATAACAAGTCCAAGCAATCACACCCTGCTTGACTGGATAGTCACTAACTGTCTAATTAAGATCAAGACTGTGGGTGTTGCTTCCTGACAGCAAATGACCACTCTCCAACATTTTGTATATGGTGCAACAATTGCCTACCATTGCACCCAGAGTTATCCAGGTACGAGATATGAGCTTGTTTGACCCTAGTGCCTTTGCCACCACAATCAATGCCACTGACTAGAGCCCTATAAATTCACTGGGGATGTCAATCTAGCCCTTGATTTTTTGGTGTACAAATTTACCGATATTGTCGACCACCATGCTCCCATCAATTCATGGGGATCTACAGCACTTTGGCTGTCGAAGGACTTAAGGAAACTCATGTCTACATGTGATAAAAGCTGGCAAACATATAAGCCAGCGGCTCTTCTCTGATTGGCAAATGTATAGGCAGCTAAGAAACTGGTGCAAGAATGCCATGCAGAAAGCCAAACAACAGCATTATATGAATCTTCAAGCAGATCATCTTAGCAACCATAAGGAATTTTGGAAGCAAGTTAATTCCCTCATAAAGGCCATACTTCTGAAACCCTTGCTCCATTGAAGTGCCAGGCACTGTGCTGAACAATCCCTCTTCCTTTGCAGATGGCTTTAACAATTTTTTTACTGATCTGCATAAATATACATCACTTTTCCTAGTGCTCCTCTCCCTCTCCAGACCCCCCATCTCTATTGATTCATCAGCCTGACCAGCATTTCATCTGAAACTGGCTACTCTTAATGAGGTCGTCTGCTTATCAAAAACCTGAAGGCTGATAGTTCTCCTGGGCATGATACACCTGAGCCAAAATTCCTCAAACTTAGAGCTGATGTCCTAGCCTGCCCTTCCGTGACCTTCTAAACCGTTCATGCTTATCTGATACCATCCCTGAGAAATGGAAGGTAGCTGCGGATGTGCCTATACATAAAGAAGATTCCAATACAACTGCTCAAAATTATAACCCAAACTCAATTCTCTGTCCCTTAGCCAAAATCCAAAAACGTATACTTTATGACCATCTACAGGATTACCTAGAACTCCACCACCTCCTCTCAAATTCCCAGCACAGAGTCAGGAAAACTATAGCACACTCACTGTCCTGATAAGAGTTACATCAGACATATTTCAAGGAATGGACCGTGGTCAATTCACTGGAGTGAACTTTGTGGACCTGGCGAAGGCCTTTGACCTGGTCAGTCATAGTCTTCTGCTGCAGCTGCTGTGCTACATTGGGCGTTGATGCGGTACTCTTACTTGGACTCAATCCTACCTTCACACCACACCCAAACAGTAAAGTGGGCAGGTTCACTATCTGACCCTCGAGTCATTACCCATGGTGTCCTCCAGGGATCTATTCTGAATTGTTACTTTTCTCCCTCTTTATCAATGATCTCCTGAACAACTGAGGAGCCACTGTTCATTTGTATGCAGATGATACTAGCCTCTATCATTCTTTGGACGACCTTGGGTGGATCAGCTCAATGCTTACTTCTAACTTCACAAGCTTGAAGACTGGTTTCTGCAAAACAGCTCATACTTAATACTAAAAAATGAAATGCTAGCTTTTCCAAGCCTTCCTCGAGCCCCCGGTTATTCCCTCTCACACTGGGGCTGTTCTCAAGGTGGTTAAGTCATTTAAATATTTGGGTGTCACCCTAGATTCCTCTCTCCTTTGACATGCATGTATCAGTTCTCATCAAAACCTTAAACCAAAAACTTGGAGTACTGTACGAATTCACCCCTTTCTCACTTGTGTGCCTGTCACAAAATAGCATCTGACACCATCCTTCCTCTCTTAACTGATGCAGCCCCCTTACTACTCATTACCTCCTACCATCAGGTCTACCATAGAGTAGGTAGGTTTGCTCTGTGGGTCAGTGCTCGTCATCACCACTGCAATATATTATTTTCCTAGGATGGCTACCTTATGACTCAAAACTACAATATTCTACACTAAGCCTCACTCATAAGCTTGTACACAGATATACCCCACCCTGTCTCTGCTGACCTAGTGCAACACAAGTGCCCAAGATGCTCTCTCTTATCTGCCTCACAGCCTCTCCTCCACTTGCCTAACACTAGGATCACCGTGGCCTGGAGGTCGTTCGCCTTCTCAGCTGTATCTTATTGGAACTCTCTTCCCCAGCCATTCTGGCTATCACTCTTTTCTCTTTTCAGGTGTCTCTGTTACCTGTCCTTGCTGCCACACAATGCTCCTGCCTTCGCTGATCCCTGAAGTCAGTTATCTCAGTCCTGCCAACCTGGGTTCCTCAATAAACTGTGCTCTGCCTTCGGATCTGATGCCTGGCTTCCCATCTTGCCAGCTATATGTGCTTACTGTGTTTGGTGTATAATTGTTTAGTGAAAACATGACCTAAGAGTTGAGCAAAGGTACCTGTGCTCTCTGACTACTGCCTGTTTTGAATTTTCACTGCTGCTGAATTTGCTCAAAACATACTGCATTATTTGTTCCATATGTACCCTGCATCTGCATTTATCTGCTTATTAGCTTGTACTGTATTACCAGTGTGTTAAGTGAATGTAATGTTCTCAACACCTGGCACTGTCAATATACTGCACTTCCCAGGTCTCCCTGAAAAAGGACGGTTTTGTCTCAGTGGCCTACCCATTACCAAAATTCATTAAATAAATAATAAAAAAAGATATCACTCGTAGTTGTTATAATGATGAATTTTTCTCTCTCCATCTTTTCTCCTAGGCCAGCCTTTCAACCCTTTGGAGAGTTACCTGTCCTGGACAACTGTTGCCTTGCCTATTTCAACCCCTTTTGTTTGCCTTGGAACTTAAATTCTAGGGGTCCTTGATCTAGTTGCCATGTGTCGAATCTAAGGAAATGTCCTGGGGTACTGCTGTTTCTCCCACTTTTAATCTTTCCAAACCGATCATTTATGAATTGTTATTAAGTGAACGGAGTTAATATTAAATTCTGAGAAATAGAAGATTATCCACTGAGCTGGTAAACTGCTTGCAGCTATTCCGAATGTGGCAGCCTGGCTGATTACTGGAACCTCTCAGTCTGAGCATATCACAATGGTCCTCCATGAACAGAGCTGGTTGTTGGTGTAGTGATGTATCAAATCCAAGATGTGCTACTTAAAATACAAGTCCCTGCACAGTCTGGGCCTGGCTATCTGAAAGACCTCCTGACTCCTTATGCTCCTGGCCACCTATTCCTGTCATTGGAGGCAAGTCTCTCTCTCTACCCAGATCTAGACTGAAGTCCTTGGGAATTGGGCATTTGATGTTGCAACCCTGATCTTATGGAATACACTTCCCTTGAGGTGAGAGATGCTCCTTCATTGACCCTTTTAAATCTTATTTAAAACCCATTTTCTTTGAGCATTGGGTCAGGCACTGCACTATAATTTATTAATCTATCTTGTTTTAATGTCAGTATTATTTGTTTTAAAGGAATGTATTCTATTTGTTGCGAGACCCGAGCCTCTGGAATGATCATCATATAAATAAAATTGCCTTTCCCTTGCCTTACCTTGCCCATATAACTGCTTTATCTTATCTGCCCCAACAGTCACAGTTAAGTGCTAAATCCACTCTGTCCTCAGCAGTCACAGGTAAGTGCTGTATGCACTTTGCTCCCAAAAGTCACAGGTAAGTGCTGTAACCCTTTCCCTAACTTCAGCAGTCAGCATTATAAGACCAATCTGCCCCACTCGTAAAGTAATTGGTTTGTTCTCTGTTCCTTTTTCTTCATTTTATTTTATTTATTTAGGAAATCAAAATTACAACCCTTTGAGTCATAGACTCGTTTCCAAAGGCTCCACGTCAGAATAAAACATAGACAGTCATACAGTACATACATAGAGTAAATGTGGGTGAACAGTCATACAGAGTATAAGTACAATGAGCACGGGTTAATGCTTTTACATTTGTAGCTAAAACAGGGCAGAGCTATCAACATATTTACCTAATGAGCAGTTAAGACCTATACAATTATTAGCTAAAGCAATGCATGATATGAGTTGGTAGTAAGCCGCCTCAGGAGGCCTTGTCTTATACATAATACAATGCATTCATAGTCCAGTGCGACTATATGGTAAATCGAGGAGGTGAGGAGCCTGTAGGCTAGAAATAGTGAGGGCTCTCACTACCTGGCCAAGGGCAGGTGCGTGGCCTAGTGGCATGGTGCAGGATCCACAGGTTACAGTTACAATGGCATTGACATGAGGAGAGATATGGGCCCTTAAGGCAGCTTTAAAAGGACCTAGATTGGTAATTGAAGTGACAGCGGAGTGAGGGCATTGTACCAGGATGGAGCTCTAAGGGGAAGGATCGCTGAGCCAGGGTGGTCGTGACTCTAGGGCACCTTTCAGATAGTTTTGGGGCAGCCCATGTGGACGCTGAGATGATAGCTGCCTGAAGAAGCCATGACACCTATTGAGGTTAAACCCAGGTGAATTTTTGGGTGAAGAGAGTCTGGTATAATAGCCTTTCCTCAAGGGAGAGGATATTGGTGGCGCATTAGGGTGCAGGTATGTGTATTTCTGTCGGCACCAGTGAGCCAGCAGGCCTGATTGATGACTACTTGTATTTGATGAAGCGTCGTAGGGTCAGTGGCAGCATAGATTGTGAGGCCATAGTCCACCAGGGATAAGACTGAGGAGGTAATGGCTAGGTAAAGTGCTTCAGGTGGCAGGCAGTCTTTATGTCTGTAAAGGAGACCAATGCGGTGTTGGTGGTGGAGGTGAGGATTTTATATGTTTGTAGAATGAGAGGAAGAGTTAAATGTAATACCTAGATACTTATACTTTAGGACCTGTTCCAGTGGGATGAGAGAGGCAGAGAGTATTTCTAGGGAAATCCTTTGATCTATTCTGGCGGTGGGCATAGAGCATCATCTTACTTTTTAATGTTGACCACGAATCTGTGTGCAGCAAACAGTGTTCAATCTGAGAGAAGGAGTTTTGTAAGGTACTCTGGAGAGAGAGAGGATCAGGATGTGCGGCATAAAGAACAGCGTCGTCCTCATAGAGGAGAAGGTTGCGGGGCAGGATTTAGGCAGGGTGTTAAAGGTAGATGCTGAATAGCTGGGGACTCAGGATAGATCCCTGGGAACTCCTGAGTGCACAGACAGCATAGTAGATATGGTATTATTAATTTTAACACATTGGGTTCTAGATGAAAGATAGCTGGAGAACCACGAGTGTGGACGAGACCCCAATTTGTTGTACTGTATTAAGAAGGATGGGATGAGAAACCGTGTCGAGGTCTTTGAGAGGTCTATATCTCTGCCCATGCAGGTGTCCCTTGTCAAGCGTGGGCAGGGAGTTAGTGAATTCTGTGAGGGTGGTCGTAGTGCTATGACCAGCTCTGAAACCATGCTACTCCCTACATAAGAGGTTGTGTATGAGGAGGTAGTCAGTGAACTGATTGGCAATGATCTTTTCAAGGGCTTTAGAGAGTGGGGGATCAAGATGGGCGAGTAGTTTTTGGTAGGGAGCTGTCACCACATTTCAATATTGGTGTTATCACTGCCGTTTTCCACGAGGTTGGGAATTGGCCCAGGCACAAGGATAGATTTAGAAGGTCCGTGAGTGGGGTGATAACTGAGTCTAGCGCAAATTATAGGATATGCATATCGAAGGCATCTTCGTGTAATTGGAGCTCTGGAGGCTTTGGACAGGTAGGCTTTCACTTCTGTAAGGGCAATGACTCTGACATTGAAGGGGAGTGGAGGAGCTCAGGCGATGGGGTAGGCTGAATTGGATCAAAAAGTTGCTAGGGAGGACTGAGCTGGGATCTATGAAGGTGGAGTTGAGGCAGTTAGCCATGTGAAGTGTGTCTGTGGTGGTAGTACCATTAACACTGTGTTGTGAGTGGGGAGAGAGTGGGATTTACCATTAAGCTTCTTGATGTTATCTCATAACTTTCTTGTGCTACCCCAGGAGGTGGCTAGGGTAACTGAATTATGTGTTACAGAAGGAGCAGTGTCTCTTTGTTTAACTCCCATAAACAACTTACTTGGTGTAGTAAGAAGTGCATGTGATGTAGTTGCTTCAGAATCCCTGATTTCACTGGTAGTTGTACCTGTAACATTACAAGAAACTTTTGTCAGCACTGATGACATCATCAAGCAAAACAATTGGGGCTGATTCTCAAAGCCTCCATCATGGTGCAAGGGGCTTGCGCCACAGCGAATCCGCAAGGTGCCTTGCACTGAATGATACTGGGGAGCTATTCTCAAAGGCAGCTTGTGTCATCCACAGGCTGCCGCCCCAAACAGGCTAGCATCACCTGTGCACCTATAGATGGGCTGCAACATGGCACAAGGGTGCATGTGGCAGACACAAGCTGCCAAAGCCCCAAATGGGATTCTCATAACACTCCTGGTGGAAGGCTTTCTAAGTACCCTTAGACAAGCCAGGGCAGGTCTAAGGGTACTAAAACGTCTCCCTGGGAGGACAGATCATTGTGTGACATTGTGACAATGCCTTTGTGCCCCAGTGGTCCCTCCCCAATGTCCCCACAACAGTGCCATATGCCACCCTTGTACCTGGTGGTCCAGTGGACCTTCTCCTGCCTTCATATGCCTGTTGACCACTGCAGTATCCGGTGGTATAGCGTCCCACCCCACCCTAGCAAGAATTGCCCACCACCTCACAACCCCCAACCTGTACCCCAAGCCGGGCTGGCACAGCCCTCCTCACCCCTCAGCCAGCCCAGACTGAACTGGCACTGTGCAAAACACATTACAGTGGCGCTCACTGAGGCATCTACGTAGTGGATTCTGTGCGCAATGACAGTCAGAGGAGAGATGACCATGTTGGTGGGAGGGTTGTGCAGGTCCGGCTTTGGGGTACAGGTAGAGGGTGCGGCGGTGGTGGAGGCACTTCTTGCCAGGGTGGGTGGTGGTCCACTAGAACCACCAGGATGACAGCGGTATTCCACAGGGCATGTGGGGGGGCAGGGACACTGAGGGTGCTGTTGGACTGGTGAACTGCCTCTTTCAGGGTTGCGGTAAGCCCTCCTGCTACGCCATGCATTCCGTGCCTATTCTGGCTTACCACAAACACAGGGGCTTAGCGCCCGGGATCCTGCCTGTTAGAGAATCAGGCACAGGGTCCATGGCATACCAGGCTTCAGTGCAGGCTGCTGTTTGCCACAACTTGCACCAGACACAGCCCCGTTGAGAACAGGGCCACTGATGTACTCGATGTTAATGATGTTACATTTAAAATGTTACAGATGACCATTACTACTTACTTCAAAATATGTGTATTTCAGTATAGATGTTTATTACCTTTTTATGGTTGTATAGTGAAAGCTACTGTATGGTGACATACTGCCAACACAGGAGAGATAACAGGGTCTTGAAGTGTGTCACCAGATCCAGCACTAATCACGTTTCATGTCTGTGCTGTTGAGTTTCATCACATTATTGATATGCATAAGATTCTTGTGCATCCTCTCTTTCTCTTCCTCTCTCTCTCTCCTGCCCTCCCCTCCTGTGATTCTTCTCCTCTACTCTGTCCCTTGCTGGCACTTTTTTGTTCCATCTACCAGCACTATTTCCTGGTGTTAGCTTCTCTCTCTCTCTCTTAACTCTTCTCCTCCACCCATCATTACTCCTGCTGTGTCTATGTCTCCCCTGTTTGTTCAGTCACTGCTCATTTCAGCTCCTCCTCCCAGTCTTTTCTTCTGCCTGCCCATTGTGGGTCCTGCCTCGTCCTCGTCCCATGTTAGGTCACTCTCTCCAGCTGAGGCTTTTGCTGACTCTCCACCCACCCTGTAAGTCACTGCGTATTTTTAGCTTTCCTTGTCCCTCATTATGTTTTCCTGTTCCTCTGCCAGCAACTTTCCAGTTCCTGTTTTCCATGCCAGTTTGACAATAAATATGTCAAGCGGCATTAACATTGATATCACAATGCTGACAGCGAGCATTGTGTTGTCAGAAAAACAATGTTTTTGCGAGACTGTGCCCTCCCCGCTTCACAGTTTAATATAATCAACTCCAGGTCAGAGTTGTTTCAGGAGGGTGCAACACCGGAGAAGCTGTGTTGAGGTGCCAGAAGACATTACAGCAAACTTTCTTTTGTCACTGTAGTGGCCTTTGGTTATAGTTTCACTGTTTTGAAGGTATACCCCTGATTTTCCCTCCTCCTCCTCCCATCCAGTCACAACATGCTGCTAACTTCTCCTCACACATTAAGTCTTCCCCACCATTGTTAGATGAGTCCAGACTATGGAGGGTGTTGTATAGCACCAGAAGGAAAGAGATTGAACTCAAGGGGAATTGTCATGATGTAGGCAGGAAAACCAGCACCCATAGCTCCTAATTGTTCCCAGAGAACACTTGCTTTAGAAATGCAGGGTGGTTTCAGCCATGCCCTTAGGGATTTTCTTTTTCACCAGGCGGTACCATAAAGACAATGATTTTCTGGAATTTTATACTATTAGTAAGTAAAGCACCTCTGCTCCATCATCACAGACATTGCTTTCTCCGCACCTGAAAATGGAATACTCGACCATGTAGTTTACCCTCATGTATTCTCTTCCCTGTTTAAGGGATGTTTCAAGAAATCTTCTTTTCTCCTCCAGTCTGTAGTGGTACTTGCACTTAATCCCTCAGTTTTCCTCTGTGTA
The DNA here is from genome assembly GCA_016271365.2 of Neoceratodus forsteri. Classification (NCBI taxonomy): domain Eukaryota; kingdom Metazoa; phylum Chordata; order Ceratodontiformes; family Ceratodontidae; genus Neoceratodus; species Neoceratodus forsteri. The sequence goes on from JADMNL010000023.1 coordinate 467,513,407, forward strand.
CCCTCCTCTCTCACTGCCCTCTCTGGCTATCCTTTCTCATCCCAAACCCTTTCTCTTACCCTTGCACTCCCTCTACCTCTGCCTCGCCCCCTCTGATTTTCCACTTTCCCCTAACCCTTCCTCCCCGCTCTCTCTCTCCTTGCACTCTTATATTTTGTAAAACCTCTCTTTCACTCCTATATTTTGTAAATAAGTAATATACTGTACTATGTAGTTGTATTGTGCAGTACTCTCAACTAGATTAGCTCACCTCTCCCAGTACAATGGTCTCAAGAACCTCCAAGGACATTCGCAGCAAGCCAATTCTAAGGATTACCAATGGAAGACTTGTCTGGACCAGTATTGGAATCCTTATCCAGCATCAGAAGCAACTGACTTTCTGCTCACAGCATACCATTGTGTTATTTACTGTATATATACTCTCACCTCAGATTGTACTCATTTCTCCTTATGTCTTACCTCTGTTTGGGATCACCTACCTGATATTGCAAGTACATTATGAACTATGCTGGTATGATATAACTATATGCCTATTTAAGAGGCAGTGAGAGGGCCTCTTTCTGATTTTATCGTCATTTAATGTCAGTCGACCTGTGGCAGTGAAAGGTGGCATTGTATGGACAGATATTATTGGTGAGGGGTTGGTGAGAACTCCTCCTTTTGCACAGTGAATATTCTTTTGGACTTTAGGCGAGCTCCCTTTTGTATGGCTAAGAAGGACTACACATTGTGATTATACTGGAACATTGCAAGTATATTGGACAACAAACTACTGACAAACTCTGTCTGATTGGACTGGGTTTAGTGGGCTATTGCTATTTTTGTTATTATTTTAGTTGATTTGGTAAGTATTTTAACTAGTAGTATTTTGAAGGTTAGTATTTTTGGGGGTTGTTTTATAGTGGGATATTCTGAGCATATGAAAGGTGAGTGTATGTGGAGTGAGTGGGTGTGTGATTTTATAACTATTTGGTTGTTATATTTATTTGTTTTTGAATTTATTGTGTTTGTGGGTTGTGTATCCTGGGTCAAGGATTACTTGACCAGGAGAGATGTCTGGGAAGGTATAAAGGGCCTGGGCGGGCTAGGATAGTGTATGGGGCATCCCAGCTGCTTGATCTATGGCCTTTCTTCAGCCTCCCAGTGTCTGTTACTACAGCAAGGTGCTGTAGGAGGTTGGAATAGGGAGGAAACACATGATCCAGGTGGGGTGGGTTGCCCATGCACTGTGGTGGGCAGTAGGATCGAGGTAGTGGAGCGCCCTGGGGTTAGGAGGTCCTAGGGAGAGCCAGATGTGTTCAGTTCCCATCACCAGGGTTTCCACCCGACCAAGTGGGCAGGCAACCAGAGGGGCTGCACTGTCCACAGATCCCTTGAGGGTGGTTCTGTGCAATGCCAGATTGGTCAGAAACAAGACTGCAGTTATAAGCGGACTTGGTTTCTTCAGCCGATCTGGCTTGATTATGGAAACCTGGATTGATGATAATGCCAGCCCAGTTTCAGAGGCTGCCGTCCACCGGTATACCGTGATGCACTGCCCCAGAGCGGAGCAGGGGGTAGCCATCTTTAGATTCGACTGGCTTCACCCTGCACCCACTGAGAGCACCATATCCATTTGAATGTGTGGGGGTCCGGGCGCTAGTTGCCAGATTCTTCTGATTTATGGCATCTCGGGGTGGTGGGAGATTTCCACAGAAGGTGGCCGATTTTGTCATCTGGTGAAACCTTGGAGCCCCTAGATGTTTAATGCTGGGGAACTTCAATGTCTGGGCTGGCAACAAATCTTCTCGACTTGGTTACAACTTCCTCCAGTTGATGTAATCTCTGGGTCTTGCGCAAGGAGTTTCTTCTGTAACCCACCAGGGCAGCCACATGCTGGATCTGTGTTCTCACTGGGCTTGAGATTGATAGTCTTAGGATTGATTGGGTCATTTGGTCTGATCACTGCATGATGAAGTTCCAGTTTGGGGCCCCTTGAGCCTCCCCTGCAGAGATGGTCAGCTACCACCCTTTGTGGGGGTTGACCCCTGAGGTTTTTGGCAGTGGTTGACCTATCTAGTGTGGACAGTGCATGCATTGGGGGTGTGTGTGCAGCAGTTGATGCCTGTAATAAGGCATTGTCTGGTGTGCTTGACTCCCTCACACCAGTCCATGTATGACCAGGTCTTCTCACCTGAAGTCCCCCTGGTATGATGGAGATCTCAAGGCGATGAAGACCTTGGGTCAGAGATGGAGTGCCGTGGCAGAAGTCCGGCCTGGGGTAAACAAACTGGCCCTATGTGTTCATTATGGCACATACCAGGGGCATTCAACTATAAGAAGGCAGAATTACTATCCAGGGAGATTGCCACTGGGAGGAACTGACCAACTGTGCTCTTTCAGACTGTGGACAGGCTTCTCCATCCTTCCTGTCTACAGTCGGTAGCCTTTTGAATGCATTGTATGAGGAGTTTGCTCGGTTCTTCTCGGACAAGGTGCCTGCCATCAGGCAGGGGTTTCCCAGCGGGCAGGAGTTCAGCGACAGTGGTTGCCTTTGGTGACGGAGAGCACTCCACCTAGTTGGGGTGAGTTTAAACTGGTGGAGGTGGCTGAGATCACTTAGAATGCTTCAAGCTTCGCACACCTTTGTTAACTGGACCGGTGTCAACTAATTTCTTAATGGGATGTGTTGACTCCATTGGCCGGTGTTTGCCTTGATTGTCCGGTGTTTCTTGTCAGAGGGGTCTTTCCCGATGTTTTGAAGGAGGCACTGGTGAGACCACTTCTGAAATAAACATCTTTGGACCCTGATGTCTACTCCGACTACTTGGGCTGTGTGGCTGGGTGTTTGTGTTTGTCTTTGTCAATAGTTTAGTTTGTGGATTTTCATGTGTTTTGGCTTGGAGAACTAGACCATTCTTGGATATATGTCTATGAAAGTTTCCTGGACTAAGAAACTGGAAAACATCACCAGCAGATATTAGGATTCTCATTATAAAATCAACTTTTTGGAAGTCTTCACAATCAAAGTAAGTACAGCTAAGAAATTCTACACGCTCTGACCTGGGAAGTGCAAACTGAATCCACATTTCTGTCTACCTTGTTGCTAAAGGAACTGCATGTCTTGAGAACCATTCACAACTATTTAAACAAAGGGAAGACACTGACAAAGGGTTTTAACTTCCTGCATATGCCCCAGGCCAGTGTTCCAGGAATTTAACACATCCTTTGTCTTGTTACCATAGATCAAACAGTTTACTGGTCATTTTCCTGTGGATTTGATTATTTTACATCATTTGGCAATGGGGCAAATCCTCCCCTGGAGGCACACCACCGAAATTGATCTGTCCCTGCTCATGTGTGAGCCTTGGATTTACCATGTAAACCTCCTCCTGTCTTTCTATCTCTCTCCATTTGTTATCCACTGTGTCAACTTTCTCTCTCCTCCTACCCCATACAACCCCCACTGTAAGCATCTTGACATCCTACCTTCATTATGGAACCATGGCAAATACCCTTTATTTCTTTCTGAGGCACCCCATTACTAGGACTGGGTGCAAATGACTGCCCTGGCTGGAAAAATCATATTTGAGCACCTGTCATTAGCAACCCTCCTTGTTGGGACCCTAAGCGACTGCACTGTGTCAAACCTGCAGCATGCAGAGGAAAGACGTTACATGGTATGAGCTGCAAGGAGCTATCCCTCAAACTGCTGCTCCTCCTACTTCTCATGTCTGGTGGGATCCACCCAAACCCTGGCCCTGGCTCAAACATTAAGATAAAGCCTGCAAAAACTGAAAATGGGCTATCCATTTTTACCCTAAATATCTGCAGCCTCCTTCCTAAGTTGGCATCTCTTCAGGCCTTTATTGGACAACATAATCCTGCGTACTTGTAATTGTTGAGACCTGGCTAACACCTAGCACTCCAGATCATGCAATCTCGCTCCCAAGGCTACAACCTCTTCAGACTTGACGGGTAAAAAGAAAGGGGGATGTGTTATCTATATAAAGAGCTACCTCTCGTGCCACCTTGCCAGTTTCTCCCCAGAAAACACCCTAGTACAATTTCTCCCTGTCAAGCTTCTCCTTGGTACCCATAACAAAGTGCTTACAGTGGCTGCAGTCTATATCCCCTAAAGACCCATGAGCTGGGCTCCAGTCTATCCTTGAATTTGCAAGATTACAACCTCCTGACTCTGAGCTCCTCCATCTCAGTGATTTCAATATAAATTGGCTTGCCTCAGATATCGGACCCAGCAGGGATACTATCCTAGCAACCAACCTAACACAGATGGTCAACTCCCTACTAGAAAAAAACTACAAGACTGGAACCAGCACTCTCATTGACTGGATTCTTACTAATCGCCCTGACGGATAAAAACACCACCGTTCTCTCCGACTCCTCAGTGACCACTCCCCTGTGATCTGTATCTGGACAAATAAATTCACAAACCACCTCCTAAAACCATCCTAAGTCGAATACTACCATCGGAAACCTTGCTAAGCTAAAGACCTGCCTCCTACAACAGACTGGTCCCCTATCTACAATAAGCTGGATGTGGGCGCTGCCTAGACTTCTTCATTAAAACTTTCAACACTGCCTGCTGACACCTCGTACCTTTAAAAGCAGTAAAATCAAAGCCCTCTCTAATCCCTGCTAGCAGCCAAACTACTAGCTCAGCTTAAAGCACATGACCATCTTTGGGCTACAGCCAGGGCCACAGGTTCCATAACAGACTCACTTGACTATAAACAGGCGCGCAACCTATGCACTTCACAAATCAGGCAAATGAAGAGCTCCTATTTCAAGAATGCTCTAGAAACCACCTGGGGTGACGGGAGATCCTTCTGGGGCAATATACGTAATATACGGGCAAACAGTCTAAATCCTCTCCCATGGCAATGAACTTTGATGGCTCCACTACCCGTGACCCTAAGACTATGGCTGATGCCTAAATAAAACCTTCACTGACCTCAGTGGTGTCCTCTCACCAAACTTCTTCCAGGACTTGTCAGTTCAAAACTAGTATCCCAAACCACCTGCCAGACAAACCAGCTATTTCACTTTAAAATAGTTAAGACATATGAAGCCTACAGATACATAAAAGGTGTGCTCTAAATCTAGAAATAGCAGTGACACCATTGATCTAAAACTTCTGTCCCTCACCTTGGAAGAAGTGATCCACCTCTCACCAAAATTCTCAACCTCTCCCTGTGCCAAAGTCAATTCCCACACATGGAAGGCCACTATAGTCACACCAGTGCATAAAGGGTGATAAATCCACACCAGGGAACTATCGGCGATATCTATACTTCCACCCCTCTCCAAAGCTCTTGAGCGGATCATGGCGGATCAACTATCAGACTACCTGCAAAAGTACGATCTACTCTGCATTCAGCAACACGATTTAGGAAAGGACACAGTACATTGACGCCCTACTTGATTTCTCTAGTGAAACTCACAAAGCCTTGGATAAGGGTTATTTAACCAGACTGTTTCATAGACCTCACAAAGGCCTTTGACACTGTTCACCATAGCCTTCTAATCTCTCTTCTGCTCAACATTGGGCTAGCCGAGGACCTGGAGCCCGGTAAAAGTTACCTGGCTCAACATTCTCAAACAGTGAAAATCTCTGAGGTTCTCTCTAACTCCAAACCGGTCCTCTCTGGTGTCCCCAGAGCTCAATTAGGTCCTCTCCTCTTCAGCCTATTTCTAAACTTGCTTCCCAAATCCTGCCCTGAAAAATTAATACTATGCTGATGGACGCTGTAATTCTCTCCTCTCATAAGGATCCAAATCCACTTCGACAGAGCTTGCAGCTTGCTTTCTCATGTGTTGAAAAGTGGTTCCTTGAGCACAAACTGGTCCTAAATCAAAAAAAACAAAAGTCTTGCTTTTCGCCAGTCATCAAAACAGAAATAGGCATACTGCACTCGTCATAAAAACTTCTCTTGAAATACACTAGAACAAGTGAACACCTTCAAATACCTTGGTATCACTTTTGTGAATGTCTTACTTTTATGCATATCGATAACACTGCAAAAACAAGTGCACCAACGCATTGGAATTTTGTACTGGAACCATCAATTTTTCAACCAAGCTGCCTTGAGGAGTGCTGTTCAAAGCTCCATCATCTCAATCATAGACTATGGTCTAATTGTCTATGGCTCAGCTACTACCACTGCACTAAAGTGCATCTCAACAGCTCTAAACAAAACCTGTCAACTGCTCACTGGAGCACAGAGATGGACCCACACTTGTGACCTCTACACGAAACCGTTGGCTGCATCTTTCCAATCTCTCATGTATCTCACCTGCGTGATGGCAAAAATCAATCTTGGTACTCACTCCTCCATGTATCCGGAACCCGCTCTGCCTGAACAATGGCACTGCACTCACCAGAAGATCTGACCACCAACCTTCCTTGTCCCTAGATGCCGGACTGCTCAGGGACAAAGATTTTTACATACTGTGCCCCTACCTGGTATAATGCCCTTAACCTGCCCTCCCTATCCTCACAACATTGGGAGCTTTCAAACCATACTTTATGCTCACCTCACAGCCTTCAGCTCCTGTGACTGCTTTGACTAAAGTCTCATCCCACTAGTGCACTTACATTTGTTTCACTCAACCACCATGGTCTCCTCTTTGACAAAGACAACCTGAGTACCACTAACCTGGTTCTGTCTGCTCCTAAACTTCTTATTTCTCCTCTCTTCCTCTCAAGCTCTCCAATCCTTATTCCTTGCCCTTGACACTGCCTCTGAGTTCCTTTTTTCTTTTCTGTACATAAATGTTACTGTTTAAGTTGTGGCCTTGTTAAACAGCTCTCATTGTTTGTAACACTGTCTACTATGTTTTTGTACTTAAAGACGTGGAACCTTTGTAAAAGAGCCTTGGCTCAAGGTATTAATTCCTAGAACAATAAACTTCAAACTTCAAATTACCATCCCATCTCCAATCTTCCATTTTGGGTAAGATTGTGGAGAAGGTGGTGGCGCTTCAACTTGAGGAGCATCTCGTGGCCCATGATTTATACAAGCCACTCCAGTCTGGATTTCTTGTGAGGCATAGCACAGAAACTGTGCTGGTTCAGGTGCATAATGACCTCTTTAGGGCTAGAGATTGAGGGAGGGACAATTCTTGTTCTCTCGATCTCTCTTCAGCATTTGACATGGTTGATCATTGAGTGTTACTGGACTGCCTAAGGGATTTCTCGGACTCGCCAGCACTGTTATCTGCTGGTTTGAGTATTTTCTATCTAACAGGAGACAGAGAGTAGTGATGAGGAATTTCTCCTCCTCCTCCTCTGGCCTCTTGTCATGTGGAGTTCCCAGGGTTGAGTCTTGTCACCGATGTTGTTTGCTGTGTATATGCTGCCCTGGGAGGCTCATTAGGAAGTACAGCTTTGGTTTTCATTGCTATGCTGATGACACCCAGCTGTATTTTTCTTTCCCTGGAACATCCTGCACAGTGGAAGTGCTTAACAGCTACCTCGCGAGATCAATGACTAGATGGCCTCCAGTTGGTTGCGACTGAACCCCAATAAGATGGAGGTACTGGTGGTAGAGTCAAACAGGGGCGTGATAGGTTGGCCTCTAGTGCAGAGAAAGGGCTTTTCGGCTCTGTACCATTGAAGACCTCCTCTAGGATGCGTGATCTGGGCATTATTCTGGACAGCAGATTGACACTTGAGTTTCAGGTGGCATCTGTTATCCGCACTAGTTTTTATCATCTGAGAATATCTCGGGATAAAGCCCTAGTTCCGCCACTGGACCTCCCACCTTGTACATACTCTCATAGCGTCCAGGCTTGATTACTATAATGCACTCTATTTCAGGGTCTCTGGGGGTTCCCTGTGCCACTGCAGCTGGTGCAGAATGCGACAGCTAGGCTGACAGGACAGCCTAAGTATTGTCACATCACTCCAGTGCTGCATGAACTGCATTGGCTGCCGGTTAGGTGAAGGGTCCTCTTTAAGGTGAGTTGCTCACCTTTAAGGCCCTACGGCCTGGGCCCTGGTTACCTGAAGGACCTTCTTACACCTGCTGTCTTGGTCCACTCCTCCGCTCCTCCCTCGCGCATACCCAGGATGAAGTTAAAACAGCAGGTGACAGAGCATTTAGTGTCGCCACCCCATCCTGTGGAATTCACTTTCTCAGCAGTTAGGAGGCCCTTCTGTTGAGGTATTCAAAGCCCACAGGCCTTTCTATATAAACAGGCCTTCCCGACTTGTATTATAGCCCTTACCGGTCTCAGAATTTTAGATTTAAATTAACCCTTGACTAGTTGCTGTTGCTGAGGGTAGCATCTATAATACCTTGTTTTAATTGTTGGAATATTATATTCTATGCTTATAGAATGCTGTTTATATATCTTATGATTTGTATAATGGAATTTTAGTATGTTTCAGCACCCAGAGCTTCTGGGATGGGTGTTTCTTTTTAAATAAAATTTGCCTTGCCTTGCCTCGCTTCTTGTATCCAAAAGTATAGTGTACCAACTTGTGGAATGTATTTGTTCCATGGGTCACCCTGAAAAGGGACATGTCTGTCTCAGTGAGCCTACCCAGTTATCAAAATTCAAATAAAAATAAATAAACATGGCAGTGGCATGTTTATTCTCAGTTTTGTCATTTCCTTCTAGGCAGTATGTGAGTGTGACTAAGAGAAATGTTGAAACACATACTCTAGGCTGGTGCTCTCAAGTTAGAAATATCTATAAGGGATGTTGTTCTAGTGTTGAACTGAGAGTCATGCAGGTGTATTTATTCAGTGAAAGAATAAATGTGATATATTCCTTTTCTGTGGAAGGGTACAGTATAGCAGCCCTTAGTCCGTGCATGTTTTGTTGCATTTTTCAATAGCCATAACAATTATAAAAGCAATATAAAATGCAGTTGTTTGTTTTAGTTTTGAGAATGGTGTGTTCCTTTAAATAGTACATTTGCAAATCATTTATTCATCTTAGCTTATGGCAGTATGGGGGCATGGGTTCATTCTGTGTGTTTCATCAGTTTTGAAGCAAGGATAATGTAAAAGCATAAATAACTTACTGTGTGATGGTGAACATGCCATTGAACCTGACACTCCGGCTTTGGCAGACATCAGTTTCGCAGACATAACTGACAAACATGAACCAGTCCACCATAAGCGGCTTGTCTATGCCACCCTATCCTCCCATTAAACCTGTCTGTCCTCAGCTTTTCCTAAACCCAGCGACAGAGCCAGTGTTTACCTCCCGCCAGAATTTGTTTCCTTCCACCCCTCCCCTTTCTGTGAAGAAGCACTTGCTTACATTCCTTTGCATTTATCCCACAACATTGTACTGGGGTGCTTGCCCTTTTTAGCTCCACTTGAGAGCAGCACTGTAGTTTCCTAGGGTTTCCTGACAACTGCAATTCTCTGGATTTCATCCACACTGCATCAGCAAAGCAGATAATTTAATGCTGATAACAAAATGATGGTAAAATATTTTACAACTTTTACTCTTTTAGACCAGCTGAGCTAGAACATTTCATTTCCAGTAGGGTCTGGCATCAACCCCTTTCCACAGCTGGGTGTAGTGGAGCACTGAGACTCAGATTGGAAACAAGCCATAGTTTTTCCCATTTACAAAAGGAAAGGGAATCAGAAGGAGGCCAAGAATTATAGGCCAATCAGCATTACATTTGTGGTGTGCAAGGCCATGGAAAGAATTCCTTTAAACCAATTGATAACCAAATAGAAAATATGGATCTTAAAGACCATAAGCAACATGGATTCATTAGGGTAGATCCTGTACCACCAATTTGATCTTTCTATGAACCAATCAGCAAATCACTGGACAAGGGCATACCCATGGATACAATTTATCTAGATGTTAAAAGGCCTTTGATAAGGTCTCACATCACATATTAATAAATAAACTGATCAATATCAAAATAGATCAGCATGTTATAGGGTGGATAGTAAACTGGCTAATAGACTGATCACAAGTGGTAAAATACATAACACATTATCATACCCAACTCTAGTTTCTAGTGGAGTCCCTCAAGGATCCGTCCTAGGACCATTACTATTTGGTGTATATACAGCTGATTCACGAATGGATATACAAGTCTTAGTAACAAATTTGCAGATGATCAAAATAAGCAGAGAAGTAAAAGATAGCAATGATATTTTATCACTACAGAATGACTTAAAACTATTGGAGAAATGGGCAGAGTCAATAATATGTCATTTAACGAGGATAAGTGTGTAGTAATGCATCTAGGTCAGCACAGTCCACGTGCTGAGTACTATCTTAATGACAAACTATTAAAGGAAGTTCAGTCAGAAAAGATCTAGGGATCCTAGTAAACAATCAACTACTCCCGGGAGTCACTGTAGACAGATTGCTACTGAGCTAATTTCCTTTCAAATTCCATCAAAAATCCTTTATAAGTAGGCAAGAACCATGTGTTCTAGCATTACATAACTCCTACATAAGACCACACTTGGATTATGGAGCTGCATTCTGGGCACCCTACATGACAAAAGATACCAACTACTGGAAGGTGTTCAAAGAGAGCAACTAAGCTAATCCCAAGATTGAGAAATCTTGATTATACAAGATGCAGAGAGTTAAATCTCTACCCCTTACTGTAAGGAGAACTAGAGGTGATTTGTTGCTTCTTTATAACCTACTTCAAGATAAATACCTTATGCAAGAATGTGGGATAAAATGCTTCCAAACCAATTGTCTAAGGTGCATCTCACATCAATTGTGTGTACCTAGAGCAATAAAGAACAAGAGGAAATATTTCTTCTCAAACAGAGTAACTAGACAATGGAATAAACTGCCACAATTTGTAGTTAGCTCAGATACAATGGATCAGTTTAAAGGGAATCTAGATATATATTTACAAAACTGAGAAGATAGCTGAATATCCCACATAGTGTGGGGTAGACTTGATGGGTCATAAGGCCTTCTTCTACCAATCCAGACCATGTAAACCATGTAAATTATCACATCCATAGAGAGTGAGCCTCTAGATCAATACATGTTTTATATGAATACATATACTGATATAAGCAGCTTGATTTTCATTTATTTCTTTAGAATTTTTCATATTTCTGGATTTTTTTAATTTTCTGATTATTCTAAATGCCTTTTCCAGTTAAGTCTTATTTTAGGTATTTAGCCTAGGATTAGAGTGTCAAGATACACATTCTGGGTCTTTGAGCTACAATAACAGTTTTCTGGTCCCCGTAGTTCACCATTTCCTGTGGATTTGTTTACTTTTCATCAATCACATGGCACCTCTGAGAACATGGCTTTATATATTATGTCTCTGCAGTATCACAGGGCAAGCATGAGACCAGCAAGGCCAAGAGGACTAGATGCCCTACAACAAAATTAGTCTGCAAAATGATTAAAGCGTAACTTCTTAGGATACTACTTATGTTACTTCTGATATCTGGAAATGTTCATCCTAACCTGGGCCTACCGCCCAGCACCCTATGCCACAAAAAGGTGGGAGGGGTCCCTCACATTAGCCTCAATCAATGTCTGCAGCCTCCTTAACAAACTTGACATCTTGCAAACCTGGGTCCAGCAACATAGCCCTGATGTACTCTCTGTTATTGAAGCGTGGTAACCCTCAAGATACCAGGCGCTGCAGTCACCATCCCTGGATACTCTATATTCAAGCAGGACAGGGTTTCCAAATGAGGTGGGGCTGTGCCATCTACCTGAGGAATTCTTATCTGGGTCAGGTCTTCCCATTCTCAAACCCTAAACCACCCTCACAGGTTCTCGCTATTAAAGTTCTCTTGGGTGCACAACAAGGAGCTCACCATTGCTTCTGTGTACCTACCCCTAAAGATCAGCCCAGTGGATTTATGAGCATATTGGAAAGCCTACAGGATTACACCATAACTCTGAACTCATAGTACTAGGCGACTTCAACATAAATTGGCTATCGCTGGAGGTCAGAAACTACAAGGATGCTGTCACGTCACAGAACCTCACCCAGCTTGTTACCACCCCCACCAGATGCAAACTATAGGACAGGGTCACACTTCTGGACTGGATCCTTACTAATCACCCTGAATGAATCTCAAAAGTCTCAGTGCTCCTGACGGATCAGTGACCACTCACTGGTCACATGTACCTGGACAAACAAATTCATTAAGCCCTCCTAAAATAATCCACACCAGAGTGTTAAAGCAGGGTACCTTGAGCTACTAAAGATACACCTAAGCCACCTGGACTGGACACCAATCGACTCTGCCATTGATGTAAACCAAGCCTTAGACCTTTCATCAAGCCACTTCACTCGGCCCTGCAATATCTTTGCACCTCTCAAAAGCTGAAGGTCAGGGTAGAGCTAACCCTTGGATAAACCCGATCTAATCACATTACTCAAACATAGGGATCATCTCTGGCACTGTACCTGTCAACATCAAACCTGGGGATATTCATAAATATAAAGCTGCCAGAAATAAGTGCACGTGGGTAGTTAGAGTGCCAAATGCAAATACTTTTAAGGAAGCTCTCTCCAACTCCTGAAAGACCTTACAGGCAAGGACCCTAAGTCACCACCCACCATGCTCAACATAAATGGAACACCAACATCTGATCTGTACGCAATCATCAACACCTTTAACAATCGTTCTCCAACTTGGATAGTGTCCTCCCTTCTAATTTCTTTGATGCTCCCTCTGGTAGTAACCCTCCTGCAACTATACTCTCCTACACCCTGCCCCACAATTCTACTTCAAGGAGATCCCAGTGCATGAAGCCAGAACCTATATTCGGAAGGCCATTCACAACGCAGGCTACAGCGGTGACTCCTTTGACCTGGAAGTTGTTAGCACTTGTCCTTGAAGAAGTCCTGAACCCCTGACAAAGGTCCTCAACCTATCACTATGGATGTCCCAGTTCCCATCTCTGAAAACAGGTGACCATCACACCAGTACACAAAAGTGGAGACAAATCACTGCACTCCAACTACAGACCTATCTCCATCCTCCCTCCCTCCATTGTCTAAGGCCCTGGGTGCATTGCCTCAGACCAACTAGTCAAGTACCTGGAAAAATCGACATCCAGTGTCCTGAGCAACATGGTTTCCTAAAAGGGCACAGTACCACCACTGCACTATTAAAATTCACTGGCTTCATCCATACCATGCTTGATCAAGGAAACTGTGTAGGAAGTATTCATCAACCTTACAAAAGCCTTTGATAAGTTGAACCACCCACTCCTACTCAAGCAATTATCAAACATTGGTCTCTCAATGAAGCTGCTCTGGTTTTCAAGCTACCTTGGGAGAGGGTCCAGTGGGTTAAGATTGCCGGTGTCACCTCGGAAGAAAAAGCCAGTCCTTTCAGGGGTCCCACAGGGGTCCATCCTGGGGCCACTACTCTTCAGCCTCTTCCTCAATGATCTTCCCAGTGTCTGCCACCAGAAATTACTGTCTCACGATGACTCAGTCATGTTCACCAACCACCAAACGCAGAGCTCCTCGAGAAACAATTACAGCTTGAATTCATGCGCATTGAAGAGTGGTTCAAGTCACACAAACTGGTCATGAACTAGAGCAAAACAAAGGTTATGACCTTCTACAACACCAGGAGCAAGTACAAATCCCATGATCTCACCATCCCTAAACCAAACAGGGACCTTACTTGAACACGTTCCTGATTTTAAATACCTAGGTGTCACATTGGATGGCTCACTCTCCTACCAGTTGCACATAGATTCTGACACCAAAGCCACCAACATCCATTATAGGCCTGCTCTACAGGCACAAACACTGCATGACTCCTGACACTCTCCGGTTGGCTATCAACAGCTCTGTCACCTCCATCATCGATTATGGGCTAGCAATTTATGGCTCTGCCTCTGCCCTCTGCAGAATTACAGTTGCCTCAACAAAGCATGCAGGCTGCTAACTGGGGCTGACCGACTACACACACTTGTGACCTGTACACTGAGACAGGATGGCTTCCTCTCATTAGCCAGATACAGTATCAAACCTGCCTCTTAGCCAAAAGTCCTCCTCGGGGTCATGCCCCAGGGCACTGAAAAGCTCCTCATTGACCACCACAGCACCCAGCAAACTAGAAGTTCACAACAACTAACCTTCCTTGTCCCCAGATGCAGGACTACCATGAGCCAGAGGGCCTTTGCCCACAGAGCACCACAGTGGTACAATACTCTAAACAAAGAAACTCTTACTGCTGCTGCTCTTAGCGCTTTAAGAGACAACTCCGATTTCATCTCATTTCAACTAGTCATTGTGACCTCGCCTAATCAGGGGCTACTGCTCACTGCCCTCCACTTCAGTCTTGACAGCTACCTGCCTACCCCTTGCCCCTTCTACCTGTCTACCCCTTGCCCCTCTCCTCCTCCCCACTCATGTTCTGACTTTTAGCCCTCCCTCCCTCCCTTAGAGCTCTTACCCTCACCCTCTACCTCCGACAATGGCTTTCCTGCCTGCATACCCACACTCTCACCTGCAGCACTTATTTCTAAGATTGACCTTGGCTGGTATGTCATGCTACCTAACATTTGGCACATTTTTGAATTACTGGAATTTCCTAAGCCTCAGTCTCTTACTTCTTTTATTGTGTAACTATGTATTATTATGTTGACCTTTTTATATATGTATACCCCATTCCTTCGATGTGGAACCTTTGTAAACTAGCAGTTCCTGCTCAAAGGTATTGTAATCCTAGATTTCAATAAAATAAAATAAATAAAAAAAATAAGATACATCTGCTTTTCATTATAAATTGTTTGTATTAGACATGACTTGATGACATATTTTAATTAGTTACATGTTTATTTAATTAGGATAACGGTTTTTAAAACTTTTTCATATATTTATCACCCGATATCTAGAGTAAGTTTTGAATATTTTCTTATATGACTGATAGATTGGCCTTCATTAATTTGGGGGACTGGGAAGCTTAGGTCCCAATTCCACAATGGATATGCACTGGCGCAATGTGACTTGTGCCATAACAGTGTGCCATGTGTTCCTCATTGAATTCTAAAAGGCAGCCTGCATCAGGTCATAGGCATCCTGCACCCAGGTGGGCGTAGCCACCCATGTTCCCTACCAAAGAAGAAAAGGGGTTATGGTAGCATATGTACCCTTTTCAAAAGGGCAGCTGCGTAACCCCAAAATGCCATTCCAGAAGGCTCTCCAGCAATGTGCAGTTAGACCAACTATGTGCTGGCATAACTGTACTCCGACATCTGCCATGCCCAAAATCCTGATGCCCCTCACCCCAGCTTTGACCCCACATACTGCCATGGCATATGTAACCCCCAACTGCATAGTAGGCTCCCCCTCCCCGCCAATACTGGGGTTCCACATATCGACTCCCAGTACCATGGTGTGGTGCTACCAACCCCGTGCTGGTGTTATGCTGCCAACTCCTCCCCATGGCCCACTGGGACTTGTGGGCATGTTTCAGGGGTTAGAACTGGGGGGGTGGTGGCTACTCCCTGTCGGTGGCTGCGGCACTCAGGTCGGGTCGCCCTACCTTTGGCACAATGCTGGAGGTGCTGCAAGTCATAGAACATAGCCGGGGACCCTGCCTATTCTGAGCCCAGTGCAGGGTCCCTGCATACAGCATACATTGCAACTCGCACATGCCATTGAGTTGTGACATTTATCTTAGAATCGGGCCCTAATGTTTAGTTTTGTTCTGTCTTTCCACTGTTATTAAATTTTTCTGTATTTTGTTACTTTGTTCATTACTGTTATATTAATATAATCAATAAAGAAAATAAAAAAAATAAACCAGGAGTTTTCTTTCTCCAACCTTGTAAAATGTATTTTATAAACTATTGTTTGCAGGTTAGGAGAATGTAAGCCATAGGTTTGAATTTAGTTTAGACCTGGAGGAACAGCTTACAATGTTCCTGCAAGCACTTCTGACTTTAAAAAATAAAACTTTATAGTGTAAACAGTACATGGCTGCTTTCTGTATAGCATAAAATTCTCAAGCACCTTCTAAATTTTGTAAACCATTTTGAACAAACCATTACATTTAACATTACAAAATATAGCACAGCATGCTATACCAAAAGTATATTATACATTAGCAATAATTCATGATAAAGTATGGGGTTATAGGCATTTAATCCATGCCTCGAGCGCATTTAGAGGTATGAGGCCACAGGCGAGAAAATACATTCATGGCTCAGTCTCTGGGTACTGTGCTAGCTAGCATGTGTATTTTATTGTAACATTTTGTAAGCCATTTTCAGAGCTTTTGGGCACTAGAAGGACTGGAAAGGAAAAAAATGAAATTCAGGGGAAAGAGGGGGGTTCTGCAGATGGCCAGCTTGACAAAACAGAAAAGAATAGAAAAGGACAGTAAATGATAGATGATAGCAATATGCTGTTGTGCAACAGACTAGAGAAAAGGAGATAGTGCATAGTCCCTTCTAGCCCTGTCAGGATGCCACCATACCACAGCCTCAACAATAAAGACACAGGTTCAACTCCCCACCAGGTTTGTACACACTTTTAGACTTCCATCGTACACATGGGTTAACACTCCACAGCAGATTAGACTGTTTTAAAACACCCACACAGTCAGTGTTTGTGAGATTAGTGCTATTGTTCATTAATGGCTTAGATTCTTGCAGTGCAAGAACTGTGACTACAACACAAAAAGTATTTATACACCATGACTTAAATACTAGCAGTGCAAGGACTGTAAGTAGAGAAATACTGCATTTACTGCACACAGAGGTTCAATAACCTGAACAACAAACAGCTACAGTCCTCCCCCACCACTTCCAAGCACCAGACCAACTTATAGCCCCCTCCACATCGAGCACTGGACATACAGATTCAACCTTCACTGCTCTTCCACTGGTATAGACAGTTGGTTAATATTATTAGAAATAGCCTTCGCCTTGTGCCGCCACAACGTCCCAACCATGCATTAATTCCCAATAGATGCCAATTACCGTGGCTTAATGCTTACATGCTCCTTCTACAAATATCTTTCATTCTCAGTCTCAAAACATTTTGTTTTTCTTGTCTGTCAGCAGTATGAACAAACTCTGGGGCAGTAAAGAGAATTGATAATCAGCACTCCTGAGTCCTCTCTCCTCTGTCTGACTCTCGAGACAGACAGAGACACCTACACGTACACACACACACACACACACACACACACAACAGCTGAGCTCAACCACAGACTTAAAGCAAGCAACAGCAGGCTCAGAAACAGCTTTCAAAAGAAGTTTTAAATATTCAGACAGATTCAGGCCAGGGACACAGTCTCTCTCCCCCTGCCTCCCTGCTCCCTTCCCCACCCTCCCAATCTCTGACTCTCTGACTCTCTCCCTCCCTCCTTGCTCACTCTCCCCTCCTCTCTCTCCCTCCGCTTTCTCTCCTTCTTTCTCTCTCTATCTCCTCACTACATCCTCTCTCCCCTCCTCTCATTCTCTCTCCATCCTCCCTCTCTCATGTAAAAAGCAGCAAGTAACCATCAGTGTTTATTACGACAGCAAGTATTAAATTAAGCAATAATGCCCTACTGGGTGTGTGTGGTGCTGGGATAACATTATGCCTCAGGTGGTTGGGCACGAGGGCCGCAGGCCGAGTGAGACCCACTAATTGAGGCGTGGATGCTATCCCAAATGACACACACCCCTTGGAAGGTATTGCAATTATACAATGGCTCATTGTTATATAACATAAAAAATAGTTTTAAAGAATGTTTTATTAGTGTGAAAAATATTTTTGTTTCTTAAGAGGAGATGCAAAAAGGGGTCATCGGGATCATCCATATTGGTTCACAGTGCTGAGACTAGATCTGTGATAACATCACGGTCCAGCCAAGACTGACCAATCAGAGTCCAGGATTTTCTTGCCATTGTATAATAAGGAATGTACCAGACCTCTGTGATGAAAACTGCAGTAGCCAAGTCACTGAGCCTTGAAAATAATCAATTCTGTAACTGTGTGGGCGCCAGACAGTGAACAGTAAAAAAAAAAAAAAACAGTAAACAAAGTTGTGCAGGTAGCCAGCCTTGACTTTCTATTTGTTTTCCTCTAGGAGGAAAAGTCAAGTCACAACATTGCATACTTCCAAGTAGTAGCTACACTAGCAACAAAGTTCAGCTCACTTTGAAAGTTGTCTGTGATAAAAACTGCAGGGGCTGGGGTGTGGTAGTGTTATTGGTGTGCCCTGCATGCCATTTGCAGCTTTATTAACTGGGACCTTAGAATATTTAGAGTAAAAAATTACTTTTGAAACAGAGGTCAGAGGTAAGGAGTGCCCAAGTTAATTTGTTCAATTAACTTCCCAGTTGAAGCTATTACTGCAAACCACCAAGCAATCATAACACTGCACCCCCCCCAACTCCAGCCCTGCAGTTTATCTTATCCACAAACAAAGCAGTCTTGGAAGTTGTTTTTTTTTGTCATTCATGGCTGCCATGCCACAGAACTGTATGCATAAGAAATTCTCAAAGAAAAATGATTCTTTGAGGCTCAGGCAAGGAGCTGGGACTGCCAATTGGAGTTTATGGGGAGGCAAAAACAAACAAATACTGCAGCAGCCCTTTTCCATAACAGGCACTGATTTAACTCACAGTTTTATGGTGCTGTGGCGTGAGGTCATCAGCATGAGATAGAACTCTTATTTTCTGTTCAGTGATGGCTATTATCTTCAGTTCCTCTCTCATTCTCTGGTGGTGGGCAAATGCTAGCAGGTCAGGAAAAGAACACTGAAAGGAATGGAACGCCACGCCAAAACAATCAAAGAAACCACTTCATGGCGAGACCAGCCCAGCTGTTTGTAATGCCTGCTGTTGCACAGCCTGAACAACATCATCAGCTTACCAGCAGAAACAGGCAACTAGTCAGTTGCTATCACATATCTGACCCAAGCTCCAGCTCCCACTCTTATCAGCACCTGTCCCCTCTCCTATTGATTCTGAGGTGAAGATGGTACACAGTGGGTACATTACCTGTTCATGCTGTAAAACTTGTTTGGCTACTTTTTCTTTGTTCTGTTTCCCACTGCTACATCTGCTCTGCCTCCTTGATGTACTCCAAGACCTGTGTGATTCATCATGATGTGCTGCCTGCTGCCCCCACCCCGATAGACTCACAGTCATTGCCGACCAGGCTCAGATGTGCGTACTGTGTAATCCTCTCTGGGACAAGATAAAAAGATCATTCATGCTAAAACAGGAAGTTGTTATCCCTCTATACAGACAGTTGGTGAGACCCCATCTGTAGTACTGTGTGCAGTTCTGGAGACCCCATCTCCATAAAGACATAGACAGAGTGGAGGCTGT
Organism: Neoceratodus forsteri; assembly: GCA_016271365.2. Taxonomy (NCBI): domain Eukaryota; kingdom Metazoa; phylum Chordata; order Ceratodontiformes; family Ceratodontidae; genus Neoceratodus; species Neoceratodus forsteri. The sequence continues at coordinate 467,532,697 of JADMNL010000023.1, forward strand.
CCAGAGGGCAACCAAAATGGTGCAGGGTCTGCACCAGAAGACATTCGAAGAAAGACTAAAGGAGCTTAATATGTATACCCTTGAGGAAAGAAGGAGAGAGGGACATGATAGAAACTTTCAAGTACATTAAGTGAATCAACTAAGTACAAAGAGGGTAGCATCTTTCAGAAAAAGAGATGTGCAAGAACAAGGGCACAATTTGAAGATAGAGGTGGAATGGCTCAGAGGTAATGTGAGGAAGTATTTTGTCACAGAGAGGTTGTGGATGCATGGAACAGCCTCCCTAAGGAGGTTGTGGAGTCAAGAACAGTGGGGAATTCAAGAATGCATGAGACAGACATAAGGCAGTCCTAGTGGGGGTAGGAAGAAGTAAGCTGTTGGTTAACTAGGATCTGCAGCTTATCTGTTAGGTAGGAAAATGGGCAGACTGGGTGGGCCAAGCAGTCCTTATCTGCCATCAAATTCTATGTTTCTATGTAAAGGATGTAATGCTACAGTAGCCCAGTTTGATTTCTTGCCCCTCTAATTCTCAACTTTATTTACAGTTTCACAATAACTCGGTCATACTGAGCGTATCCTGATGGCTATAGTTGTGGCCCATTAAAAGGGTGGCATGCACCTCACACCCAAACTTGAATCTGCCAGTGAATTTGGCTGTTAATAGATATTTAAAGTAGGAATGGGAAAGGGCAGTGCTAAGTCACACCATTGCAATAACACAAGTTAGCTCTCCTCACCTCACACAGAGCTTGGAAAGGGAAGTGAGAGAGAGAGTGGGAAAACAGGGACAAGAGGAACAAAAAATATAATTGAAGGCTAAGATAGGGAACTCTATCACAACCACCACTCCTGTGGTCAATTATAAAATTAGTTTGATAAAATTATTTTGATCAGTCATTTTATAGAAGGCTTTGTTAATATGCTTCCTCCCACCACCACTACTCTTACCCATCTTTTCTTCAATCCATTATTCTAATTTTCTTCAATAAGTACTAATACTTTTACCTCTAATTTCTATTTTTTCTTTTCTAGGTATCAAATAAATAAAAATTCTGTAACAATATGGTAATGTAACTTATGAAATTAAAACTTTACCTGCCTAGTACATAAATTTAGGAAATGTTTTGTATGCTTTTGCTAATTTTTTATTAATAATTACATTTATAGGTATGTATCACTTTAAATGGGTTGTTTAAATATTGGTCATGTTTGTTCCTGCTCAGACCTGCCCACTGAGAAGACTCAAAAAGGTTGAAGTGCTGGGGCTGTAGGGTGTTGGATAGGCACCTTGCCACAAATAAATTTGCACTTAGCCATTTAATTCTGTTTGACAAGTGCTGAAGTTTCTTTTGTTTATTTTATAAGATTGAGAACAACAGGTTAAAGATGAAGAACAGCAAGGAAAAGAAAAGTGCAGGGAAGGTTGAAAATAGAAGGTTCTCTAGGTAAGTGCTGGGAGCCTAGGGAATAAGATGGAGGATATTCTGTCAACAAACAGTGCAGATGAGCCAGATATTATACCTTTCAGTGAGACATACGTATTCCAGAATAATAGCTGGGATCTCACAATCCTAGCTATGTCCTGTTCAGGAGTAACAAGGAGAATAAAAGGGAGGAAGTTCTTCCCGTTCAGTGAAGTTCGTTCTGTGCACATGAAACATTTTGAGCATGCTCAGTGCAACCAAAATGAGTGATATACATTTCTGAGCATGCTCAGTGTGGCCAAAAGACTGAGATAAATGTTTGAGCATGTATCTTGCTATGATGGGTCAAGATAACACTTTTATGTGCAAAATGTATTTGCACTCCGTGGCATACAGTACATGATGCTATCAAGAGGTATTTAAACTAGGAGAGGGTAGGGCAGTGCTAGGTCAAACTATTGTACTAATACTAATGAGGGGAGCTGTTGGCTCTCCCACACCTCACGAGAATTTGGAAAGACCAGCCAGAGGGTAGGAGAATAAAACAGGGAATACTGGGGACCACAAAGAGCCAGGAGGAAGATGAGAGCAGCAAACAAAACTGAAATTAGCATTCGAGATAAATATAAAGGTTTGCAAGTGTAAACATTTAATTTGACCCGCCTGAGGAGCTGCCTTCAGGAAATATAAGGAGACTGAAAAAGAGAGGACAGGGCAAATTATCTGGAAAAACAGAGGGAGGCAGGGAAGGCAGTCAGGGTGCCAAGGCAAGGACCAGGGAAGAATAACAAAAGGTGTTAGAAGGGGACAAAACTTCATATATACATAAGCAAGAAGAGAAGGACTGGGAAGGAAATTGTAAGGCTGAAAGGGGAGGACAGAGTGGAGTGGGAGCAGAAGGGACAGTGATAAAGCATAAGTCCTGAACAAATATTTCTGTTCAGTTTTCATGGAGGAAGGGAAAGGGAGGACTGCAGCTAAGAATCAGGATGGGAGGGAGGTGGACAATGGTCCATTCAAGGAGAAGAGGGTCCCAGAAGAACTTACAAAACTGAGGGTGGGTAAGACAATGGAACTAGATGGGATACACCCTAGAAAATTACAGTTGGGGAGGAACTGGTAGGACAACTGGCAGTCCTTATCAACAAGTCACTGGAAATGGGGAGGTTCTGGAGGACTGGAGAATGGCTTATGTGGTCCTCTTCACAAAAGTGGGAACTGGGAGGAGGCTGGAAACTATAGACCTGTCAGCTTGACATTAGTGGTGGAGAAATTATGCAATCTCTGCTAAAGGAATGGATAGTATGGCACCTTGAATCAAGTGGAACACAAGATCCAAGGCAGCATGGATTCAAGGCAGGAAGGTCTTGTCAAACTAATCTGACTGATTTCTTTGACTGGATCATTAGGGAGGTAGATCGGGGAGCAGTGGATGTGCCTACTTGACTTCAGCAAGGCATTTGACACCATTCCACATAGGAGGCTTGTGAACAAGCTGGGCAGCCAGGGGCTGGGACACAAAGTGGTGAACTGGGTTGGAAATTGGTTCAGAATGGAACACAGAGGGTGGTGGTAAATGGGCTAAATCCAGTAGGGAGGGTGACCAGTGGGTGCCACAGCATTCAGTTCTTGGACCAGTGCTGTTTAATATCTACATCAGTGACATTTCAGAAGGGCTGGAGGGAAGATGTGCTCTTTACAGATAACACCAAGATCCGCAACAGGGTGGACAGTCCAGCTGGGGTGGAGAGAATGAGGAGGGACCTATCTAAATTGGAAGAATAGTCAGAGTATGGCAACTAGGATTCAATGTGAAGAAGTGCAAAATCATGCACTTCAGGTGCAGAAACAGGGAGAATGCAGGATGAAGGGGAGATGATAGCAGCCACAAAACAGGAACCAGATCTGGGGTCATCATATCTGAAGACTTAAAGGTGGCCAAACCATGTGCCAAGGCAGTGGGAGAGCCAGTCAGATGCTGGGGTGCATAGGGAGAGTATTACAAGTGGAAGAAAGAGGTCATAATGCCATGGTATAGGTCACTTATGAGACCTCATCTGGAACACTGCATCCAGTTTGGAGACTGCATCTCCAGAAGGACATAGACAGGGTGTAGGCAGTTCAAGAAGGGCATCAAAAATGGTGCAGGGCCTACACACAGGTCATATGAAGAGAGACTGGAGGAATGCAATATGTACACCTTGGAGGAGAGGAGGGAGGGGGACATGATAGAGACCTTCAAGTATGTCAAGGGGATTAATGAGGTGCAGGATGGCAGCATCTTTCAGAGGAGAAGCTACTTTAAAACAACAAGAGGGCATTGCATGAGACTGGAAGAGGGTAGACTAAGGCACAACATGAGGAAGTACTACTTCATGAAAGGGTGGAGGATGCTTAGAATGGCCTACTCCAGGAGGTGATGGGAGCAAGTACAGTGAGTGGTTTAAACATGCATGTCATAGATATGACACAGACCCAAGCAGGGAGAGCAAGACAGCAGCCTGTGACCAAGAAGGGTCAGCGGCAGCTAAGTAAAGGTAGGTATAAGGGTAGACAGGATGGGTCTGGCAGTCCTTATCTGCTGTCAGTTTCTATGTTTCTGTATTTCTAACTGCTACTGCACAAAGTGCCAGGCCTTTGGGATGTTCACTAACAAATAAGATATTTGCACTTTGCTCTCATTTATATTTCTCTTGAGTGCCCACTTCATTTTTTTTTTTTTTTTGCTGATACATCCTGCCAAGCGGATCATCAGTTGACAGTAGTACAGTCTGTTTTGAATGGTCTGGAAGATAGGGAACAACAGTGGGAAAATAGAAATCAGGGAAGCTAGAGAACAATAAAGCAAAGAAAAGTGCAAGGAGATGAAAGTTCTCTAGATATCTGCTAGGAGTTTACAGAGTAAGATGGAGGACATTCTGGCAACAGTAACTGTAAAGAGCTACAGTGGATGCAGTTCTATGACAATCACTGAGACATGGGCATCACAAAATAATAGCCGGAAATCACAGTCCTTTGCTATGCCCTGTTCAGGAGTGATAGGTAGAATAAATGTGCAGGTTTGTATGCCATATGTCAGGAATTCCATCAGAGCAACAGAGGATAGCACTGTGAATGACACAGGAGAGATAGATACCTTATGGCTGTAGGTGACAGAGGGTAGAAGTAGGATTTTGATGATTGACATGGTCTATATACCCTAACCAATCTACGAATTAGACCTACAGTTGAATGAAGAAATTAGAAAGGTGGCTGGTATGGGCAATATTGTTCTCATAGGGGACTTTAACCTTCCAGATATCAATTGGGAAACTCTGGAACTAGAAGTCAAAACAGTCAGAGATTCTTTAGGCAATCAAGATGTTTTCCTGAGTAAATAAGTGAGAGGAGCAACTAGGAAAAATGCAATCTTGGACTTTGCTATGCCTAATCAGGACATGTTAAAACAATTTGAATGTGAAGACCATGGATGTGGGCAAGCATAAGCAGGCTTGAACCTGGCTCAAGCTTAGTGCCTGGTTGGCTGAGCTTAGTTCATCCTCTTTAAACAATTGAAAGCCAAAGTCAAGCTGAGATAGGTATGGTCAAAGTAAGTTTATTCATAAATCTAAGCAGTGTAGTGTCTGAAACATTCAACTCTTATGTAAAGAATAGCCTTCAGTATCAGGGCTCAACTCATGTTTTGGCTTATAGAAGTCAAGCCAGGCCCCTGACTTAGCTCTGCTTTGCTCTGTATGACAAATTCCAAGCTTGACCACCTCTAGAAGACCACTTAGAGTAAAGTGACCATGCCACAGTTAGTTTCAGAATCATTCTTAAGGTTTAGTGCTTAAACTCCAACACATGATTCTAACTGGGACAACAGATATTGCAAGGATGGATGAGATACTGAGGACAGACTGAATGGAGTAATAGAGGTGGTGTGAATTGTGAACAAATGGCAGTAATTCAAATATGCTATTAGGCACCACAGAGTGTGTCAGGTATGTTACAATGAGCAAAAGACTTGAGAAGTTCGTTTGGTTCAGTGACCAGATGAGAGCAGCAATTAGGGCAAACAAGCTCTGGCAGAGCCACTAAGACTGTGAATGCATTAACTAGATAAGGCTGTTTCATGGGCTTAAACATAAACATGTATTTATTTATTTAAAAATATCAGATTTACAAACCTTTGAGCAAGCTAACTAGGGTTTCTGTAAGACAACATACTAAATAGCTCTAATTCACTATTTTTGTTTTCTCTGTGCATCAGGTCTAGCTAGTAGAGTGTTTTAACATCAAAAACACAAATAATGAATTAGAGCTATTTAGCAGCTGTTTTCACAGAAACCTCAGTTAGATGGCTTTTCAGGCATCTGCTAACCTAACTGTTGACATTTGTGCTCCTGGATAAGAACAGTTACAAGGCTTTGCTGTTGCTAAACTAATTTTAAAGCAGTACACATGCTAAATCTAAAGGCATGGCTACATCACTGTCACATGAGACAGGGGCATCATAGAAGAAGAAAGCCAATAAAATTATTTGTTATGAGAGATCCCCAGGGTCGTAAATCTACCATACAGCTAGCAGGCAATTTAGGAAAACTCCAAATAGCAGACAGAGGAAGGACACACTAGGACTTAACATACATATCAAAACCTCTACATAACATATGTTTTTGCACATTCTGGGTGGACTACTACTTTAAGTGATTTGCTCTGGGTCACACAGTATGCAAGTGGGGGCTGTGGGAGTCAAACCCAGGTCTCCAGGTTTGTAGCTTAGATCCTTAAACCACTGCCTACTTAACCATTTACAACATGGTTACACTTATATATAATACATACTTCTCAAACTTGAAGAAAAATACACTTTATCATCAAAGTATGTATTTACCAAGTACTGTGCCCATGTTTAAAATAATTTGAACCCCTCAAAAATTTGCCCTGACATGAAACTGCATGTTTAACTGTAAAGGCAATTAAAATTGTATTTCTAAATGCATTAGTAACACTAATGCTTCATGATTAAAACAATTTCAACCCCTCCCCATGACAGATTGCATTCTGGGAAGATTACCTTAGCAAGCTGCTATAAAATAAACTGAAAAACAGGTTTAATGTAGTGAATGCTGACATCCTATTTCTAGAGTCCATGATAAAATAAAAATAGTTAAGATTTTTTATGTCAGCTCTGATCAGAATAGCTGTTAAAATCACCAATTGTTTTCTTGTTCAAAGTTTCTAATACATCTCAAACTTAAAAGAAAAAACACATTTTATCATCAAAGTCTGTTTTCAGCTTCCTACCATACACTTCATTTGTAAAGAAAAAAAAGATCTTGTCACAGACCACAAACATCACTAACTACTAACAGAATGCTGATATCTACATTTACAATTTAGCAAATCGTGAAATCTAACTGCGTGGGGTTTCTGTAAGAAAACAGCTAGAGTATGTTAATTATGGCATTTTATGACATTGATGATCTGGGCAGTTAGATCTGGGTTTGAATCCACAGCCCCCACAAAAAGTTAACATTTTCTTACAGAGCTAGATGTGTGTCTAGGTCTCCTGGGGAGCCCAAGTGGCTCTGATAATCATTTGTTCAAAAGGATTTTAAAGTTAATTTGAAGGCAATAAATTTCTTCTGTTCTGTTCTCCACCGCCAAGGCATGTCTGTTGGTTGATAAGGTCCCAAACTAGTGTATCTCGTTGCAGCATGCTAGAGCTATCTCATGCCCTCCCACATGAATCATAAAAAAGTTTGGGCGGAGGTGGAGGTGGATCTTACTCAAAAAAAGAAAAGCCTAATGCTGCCTCCCACTACTCAGGTTCCAATTCTTGTACCACCTATTTAAGAAGAAAATAGTACCCTACACCATTGACTAACATGAAAGCGTGTTTATTTTGAGGGCAGAAAACATTTGCTTGGAGGGACGGTAAGGCGGATGAGACTATTTACACCTTCAGTCAGTTCCACGGACAGAAAACATGACATCACTCCTTTGTACATGCAATACTCCTGTAGGTTCCACCCACAGTTGTAAAAATAAGCTTTTAGGAGCTATAAAGATGACCAAACTGAAATTAAAGAGGAAGTACAGTCAAAATAAAAAAATAAAATATATATGTTGCAATGCAGGTGTTTTTAATTTGTGGGTGTAGTCCTAGTGTGACCTTTTCTTTGTTTGCTGATAGGAGGTGTCTCTGAATTTGCCTACTAGTTTTAGGGCCCCAGGTGATTGCCATGTTTGAATTTTTAATTGCTTTTCTTTTTTTTCCTCTTTGAGTGAATCCTTAGGATTCACTCAATGGAAATCCTTAAGAGACTAACCAGACTCTTACAGCACCATTAGCAGAAATATACAGCAGTTCCTAAAAAGCGGGGAAATTGCAGGAGCTTAAATAATAGCAGATTTGGAGTCACTTCCCAATGGGATGGGGGTAGGAGGACCTGGGGAACTACATACCAGTGAGCCTAACTTCTATACTACGGAAGTTATTGGAAACTATTGTCAAGGGTACATAGTGGATTTCCTGAAATCAAATGGATAGTATGACAGGAGGCAGTGTGGGTTTGTGAGGCAGGTCATGTCAGATGAATCTCATTGATTTCTTCAAGTCAGTGACACAGATGGACAGGGTCAAACAGTGGATATATTTTACTTGTATTTCAGTATGATCTCTCTGGGGTAAAGATTTTCACCAGTGGCACATTGCGGGGTCTGTCCTAGGCCTCATCCTGTTTAGCAAGTACCTCAGTGATATAGGTAAAGATTTACATTGCATGGTGTGTCTTTTGAAGATGGCATGAATCTTTGTGTAGGGTGGATAGTGTGGGGATACAAGGAATATGAAAGGGGAAGTAGAGAGGTTGGAAAAGTGGTCCAGCATATGGCAAAAAGTTCAATGCCAGGGTTATTCACTTTAGTAACAGGAGTCTAAAAATGGTGCACTGGATCAATGACAAAAGCAAATCAAGGGAAAAAGAGACTTGGGGATATTCATCCGTGATAATATGAAAGCTGTCTCTTAATTTAACAAGGCGTATAGGAACATCAATAGAATGCTGGGGTTCAAAGGTACAACTTTAACAGCTGTACAAAGGAAGGGATTTGCTACTTTTTGCAGAGGGTTAGAAGAAGAGGAAATGTTCTCTGGTATATTAGTGAAAATGGAAGATAGAGAGGAACAAAACTAATGAGGGTTGATAATAGAGAATGAGCAGCAGAAGGCCACCCTTCTAAATGACTACTGCTTAGTATTCAAAGGTGAGGGTAGTGGGTCTCTGCTGAAAAGTGGCATAAGGCAGCTGCATGGAGGATCCCAGAAATGGGGCAGGAAAATAACAATAGATAGAGTAAGAAAAGGGTTTTCAGCCCTAGAAGAAGATAAAGCACCAGGACAGATGGGCTGCACCTGTGGGTGCTCAGGGAATTAGCATCAGAACCTGCAAAATTCCTAGCAGGGTTATTATATAGCTCACTACAGTCAGAAGTGGTTCAGAGAGGTTGGAGAATAGTGGATATTGTTCCGCTCCACAAGGGAAGGATAGGGAGGAACTGGAAATTACAGGCCCATCAGTCTTACCTCACTGTAGGTACACTAATGGAGAAAGCATTCAAAGAGGTACATTGGCTTACTTGGAAAGGAGTGGGCTCCAGAATGGTAAACACCACATATTCCTTGCAGGAGGTCTTGTCAGACCAACCTGACAGTAACCTATACTCAGTTATTAGGGGAATAAGGGACAAGCAGTAGATTTACTCTACTTTGACTTCACAAGGCATTCAACTTGGTACCACACAGAAGGCTGCTGAAAAGTTAGAGGACCCAATAGCAGTAAAAGACCTAGTTAAATGGGTGAGAAGTTAGGTAGGGTGGACATTGGAAGGAGGTGGTTAACGAGTCAAACCATGGGAGGGGAGGTCACAAGTGGAGTACCGCAGGGGGTCAGTCTTGGGATCAGTCCTTTAAAAGGTTCATCAGTGACAAAGGAAAGAATACAGGACAAGATGCACTCTTCATATATGACACTAAACTTTGTGGAAGGGTAGACAGTGAAGTGAGAGTGAGGAATTGCGAAGAGATCTGCAAAGGTTAGAGAGTTTGTCTGAGGTTTGGCAGTTAAAATTCAAAGCCAAAAAGTGCAAAGTGATGCACATAGGGTATAGGAATCTGAAGAGGAATACTGATTGAGCGTTAGACTAGCCACTACTTCAAAGGAAAGGGACCTGGGAGTATCACAACCGCGCCCTAAAACAAACTAGCTAATCCAGCAAGGCTGCAGCAGAGGCAACAGAATGCTGGAGTATATTGGGAAGGTTTTTTTATATACATAAGGAGAAAAGAGGTAGCACTACCTCAAGTCTCTACAAACACTGGTGAGACCCCATCTGAAATACTCTGCCAAGTTCTGGAGTCCACACCTGAAGAAAGACAGAGACAAGCTGGAGAAGGTGCAGTGTATTGTAAATAAATGATTCAAGGCCAATAGGGTGAATATTGAGAACTGCTTACAGTAAACATGTACTCAGTGGAGGCCAGAAGGAACAGGGTGACATGATAGGGACCTTCAAGTTCCTGAAAGGAATAAACAAGGTAAACTGAGGAACTGTTGACCAGGAATGGCGGGTCAATAACAAGTCAAGGGGCATGAATAAAAGCTGGTGGTGTAGGGAGATTCAGGAGGGATATGAGCAAATTTTACTTCAGGGAGAGAGTGGTTGAGTGATGTAATAGCCTGTCAGCTGAGGTGGTGGGAGCAAAAACCATAAACAGCATCAAGCATGGCTGGGAGAGAGTAAAGGATTTGATAGTTATGTGCGTGTGGGGGATAACAGTAAAGGAGGGAGCAAGGGCAGGAGGTGAAGGCAAAACCCTCTCTATACAATAGGTCACAGGGAAGGGTGAAACAGGGCCAACAGGATGGATCAATGGCCTTTTCTGACACCAGCGTCTTTCCTTTGATGTTTCTATTTTCAGACTGGCCAGATGTTCCCCATATGATTTACCCTACAGGCCCTGTATCATCTTTGTAGCAGGCCTTTAGAAAGAGTCTATTCAGTCCTTATCCTTTTAAAGTGTGGATTCCAGAACTAGATACAGTACTCCAGGTTTGGCCTCACCAAGTGACCTAAGACTTAGAGACAAGAGACTTAAGGAGCTTAATATGTATAGCCTCGAGGAAAGGAGGAGAGGAGGGACATGATAGAAACTTTCAAGTACCTCAAGGGAATCAACAAAGTCCAAGAGGGTAGCATCTTTCAAAAAAAGGTGTGCAAGAACAGGGGGCACAATTTGAAGATGGGGGGCAGCTCAGAGGTAATTTAAAGTATTTTTTCACAGAGAGGGTTGTGGATGCATGGACCGGCCTTCTGGAGGAGGTTGTGGAGTCAAAACAGTGGTGGAATTCAAGCATGCATGGGACGTCATAAGGCAATTCTAGGGGTGAAGGTAGGAAGAAGTAGGCTGCTGGTTAACTAGGATCTGCAGCTTATCCATTAGGTAGGAATGGGACAGACTGGGTGGGCCAGCGGTCCTTATCTGCCGTCAAATTCTATGTTTCTATGTTTCAAGTGACCCACAGATGTTTAACAGCACCTCTTTTCTTCTACTGCAGAACCCCTCCTATACATCCAAGCATACAGTTTACCTGTCTGAGTGCCTTGGTGCATTGGGCCGCTAACTCGATGCTATCACCAATGGTGACCCCAAAGACTCTTTTCTTCAGTGGTCAGACTGGATTGTTTTCACCACCTGTAACAATAACCTGTTTTCAAGTTCTCTTGCCCATAGGCACAAATTTGCACTTCTTGGTATTATATTTTACAGGCCGTTCTTTGGACCAACCCTCCAGCTTTTCTAAATTTATCTTTAAGTCCCTGGTAGGGCTGAATGAAATCAGAAAATTCTGATTTTGTTGAATTTTCATGACATTTGCAAAATTTCACTAGATTTTGTGGAATTTTCAGAACCCTATAATAGCTCATAATTTGGTCATTATTACAGTGTGAAATATGAAGGTATGTACAGATGTGTCAAGCCAGGATGAAGCACAGAAATGCTGCAGAATATCACAGAATAGTATATTGTTTGAAAGGGCCATGAAAGGATGTTTCATGACATTTGGATAAGGGATGGAGAAGTTATATAGGCTCATAGTCTGGCAATTTAATATTCACATGAATATTTCTGAAAATATTTCTATGTTTACAACTAGCCACCTTTGGAGCAAGGTAAATGAAAATTGATATGCATACTTTCTCGGAAGAGTCATAGAAACAGTTAAATAGAGAGGTAATTGGCTGTATAAATTGGAAGTTGTAGAAGTTCAAATTTTCCATTTTAATTATTTGTTAAATTGTAGGAAAATGTACAGATTATTTGGATGTTTATAGCTCCACTGCTATTGCTGGTATACACTCAAGATTTGGCATAACATACCAAAATTAAAATGTCCTGGAATATGACTAAGCTGGTTAAATGTGGATTAGCAGGTTAACATTTATTGTGGATACTTAGAAATTACTAATTGACATTTGCTACAAAGAATTCATAGACGTATAGTAGATAACACAACTAGAATTCCACTTGTGGAATTTAACTTTCACAAAGTACTTATCATGACTTATTCACCTTTCCATAGTATATAGCATCATGGCCCTGCAATACCCTTCCAACACTCCTGTGACACTGATGTCCGCATCATGCTCCATCATGACTAAAAATAATCTAGATACTTCTGTCATAGTGGTCTAAGTCACACTAGTTGTAAGACTTCAGGCTTGGCATCACGTGGTGCCACTGTTTTCAAATAGTAAAACATGTATTATTATCTACATAGTTGTTAAGAGTCAGCAGGTGGCATTGTACAGAAATAATGCTGCATGTGCATGTGCTTTCACAAGTCATGTAGTCAGTGAGCTCTACTGGCTATCTGGCATATGGTAGAAGTAAGCAATAACCTACAACAGGGTGTGTGGTTGTTAGGAGTTAATCAACACCTCAGGTGCATTGTGAGGCATGAGGCCACAGGCCAAGTGTCCTCACAGCAACTGGTGTTGATTAATCTCCACAACTGCACACCCTGTTGTGAGTTATTGTACTTATAACATGGGCCATATGTGGAGAGAAATGGACCAAAATTGTGGAATTATAGTCAGAAAATGTGGGAACTATTTAGTGTTCTTCCACTATTTCTGGCTGCAGTACTACAGTTTTTAGTGTTCTGCCACAGTAGAACCACCTAAAATAGTTCTACTAACATTACTTACTAGTAAACAGGCCTACTACTTTAAATCAAGCAGCAGGTCGATCTTGTTATTGTGCTTTAATGTGCTCCTGCTGTCTCGCCCTCATTTTAATTATCTCCCTGTACTACTTACAGGTGCAGAAACACTGCAGATATCCCGAGCCTCTACAGAGGAGAGGGGGACAGAAACACATATACAGAGGTGCATGATGCCCGTTCATGCTCTGGGTTGCTTCAGAGACAGTACAGGCAATGTATAGACTGATCTCACTTTCTCAGTCTCCCTCGCTGCCATTGGCAATTCGTGTTTGTGTCTCTGTAACATCGGCTTGTTCTTTCCTGCTGATTGCCCCTGACTGCCCTGCTGCACCACGACACACTCACACACACACACACACACACACTTCTTTTCAACATGGATTCACTTATTGTCACAGACTGACTCACCATTTCTGCCACTCGCTCACTCTTGTTTGTCGTTGCTGCCATGGAGAACAGCATGTTGCACCTACTGGACGTCTGCACAGTGGGTGACTGGGAAACACCGGAGATACAGAACATTGCAGCATTTCGCAATCCTGCCCTCCTACAAGCAGCAAACAGCTTCTCTCTGTTGCGCTCTTTGTGGGTCACGATTCCTAAGCTACAGAGGTGCGCTGACACACTCTCTCTCTATCTGTTTCTCTCTGTCTCACACAGATGTGAGCAGGGTCACTGACTTGCCAGGAATAGGGGTGCTTACATTGTGTTCAGGGACTTGTCTATCTACTAGCATTCTCAGGCACAGTTTCCTGTGGGAACAGAATGTGTCTCTCGCTTTGTTAAAAGAAAGATATGCTAGGACCTTCAAGATCCACTGGGTGGGTGGGTAGGCACATTGCTCACCGTACAAAAAAAATGGCTGCCTTTCAGACTCAGTCAAAGCCTGAAATAATTAGTTCAGTTTGCTGCTTGATTTTTGTATTTTGGGACTGTTCACCACAAATGGATACTGTTTGTGTATCAGAAGTTAATGAATCATCACCTGCTGTGTCTCCACCAATCACCTCACAGCCAGCTAGGTGCCCATGTTATAATTCAGGCTACTGCACAGTGGTGTCCATGACTATGCTTCATAGTTCTTCACACAAGATAATGACCTGACACTTGGCACTACTATATTTTTACTTTGAACTCCCTTTGCATGTTACCTTATTGCCACTTCACCTAGCCTTGATGTTCCTCTACAATAGCAACATAAGTGTATGACTGGGCAAAATCTATGGACATGGCTTCAATGAAAGTATCACAATATTCCACAATTTCACAAAGCTCATGAAATTCAACTTTCTTTACTGATGTTATTTTGGAATTTTGGCTGCTTATTACTTGGTCAGCCTTTAAACAAGAGAATAGAGAACTGACACACACCTCTTTTTTCCCATATTGGATTTTCTCTCTGATAGCAGCTCATTTGTCAGGAATATATGCAGTTCACAGGATATATCCTGATCAGGCTGAACCAACCATCATTCAATTGGTTGCCAGGTTTTTCTCATTTTGCCTCCATCTCCCATGGTGGGGTGGTGTTTTGTCAGCCTTGCACACTCACAGCTTCCCTGTAGCAGGAGCAAGATCCCTGCCCAGCCGAGAGCTGCTTTTGCAGTTGGAACCCACCTGCTACCCTTCCTCACTAAGATGAACTGCCGACAGGCAGCTGTTTTGGCCATGGCCTGCCTCCCAATGCCCACTTCTGAAACCAGGTTTTCAGCATGGCAATGCAACACTCTGCTGCTGGGCCATGGGGGTAGCCTGAAAGGCCAAGATTTAGAGTCAATGAATCTAACATAATTAGTAATTTCCATTCTCTAGTTTTAAAGTTATAGGGCTTAAAATTCTGTAGTTTACTAATTGTGAAATGTAATTTTAAAAATGTTCGAATGTGTGGAGGCTTATACCTCAGTCACCTTTATAGATAGGGACCTGAAACATGACACACTTCTGTATAGAGCATGATAAAGTCATCATACCAAATTGGGTGCATGTCAGACAAATACTTATTAAACTTGTTGGAAATAACTGAAATCACATTGTGGAAAAAGTTTGTAGAATGTTTCATGAAATTTTCACAAAATTTCCAGAACAAAAGTGGAATTTCACCAGAATTTTACTGACAGAAGATATATTTTGCCCAGCTCCAGTCCCTGGCCCTCTGTTCAGAGTCTAATGTGTCTGCAAAGTTTAGTATAATCTGTAATGAGGCAAATGTTTACCTTGACTACTTTTCCCCATGTTGCAGATAAACCCATTAAAAGTGCTGGTTCGGGATCAACCTCTTTGGTACCCCACTTGTAACCCTTTGACCTCTGATTGCTCCCATTTCTACCACTGTTCAGGTCCTTATTTTTGTCTAACTTTATATCCATCCTGTTAACTTTGCTCCAGCCACCAGATCCCTCAGTTTCATGGCAAGCCTTCTATAGCGTACTAGTCAAATTCCTTACTGAAATCAATATACCAACATCAATTACCTGGCCTCATTTACTGCCCTCATTATAGAGTTAAAACTCAATAAGGTTAGTCTGACATGACCTTCCTTCACAAAGCCATGCTGCTATTTGTCTCAGAGTCCATTTGTTTCAAGAAATTCTACCAGTTGCTCCTTGACAATAGTTCCCATGAGCTTACTCACTATAAAGGTCGAACTAACCAACCAATAGTTTCCTGGGATGTGGGAGGGTCACGGTAGGTACAGCAGAGATACACCAGGGTTGGTGGCATGGATACAGACAAACACAAACAGGGATACCCCCAACGCTGCCGGATGCAGGACTGGACAACATGCTGCGGCTTGGTGGCAGTGGCAGCAACAAAGCGGGACTAAGTGGACCACCTAGCACACTCGGCTCCCATTGGACAATGCTGGGCAGGGACTGGTGCACAGAGTACAGTGGCTGCTGGGGTGACACAGGCAAGAAGCCAGTGACAGTGTGCTCCCCGCACATACCACAGGACTCACACCTGAAGGTTGCTGTTTAATGCCAGACCTATCGGGTGAGTCCCTGCGGCTCACAGGGGACTGTATTGGGCAACCAGGTCGGTGATCCTCCTGGCACTCTCCTTCCACTGCTGATGGGAGCACCCCATAACCTGGCCTGACATGACCTGCTGCAGCTTGACCTCCATCATCCGCTGTTCCTCCACAGGATGTCAAGGAACTGCCATAGAGTGGGGTGTGCCATGCCCAGAAGGGCATTAAACACCATGTTCCAGCCCTCAATGGCATTGTTCATGCACAGCATCCCTCCAAGATGGACACATGGCAGTTCCATACAGGGATGGGGAACAGCAGCTTCGTGGCGTGCCCACTGTGATCAGGTCTGCCCAGCCCGACATCCTCAAAATAATCAAGGAAGGGGTGAGTGCCTCCTCATGCTCCCTAAAGTAGTCCCAGCTATGGAGCTCTTCATATGTTGTGCATATGTCCTCCGGGGCACAAAGGTAGGCGGGCAGCATACAGAGATGCACGGTGTACATATCATCCGTGTTATACTGGCGCGCAAGCTCCACATGCTGCTGGATCTACTGCCACACACACACTGGCACAGGTGAAAGAAGCACCCATGCACAATCCATCTGCAGGAGCGCATTCCACACTGCTCTGTAGGTGGCCATCTCAACGTCTATTAACATGTGGAGGGCCACTAAGAGGGCACAGTTTGGATACCTTTGTGAAGACTGCCATGTATGTTGCCACTGTCCTCTTCATCATGAGTATGTACATGGTGGGCAGTACAGTAGCCCGTCCACCCGATGCAGTGCGTACAATTGTTGGAAGAGCCTGGATAGCACTAATGGTGCCATCCTCTAGACAGGATGGGCTGCGGGCTAGAAACTCTAGGTTCCTGCTAGTACTGAACAGCAGGAACCTGTGCTCAGTGCTGACCCCCGCGTCCTGTCCAGAGTACTATAGTAGGAATGGCTCACCTCCATATGTCCTGCGATAATCCTCTGGGATGGTGATCTCTGACAAGGTGTGTGGGTCCACTGGTGCCCTCCTGATGGTCCTCCTGACCCACTGTGCTGCCCTTTTCAGTAGGGGTACTGGTGGTGAGGCTGCTCCCCACGACCTCACTGACTCCTGAGCAGCACGCCACAATGATTTGTTGGCTGCTTTCATCCATGTCCTTTGCCCTCTGCTTGACTGGGGTGAACACCAACTGCTGCAGTGTCAGGCACATGGTTGTGTGTGCTGACAGTGATGGAGTGCCCCTGCCACAGTGAGTGCACGGCTCTTATATCTGGCCACTGTGTATTGGCAGCATTTCCAGTAGATGTACTGCCTCGGGTCCTCTCCCACTGGTAGGTGTACCTGCTACCATCAACAGCTTGTGCCCATTGACACTGTCCATGAATTTTGCTGACGTGCCCCCATTGCTTTTGAGAAATGGGTCTGCAGGTGTGGTGGTTACCTTTGTAGCTGGTGCGGTGCACCTGCTGATGCTGTGGGGCTTGTCAGCTGCTGTGGTGGGGTGGTGTTGCTGTGGATGGGATTTTGGCCATTGCTGCACTTGTGTCACTGTGGTGATGTCAATCTGACATCATGCTTCCCCTCAGCCCCACCTCCTTAGGCTGCTTTCCATAGTCTGGCAGTGCCCACACATCTACCATGACTACTAAGTAAAGGTACTCATTGAGGATGTCAGCTTGCTCTACACAAATATTTCCCAATTTTAACCTTCACTATGCCTTCCTTAATTTTCCTCTTTCCTCTGTCTGATATGTTTAAAGAAAACCCAATTGCTTTTTTATTTAAACCCTTAGCTATCCCTAGTTACCTTGCTCTTCTTATGACTCTGTTTGCCACCTTCATTTTCACTAAGTCTGCCTCTTTATTATCCTCAGATTGATGTCTCTGTAGCTCCCTGACCCTTACTTTAGACCATCTGGTGTCCTCTAGGCCACAAAATCACTGAGGCTCTTCCCTTTTCAACAGTTAGGTACATCAATATTGTTGTTATCCGCTTCCCTCCAGATCCTTTACTTTCATTGCCTTATTGCTGTCCCTAATATAAAGTGTTAACTCACCTTCCCCACCAGTTACCCTGTTCTTTCTGAATAGGGCATATCCCACCATAGTAAGGTCCCATTTGCAGTTCTGCATTGCCAATGTTTCTGTGACTGCAATCATCTCTAGTTGGACATCCACCACCATTTTGTTCCCGAGGCTTCAAACATTAATTAAAACTGTCTTTTTTTAATGACCTAATTATGTCCCTCCCTTGACTGCTGCTCCTTCCCATCCTCTCTTTTCCCATTATTTTCATGTCCCTCCTTTGCTTGCTTCCAAGATGGTCACTGCTTGAGGAATGTGTGTTTATTATAGAAAACAGGAATTCAAATTCCAGCAGGATTCCACTGGCAGAATGTCCCCTTCACACAAAACAGAAGATTTTATATGAAACCATGGATTCAGATTTTCCAGGTAAGAAGCAAATATTGCTCTTGCAAGCTGGTATGGATAGGAATGGACTTTTCATAGTCCCCAGGGAAAATCTGGCATTAAAATTGTGATTGGTACTTCATCTGTTTTATTTTTTGTATAAGAGGGGCTAATGAGAGGAAAAAATGTTTAATCATGTATTTATATTTTAAATTGTAAGACAGTTTTGATCTTTAGGCTGTTGTTGAAAGGTTTTCAGTAAATAAAGTAGTCACAGGTGAGTGCTGAACTCCTGTTATCCCCAGAAGTTACAAGAGAAGTGCTGAATCAGCTCGGTCACCAATAGTCACAGGTATGTGCTGAATCCATGCTGTCCACAGTATCTACAGGTAAGAACTGTAAGAACTCTGACCCATCAGTTACAGATGAGCACTGTGTCCAAGCTCACCCCTGCAGTCACTGATAGGTTTTGTTGGTAAGTGACTAGCTAATTCTCAAGCACTGTTGTCATATTTGCCATGAAACCACCAAAGTTCTGAGAGTAGCCTTTTGAACCACTGTAGTTTTGTTTGCGTCTATCCCTGGAGTCATAGGAAGGTGGTCTATCTTCTCTGCACCTACCTTCAGCTTTGTCTGAACGCATCTCTAATTTTTTGAACTCTACTTACCTGCTGGGGTGTGAGGTGTATGTGATGTAGTTATTTTGGTATTCGTGATTGCAGTTTTACCTGCAACATTAGAGCAAACTGTTATATGGGCTATTATAAACTGAATTACATATTCTAGTCTAACTAAGAGTGGTTGTGGGGACAAGGCTAGCAACTACAGTTCAGTCAGTCTTATTTCAGTTGTGGGGAAGTTAATGGAAACCCTACTGAAAGAACTGGTAAAGTAACTTGAATCCAGTAGGTTGTAAGACTACAGGAAGCATGGATTCATGGGGAAAAGTCATGTCAAATAAATCTGACAGATTTCTTTTACTGGGTGACCACAAGGGAAATAGATCAGGGCAGGGCAGTGGACATGGCCTATCTGGAGTATAGCAAGGTCTTCAACATTGTACTGCACAAGAGACTGATTAAGAAACTGAGTAGCCTGGGGTCAAGGAACCAAGGGTGCGATCCAAAGTAATGAACTTAGTCAGAAGCTGGCTAACGGATAGGAGAGGAAGGGTGGTGGTTAATGGAACTCACTCTAATGATGGGAAAGTGACCAGAGTGGTGCCACAGGGCTCAGTACTGGGACCAGTCCTCTTTAATGTCTACAAAAGTGAAACTGCAAAAGAACTGGAAGGAAGTTATGCCTTTTCCAGATGACACCAACATCTGTAACAAGGTGGACACTCAGGAGGGTGGAGAGAATGTGCAGGAATCTTGGGAAACACATGGAGTGGGCAAGAGAATGGCAGTTGGGGTTCAATTCCTTAAAGAACAAAATCATGCACATTGGAAATAAGAACCCAGGACCTGAATATAGGATTGGGGGGTACTGACAGTTGTTAAATAGAGAAAGGAACATTAGGGTTATTTTATCTGATTACTTCAAAGTAGCAGGGCAGTGTGACAAAGCAGTGGATAGGACTAGCGGGATACTGGGGTGTATATGGAGGGATATTGTTGTCATTGTATCGCTCACTGGTGAGACCCTACCTGGAGTACTGTGTGCAGTTTTGTAGGCTGTACCTCAGAAAGGACATAGACAGGGTAGAGGCAGTTCAGAGGAGGGCAACTAAAATAGTGCAGAGGTTGCACAAGAAGCACTATGAAGAGGGACTGAAGGATCTTGATATTTACACCCTAGAAGAGCAGAGAGTGAGGTGACATGATAGAGACCCACAAGTACCTCACAGGGGTATGATGGGCTAGCCCGATCTAAGTTTTGGGAGGACTCTGTACTGTCATCCTTTCCTTTCAACAAGTCTGTTGCAACAGCAATACCCTAATACTGCCCTGTATTATCCTTTATTTTCCTCTTAGTTTGGTCAGATTAGTCACCTGCCAACCCCCCATCTCTATCTTATCCGCTTTTATTTTTACCTTTCTTCTTCTAGTCCTACCCAAGAGGCATCTCAGACTGAAAAGAAAATGCACAAGATAAAGTGCAAATGCTTGTATTAAGAATTAAATATTCTGGAAAATTAAAACAACTGGAACCAGAAGGGTTAAAACTATGTCTTGCTGCTATGCTGCTATCTGAATTGTTTAATTTAGTAGTTCCAAACCTTATAAAGAACTTCATTAAAACCTGCATAAAATATCTGTTAAATAAAAACATGAATTCAGAAATATTTACTGGAGAAGCATTCGATGAGGTTGCTGCTACAAGCTCTACAAGAGAATGAATGCATTAGCAACTAAAATGCATTCTAAGTGTAGCGGAAGACATGGGATTTCAAACACAGGAACAGGCAGACAAGATTTTTGGTGCATAAAAAATGCTAGAAAGCATTTGTTATTTTATTTTCTTTAAAATTAAAAGAAAAATATATACAGAAAAATAAAGAAGATTATTCAATGCATCCAAACAAACAAAACCACTGCTTTTCCCAGCAGGGTCACCAGGCATTCCTTTAGCCTATTTAGCAAATTTGTGAGCCCTACTCTCCAGAGATCCTTTGTCCTCCTCAGCCAGCTCTAGACTGACTCCTTATCTAACATTTCTGTCCCTAGTGGAAGTTTTATATCCTTTGTGATTACATCATAATTCTCAGGAATTGCCATTTGCTGTGGTATTACATAATGAGGAGTTTCCATAGGCCATGATGTAACATAATGGGAGTTTCCATATTTTCCTAAAGAGTGGGACAGCTGCTTTTACTTTCTGACAGCCTGCCAACTGCTCTCTATTACTGGTGCTCTGTGTGGGAATCCTGTATCGGGCAGGATTTTGACCCCATGTATAACAGCCTCGCTTGGCTGCATATTTTATGCTCCTCCACGGCTTGGCTGGCCAAGGTTTTAAAGGCCTTTCATTGCCAGTAGCAGGGAGCCTTTTAAGTACACCCCAGATATGGATCATGTTATACTTCAGTGCAGCTCCTTTTACTTTCATTACCTAAACCAGGGGAATCTTTGCTACCTTTAGAGCTGCTGCCAATAGAAACATACATATTGTAAAACACTATTAAATCCCAAAGGTGCACAATTTCTTCATTTTAAGGCTCACTGGCACTTTATTTTCTATTTTGGGAAAAAGGTGAACAAGGGGACCAGTGACACCTATCCCATCACCGGCACCTTCTCCTGACAGAGGTCACTCTGTCACCTTAGAGACAGTGAAAATTGTTATGAGCAAAGTGGAAGTGCTAAAAAGTTATGCAAGTACTTGCAAGGCTCCTGTGAGTTGAATAATGGAACAAGTAAAAGCAGCTAAGTTAATAATGTGCTGCTTTCAGCTGTTTTTCTTCTTCCTAAAGTGAAGTTTTATACAACTCTTTCCTAAACATCACATAGAAGACTGAGTTTACCATCAACAGATTTTCTAACAGATACTGAAGGACACTGTTGCTGACAAGTTCCTAAACAAACAAGCACTTGTCAATGCCAAATGTTGTCTCGCTGGCATTGGCATTGGTAGTGCTGGCATTAGAGATACATAATAGGAAATGGCAGTGAGTATTAAAATAACGCAACCCCACCCCACCTGCAGAGACAGACAGGCATTGGGGTGTGCCTTTGGGTATCAGTTATAACGCTCATGCCATTGCCTCCACCCTACCCTGTAGACACTGACAAGTGTTGTGGTGTGCTTTGGGTCTTTGGGTTATACTTACCCCATTCCATAAGGAAATACACTGATGTGGGTGCAGTATAGGAGAATGAGGTGAACTTTGTGGCGAACAGTGCAAGGCACACCACAATACCAGTCACTGGCTGCAGGGTGGGGGTGGGGTGGAATGGCATGAGCATTACAGCCAATGATATGCAAGTCACACCCTGATGCCTGTCAGTCTCTACAGGGTGAGGTGCTACAGTTGGAAACCCTAACACCGTGAGGTGTGTTGGTATTTTCACTACAAATTTTAACATGGGCTTTTGTGAGCCCACCTCATGAAAGCAGTACTATCAGTTTATTAGCTGAAAGGTGGTTTTGCAAAGAGGCTATGCCATTTGGCAACACAGGGATGAAACACATTTTGGACAGGATGTGGAAAATGATAACTGTATTGTTCATGAGGAGATGTAAAAATGGCAACGTTGAAAATCTGGAGTGAAAATATGAAAAATTGGTGAGGGTATGAGCATGAATAGAAACTGTGCAACACAAGTCAGTAACCCAATTATTTTTGGGATTTTTAACCACATCTTTAACATAGGCATTTTGGGACCTCTGCTCATGAACAGTGGCAGTGTGATTCTGTTAATGTGTCTGAAACGTTGATTTTGCACAGTGACCGCCATTGTGTACCACAGGTGTGAAAACACATTTAGGGCAGGATATCAAAATGACAGCTGTACTGTTCATAAGGAGGTGTAAAAAATGCCAGTGTTAAAATCTGGCATGAAAACAGTGCACATTTATGAGGTTACAAGGGTGCATGGAAACGCGCATAGCCTTTACTAACACAGTCATTTTTGAATTTTGTCACCAAATTTTCAACATAGGCATTTTAGGACTTCTGCTCATCAACAGTGTCACCATCATTTCCTGAAACTGTCCTGAAAACAGATTTTGCACAGCAACGTGCTATTCTGCACGGACGTGCTAAAACATATTTTGGCCAGGATATGTAAAATGACAGCTGTACTGTTCATAGGAGGTGTGGAAAAATGTCAATTTTGAAAATCTGGGTGGAAATATTACAAATTCACGAATTATGGCGTCTTGTGGAAACTGCGGAATGCACACTATTAAAACAGTCATTTCTGAGATTTTTTTCCACCAAATGTAACGTAGGTTTTTGAGAGCCCACCATGACTGGCATTGTCGCTTTAGCATCGGTCCCAAAGGTGATTCCGCAGTGACCATGGAAATCACCTTTCGGGGCCAATTAACACCATGACAGTGCCAGAATTCATAAGGAGGGGTCCCAAAACCCCATGTTGAAACTTTGGTGCCAAAATTCCAAAATGCCTGAGATATGCATCAAAGTTGAAAAACATATTTATTCCATTATACAGCTTACCTGCATTTCCTCAGTTTGGTCGGCTTTGAAGAGTGCAAACATGTTCCCGATCCACCGAAGATCATTAGCCAGACTCTGGAGGTAATTATGGAGTAAGGGGAGGGTGTGGGAGGCAGGGTGTGTAGTGGTGGGTGCAGGTTGTGGGAGGGCAGGGAGACCGCGAGGACTGTTTTCTTTTGGCAGGTGAAAATAAAAATAAACATCATGGGACCATTTTTTTTACAGGGGCATGTGGCATATGGGTGGGCTCCCAGCATGCCATGGACTCTTTTGAGGACAGCTGTAGCCGGCGGGGATTGGGCAACCCATTAAGCACACAACAAAAGGGGGTTACATTATGCCAGGCAGGGACTGGGCACCTGGCCGGCAACAATACAAAAAGTGGGGGTGACATTATGTCGATGGGATGGGCACCCCATCAGCACACAACAAAAAAAAGGGAGGTGTTAGATAATGCCAACAGGAGTGGGCTGCCCTGTCAGCAACATCACTCAGGCACTGAAGCCGATGGGGATTGGGGCCCCCATCAGCATACATTGTAAATGAGGAGGGGTTATCATGCCAGCGGGAGTGGGCTCTCCCGTCGGCATTCTGACAGGAGGTGGCGAGGGAGGTGTGTTGTGGTCATGCTGCATGAGAGCTCCACTCTCACTGTGGATCATGTGGTGTTGTTAGCACGCCTGAGGCAAATCTGTGGAATGTTGGGAACCATTCTTCAATGGTTCACTTCATTCCTTACTGGGAGATCACAAGAGTTGTGTCGGGATTTTTCCTCCAGCCCAGTCTCTTTGTTGTGTGGAGTGCCTCAGGGTTCTGTGCTGTCACCCATGTTATTTGCAGTGTATATGCTGGCCCTCGAAACATTATAAGATGGTATGGGCTGAGGTTTCACTGCTATGCCGATGATACCCACCTATACCTGTCTTTCGCCCGACCAGGATGGAGTTCTCTCGATGTTTAACAGCTGTCTGGGGAAATCCAAGACTGGATGGATTCTAGTTGGTTAAAGTTGAACTCAGAAGACTGAGGTTTTGGTGGTGGACCGGGTGGTCAGATTGAGAGGTCGCATACTGGCGCGCCTTCTGGAATTTTTCTTGGCTCGTGTCACTACTGACCTCTGAACGGGTGCATAACCTTGGGTTGATCCTAGACGATAGGCTGACTTTTCAAACTCAGGTGTCAGCCATCGTCAGGACTTTCTTTACCATCTTAGGAATATTGCCAGGTTAAGCACCTTGTTCCGTCTGACTCTTTGTCAATGTTGGTCACGCCTTTGTGCCCTGCGCCTAGACTACTGGCGCCCGCACTTTAGGCTTTCTGGGTTGAAATACATTGCCTACAGCTGGTGCGAACGCTGCAGCCGGGTTCTGACTGGGACAAGTAGGTCTTGTCATATTACCCCGTGATGCCGAACTGCACTGGCTTCCTGTACGGTAGCGGATCATCTTCAAAGTCATTTTATTGACTTTTAAAGCCCTTCGCGATCAGGGTCTGTCCTATCTGAAAGACCTACTGGTCCTTACCCTGGCCGATCGCTCCATGGGCCAACATGGTGTTGTTGGAGATTCCAAGAGTGAGTTTAAAATCTTCAGGCAGTAGAGCATTTTCTCATGCTGCACCCACTTTGGAATTCTCTACCATGCCGAGTTACAAGTGCACCTCCGTGGAGATATTTAAGAAAGATCTGAAATCATATTTATGGAAAATGGCCTTCTTGGATAGCTAGTTAATTGTAATTTGATTGGAAACTTATTGTAATTTATTATGTTTTTATGATGTATTTTTATATGTTTTGATGTCTTGTATTGAAATTTGAATTTATGATTTTAACTTGTTCAGCACCTTGATATATTGAAAGGTGCTGTATAAATCAAAATTATTATTATTATTGCAGCAGATCTTTGTTAGATCTGGTGGCCACATTCAAATTGCTGATGTGGCATCTGCATGCTGCCTTATTGGGGAATGAGGGGCACCTACTGATGCATACCCTGCATTAGCCCAGCAGTGACCATGCCTGCAAATCTGCTACTAGTGCAATATGTTGGCTGCGCATGCCGAACCAACATAACAAAAGTTAAAATTTAGGGCCACACCCTAAACACTCCAGCCTCACTTCTCTTTTGTAACATTGTTGTTTCTTTTCTTTTAAGCATGAAAACAGTCACATTTGCCATGCTTGCTGTTAAAGAAGCATTATATGTTGTTTTATTTTTATACAAGACTGTACTGGTATTTAAAACAAAGCTGGAAATGTATTTGAACTGGGGTACCTGGATTTGTTGAATGTTGTTGTCTTTGTGGTTCCTGTAGGGAGGGCTGGCCAAAATGTCACTTCCTTACACTGTTTCCTAGCTCCTGATGTCACCAGGTGGGAGGAGCTAGAGTAACCAGTCATACAAACTTTTTCATTTCCTTCAGAAATATCATTACTGTTATTTATAAATGCTAGTTGTAGCATTATAATGTATCTTTTATGTTTTGTACCCTTTATAGTACTCCACAGTCAAAACCAGTGGGTATTCCTCATCCATCCTAGAGATTGATGCACGATTCAGTCAAATCAAAGTGGGCAAGGACATACCTCTGTGCTCATCAGAATATCTCCAGTTTTACTTCATGCATTGAGATAGGCTGGTCATGGCCTAACTGCTCCCAACAACTTTCTTTGTTTTACAAGTACACTTTCGTTTTATTTTATTCAACTAACACAAGCAGCCTTGTTGCCAGCATAGCTCAGTATAGTACTAACTGCACGCAGTCAGGAATTTTGTAAGCAGCATCAATTTGCTTGGTACTATATATCAAATACAAAGAGCTCAGTAATGTCAGGCTAAAGCAGCTAAGCTAAAATTGTTACTCAGAAAATGTTTGAGTAATCTGCTCAGCACTGTGCAGGGAAAGGTACCTCCTCCTGTAGTGGGTCGTGAACCCACAGCATCTGCACATTCCATTTGTGCAGCATCAGGGCTTAGGTCCTCCGTAGAGACCCTGCCACCAAAGCCAACCACACCACTACTTGTATAGAGGCCCTCCAGCAGTGACCTCTCCAAGTACTGCCAACTAGCCACAAGCTGCCTCACAGGAGGAAGGAATGTGGGATAAGGGCCTCCTATAGCTCCTCACCTGACCACAAGAAGCAGAGGACACATAAATAGTGCAGCAAGGCAGTCTACCTGCAGCATGAGGTGCTTCTGCAGCTCCATGATCTCTCCCATCTGAATGTGAGCAGGAAAGCAGCCAGGTCCTCCTCGTTACTATCTCTCCATTTTGGGGCAGATTCATGCCATTTAAGGACTCTCCTGCATTCTCTTTGTCTCAGGGGGACATAAATAAGTACTCCACCCTGAGACAGCTTGTAGCCATGCTCCTCTCTCTCCCTTGAGACTGAACAAGCTCCATGATGCTCGGCGGCTCTCCACGAGAGCTGGAGCCATAAGAGATGGAGGGCATGGACTATCACGTCTTAATCTCGCAGATTGACGATACAGTGCCCCCAAACCTCGCGGTTTCATACAAACATACAAATGTGCTAGCAGAAACAGACCACCCGGTCTATCTAAGTCTCGCTCGAGTGTGCAGTTAGCACCCCTAGTTTGCAGCTGCCCCATCCCTCTCATTTGTCATCCCACTGCCACCCCCACCTCCCCACCCTCACTTTCCCTGTTCCCTGTCCCATGTCCTTTTGAAACTGTTCACAGATTTACATGATACTGCCCATTCTGGTAGGGCGTTCCATTTTGCTACCATCCTCTCTGTGAAATAGTGTCTCCTCATTTCCTTCCTAAATCTTCCCCTTCTATTCTTAGCACATACCCCTGGTGACCTTCCCCTCCTTAATTTAAAGACCCCATCTGTCCCATCCTTATTGATTCCCTGCAGATACTTGAATGTCTCTATCATGTCCCCCTGTCCTTCTATCCTCCAGGGTGTACATATTCAGGTCTCTCAGCCTGCTGTCATAGTCTGTCCCTTCCATTCCACTTATCATCTTTGTTCCCCTCCTCTGCACTCCCTCCAGTAGCCTGATATCAGGCTTTGGTATAGCCTCCAAAACTGCACACAATACTCTAAGCATGGCCTTACCAGTGACCTGTGTAGAGGCAATATCACCTCTCTTGCCTGGATGAAAAACCCTCGCTATGCACCCCAGCTTTAGCTCGCTTTTGCAGCTGCTCTCCTGCACTGAGCAGTGTTGTCCATGGTCCCTGTTATCATTACCTCTAGGTCCTCCTCAGTGATCCCCAGCTAACCCTCCCATCCAGTATTCTTTCCTTGGATTCTTCACCCCAAAGTGCATAACCGTACATTTCTTTGCATTGAACCCCAGCTGCCACCTCTCTGACCACTCCTCTAGCTTGCTTAGGTCCCCATGTAGCTGCTTCCATCCCTCCTCTCCATTCACCACTGCTCCGATTTTGGTGTCATCAGCGAACAGACTTATCTTGCTCACCACCCCATGTGCAATGTCTGATATGAAGAGCCCAAACAATAGTTGCCCCAACACAGAGACCTGGGCACCCCACTCGTCACTGGCCTTGGGTTGAAAGCTCCCTCTCACCACCATCTGTTGCAGCCTCCCACTCAGCCAGCTTGTAATCCAGTTCATCATTTTGCCCCTACCCTACACCATTTAGCTTCCCCCAAGCTGTCCATTAGGCACAGAATCGAAGGCCTTGCTGAAGTCCAAGTAAAGAATGTCACCGCATGACCCTTGTCCTGCTCACCTGTCACCCAGTCATAATATTTTATCAGGTTGGTTTAACAAGACTTCCTGAAACAAATCCATGCTGCCTCACATCCTGGAGTCCATTGTCCTCCAGGTACAACACCAGTCTTTCCTTTAGTATTGTCTCCGTAAGTTTGCACACTATGGAGGTGAGACTTACCGGGCGATAATTACCGGTTCATCCCTTTGTCTGCTCTTGTGTAATGGTACTACATGGGCCATCCTCCAGTCCAGTGGCACACATCCCGACTCCAGTGAGGTGCTGCACAAATCCACCAGCAGCCCTGCCAACACCTTCACCATCTCCTCAGCACCCTGGGGTGAGTACCATCCAGCCCTGGTGCCTAGTTTACCTGCATTGCCCTCAGTCCCTCTAGGACTCTACTAGCCTCAATTCTTCCATCTGTTGCCTCCTCCCCTGTCCCCACCCTCCCAG
The DNA here is from genome assembly GCA_016271365.2 of Neoceratodus forsteri. Lineage (NCBI taxonomy): Eukaryota > Metazoa > Chordata > Ceratodontiformes > Ceratodontidae > Neoceratodus > Neoceratodus forsteri. The sequence goes on from JADMNL010000023.1 coordinate 467,561,070, forward strand.
CCCATGGTGGTAGCAGTCCCCCTTTCCTTCCATGAATACTGAGCAAAAGTATTCATTCAGTGCTTCTGCCTACTCCTCAACCTTTCCGTCCACTCCCCACCCTTTTATCCTCACTATTGTCTCCTTGCACTTCCTTTTCTCCCTGATGTATCTGAAAAGTCTTTTCCCCTCGTTAATTCCTTGCGCTGATCTCAGCTCCTCTGGGCCTTGGCTTCTCTCACTTTTCTGGTCACCTCCCGGACCATCTTGCATACTCCTCCTGTCCACTTCCTTCCCTGTCCTTCTATACCTCTGGTGCACCTCTCGTTTTGCTCTCACCACCTCCACTACTCGCTGTTCAACCAGCATGGTTCTCTTACTCTGTGTCTTGGTGCAGGCTTCTGTTGCCTCTGTAATCCCCTTTAATAACATCCCATTTCTGCTCTGCATCCATCTCCTGCCTTATGCCCTCTAGTTTCCTTTTAGTACTTCTTGCTTCCTCCCAAAGTCTGCCCCCTGAAATTTACTACCTGAGTAACTGATTTCTCTGGCTTCCCACACATCATGATATTAAACCACACGTTTGGTGATCGCTGTTGGCCAGTGGGCCCTCCACCTTTATTTCCCATACTGACTCCTCCCGTATACTGTCACCATATGATTCCCCAACTGTGAAGACCTCCACAGCACCAGAAATCAGGTGAAATCCACCTGCCGCTGTGGTGGTCCGTTACAGTGGGATTGCCTCGCTGGGTGTTTGCCCTCCTGGTCCAACTCTGTGTGAGTTAGAATCCTAGAGACCGGGATCTGGGGGTGGAGCCCCTCATGGGGGGTTCAGGGTGCAGCCCCTGTTGTCTGCGCCGACATCCCATGGCTACAGTACAGTTGGCATGTAGCTGTCGCGGTGGGGATGTTGTTGCTAGCGCTGTCGAGCGTTATAGGTAAACCCTACCTCCCCATTCGACAACACCAGATCTAAAGTGTTCTTTAGCCTACTAGGTACACTAACCAACTGTGTCAGGAGACCCTCCTGGATTGCATCCAGGAGCACTTGCTCCTAGCACTGGAGGTGACTGGAATGCTCCACAATGCCCCCATGATGACCACTTTCCTTTTCTACATATCTCTGATTTGTTCTGCTAGTTCCCTGTCAAGCTCCTCAGACTGGAATGGTGGTCTGTATACCACCCAAACCTCAGTTTCCTATCACTTGAGTCTAGGAGCTGCAGCCAGATTGCCTCTGTTCTCCTTTCTAACCCCTCGTCCGTTGTGCATTTGATCCCATCCCTCACACAGACTGCCACCCCACTGCCCCCCTTCCTTACGGTCCTTCCTATATACTTTGTATCCTGGGATTGCCATATCCCCAGTCCCTCAGTTGCCCATATTTCTGTGGACCGCTGCAATACCCACCTCCACACTGCTAAGAGTGCCTGTAGCTCAGCAGATTTGTTGCCTAAGCTTCTTGCATTCAGCGAGACCACCTCCATCCTGCCCTTCCCTTCATTGGCCTCCATTTCCTTCCTTCTACTCCTCCTTTTTCCAGCCACCCGAGTCCTTCTCTGCTAGCCTGGAGGGTAGGTTCCAGTCTATCAGATCTCTGCCTACCTGCTGTCCACTTGCCACCCCCATCTAGTTTAAATCCACCTTTGTCACAGTATACCTCCCCAGTTTTTGCTTTAATACCTCCTTCCCTCCCCAGTCAGGTGCAGCCTATCCTTGCAAACAGATTGTTATTATCCCAGGTACTGTCCCAGCCACCACAACCCCATATCCTTAGTTTGACACAATTCTACCAACCATGTTTTCAACTCCTGATCCTCCCTTTTCTCACTGTGCTCGTGCAGGGGTACTGGGAGCACTTTGGAAAATGCCACAGACTTCCCAGTCTCCTCACACAACCTTCCCACTTCCTCAATCCTCTCCTTTGTTACCTCCACCGCTTCCCCGCCAGGGTCATTTGTCCCCACATGTACCACAATGTGTGGTTTCCTCCCTACCCCCTCTTACGCACCTTAGGATTGCCTGTCCTGCCTTGTCTGCCTTTAATCCTGGTATGAACTTCACCCATATCTGACTGTGCCTCTCTCCCTGCTTCCCAATCTGATCCCCTTGAGTATGGAGTCCCCCAACATTAGTACACCTCCTCCTCTTTCTTTGTGCCCGCCGCCACCCCCCACCTAGGTTCTCATTTCTAGGGCCACCCAAGATGGTGCTTTACAGTGTGTCCCAGTGTCTCCCCCGCCCTTCTCAATTGAGACTCTCTCCTCCTGTTTGACTACCAACCTTCCGCCTCCCTCCTCACCTCTCCAAGTATTATCCCTCCCCTGCCATGCCATACTCAGTCTCTCCACTAGTAATGCCCTCTCTCCCTTCTGTTTGTGAGTACTATCCCTTGTGCAATCTCCTCCTGCATCCTCTTTCCCATGTGTTGCTAGTACAGCAAACATGTTTCCTCCTCCTTTGCCCTATTGTGTTTCCTCCTCCCTCCTGCCTACTGTTGTTCCTCTATTTCTAGGTCCTATTAGAGACCACCCTTCATCAACTGGCTTCCTGTGTACTGTGCCTCCTCCCCTGACCTCTCCCTTGCCCACTGTTCCTTCTCTGTGGTGCCCCACAATACCTCAGATGTCAGCTCTCTTACTGATGCAATCCTCCCATCCTCCCTCAACCTTCCCAGCTCCTGCCAAGCCACAGAACCTCTTCCTCAAGCCTCCTTAGTCTGTGGCATGTTTCCCATAAGAACTGCCTGCCGCCATCTTGCCTGGGTCCCTTTAGGCCAATACAGACTGCTTTGTCCCAGATTAAAGAGACAGTCAGCATTAAATTGCAGGAAGGCAATCTGAGGCACTAGAAGGAAAAATATGTGGCTCGCTGTCCCAGGAGGGCCCTTATATGATGTAGTTTTTCTTCACTTCTGCAGATCAACCAGCATCATGATGAAATGCAGGGAATGTGGAATATCTTTCACAGCAGTCAGGACGATGACACAACCTGTGCAGTGTGCACTCTGACACTCTGCAGGGACCCAGGAGCCATGGAGAGAACGGCTCTGATACTGAATCCCTGCCACAACCAACCACTCGGATAGCACTGGATGCTAACTAGGAGCAGCTTTGTTCCAGATACTGGAATCACTGAAAGCAGGCAATCCAATTCCAGCTCCATGCATGAAACCCCCGGGATGAACCCTCAAAATGGCCCTAGACTAGAATCGTACAGCACCACGATTGAAACCATGAGGGAGCTGGAGGAGGACACTGAGGACCAGTCTACCAGAATGTGCCATGGTGATAACATTGATGAACTCATTACAATGGTATGAGCTGCCGTCAAAATATCACAACACTCGAATGATCATCCATGTCAGAGGACCCCTGCCTGACCATCCAAAGTTTTAAATCTGCACTAAAATGTATTTATTTAGTCTAGCTTATCCTGACTTTTAGGCTGCTGCTGTATTTATTGAATTTTAAATTGCTGTATTTGTTTTATTGATCTGTTTTAATTATTTATTGTATTATACAAGCGCTTTGGTTGTGAGAAGGTGCTTTTTACAAATAAAATTTTGCTTGCTATTGATGGGTGAACCCGGAGGAGAAGGTTCATTTCCCACACATAAAACCATTGATGCACTCCTAAAGAAGGAGTAGAAGCATCCAACCTGACTAGATTGCCTGAGAAGAGCATGGTCAACAAATGGCATCCCCTGGCCTAAGAACAAAGTGACCAGTGGGGAGACCCCAAAGTGGACCAACCCATCTCCAAACTCTCCAAATGCACAACTATTCCAATTGAGAGCACAGCGTCCCTCAAAGACCAGATGGATAAAAAGATCAAAGAGCACCTCAGAAAATTCACGAGGTATCAGGCATGCTGCATTTGGCAGACACAGCAGTGTGGTATACATGTAGAGCCCTCCACAGGTGGCTGGACACACTTACTGAAAACATCCCAGAGGATTCCTCCAGACCGATACAGCAGAGTGCACCATATAAACAATAAAATACACAATGGATGCTTCTCAGACATTCTCAAGTTCAGAACGTGAGCAACTGTATTAGCCAACAGAGCAAGAAGGGCACTGCGGCTCAAACTTTGATAAGCGGACAGAGAATCCAAAATGCCTAATGAAGCTCCCATTCAAAGAGGGAACGTTGTTTGGAGATGGTCTAACACCATACCTCAAAACAGGGAGAGAAAACAAACACAGGGAACAAAGATGTCTACATGCCCTCTGACAGGCCCTTTCGCCTCAAAGTAAGTTTTTAAACACAAAACATAGCCCTACAACCCCCAACTTCCAGACAGCAGCACCAGAAACCTAGGTTCCAGCACAGGGCCTACAATAACAAGTAAAAGGTAACACAGTTGGCCAGTATGCCAATGGAGGTCACAAACCAAATTTCAGACCCCAAGGTAACAAAATGAAGGTGCATGGGCCCATGCAAACCAGTCATTGGCAGGAGACTACAGTGGTTTGAGCAACACTGGGTCCAAACAACGTCAGACAAATGGGTGTTGGAGGTGGTGGCAAAGGGTTATGCGATCGACTTTAGCAGCAAACCAACACAGCACAGACCTTTGTTTCCCTGCTACAGAGGAGCCAAACAAATACAGGCAATAAAGAAGCCAATACAGGACTTACTCAATAATGGGGCTATCACGTCCGTCCCTACAAAGGAACAAGACACATTGGTCTATTCCTTGTTCTTTGTGGTTTCAATGAAGAGGGGTGGAATGTGGCCCTCTACACCTCAAGTACTTAAACCGGTTTGTGACATACAGAAAATTCAAAATGGAAACCCAGCAGTTGACACTACTGACCATACAACAGAAGAGTACTTGACCTCGATAGACCTTAAGGATGCATATCTTTACATTCTCATACAGACCTCACACCACCAATACCTCATGTTCAGCATTAAGGGACAGCATTTTCAATACACCTGCCTACCGTTCGGTCTGGCTTCAGCACCCCAGTGTTCACCAAGACTCTGGTGGTCTTAGCGGCACACCAAGGAAACAAGGGTACACATCATGCCATACCTGGATGACTGGCTAATAAGGAAATGACAGATGAGTGAGCACAGCTCAGCATACAACTGTCAATCAATTGTCTATGACAACAAAGGTGGATAATCAATGCAGCGAAGAGCCAACTAACGCCTTCTCAATCCATCATACCTAGGCACAGTGATCGACACACAAAGCAACAGAGTAACCCCAACACACGAGAAAGTCCACAAAATTCATACACTGGCATCAAGACTAATCAACAGACCCAACAGAGTGATGTGGGACTACCTAAACAGTCCTGGGAGTCATGGCGGCACTAATAGACTACACATGCAAATACTTCAGAGATTTCTGATAGAGTCATGGGACCAAACAACAGAACTTCAAATTTTGATCACACCACTTGCAGGTACTCACCAGCCTCAGTTGGTGGACACTGCAAAGCAATATACAGCAAGCGATTATTGGCACAGGCGCCCAGATGTTATTACCATGGACACAAGTCTGTCAGGTTGGGGGCAACATATAAGAACCACATCACCCAAGGACTATGGACTCAGTCAGAATCCACACTCCCAATAAATATATTGGAAATGAGAGCCATGCACCTAGCCCTGACCTTCTTTGCACCTCTCCTCTCCAACAAAGTGATGCTAGTTTGGTGCAACAACCAAGTAAAAGTCACATACCTAAACAAGCAAGAAGGCACCAGAAGCAAAGCCATGATAAAGAGTCACTACAACTCCTCCTCTGGGCTGAGTGAAACTTACAATCCATTGCCGCAATATACCTCACAGGGGCGTCCAACACCAAGGTGACTGGGTGAGCAGAGTCACCATCAGACAGGTGGAGTGGTTCAATTTCAGCGCATCAAATAGCAATCAAATAGCACATGCATTTTTGGTAACTAGTCTTTACTGTGCACATCAGTTCAGCTAATTATTGCACAGCTAAAGACAAAGTTGAACCATCATCATGTGGGTGGTTTGCTCATGTGACTACTAAGAGCCTATAGAGCACTAGCAGCCTTGTATTTAATTCCACTAGTTGCAGTTGACCCTTGTATGAGTAATCTAGAGAACGAGGACCATGAGAAAGAGAATGACATCTGCAGAGGCATTCACAGGAAATCCTCATGTCTGCACAGCACTCTGCTCAAGGTTATTCCAATAGTGGGCTATGTACAGGCATAGGTATGGGTGTACTTATACATGCTGTTATATTGCAGGAGGCTATGCCCCCTGCAGCCCCCATGGTGGCTGGGCCCCTGAACCACCCCATCTAAAGGATTCTAACTCTGGGCGTACATTGTCTTGGAAGTTTGCTGAATTATCACAGTAGGGCAAATTATAGTTCGCCAAATTGACATGCTCGCTGTAAAGTTTTAGCTGTATTTGAGTCATTGTAATTGACTCACTGAAAATTGCCTGCTTTGTCGTGCTACCATAGCGATGCAGCTTAGCTCTAACCTTGAGAATAATGAGCCCTTCCAACCAGGGTTTTCATCCATGCCACATTGCACAAACTGTCTTAGAGAACTAAATAATCTCTCTTAACTACAGACAATGGAGATACAAATATTGATCCTTCTAAGCTTTACAGTTGCCTTTTGATACTGTGGACCGCTGATAACTAAAAGATCATTCTATGAGCTATATGGGATGTTCTGGTATTGTGCTTACATGGTTCCAGACATTCCTCTCAAAAAGTAAGTAGACAGTAATGGTAGAAATGTTCCATTCTCAGCTGATCACCACTGATCGTGGTGTTCCTGATGGTTTGATTCTTTTCCCAGTGCTGCTTACAGTTAACCTTCAACCCCAGGAAGAAGTGATCTGAAGTCATAGTATTGGATTTCTCTGCTGTGCAGATTGTACAATGCCCTGATGTACCTCCACTTTGCTTTAGTCAGAAGGCATCTGTTGATATCCTAAGTTGCTCAGTAGAAATCCAGAATTGATGGCCAACAGCTGGATGGCATCAGGTGGATGAGAGGAGCAAACAGCAGACCCATCTCATGTCCAGTTGCATGAATGGGGCAGTGCAGGCATGGAGCATGTGCCTTTGGAGCATCTGCAAAGTATCTGCAATAGTCTGCAGTCCACAGGAGAATCTGCAGGGGCCACCAGACCTGAGGTAATGAGGTAATGCATTATTGTTTGTATACAACCAACAACACAGAAGGTCGTTGCAGGTTATGAACATATCACAAGAGGAAAGAAGCAGTAGACACAGGATAAAGGTAGGTACAGTTTAGAGGGTTAGAGAAGGAAAATAAAGATAACCTTTCGAAAGTAGGGTAACAAATATATTTCAGACAAGCACAACAGTAGGGTAACAAAGTTCAGGCAAGTGAATAAACAGTAGTAGACACTAGGGTAAAATAGTCACAGGTAGATAGGTTAGAAAGGGAAAATAAGAACCCCTTATCTTGGGTAGGGTAACAAGCTTGAGGGGCACAAAAGAGAGGTAGGAATGCAACAGTAGTAGAAAGAGTCAGTAGGGTACAGAAGTTTCAACAGACACCAAGTCAAGGAAGAAAGATCATGGGAGTGGTACATTGCAATGGGTGTGGGGCCACAATCTTTGGGCTACCTAATGGAGTCTGAGGTGCTGCCCATTTGTACTCAATGCTCTGGGTTGAGGGTAGAGGTTGGTAAACTCTAGGCTGAACTGGAAAGGGTGCAGAGGACCTTCTGTCTCACCTAGATGCCACCAAGTCTGACACCACTCCCCACAGGATACCTGGGCACAGGCAGAGTGGTTGGACCATAATGGGCACGGAAAGGTGGGGTGATGGGAAGGGTTCAAGTTTCTCAGCCTGTGCCACTGCAAATTCCTTCACCATACTGGTGGGACAAAAGCCAAGAAGAGGCACATGCAGCAGAAGGAAGGAGGATATGGGGTCCTCAGAGAGGAGACCCAGAGGAGAGAGGAAGAGGCCCCAGATAAAGAGGAAGCAGCTGCTGGTAGGGGACTAGAGGGAATAGACTATGGCTACATGACAATCCATTATGGTCTATTCATCCCATGACACTTCACTCCTCCAGATCTTCAGAACTATTAAAGGAAAGTGAACATTTCCTAGTGTAAGGTAAGTTATTAATTTAGGGGTTCAAAAATATAAATAAAATCATGCTGCGATATTCAGTTTCAGTGGGAGAGAGGGTGAACTGTCACTGGGTGAATTGCCCAGTCGAATTGGACATGCTTCCATAGACTTTGGGGCTGGGAAGAAAGGGAGGGAGGAGGAGAAGAGCAGGAGATGTGCTTGGCTTAGTGGGATGGAAAGCATATTCAGAGGATCACTGAGGCAGCAGGAGATGGGAGAAAACTGAACATCATTGTCCAGCTGGGGACAAATGATCTGGCAAGGGACAGGGTAGGGTAAAGCAGGATCATTTCAGGGACGTGTGGAGGGTCTTGACCTGGTGGCATGCATAGAGGCATTTGCTAAGATGTTATCTGTGTATGACCAAGGAGATGAAGGGTACTCTGCACCAGGGCATTAAACTTTTGGTTGAAAGCATGGTGCATGGAGGAGGGCTTTGGCAATGTTAGGGACTGGGGCCAACCTGGGAGGATGTGGGCCTCTGTAAGGGAGATGGCTTTCATCCTTCCTGGAGGGGACCACAGTTCTTAGAGGGAGGTTTAAATGCTACTTGGATGAGCATTTAAACTAGCAAGGGTGAGGCTTTAAAACCAAAGGAGGCAACAATTATTCCCCATGGATGATGGAAGATTAGGACGGAAAGCCCAAGGGAGTAAACTCCCTAGGAAACAGGTTCAAGAAGACAGGGCTCAGACAAAGCAGAAGAAAAGAGGGTATAAATCAGGTAAATAAGAATAAAGGAGCAAAGGAGACAGAGAATGGACAAGGTGAAAAGGGAAGAGGTGCATCAAGTGGAGCTTTAGGGACAGCACAGGCAGGATGAGGGGAGCAGGAAGCAGGCGGGAGGGAGAAAGGCACGGAGAGCGTGTATGCCAATGGAAGGAGTCTGGGAACCAAAATTCTGGACCTGAAAGCCATCATGGCAGTAGCTAACCTGGATTTGGGGATCAGAAGAGAGTAGTGGTGCATTGAGCTCCACAGATGGAACATGGCCATACCTGGCTACTCTGTTCAGGAGAGAGAGAGAGGTCAGGGAGAGGGAGGATGGATTGCACTATATGTAAGACAGGAATGAAAGCCATGGAGGAACAGGGTCACCCAGAGGAAAACGAAGGACAGGAGGTGCTGGGTGGTCATACTGGAGACAGGCTGGGGCTGCTATACATACAGGGGTAGTGTGCAGACATCCAACACAGGAAGAGTAGTTGGATAAGGCACTAGGAGAAGCCATCATCAGAAGAGCAAGTAAGAGTGAGGTGCTGCTATTTGGTGACTTCAATCTACCAGACAGGGGTGTAGATTTCTACTGGCAGCTTCAGCAAGGAGCAGGGCCATCCTTGATCTCCTATAAAGGGCTTTTCTCAGACAGCTAGTCAAAGAACCCTTTAGGGACAGGGCAGTGCTGGATCTGGTGCTTAAGAAAAGGACAGCATTATAGACATCCTGTGGGCAGTCCCCAGGTACCACTGATCACTGTACAGTGTTGCTTAACACAAAGACAGGAGGAGAGAAAAGTACACAAGGACAAGGGTCCTGGACTTTGGGAGGGAGGATTTTAAAAATGGGAGACTGCCTCAGAAACTACCTGATTGGGTGGATTGCCAGGGAGAGGCAGAGGCACAGTGAGGAATAATAAGGAATGGTACCACCAGTTGAAAACAGGAGGTGGTGATGCCACTGTACAGACAATTGGTGAGACTCCATCTGGAGTACTTTGTCCAGTTCTGTAGGCCACATCTCCATAAGGACATAGAGGAGAAGCAGTTCAGAGAAAGGCAACAAAATTGTGCAAGGACTGCACCAGAAACCATATGAGGAGAGACTGAAAGACCTCAATATGTATTCCCTGGAGGAAAAGGAGGAGAGGGGATATGAGAGACTTCAAATACCTCAAGAGGATAAAGTACAAGAGGGCAGCATCTTTCAGAAAAGAAGATGTGTAAAACAAGGGATCATAATATGAGGCTGGGGGAGATTTAGGGGCAATGTGAGGAAGCACTTTTCATAGAAAGTGTGGTAGATGCATGGAACAGCCTCCATGCAGAGGTTTGCTGGGGCAAAATGGTAGGTAAATTAAAAATGCTTGGGATAGACTGAAGACAACCTAGTGATAGGAAGAGAGGGTAAGCTGCAGATCAATTAGGATCTGGTGTATGTGCAGTAGGTAGTGCAGACTGGATGGGCCTAGAGGCCTTTATCTGCTGTCAAATTCTATGTTTCTATGTTCTATATAAAGGGCGGCATAATTTAGGCAACCAGCCTCTGTGTGTGAAGAAACTGAGTAAAATGTAAGGAAAAAGAGACTGTTGTGGTTCTCTAGGGATGTGACCAAGGTGGAGAAGGAAAAAGAGTGGCATTCAGGAGGTATAAGTAAACACAGAGGAAGAAGGACAGGGAGGTATAACAAGTAAAATGAGGGAAGCAGGAAAGGTGGTGAGGGAGTAAAGGAACTGGCAGAAGAAAGGAGAGCCAAAATGGTAGCTAAAGGGAAAAGACTTTCTTCAGATAAATAAGTGAGATGAGAAAAGCAAGGGAGGGATAGTGAAGACTAAGAGGGTGGCAGGGAGACTTCCAGAGGGACCAAGAAAAAGCTGCTATCCTGAACAAGTACTGTACTTCTGCTCAGACTTCACAGTGGAGGTAGATGTACCACCACAGAGTAGCAGGAGCGGGGGCAGGTGGACACAAGTCCTTTTCAGAAGAAAGAGTCCTGAAGGAACTAGCAGTTCAGAAGGTGGATAAAGCCATGAGATCAAATAGGATACACCTAAGGTTACTAAAGGAACTCAGGGATGTGTGAGCTGCCCCATTTATGGCCTTATTCAACAGTTCACTGAAACGGGCATGGTTCCAGAGGACTGGATAAGAACAGGCTTTGGTCCTCTATGCAAGAGCGGGGCAGCAGGCAGGAGGCTAGCGATTATAAGTCACTCAGCCTCACTTCAGTGGTGGGAAATTAATGGAAACTGTGCTTGAGGAATGCCTGGTAGAATATCTTGAATCTAGTGGGCTGCAAGACCACAGGCAGCATGAATTCACAGAGTTGGAGGGAGGTCATGCCAGATGAATATGACTGGGTGACCAGGAAATAGATCAGTGGAGGGCAGTGGACATGGCTTATCTGAACATTAACAATGCCTTTGACACTGGACCACAGGAGACTGATAAAGAAATGAGCAGTCTAGGGGTTGGATCCAAAGTGGTGAACTGGGTTAGAAACTGGTTAATGGATAGGAGACAGAGTGATAGTTAATAGCACTCCAGCTAATGATGGAGAGTGACCACGGTCCTCTTCAATGTCTTTGTAAATGAGATTGAAGAGGAACTGGAAGGAAGGTATGCCTTTTGCAGATGATACTAAAATCCAGAATAGGGTGGACACTCAGAAGGGAGGGATGGGCAGAATCTTGAGAATCCCAAGAAGTAGTCAAGAGCTTGGGGTTTGACGACAAAAGTGCAAAATCATGCACCTAAGGCAGAAGAACCCAGGAGCTGTGCACAGGATGAAAGGTGGTACTGAGAGCCACTAAGCAAGAATGGGACCATTATGTTATCATAACTGATGACCTCAAAGTGGCAGGGCAGTGCAACAAAGCAGGAGGTAGAGCCAGTGGTCAGTTCCAAAATAAAACACATGAGCACTCTGTGCAGAAAATATAGGAGTCCACACATTGAGCTTTGCTTGTTCTGAACAGTGATAAAGATCGAGTATAAATACTATCACCAGACCTTATTCCTAAAGCTCATGTATGGGGCATAGGTTTTAGCAGTAAGATATGGTGATAGTATTTGTATTTTCTCGCTGTTCAAGTCCACTAGGAGTGTTGGAATTGAAGTAATTGTTAAGCTTATATTAGAAGCTCCTTTTGGAACAAGTAGAACTCCATGTGTTGACTCCTGTATTTTCAGCACAGAGTGTGTTTTGTTTGGAACTGATGTCTGATTGTGGGCTGGCTGCCCTAGTCACCTATGAGCCGACCCTGCACTGGGAAGCACAGCTGTGAGCTCCAGGACCTGTTGGTAGGGCTAGTGGGGTGCTTGGGTACATAGAAAGGGGTATCTTCAGCAGGAGGAGGAGGGAGTGTTGTCACTGTATCTCTTACTGATCAGACCACCATAAAGTACTGTACACAGTCTTGGAAGCCGACCTCAGAAAGGACATAGACAGGATGGAGATAGTCCAGAGGGGGCAACTTAAATGGTGGAGGGATGCCACGAGAATCGCTGTGAGGAGAGACTGGGGATCTGAACACATACACCCTGGGAGAGAAGAGTGAGATGGTACACAGGAGTAAACAGGGGCCAGGAGGATTCTCTTTCAAATGACAAAGATAACCAGGACCAGAGGATATGCGATGAAGCAATGAGACTGGGGGTGGGAGTTTACAATGGATGTGAGGAAGTGCTACTTCACTGAAAGGGTAGTAGGCACCTAGAACAGACTGCCAGCAGAGGTGAAGGCAAAAACAGTGGAGGCTTTAAGCATGTGTGGGACAGACATAGAGGAAGTTTAATAAAAGGAGAGGAGATCACGAGACCTGTTAGGGTTTACGGAGACAAGTTTAGGCAGGTGAACATCTGGGCAGATTGGGTGGGCCAAGCAGTTCTTCTCTGCCACCAAATTCTATGTTAGGCCAGACATGATTATCTTAAGGTATGGGAGGACTGGGGTGGGGGGGCAGAGATGATTGAGAACAGTAGGGGTGAACATTGGACTGGCCTCGGCCAGCTTGAGAGGTGTGCAATCTGCAGCTCAGTAATAAATACTTCAAGTCCCAGATGATGAATAGTTGCTGAATATTCACCTGACTGTATTCACAAACCCCAAAGCAGCTGTGTTCCTACACCCAAAGTAGCAGTGCCTTTTTATCTTGATCAGAAAGCTACCATATTCAAAGTAAAAGGAATAATGTTATTAGTTATGACTCATAAGGCACTCCTTACCTTGTGTGGTATGACGCTGATATGATTCTGTTGTTCCAATATCACTGATTGCCGTGGTAGTCTGATCTGTAACGTCACACAAAACTGAAGGTATAATATGTGTTTTAGATCCAGCACACAATTGACCTTTAACATGCATTCTAGTCACACCATTTATGTTAGATTAGTCAAACTATTACCACATGGCATAAAATATTTGGTAAATGCTTATACAATTGAGGTACATGGTCAGCTTTCAGAGAACTGCAATGATACTATGGTAAAAACAAGCTGGGCATTACAATGCTGTGCTAGGGACAGAGCTTTACTCCAGAAGTAGGCATGAAATCCTCAACTCAGTCACTTCTGAGACTATACTACATAAATTAAAAATACACACTTAAGTCAGCATTTGTGAAGAGACTGTTTCTCATAGTTAGCAGTGAGGAGCCTAGAGTGTGGGCAAATGGTGAGCCTCAATTAATTCTAAAGAGACTACCCATTCGTGCATCTTGGAATCAAGGTGTGGTAGCTGGGAATGTAGGGTGGAGACATGAAGGACCTTCTTCAGAGTGAAATATTGGGAGAGTCTTGATTTGGGTACATGGGGAAAAGGGTACCCAAAACAAATAGACCACATTACAAATTGCTGTGATGACAGAAGGGACTTGGGGTCCATTCTGACTGCCTTTCATGACACGCAACAGTTTGACTAAACACAGTTTGAGTATTGACACATACAGCATCCAAAATTATTAACTGAAAAGCAGCCATTAGTCATGCTGTAACCCTCAGTGCATTGATGCTTTGCAAAAGAATGGTAGAAGCCAAGGTAGTTCTCCTGTTTCACAATCCCAGTAATGCCTGTGCTCTCCAAGGTCTTCTGCCTTCTGTCTCCTGATTGCAACAAAGTCTCCGACTACAAGAATATTTCAATCGGGAGTGTGTGGCTGCAATGGAGATGACATAATGGAGGGCTAAATGCACACCACTAGTATTTTCATCTTCCAGTGTTTTAAAGATGTAGATTTTGAGGTTACCGAGAGAAAAGGAAGATTTTACATAACACAATAAGATACATTTGGAAAGACATTTTCATACCAAACCCATACCACTGTTATATGTTTAGCTTCTGTATGAACCAAAAATTGTAAAATGCTTAAAATATGCTTTTGAAAACCAGCATACAGTTTATATGTTTATATATGAAACATATCAATACCATATAGCGAGTGGTTTAAGGCTCTGAGCTGCAAACCTGGAGACCTGGGTTTGAATACCACAGCCCCACTTGCATATTGTGTGAACCTGAGCAAGTCACTTAATCTTTGTGCTCCCAGGTCGCACTTGTAAACAAGCTTTCAGCTTAGTGTGCCACTCCTGTTTAAACAATTGGGGAAAAAATATACTGATATAAAGCTTATGGCTGGATTTTCAAAGCTGCCCCAACTGCTCAAGGGGCTCGTCCACAAGGAATGGTGCAAGGGAGGCTTGTGCCAAAAATGTGCTTGAAGCAATTCTCAAAAGCAGGCTTTGTGCACCAAAGGGGCGTGCACTGTCCTTGTGGCACAAATGGGCTGTGGCATGGCACAAGGAGCCTAGCTCCAGTGTAATGCTGCAACATCTCCTTATCTGGGATTCTCAAAAGTGGCCTATGCTGATGAAACTAACACTAAAACTAACACCCTTTAGACAAGCCAGGGCTGGTCTAAGGGTATAAGTGTATCCTCTGGTAGAGCTTGTGAACTTGCGCCATCCCCGGAGCCATACCTCTCAACCTTTAGCTATGAATGAGGGCACTGACCCCACAATGAGGGATCAGGGCAGGAAGGGGACCATGTACTGTATGTATGTATATGTTGGGGATTGGGGCTGTGGGGGCACTAGCCAATGAGGGCTTCTTTTAACTACAGTCAGTATAGAGGCTTGGAGGGCTGGTAGCCTACAGGGCATTTTATTGAACCACTTGAAGATCGGGAATGAGGGGCTGGTAGCCCAAAAGACAATTTTATTGCAACAATCAGGGATCAGGGTATGGGGATTGGATAGCCCTGAGGTTTATTTATTCTCAGATTTGGGGATCAGGTGGGGGGTGCTTGTGCCTGTCTACTACCAATGCTACAAGCATGTGGCAACCTGATCAGGTATGCCTTCCATTTGGCATACCTTTGTGTTGGTGCAAGTCATGGGACTTAGCTGCAGGGACCCTGCCCAATACAGAATCAGGCACAGGGTCCCTGATGCAATGCACTTAGTGCAAGCTGCCATTGTTGCAGCTTGCGTCCAGACTTTGAAAATCCAGCCCTAGGGCCAGATTCTCAAAAGGTTGTGCATGGTGCAAAGTGACTTGCGCCAACAGGAATGACTAGTAGCACTTTGCGCCATTAGTTGCACCATGCAGGATTCACAAAGCAGCCTGCTGCAGACAGGCTGCTTAAGCCAAAGTGGACTTATGCCATGGTTGCACCAAAACCTTGGCTACAACATGGTGCAAGGGGTTTACTGCAGCTGCTGTGCCCTATTCTGAAAGAATGGCTGCCACATCCCTAATTTGGGATTTTAAAACAAGCTCTGGGGCATGTCTGGCAAAGTACAGATATACCAGCTATGACCTGGTGTAGATGTACTTTGCTGTCCACTGGGGCTTGTGCCAATGTGCCCCAAACTGATCCTTCATAGGTCAGTCACCCCCGGTCCTGATCCCCAGTAATAAATAGTGTTAAAGCCCACAGGGCTAAAGAACCTCAGTCCAAATGCCCAATATGAAATAATGTTAAGCACCACAGGACCCAAGGACCCCCCAAAGTCCCCATCCCCAATAAAATGCATGGCAATGCCCCACAGGGCTAAGGACCCCCTAGCCCCAATCCCCAATAAAATTATTGAACTCAGCCCTGGTGAGCTAGCAACCCCAGTCCCAATCCCCAATCCTGTTCCCAAGTATTTATGTTAGTTTTCTAGAGTCGATCACCTTCAATGAAGCGTAGCCCTGGTCATCTTGTGGCCCCCAACCCCCCCACCAGTAATGCCTACCACCTGCTGACCCATCCCAGTTGGTGACTGGTACAGCCCCTCTGCCACCATGGAGCCATTGACCGATCTCTGTGTGGCGGTACTGTAAATAGTATGCACTCAGAGAATGACAGCAGCTGTCATTCACTGAGCATGTACTATTTACAGTACGCACTAATACAGAGCTCAGTCGGTGGCTGGCCGTGGTGGTGAAAGATTGGCTGTGCCAGTCACCAGCTGGATACAGGTCAAGGGAGTGGGGTGGTAGGGCACTGCCATGTGAGGGGTCACTAGACCACCAGGGCTATGTTTTGATGAAGGTAATCGACCCAGAAAACTAACATAAATATTTCAGGGACTTGGGGGTGGGGATGCTAGTCCACCAGGGCTGAGTTTAATAATTTTATCAGGGATTGGGGCTGGGGGTCTTTTAGTCCTGCAGGGCTTCTTACCATTCATTTTACTGGGGATCAGGACTTGAGGTCCTTTAGCCCTATGGGGCTTTAACATTATTTCATATTGGGGATCAGGACTTGGGGTCTTTAGCCCTGTGGGGCTTTAATGTTATTTATTATTGGGGATCAGGGCTGGGGAGCACCTCGCCCCTTCTGATGTGCAATGCAGCAGGCTTGTGGCAACCATGTAGGTGTGCCTCCGTTTGGTCCACCACTCTGGGTTGGTGCAAATTGTATAGGGAGGACACTGCACAATAGAGATTCAGGCACAGGGTTCATGGCACATTGGCATTTGGCACAAGTCGCCTTTAGCATGACTTGTGCCAGCCTTTGAGAATGCCCCCTATATCTCTAGCCACAGTGGTTACCAGGGTAGAAATTTCTAAAGATAATTCCTTTAACCAGGTCTAATTTTCAAACCACAAGTGAAAGGAACTTACTTTTCAGTGAAAAAAAATGTTTGTTGCAGTATTGGTCCTTGTACAACAAGATACACAAACTAAACTTGATACCTTTTATTGGACAAACAAAAATTTACAGAAAATCCATAAGCTTTCAAATCTACAAGGTCCTTTTCAAAGGTAATGGCAGTGATCTTAAAAGAGCTTACTTTAAATCCCCAGAATTTACACATTCTACACATGAATGCCACAGATTAGTGAAGTACTAACATAAGAAAGACAACAAGAGATAAGAAAACAATCTCACTGAGGCTGCCCAGTGATGCTGGAGGTTGAGGCACTGGTCACAACACCTCGTGCCACTCTGGTGACCTGGGTTCAGGAACAAGCCCGAGTCGCTGGGGGCGGCAGGTGGAGAGGATTAAGCATCTAGAGGACTGCTTTCTCTCTCAGGAGGAGGGTCTCATGTTGTCCCACTTGTTGATTGCCCTCTGTTGGTGACTGGAGGGCAATATGAGCCAGGAGATGCACTCCAATGTAACCACATCAGTAGGAAGGGGAACAGGAGAAAAATAGAGGAAAATGAGCCTGGCTGGGCTCCATGATGGTCTGCCATGCGCGGAGAACTTTGGATCCTGGATAGAGTTTCCGGGAAGGGGAACCACCTTCCCAGCCCCACCATGGGGAGCAAGTCATGGGAGAAATATTGGGGTCAGCTAAATGTGGTGCAGTGGGACCTGAGAGAGAGTTCCTCCCTCTAGGACCACAGCCTGCCAGACTCAGGAGGAGGATAAAATCTGTATAAAAAAAAAGAAAATATTCTAGTTCTGTGTGGGTCAAATGGCACAGAAGGCATGTTCCTTAGAAGAGGGTCTATTGCGCTGGCCTACTGGCACAGAGGGTTGAAGCATTATGCCTTACCTCGTGCTGCCAACAACCCGGGTTCGGGAGTGACCTCTGGTCATCTGGGTGTCAGCATGGGGGGAGGAAGAGGGATCAAGCAGCAATGGCAGCTCCTCCTGGGAGGTCATTGAACCCTCATAGTTCCACTGCCACGGGTAAAGGTTTAGTGGCTGCATAGCCATACAGGAACCTCCTGTCCAATCCAAGACAAGACCGTCCTCTTGGACTGTCCCTGTGCATGCAATTAATGATTCTGTGCACCACAGCTACCTTGAAACTGACACTTAAAAGTGTAACCCTGTCCCTCTGTCTGGTGGTCTGCGGGAGCTGATTGTTCTCCCAAGACAGAAATAGATCTACTTTGGAGTGCCCACGTTCCAAAACTGTGGCCAGAACCTGTTGGTTCAAGGCCCATTGTGATTTCTCAGGCTGATTCTGCTTAAGGTGTCTGCCAGGACATTGTCTTTTTATCTGGCATATGTACAGTAGAAATATTTCCTTCTAAGGAATATGGCATGTTCCAAATCCTCACTGCTTCTGTACAGAGCTTTGAGGATCTTGTCCCTCCTGCTTGTTTATGTAGTACATTGTTGTGGTGTTGTCTGCTCTGAATTGGACAGACCGATCTTGCAGCTGTGAGGAGAATAATTGCATTGCTAGCAGCACTGCCCTGAGCTCCAGGAGGTTGATTTGCTCCACGGACTCCTGTGGATCCAGTTGTCACTTACTGTAAGGTTCTGTGGGTGGGCATCCCACACCACGAGTAAAGCATCTGTAGTAAGGATACTTGCTGGTGACTGCTGAAAGAGGAATGCCTCTCTGGGGTTGCCTTCCTCCTTCCACCACCCAAATGACTTTACCAGTGCTTTGCCACTAATCTTAGTGTTGACAGTGGTCCAATCTTTGAGACCAATTGTCTCTTAAGTGATGCTGGATGTCTCTCATTTGGAACCAGGCACCTGGAACCACAAATGTGGATGCAGCCATGTGTCTCGATAATTGCAAGAAGTCTCTTGCAAGTCTTGGGTGACCTACTGTGAAGGGCTCTGCTGTTACTATAAAGCTGCAACTCTGAGAACAAGGGATGGGGAGGACTCTCCCACATACTGATGAGATTGAGCCATTGAAGGAGTGGCTCCAGGTCCACCCCCAGAGTATACAGCTGCATACCAAGCATCCGAACTGAGAGCTGAATTAACTTTTCAGGTGAAATTTCTGAGACAGAACAAAACACTAAGTAGAAAGAATGTAAAATCTTTCAAAAGTACGGTATGATTATGCCTCCTAAAAAATCGAATGTGATAAACCCACTAGGAAAAGTACTAAAATCACAAAAGTCAGAACAAGGCTGAGGCGGCAACATTATGGCAAAGTAAAACAAAGGCACTGAAACTCAGAGAGTATTTAGAACAAAAGCAATATAACATACCTGGTCCCTCCGATACCTGTGCAACCAGTATTTTGAAAGAATTCAAAATGTCAGTATGAGAAGAGAAGGAAATTCCTCCTGCTCCAATTTTTCAATGAAGGAAATCCATGCCTAAAGTTTCAATGAAAGGACAAAAATGGGGAATGATGATAAATAATCCTAAAATAAACACAGAACAAGAAAAAGTGAAGATGTGTGCACCTAACTCAAAAGACTGCAAACAACCAGAATGAAAGGAGCCTGATGCCAGAGCCACACTAACTGCATTAGAACCTCCAGTAGCAATAGAATTCAAAATGCAGAAGGGATGGACATGGAAGCAAATGTAGAATCGACACAGAAAGAGCAGAGAACTGAATAAGAAAAGACACATGATACGAGGCAACCAGAACACATACAGGTACAGCAAACATTCTGTAAAATATGCCTACTTCAGTTCCTGTAATAGAAGTATTATTGGAAAAAGACTAGAGGAGAACAGCAAAGACAGAAGGAGGCAGTACAGATAGATTCGCCCATAGTGGCCAGTACAAGTGGAAATCGGGCTGAGTTCACACTAAAAAGAAACAGAGTTAGCAATGAAACTTAATAAAAATAGAATGATTTAAAAGAGCAAGAAAGTAAAATCAGTTCAGCCCTAAACTTGACAAGGGACATTGACAAAAGCGGCACAGACAGAAAAATAAAAAAAAATATAACCGACACCTCAGTAAAAGAAATGATGATAACAACATTAAGTAGTAAACAGGATTCAGAATCCAAGGTTTCAGAAAGCTTCTCAGAGTATGAGAAGGGGTACAGAGCTGCCAAGGTGGGCAAAAAATGCTGTCTCAATTAGAAAACTAAATGAAGGACTACAAAAATAGACCATATGGAGAACAAAACTGACAATGTACAAACAAGTTAACATTTTAGTAGAATAAAATTCAAAAATAAAATAAGACATTGAAGCTTTACAACAGTGAGTTTCTAACTTGGAGGACGAATCAGCACTGGACTATAGGCAGATAAAAGAGCTGGAGCAATTAAACAAGGATTTTCAAAATAAACTAACAGACTTTGAAACAAGAGCTAGAAGGAAGAACATGAGTCCTTGGAATACCTGAGGACTGGGACAATATAAGGCCCATAAAGGAAAACATTAAGGCAAATCATAACAGCATACATGGAAACTAACACAACAAATGTACAAATGGAAATACAGTAGATAGGACCCACAGGACATTTAGACCAACCAGTCAGTTTTCAAAGAGCAGTTCTCCAAGATCAATCATAGTAAAGTTTGCTACATCTGATGAAAATGAGGGCCTAATGTCACAAGTGTATAAAAAAAAATTAATAATGCTGATGGGGCAAATATTTCCATTTTAATGATTTGCCAATGGAAAATGTCCAGGAATGAAAGAAAGTCAATGCTATAAAAATAAATTTGTCTAAGAATGTTTATGTGTGTTACCTTAAAGAGAAATAGGTTATTGAATTAAATTACTAAAACAACACCCAATGTAAAGCCTTACAAAGACACATTTAGATAAGAAGGAAGTAATGAAACTAAAACAAAAGTGGGTTTCACATATTTTGTGATCGTAAGAACAAGAAAGACTGCTGGGGTTGCAATTTTGTTAAGGAAAAATAAAATGTTTAACATTTGGATATTTCTTCTGATGTGGTAGGGAGAATTCTGGTAAAATTTTGTTAAGAAATTCTATCTTTACAATTGGTTCAGCATGTGCTCCATTTATAGAATATGAAGACTTGTTAGACAAAATGCTTACCACAGTTCAAGCAAAAATATACATTTGATGGGATTTCAACATTTTAATAAATCCATCACTACACAAAACACTAAAATAACTTTAACAAACAAATTTTTTTTTTAGTTGTTTAACCAGGTATAGCACACTAAGCTGAAAGCTTTTTCAGGAGCAACCTGGGAGCACAAGGAGGTTAAGTGACTTGCTCAGGGTCACACAGTATGCAAGTGGAAGCTGTGGGATTCAAACCCAGGTCTGGCCTGCTGGGCGTCACCAAATTTGCAGCTCAGAGCCTTAGACCACTGCGCTATACTGCCTCCATTTGTCAAACTAAACTAATAAACAGTTTTAAGTATGCATGATTTAGTGATAGTTGGAGATCCTTTAACCCAAATGTAAGAGAGTACACACATCATGATGAAACAAAAGCTGGATTTTCCAGGATCAACTACATTTTTGTACTAACATACTAAAATGCCAAGCAGAATAGGCCTAACGGTCTTTCGTGTCTGCTCGTTGGTCAGCCCCACCCTGGTGCTGACCTTGCTATCCCCTCGCCTTCTCTGGCTTCTCCCTTCCCAGTTCTGGATATTCTTGCTTCATTGGATTTTGCTTCCAGAACCTTCCCCTGTACCTGTCCCACCTCCTCTTGAACCCCTCCACTGTCTCTGCCTCCACCAGCCCCTTAGGCAGTGCATTCCATGGCTCCACCACCTCTCAGTGAAGTAGCACCTCCTCCTTTCTCCCTGAATCTTCCCCTCCAGCTTCCACCCATGCCCTCTAGTGGCTCCTTCCTTCAAGCACCCTGACTGTTCCTCCCTTATTTACCCTCTTCATGTACCTGAAGACCTCTATCATGTCCCCCAGTCCCTTCCTCTCTTCCAATGTGTACATATTTAGCTCTTCAAGCCTCTCCTCATAGGTCCTGTCCCCAAGCCCCAAATCATTTTGGTTGCCCTCCTCTGGACCCTCTCCAGGAGGCTAATGTCCCTCTTTAATTGTGGCCTCCAAAACTGCATGCAGTACTCAAGGTGCGCCTCACCAAGCAGTTATACAGAGGAGTATCACTTCCTCCTTCTGAGGTGATCCCCTAGCGATGCATACCAGCATCCTGTTGGCCTTGGCTGCTGCCCTCCCACAAGTCTCAGAGTTGTTCATCTTGACATCCACCACCACCCCAGGTCCTCCCTCAGCCATTGAGACTTGTAGCATTTCCCCCAAAGGTGTACACTTGGCCTGGGTTTCTGGCCCCCAGGTGGAGTACCTTGCATTTCCTGCATTGAACCTCAGCTTCCACTTTCTAGACCATCTTTCCAGAGCCTCCAGGTCCCCTGTAGGGCCACCCCCCTCCCTCCTCTCCATCCACCACCACCCCCAGTTTGAGTCATCTGCAAAGAGACTCATTTCACTCCTGATTCCTGTCCTTATGTCAGATACATAGGTGTTGAACAGAAGGGCCCAAGAACTGATCCCTGTGGGACCCCACTAATGACCCTCCTTGGGATGAGACTATCCCACCAACTACGACCCTCTGGGTCCGGTCCTGGAGCCAATTGCCTATCCATCTGATCATCTGGTTCCCCACCCCATTTCTCCCAGCTGGCAACCTCTCGACAGTTAACTGACCGGTTACTGATAGAGGACCATACACTATTAACTGTCGAGAGTTGCCAGTTGTGTCAAAATAATCAATGAAGAACTTACAAAACCTGAAAATTAACTCAATAATTATTTCTGATCATGCATTAATTCAGGTGACAACAAAATTCAGGATCCAGATAGAAGGTTCACAAATCTATGGAGATTTAACAATGAATTAATAAAAGAGCCAGACTTATTAAAATGGTTAAAGAAACTATAAGGAATATTGGCACTATAATTTTGATGGCTCAAAACCTATTTCTTTATTATGGGGCATGTTTAAAGTGGTTGTAAGGGGGCTATTATTTCATATAGCCCTTTAAAATAAACAACAAAAATAAAAACATAATACAAAAGATTAAAAAATTAAGTTATTGAATACACTAGCTACAAAGATTATAAGAAACATAAAGAGGAATGGTTTAATCTAAAATTACAAAAACAGAAATTATAAATAAAGAGGTAGAGAATAATATCAAGAAACTAAAGAAGGCAAAGTACATACAGGGGATAAATCAGGAAAATGTTAGCTTTTGCTTAAGAAACAAAAGAACAGAAAATAATGTGAGGATAATGTATGGTCCTCTATCAGTAACCGTCAGTTAACTGTCGAGTGGTTGCCAGGGCGATCGTGTAAACCTTGGAGAAGGCTCGAGAGGTTTACATCACCATGCAACAGAGATGTTAACAGTGACTGGTGCCAATAGAGGACCATACATTATTTTATAGTGTATGGTCCCACGAAAAGTAAAACTGCTGCTTACTTTTTGAAAATAGTCACCGCCGTGGCCGTTCAGTCCTTCCCTAACCGCTGCGTTTCATCCGTCTGTTCCCCATTGAAAAAAAAAACACACATGCAGACCAATCGGCTGTTGTTAACCTATCGAAGCTACGTCCCATCGATAGGTTAACAACCTTAGGAATGATGATTTCCTAAGGTTAACAGCATTCTACCATACATTATAGACGCCCTAGAAGACAGACAGGGTAATATTTGCCATTCTGATCTTGAAATCGGGCAGCAATAACAGAAACATACAGAAATATATATGAAAGAAACTTAAAAACCTCAGAAGATGAAATAAAGATTATTTAAATAATTTAACAGTACCAATTCTGCAATGAAATTCTGAACAGTACAGGTATACATGCTCATTCATTCAGTTCAGTAGGGCAGCCAGCTGTGGTGGTGAGTGGAGGCTATGCTGGCTGCCCACCCATTGTTGGGGTGTGTTGGGGTGAGGGTGGTAGGGATCTACCTGCTGGGGTGGGGAGTTGGGGTCCACTAGATGCCAGGGACAGAGTGCAATGCACTGTGTCATGGGACAAGTGCCAGATGTCAGTGGCAGTGGGTTGTGGGGAGGGACTGCACCACACTGGGTCTGGCTGCTGTTACTGTTCCTGGAGCCAACTTCCGGTGGGTGGGATGGGGACTTGCTAGTCACCAGGGTAGTTCATGCATTGTACTGCCCATGAGGTTTGGGTAAGCAATGTTATTACGCTGACATTGCAGGCAGTGATGTTTTGCCTGCTTTGTTGTGTGCCACCGTGTTTTGTCCCATGATGTTCCTGGCCAGATCCTCTTAACAGGGATTCTATCTATTGGAATGTAGTTATGACTTTAAGGAACTTGACAATCAATAGTTATTGTTGAGAATACTAATTATACTACACAGCCTGAAACAGTTTAATGAAGGTACTGGGCTTAAGAATTCAAATTTTGATGAGCAAAAGCTGATCTATAAATAGGAACTTGGGAGTTGTACCTAGGATCTGAGCATACAAAGCTTGGATTGTTAATCTTCCTGTTAAATTAGCTTGACTCATAATGCTTCAAGGTTACTGGGACAGGTCCAAGTAAAATTCTGCACTCGGTTGATAAAGAACCCTAACATGGCTCCTTAGATGATGGTTTCATCACTGGAAGACTGTTAATGACCTTTAATTAAAGCCCTGTCGGCCTGTTCATGGCAGGCTTGTACTTGGGCTGAAGCTAGTGTAAGTGTCTTTAACCAATTGAAGAGTTGCATTTATTTCAGGGATCTGCTTGGTGTATAGCAGGATAAAAGCTGGAGTAGTCCTAATTCAGATGGAGTCATGTTTGTGACTTGTTGATTTCTGGAAGAGATACAAACAGTACAAAGACTGCATAAATGCCTGTTCTTATGAATGTCAACTTTGTCATCTGGAACAATTATATGAGTTCCCTAATTGAGTCGGATTACCATCCTTTTCCAGTCCATTATTGCCTGCATTTTTGGTGTAATTTCAATAATTTCTTAGTATTAGCGGCATGTACAGTACAGTACAATGTAATGTAATGTAAGACCTGACAAAAAGCACTTTACTCCATATGATACAAATGGTATGGAGTAAATTTTTCTGACAGGAGATCATTATCAACTGATGGACATTTTGTTGATATACTGTAATTAACATTTTACAGATATTAATCATATGTTTTAATTCTCAGCATTCTGATATTTATTGATACTTATGACGTCATTGGCACTTGCCACAGGGTTGAATAGGACCCTGTCCCAGTTATTATGAAGGGTTTTAATGCAGGGATCTGTTCTGTTCTTTCCTTTCCTGTCTGTTGTCTGTCTGGTTGCTGAACAAATTTTCCTGTGAGACCTAGGATTTGATCACCCCACAGTCTCACAATTCTCTTTCACTGTCTCTCAGTCTTCCCTTGCTGCTTCTGTCTTTTCCTCCCTTGCATATCTGCTGGTATAAAATACATGCAACTCATTATGTGGAAATGGAACTGATATTGGGATCCTTTGTTTAGAAATTATATATTGTTACTGTTGAAATGTATATAATTATAGTTTGACATGATTGCAAAAGCTACTGGTACCTCAAAAGCATTTTAAGCCCTTTTCAGAAGCTGTGGAGAAGGGGCCTCAGTTCTGGTACATTGTTTTATTGCTGCCCCTGCCTAAAAGTTACAAGAACATTTAGAAAAAACAGGATGCTTGCTAAGTAGGGGAGTTGCAAAGACTTAGAAGAGAGAACTCCAATGTTTTGAGACACACAGAGATTGAAAGAAAACTCAAATGGATCTTCTCTGTTTAGTCTACCTTTGTAGATTGTTATTCTGAACAATTTTATTCTTTTTTGTTACTGCTAGTACTAATAAACAATTTTGCAAATTCTACAACTGCTCCTGGTTTTCCTATGCTTTCTGAACTGTGCCTCGATGACAGATGGTGTCAGCCTAAGTGGGATTTGTGCCATGTATACTCTAAGCCAGGAGTTTTGTGCATGGGTACTGGACCTAGTACCAGGGAAGCATGAGAAAGGTATGGATTCTGCAGCAGCAAGTCCTGGAGTGGTTACCAGGAGAATGGCAGCCAAACTAGCAGAGACAGAAGTCAAACTGAGGTTGTACAGCCAGCACAAGTTATGGAAAAGAACAGACAGTAACACAACCTGAAACCCTGATGGACTTTTTCAAATGGTGGGCTATACAACAAAAAGACAGAGAAACAGAGACGAGAAGAGATGCAGCAACAGGAGCAACAAAGAAAGGAAGAGATGCAGCAACAGGAGCAGCACTGGCTGGATGCCTTGCAAGCTATCAAAGCAGAAGGATCTGGCTTGAGTCTAGCAGAGTAACAAGGTACAAGCAACTTAAAAGACATTAAACTTACAAAGTTGTGTCCTCGGATGATATCAAGGCATACCTGACAACTTTTGAAGGAGTTGCCACAGCCTGCCAATGGCCAAAGCAGCAATGGACAATCAGATTGGCACCCTACCTGACAGGTAAAGCCCAGCTTGCCTACAGCAGTATGGACACTGCAGAGTCATAAAATTATGACCTTGTGGAAAAAGAAATCTTGAAAAGATACATCTCAGGAGAGACCTAGAGGCAAAGATTCCGTCCATGAAGTACAACGCATTCGGCAATCCTCGAGAAGCCGTCACCTGACTCAGAAGCTCCTTATTAAATGGCTCCAACCAGAGGGCAAAACATTCCCACAGATCATTGACTCATTTGCAATGGAGCAATTCATCAACATCTTGCCTACAGAAGTTCAGCTTTGGGTGAAAGAACATCAACGAGAAAGTGGGAAAAGGCTATTTCTTTGGCCAAGGTCTACTAAATGGCCAGACAGATGCCACAGCAGTGAGGTAACAGCCAAGCACCAGTAAGACCCTCTTTTTATTTAAACTCAAAGTCTGATAAGAACTCTGGTGGGGGTAACAAATCTGCCCCAAAGACATTATTTGTTATAATTGTAACAAGCCAGGCCATACTGCAAGAAACTGCCATAGTAAGAGAGTGGCAGTGGAGCAGGTTTACCCTTGGCAAATTGGGAAGTACTTAACAGATGTGAAGGTGGGGATAAGACTGTAAAGGGACTCATTGATTTGGGAAGCAGACAGACCCTAGTGCATGTTGAAGTGCTGGGAAAACACTGTGCAAAAGGACCAGGTACTGGTGTCATCTGCATCCATGGGGACGCTCAATGCTATCCCACCACCCAAGTGACTCTGACCATTAAGTGTGTCGCACCAAATGAATGTGGGGTAGTACCTAAGTTAGCTATACCCATGATTATTGGTAATGATTGTCCAGGATTTACTGAGTTAATCTCACAGGAACTGAACCCTGCATTTTCAGCAGCAGTAGCAACAAGAGCTCAGGCAAAGAAAATCTCAAATGGTGGGGACACTTTTCCTTTCAGTGACTTTTATTGGACTTGTTTCAGAACAGCTCCAAGATCTGGAAGTCCAAGAAAGAAAGAAGACATCTGAAACAACAGTGGCAACAAAAGACTGATGGACATAAAGGATTAAAATATGAAAATGCTGAAGCTAAACTGACAAATGATTGTGATTTTGTTTCAGAGCAATCTAACAGGAAGCCAAAACAGGGTGAACCAATATTTAAAAAATGTAATGGGTTACTGTATAGAGTTTGGGTTAAACCTCAGACACAGGAACAGACAGAACAATTGGTCATACCACAGGAGTATAGTTGTTACAGATAGCACATAATAGTCCTATGGCTGGTCACTCAGGAAGGATCACACCCTTGCCAGACTGCTGTATAGATTTTACTGGCCTGGAATTCATGAAGATGTTGCTACCTATTGTAATTCCTGTGCTGAGTGTCAGAAAGTAGCCCCAGTCTCTAGAGAAAACATGGTGCCCTGGTGACCATACCTTTGATAGATGTGCTTTTTGAGAGAATTGCAATGGATGTGGTTGGCCCTTTAGACAAAAGTAAAAGGGTAATAGATTTATCCTGGTAGTATGTGGCTATGCTACTTGATACCCAGAAGCAGTTCAATCGTGCTGTCACAGCTTCAAAAGTGACAGCAGAGCCTGCAAAAATATTCAGCAGAGTGGGCATACCCAAAGAATTATTACTGATCAGGGTAGTAATTCTGGTGCTGCATTACTTAAAAGCTATACAGACTACTAGGCATCACTGCCATAAGAACCTCCCCATCACGCTCAGACAGACAGTCTTGTTGAGCATTTTAACCAAACCCTAAAATGCATGTTAAAAGGTTTATAAAAGAGAAGGAAAGATTGGGACCAATACTTGCCTTACCTACTTTTGCTTACAGAGAAGTGCTACAGGCATCAACAGGTTTTCACCATTAGAAATGCTGTATGGTAGGCAGCCAAGAGGGTCAATGGATGTGATAAAAGAAACGTGGGAAGATAACCCCACTCAGAAACAATCTAACATACTAGTCACCAGCAGATTAGGCCTTACGGTCTATCGAGTCTGCTCATGCCTCAGAACCCTGGTTGGGTGCCAAAGCCTTCCCCCTTCTCCCATCCCTGCTCTTCCTTACCTCCATCCCAGCCCCTGGGCAAGCCAACCTCTGCTCCATCCCTTTCTATACCTGTCCCACCTCTCCTGAAACCCTCCACCATAGAGTCAGAACCAGCTCACCAGGTAGCACATTCCATGGTTCCACCAGTCTCTCAGTGAAATACCTCCTCCTCCTTTCCCCCTCATCCTTCTACCTTGGAGCTTCCAACTATCTCCTCTGGTGATTCCCCTCCTTTAGCCTAAGGATCCCATCCCAATTTACCCTATTGATTCCTTGAGGTACTAGAAGACCTCAATCATGTCCCCAGATCCCTCCTCTCCTCCAGCGAGAACAGACTGAGCTCTTCTAGATTCTCCTCATACGTCAGCTCCCTAGTCCCTGAATCATTTTGGTTGCCCTCCTCTGAACCTTTTCCAGGAACTGTATGTCCCTCCTCAAGTGCGGCCTCCAGTAATGCATGCAATACTCAAGGTGTGGTCTAACCAGGCCATTGTATAATGGCAGAATCACTTCCCTACTCCTTGAGGTGATCCCCTTGTGATGCAGCCCAACATCCTGTTTGCCTTTACTGCCGCCTCTGCACTGCTCAGAATTATTCATGTTGACATCCACCAAGACCCCAGGTCTTTCTCACCTGCCATGACCTTCAACTCATCCCTCTCAGGGTGGACTCATGTTTGGGGTTACCTTGCCCAAGATGTAACACCTTGCACTTGGAGGAGTTAAAATTTAATTTCCTGATGCAAGCCCACCTATCCAGGGTCTCCAGGTCCTTTGCAGGGCCAACCTCCCTCCTCCCTCAACCACTGCACCCAGCTTAGAATCATCCACAAAGAGACTCATTTCACACCGATACATTCCTTGATGTTGGAGGCGTAGGCATTAAACAGGAGTGGCCCCAGAACTGAGCCCTGTGGTACCCCACTAATGACTCCCAGGAGACAAGACCACCCATAAACCACCACACTCTGAGTGCACCCAGCAAGCCAGTTTCTGATCCATCTGACCATCAATGGGCTTGCTCCCATCCCCTCATTTTCTCCAGTAGGCCATTGTGAGGACCAGGTCAAATGCCTTGCTGAAGTCCAAGAACAGTACATCCACAGGCCTCCCCTGTTGAGTTCCAATGTTACCCATTCATAGAACTCCACAAGGTTAGTATGACATGATCTACCTGGCACAAACCCATGTTGATGACTATTTAGGAATCCCATCTCCTCCAAGCACCCCCATTGTTAAGTATACTCTTCATCATCTTACCCACCACTGACATCAAACTGATGGGTCTATAGTTTCCGGTACCTCTCTCGATCCCCTTTATGGATGGGCACGACATGCCCAATCTATGATGTCTTATCGTGTGCCCTAAGAAAGAAGCTGGCAAAATATGTTGAAATTGCCCACAGTAATCAGGAAGAGGCCCAAAACTAGCAGAAGGTAAAGTATGACCATGGGGTAAAAGAAAAGTTTTGAGCCAGGTGAAAAGGTTTTCCTACTGTTACCAACAACAGAAAATAAACTGTTAATGAAGTGGCAAGGTCCTTATAGAGTGCTTAGACATACTGGCACCATTAATTATGAGACTGAGACCCCTGACAGGAAAGATCCTCCAAGATTTACCATGCTAAACTCCTCAAGAAATGGGTTAAAATACCATGCTAACCTCTTCAAGAAGTGGGTTGAAAAAATGCTAAAACTGCTTTGCTAGTTTTACCAGAAATTGATAAAGAAGATATTGATGTAGCTTATGATAGACTGGAACAAACTGTAACTGCTGATGCTGTAAAGGTGAATGTTTCCTTAACCTCAGAACAAACTGTAGAAATTTGTAATGTGCTGAAGACATTTAACAGTACTTTTACCACAGTACCAGGCTGAGCAAAAGGGTCGAGCACGTAATAGTGAAAAGAATGCTCATCCTATTATGCAAAAGACTTACAGGTTACCAGAGCAGTTTAAGGCTGACATGGTTAAGGAAATACAAAATAAAAGAACTGGATATCATAGAAGAGTCAAGGAGTGCTTGGTCATCTCCAATTGTAATTGTAAACAAAAGAAGGGGTGTTAGAATCTGCCTTTATTTTAGGAAACTTAATTAAGTGTCAGAATTTGACAATTATCCTGTGCCCAGAAAAGATGATTTGGTGGATAGACTGGGAGTGCAAAGTATATCAGTACCTCAATCTCACCAAGGGTTACTAGTAAATCCCTTTAGCTAAGGAATCCAGAGACAAAACTGCATTTGCCACTCCTGTTGGATTCTATCAGTTCACGAACATGCCATTTGATTTACATGGTATGCGGCTACATTCAGTGGTATGTGCATGTAATTTTCATCACCTCACTGGTTATTGTGCCTGCGTACTTGGATGATGTCGTGTTGTACAGTCCAGACTGGAAAAGTCGCCTGGAACACCTACGAACAGTTATCCAAGCTATCAAAAATATGGTCTGACTATTAATCCTATCAAATGTGCATTGGGCATGCAGGAAAACACATATTTGGGCTGTGTTGGGAAATGGAGAAGTTAAGCGAAATTTCTAAAATAGAAGCTGTAACTAACAGCCCTGTCCCTAAAACAAAAGAAACATGTCAGGTAATTTTAGGGCTGGCTGGTTATTATCGGAATTTGTTCCCAACTTTGCTGAATTAGCTACTCCCTCACCTAACAAAAACAGTATGCAAATAATATGAAATGGACCCCAGAGTGTGATGAAGCTTTTCAAACTATTAAGGCGCATTACGTTCAGCCTGTTTTAAGGAGCCTAGACTTTGAGAAATCATTTTTGTTACAAACAGATGCATCAGAGGTAGTCCTAGGTGCAGTCCTCAGTCAAAATATAGATGGGACAGAACATCCTGTTCTGTACATAAGTAGGAAGTTGCATGGCAGAGTGAAAAGGTACTCCACCATTGAAAAGGAATGTCTAGCAGCAAAGTAGGCCATGGAGTCCCTTAAGTTTTATTTGCTAGGAACTGACTTTGTACTTATACAGATCACAATCCTCTCTGTTGGCTTAACCAAATGAAAGATAAAAATTCTAGAATCACAAGGTGGTACCTGGTACTACAGCTATTTAAATTCAAGGTGATACACAAATCTGGTAAAGAGAATAGCAATGCTGATTTTCTGTCAAGATATGGATCAAGAATTGAGGGTTCTGAAGGTTGAAAAACAAATGCATGAGTTTAAACTGTACTGTTTGCTATACTGTTATAGAATAAAGGATACTGCACATGTGCTTAATTTCTGAAAGTTGAAGATAATGTTAGTAGAGAATTAATAAAAAGTTTTGGAAACCTGTTTGATAAAACAGATTCCTCTTGGAGGTGTATGTGACAGTGTTGAATAGGATCCTGTCCCAGTTGTTATGGAGAGTTTGAATGCAGGGATCTGTTCTGTTCTTTTCTATCCTGTCTCTGGTCTGTCTGGTTACACAACCAAGTTTTCCTGTGAGACCTAGGATTTGATCACCCCACAGTCTCACAATGCTGTGCCTCTTACTGTCTGTCAGTCTTCCCTTGCTGTTTCTGCCTTTTCCCTCCCTTGCATATCTGCTGCTAAAAGATATATACAAATCATTATGTGGAAATGGAGCTGATATTGGGATCCCTTTGTTTAGAAATTATATAGTGCTACTGTTGAAATGTATATAATTATAGTTTAAGATGATTGCAAAAGCTATTGGGAACTCAAGGGGTTAACCCGAGAGCAGTTTTAAGCCCTGTTTCTGAAGCTGTGGAGAAGGGATCTCACTTCTGGGACATTGTGTTCTTGCTGCACCTGCCTGAAAGTTACATAAACATTTTGGAAAAAAACAGGATGCTTGTTAAGTGGGGGTTGCAAAGACTTATGAGAGAGAGAGAGAGCTACAATGTTTTTGAGACACACAGAGATTGAAGGAAAACTCAAATGGATCTTCTCTGTTTATTCTGCCTTTGTAAATAGTTATTCTGATTTTTTTTATGTTACTGCTAGTACTAATAAACACTTTTGAAAATTCTACAACTGCTCCTGGTTTTCCTATGCTTCCTGACCTGTGCCTTGATGGCAGTACTATGTATTATCTGTATTGCTATGCTCATTTTATTGTATATTTTAAGTGCTCTTTTTCTGTTAAATTCTAATTACCTCTGGCTGAACAGTAAACTTTATTTAACTTTAATTAATTCCTCCCTGTGGATATGTATGTTCCTGATTATTGCTTTAAGGCAAAGGATGTTTTCTTTGCCGAAAAGACAAAGACTGTCATCTTTAATTCAGACCCATAACTTCTGATGTAAATAATAACTGCTGCCATCTTGCAGGCAATGTTGACTTCTCTATCAGACCTGAATGCTAATATGCTGTACCATTCAATAGCAGAGTCTGGCAGGGCATATTAGCATAAAAGGAGCAATGAAGCACATGCTACCCAGGAAATGACAGTGTCTATTATTTGCACACTAAACAAGGAAGTGCCTGTTATCAATGTAACCCAGTGCCAAAGGGGATTATTAGCTGTGATGCCATGTTGTCATCGAGAGGTGTAATTCACACTGCCAGGCGGACAGAGGTGGGCTTAGCAGTGCAAGGAGAACACAAGTGCCAACTGGCACAAGGGAGACCATCGTTGAGGAGTAAGCGGTCGGTGCCTGCTCTGAGGCCTGAGGGAAGGCTTCCAGTCAGCACCAGTGTGAGGAGATTGCCCCTGGCCTCCAGCAGTCTTCCACAGTCCATCCAAGGGAATCTGTACAGCCACAGAAGGGGCACTATATTGGTAGGACCAAAGAGTCCGTTCCAAAGGCAAAAGAAAGAGAGAAGCTATTTAGAGCCTGTTTGGCTCCGTTTGCCTGGGATTGGCTAACGTGGCTGCCATGACAGGGACGGAGTTTGTGGTGGCAGCGATGCTCTGAAGGGGTTGCGGTGGCAGTGCAGCCCTCTTGTCTGAGTTGTGTACACCTCCATTTGTTAAGAGGGCTGCTATGAGAAACACTACTGAAGAAATTCAGTTTAGTTGGTAGCAGCTGTTCTGTATGAACCCTGCTCGAAGTTCGACAGGTAATTCACCCTTGGAGGAAAGGACTGTGCCCTGGAACTATCAATACCCCCGCCTTGCTGAGGAAGAAGAGTATAGGGCCTGAGTATGAGTTGCCCCACTCCCACTGGTGGGGAAAGGTAAAGAGTGACTGTGCTGGGAAAACTGATAGTGTTCAAAAGAAAATAGGGCCCCTAATGGCTCTAAAAGTGAGAAAAGGGTGTAAGGATCCAGGTTCAAACCCAAGGTCCCCAATTGTCTGTGCCATGGCTGACGGTCATGGTATGTGTGGAACTGTATTGATAAATTGAATTGTACCCCCTCCATGGAGTGTTGTGTAGCTTGAGCTTTTGGAAAAAATGAGGTAACCGCTGAGTAGGCGCCAGACACAATGGCGTGGTAATGGGAAGGGGTGAGGCAACAAGAGTGTGCACTGAAAGAGCGACTGCACAGAGCAGCTGAATGATAATACAAGGCAAAACACAAAGCAGGACTGCATGGGTGAACACCTGGAGGGACACCGAGCACAGTGACCCAGACAGAGCGAGAGGCAATGAGGTGAGCACAGGCAGGACACTGCGGCCACACACCGGATGGCAGACACACAGAGCCCCAAGCCCACAGTACAGAGGTGGCACACCCGGCACAACAGCAATGTCAATGCACCGATGGAGCCCAGGCCACCCTCCCCACAACACAACACACAGGATACTCACCAGAGCAGGGCGATGGTCCAGCATCGCACCTGGGGACAGGCACAGATCAAGGGGTGGGGCCAAATGGGTGAAACGCCAGATATACAACCCAGACAGGAAGGGCGGCAACAGACAGTGGTAGGCAGGGGAAGTTGACTACAGACAAATGAGGGATGGAGCACGGTGGAGGCAGGACCGTCATCTGGGATCAAGGATGTCAGTTAGATACATCCAGAGCCAACAAAGCAAACCGCTAGCCTTACACAATGGCTACATCTACAGAAAAGACAAAACTGGCCCAGAAAAGGTGTATTGGCGATGTGCGAGGCACACGATATAGCTACCTCGCCGCCTGCACACCCTGGATGACACTGTAGTTTGCCACCCTAGGGAGCATAACCATGCTCCTGATGCAGCAGACATTGGTGTGCACTGGGTTCTGGGGTCATTACGGTACAGAACACGTGAGTTCGCTGGACAGCGCATCACAAGTGGTCACAGCAAGCACATCAGGGTACCTCTCGGCTGTTGTGGGTCACCTATAAGGGGTGCACCTACTCGACGGACCGTGCAGTGTGTGCAGCATGTGTACTGGGAGCCTGACACCGCCATGGTCACCGACCTTCCATACCAGCCGAATTTACCATGATGGGGAAGGAGCTGGTTCCTGCTCCATGACAGTGGCCAGAAGAGGGACCGGCTAGTGATATATGCCAGTGACCAGTGTCTGCAGCAGCTGCAGACTGCCAGACTGATTCATGGGCGGCACCTTCAGGGCATGCCCAACACTGTTTGGGCAGCTCTACACCATCCACGCCCTCAGTTTGGCACAGTCCTGCTGGCCATCTATGCCCTCACCTGCACCAGGAGGGCTCAGACCTATAGTCACCTACTGAGCCAGCTATGGCACCACTGTGCGCACTAGCCACCCCACCCTGCTGATTGACTTTGAGCATGCTAACTGCAACGCACTGTCCAGCACCTTCCGGATGCCAGCATAAGGGCTGTTTCTTCCACTTCGCAGACCATCTGGCACAAGATCCAGCAGTGCCCAGAGGTACTGCACCAGTATTCAATGGACCCAGACCTTGCCCTGCACCCCAGATGCTGCTGGCATTGGCATTCGTCCACCCAGCAATGTGCTAGTGGCACTCCAGGAGATGCAAGCCTGGCAGTACATGATGCAGACTGAGGAGCTGCTGCAGCCAGTCATGGACTACTCGAGGATACCTGGTCACCCCAGCACCCTCTCAGGGCACTGTAGGGCAACATTTCCGATCGAGCAGTGGAACTGCCATGCTGTGACCATCCAGGTAAGAGAGCCAGATCCACTACGACTACCTCTGTGGGCTAGCACACAACTTCCCCTTCCATGTGTGACCAGCTACAGTCATGTGGTAGGCGTGCCCGTGCCTTGCTGCCCATGGACCTCCTCCTGACACTGCCATCTTGCTATGGGCTGACTCCTTGCCCAGCAGTTGAGTGGTGCGCCCAGTCGGGTTCCGCTCCCCCCTTCCCTCTTCCCTGTAGTCACTAATTTGATGCTCCTCCCTCGCTGTAGCCCATTGTGCTTTTCCCTTCTGTGCATTTTCCTGTGCACATGTTCACCACCACTGTGTGCACCCTCCCTCAGTCATCCGCTGTTGGTCACTCTGTGGGGACTAGCGCATGGGTCGCTCACATCACATAAATCCAAAAATGAAAGTGCCTGATTGCTTCCGATTTCTGCTGGGGCCAAATCATTAGATGTCCTGCTTTTGTGTGCTGCCTGTGCCCTAACACAATTGTTTCCCAGCCTTTGAAGCCATTCCAGTGCCCACCAGTCATGAGGGAGGAAGAGTTCCATCAGTCAGCATCTCAACAGAGATTAAGCCATCACCAGGAATTCCACTTCTAGAAATTAAAGGTACTGTGTTTCAAACCCTGCTCAAACGTTTACTGCTCAGTCCAAGTGTCGGTCCCTACCCCTTTCTCCAAGACTGCAATAACACTAAAACCCCAAGGCGGGAAGGAGAGAATCACCTCAGCTAGAAATTACCTCAGAGCGGGAGTAGTTGATGCTTCCTGCCTGCCACTGTGAGCCAAGTGATTACCCAAGGGCAGGAGCGATGAAAATGTACTGCAAACAAATGGGTATTATACAAGAGCACCATTGTAAAAGAGGAGTAGGAATGAAGGGTTACAAAATGGAGGTTTGTCCAGGAATTTGATAATGAGGTGCAAATCATCTACCTGGTATGACTGAAGGGCTTATTCTGAGGTGATGGAATGCTGGTGAGCTGCAGCCTCTCTGGAAGTTTACGTTACAGTTGGAAATGAAATGCTTCATAAGGAGACAAAATGGCACCTGCACCTCATGTAGAAAAACATTATGAATGTATAATTAGAGACTGAGTGATCTGATTGGTGGATGGCACTAATGATATGCCAGACTAGAAAAAGGAGGTCAGGTTTTCTCTGTTCAGACTGCTGGAAACCTTTGTGGTGGAAGAGTATTGCTGCTGAGGAAAAAAAGTTGCTTATTTCCACACCCCATGGTGGAGTGCTATTATTTATTATTTATTTTATTTAGTTTTTGTTGACCAGGTAAGTGCACTAGACAAATCCTGCCTATTTTCAGGCACGACCAGGAGAGGGATACAGATGAATGCCAACTGACCTTGAACCAGATTAAGCTGTTGGTGGTATTTTTAGTGAATGAGGAATTTGGCCAGGACACGGAAATTCCCCTACTCTTTTCAATAAGTGCCATGGGATCTTTAACATCCACCTGAACTACCACCAATCCAGGCAGATGGAACCTCGGTTTAACGTCTCATCCAAAGACGGATTTGGATATTGGATTTACTGCTAAGGAAAGAAAGGAAGTTTTAAAACAACTACCAAGGTTGTGAGAACTTTGTGGAAGTTGATTAATGAACTATTCCACCTGGAGTAATTAGAGGCTCTGGACATTTGGAGAAACTAAGCATGGCATTTGCACTTGGATTTGGAGGTCGGACCATCAATGTGCCAGAGGGTCTGGTAAACTGGTTGTGGAGTATGGTCAAGTGGAGTGGCCTAGGTGAGTCATGCATTTACTGTGGACATTGTGGGAGTGGGGTGTTAAGGCAGCCTGTCATATCTTGTGCTTGTGGGAATGTTCCTCAGGTGATTGGACCTTCCGATGTGCAAATGCAGGAAAGAAACTATGTGCCCCTGTGCCACGACCAGTGTGCCCTGGCAGCGTACAATCAGTGGGAGAAGTTTCTGTTGCTAGTGTGGCCACTGCAGTGGAGCCATTACGGCAGTGGGAGGAGGTGGCTGTCAGTTTAGTGGAAGCCAAGCCAAGGTGGTATCAGGGCTCAGCCATCTGCCCAGCCCTGTAATGCTGCTGAGTGCCAAGAACTTCCCGTGGCAGAAGGAGGGGCTGAGGATTGACCTCAGAGATAAGATGCACTGCTGCGGGTTATGTGAGGGACAGAACTGAGTAGTCAGGGTCCCAGAGGTTATTGTGTGAAGTTCGCAGGACAAAAGCAAAACACCACCACAGTCAAAAGCTCACCCAGGAACCTATGGTGGAGCCTAAAATGCTGCCAAGAAAACTGGAAGAGACCAAGCCCTTGAAGAGAAAACCCCACTCCCATTGCTCAAGCAACAGCTCCAGGTGCTGATGACCCTGGTGTCATAATAGAATCAATTGAAAAGGACACTGTTTCTGAGGGAGAGAGTGTGATTGACCCTAATGATGTAATTTCCATTTATGAACAGCCATTGGAGGGCATAATCAGGATGTTCAAGGATTTGGTAATTGAAAGAGACATTCCCAAGCTTTATGTCATGCCAAACCTCTGAGTGCTACAGACCACCCCTGCTCCCAGAAATCTGCAAAGACACTTAGTACATATGGATGCCAGGCATCATTTGGACCTTACTGTCCTAAACTACAAGGATGGCATCTAGTTGCCAAAATTAATGGCGCCAGGGCCCAGCATCAGAACCTCACCCAACTGAAGCCAGGCAGAGAGACAGGTAGTAGATATCACACATTGGAGTGCCTGGGATCAAACTACCCCTACATGAGTGAGAGAACCTTGGATTTAATTGAGTGTAGAAGTCTAGACTGGGTTTATCAAAGAGCCATGGAAATAGTGCATCTAAGTCTTAAAGTGGACCCCCAGGATTCGGCCCATAACTGAAACAAGGTGATCTCCTGGCAAGATCCATATGCTCCTCCTGGCCTGGGAGGAAAAGACTCTTTAAGACATTCACCCTTGGTGCAGGACAGAGTGGGACACCATATCAAATATTTTGGTCAGCCATAATAGCCGAGGGTAGAGTGCACCAAACTGGATCCTTGTTTCTATTTTGCACCTGAGGACCCATCTGCTAAGTACAAGATCTCCAGAGAAAGAAAACCCTGAAAGATCAGTGCCCACTGATGCTGAGGGACAGTGCCTTAAGGGACTGCAACTTCTTGGTGATACTGTTTCATTTTATTTTGGCAAAAAAAGACAATTGCCTTTAACATGGAGAGTAGCCTGATAGAGCCCATGTTTGATGGCTGAAAAAAAGTTTGATAGTTTAAAGTCCATTGTAATTTTTATTCTTATGTATTACACAAAGTAAATGTTAGCTAATGTGTAAATCTTAGCTATACAGTTTTCAGGAGTAGGATAGGACCGTGTATACTATAGGCTTATAGCATTTGAGGACTGTTAAGTAGGGACTCCCATGTAATTAAGCACACTTTCCACTGGTGCTCCAAACTAGATTGCTTGGACTCCAGTTTACAGAGACAGTTATCCAGATACTTTAATGTGCACCAGTGCATTCTGAAAGGACAATTGCAGGGTAAAGGGTGCCACCTTTCCCATTGTTGAGTAGCTTAGCATGCTAGAAGTTTAGAAGTAGGTTAGTTTTAGACAGAATTTGCTGTCACGTAGTTTGACAAAATTGTTCGAGTAGTTGACAGACATTCTTTGGAGGCAGCAAGACCAGCAGTGCCAAAAATAGAATCAGTGTCAAGTTAGCTTAGCAGTAAAATGCAGTTCAGTAGTTTAGCCATGTAGAAGTAATGGAAGCATAGCAGCAGTGTAGAGGTTAGCCCACTACCCCATGGTGGTTTTAGACAGCCTAGAAGTTTTAGTAATAGATTGATTTGAATGTTGTGTTGAAAGGAAATATTTTGGAAAATATGTTTTGAAAATGTGGTTGGGGTGCCAAATAGGCCTGTGTGGGTACTTAGCAAGATCCATGTGGAAAGCTTTGGAGCCAGAACAGACAGTAGAGGAAGTCCCTAGGAGGGTGAATTGGGTGGGATGTCAACATGATGGATCAGCAATCTGTCTCAGAAAGTCAGGTCGAGTTGCCAGCCCCTTAGTGGAGCCAGGGAACTTTGGGTAGGTGGGTGTTTGCCCATCTAGTTCAAATTGGTTGCTATTATGCAGCTATACTGGTGAATCCTGGATGTGCTGTCCTGTGGGAGAGTTTGCAATACCCCATGGGATACAGCAGCCATGGCAACCCAGTTTAGGGAGCTTCCCAGTAGGTGAAGCATCTGTGGGGAAGTGTAACCCTTGTGCCAAGAAGGGGTTACTAATTTTAATGCCCTGTTGACATTGGGTGGTGTAATTAGTGCTGCCAGGCCAGCCAGAGGGCAGGCATAGCAGTACAAGGAGAATTCAAGTACCAACTGGGCGCAAGGGAGATCGTTGTTAAGTGAGCGTAGAAGTCTTCGTGGAGTAACAAGCAGTTGGTGCCTGCTCCGAGGCCTGAGTGGAGGGCCTCCAGTTGAGCCGGGTAGGCCCGGGCTGGTGTTGGGAGATTGGCCCCCTGCCCTCAGCAGTCTTCCCACAGTCTATCTGAGTGGAAGAGGGAGGAATCTGTACAGCTGCAGAGAGAGAGAGAGAGAGAGAGAAAGAGAGAGAGAAGAGAGAGAGAAACTGTTTGGAGCCCATTTGGCTGCATTTGCCTGGGATTGGCTAAGGTGGCTGCCATGACAGGGACCAGAGTTCGTGGTGGCAGCAACAGTCTGGTGGGGCTGCAGTGGCAGTGCAGCTCTGTTGCCCAAGTTGTGGCCACCTCCATTCATTAAGAGGGCTGTTGTGATGAAAATTCTTTAAGAAATTCAGTTTAGTTGGGTGGCGCCCTTTCTGTTCAAACCCTGCCCGAGGATCAGCAGGTGCTTCACCCTGGAGATAAGGACTGTGCCCTGGGATTATCAACACACTCCTCCTTGCTGAAGAAGAAGAGTAAGGGTCCAGTATAAGTTGCCCACTTCCACTGGTGGGGAAAGGTAAAAGAGTGGCTGCCTTGGAGAACACTCTTAGTGTTCAAAGAAAACGGAGCCCTAATGACTCTAAAAGGAGAAAAGAGAATGTACAGATCCAGGTTTGAACCCAAATTCCCCAAGAGTCTGAGCCATGGTTGACAGCTGTAGTATGTGAGAACTATATTGATGAACTGAATGTACCCCTCCATGGAATGTTGTGTAACTTGTGCTTTGGAAAAAATAAAAAGTGCCTAATTGCATTTGATTTCTGCTTGGGGCCAAATCATTAGATGACCTGCTTTTGTGTGCTGTCTGTGCCTAACAAAATTGTTTCCCAGCCTTTGAAGCTATTCCAGTGCCTACCAGTTGTGAGGGAGGAAAGGTTCCATCAGTCAGCATCTCGATGGAGATCAAGTCGTCACCAGAGGAATCCCACTTCTACAAAGTAAAGATACTGTGTTTAAACCCTGCTCAAATGTTTACTGCTCAGTCCAAGTGTCGGTGCCTCCACCTTCTCCAAGACTGTAACAACACTAAAACCCCTAGACAGGAAAGGAGGGGGGTAGCCTCTGCTAGAAGTCACCTCAGAGACTGGGAGTAGTTGATGTTGCCTGCCTGCCACTGTGAATCAAACGATTCCCCAGGGCAGAAGCGATGAAAATGTAGTGCAAACAAATGGATATTTTACAAGAGCATCATTGTAAAAGAGGACCAGGGTTATATTCATTTCTTTTGGTTTCTTTCTTATTATTATTTTTACTTGTATTGATAATTTTGCATTTGTGATGTACAGCATATTGATGCTTTGTGAATAGTGTTTATGTTGTATTTATTTATTTTCAAATTGGTAAACAGAAAAGGCACACTGAGCTGGAACCCATATCCTGGTACAACCTGGGAGTTGGAGAATAAAGGATTACACAGTGAGTAAAATATTTTACATGGAACATATGTTATGAGGAGACTGGATAATTTGGGAATGTATTCTCTGAGTACAAAAGGTTGGGGGGACTTATGTTTATTATACTGGTAACTTACTAATCATAATACTTAGGACTGTCTAGGCTTGGAATTTAAAACTCAGAAATATAACACAAGGGATGAGAACCACTCAAAGAGGAAGGCATCATGGAATAATCAGAGAGTTGCTGTCTCACGGAATTCACTCCCATTGGAAACCATGGATAGCAAGAGCATGACTGACTTTAACGTAAAGCTGGATAAACTTTTGTACTGAAAATGAAATAAAGGATACTTTTCCTGAGAAATGAGTGAGCATCATGGGCATTTTGCCCATTTAAGCTCCGTACCTAACCTATGAAACTTATGAACATTATTGCCATGAGAAACAAGGCTAATTTCAGGTATGTTTGTGAATAAGATATACAAAATGGATGCGTTGCACTAGTGCAAAATACTGTATTATAAACAGAGTTACTAAGAGTAAATCAATTAAGAGTATAAATAAAATAATAATAATCATAATCATCATACAGTAAGATCATTAGGGACTCGTAAAATATTTATATATGTACTACAGTATAGCAATCCACTGGTGATATTCAAGCAGCATTGTGATACAGTGCATATACTGAGTTCAGAGCATTTTGAGCTTATGCAATACTATAATAAAAATGTTGTACTTTTAAATTAATTATAGCTGCACTGATATCAGTTAGAATACAATCATAAAAAGAGAAAAAAGAGATTTACTGAAAGATAAAACAATGTTTATCGGGAAAACAGACCAGCTGCCTCTGGGGGTAGTTTTAGTTAATTTGTCTATAAGGACAGGATCCCAAGTCAGTTAATGACAGAACTTCAAAGAGACAGATGTTTTTCATGTCAAGAAACTGTCCTGCCATGTAGTCACCCTCCACAGAGGCAAACATGGCTCAGAACAATGAGAGGGTCATGCTACACAAAATTCAAGGTTCTAGTTTATGCTAGCTTTTCAAAGAGGTGGTACCCTTAGAAGACAAAGAAAGGGTTGAATCCATGATATCAGAGTGACATACTGGGTGATGCAGCACAGATGGCTGGCAACTGAAGCTTCAGAGGTCTATGCTAGCCCTAGCAACTCAGTCTGTGTTGGGGCTTCACTTGCACCATCTAAAGTTGGAGTCTACTATAGCTCATTAAAGTTATCTTGTTTGGTAAGAATCTTTCTAGTCAGTTAGATTTAAGAAGCTATAGGAAGGTTTTTCTGTGTTTAGTCTGCTGTGTTCAAACCATTTCTTTTAACTTTTCTAGTGACCCTGTAATTCCCATAGTCTTGTAGATGTGTGATATCCTGTACATATGTAAATACTGTGTTATTATTTTATATACTGCCATCCTCTGTGATTGAATCTTTTTATGGAATAGTTAACTCTTGGTATTGACAAATCAAAAATCTGTCTCCAAGGAGGTCACGTGATGCTGAGCACCTAGAAGCAGCAATAGACTGGAGCTCTGCCTACCGCCCTTTGCAAAGTCTTTTTCACACCATTTAGAAGGATTAAATGCCGACTTACAGCAATCCTACTTCTGCTACACCATTGCCTTCATCGTATCGCTTTCTTCATTGATCCAACATCGCAAATAGCTATGCCACGGTGATGGAAGCTGAAATGAGGCAGGCCGATATCAAACACACTCCACCCTCCACCCCAGAGAAAACTCCCAAAAGTCAAGAAATCAAGGATCAGGAGTGCTAATAAAACAAATGCTTCTATCCCTCCTGCGATCCCTCTGATGGAAGATCAGTTTCTTCAAGAGTTATTACCCTTCAGGAAAACCTTAGCAGACATCTCACGGAGCTGAAAACTATCTGGGGGACTTCAACAGCCTTACAACCAAGATGGATGACTCAGAGCCCAAACCACGTCCTTGGAGACGTGGAAAAACAAAATCAACTCTGAGATTGTCCAACTCCACCAACAGGTGCACAAACTCCAGCTTAAAATGGAGGACTTGGAGGAGAAGCAGGAGAAACAACGTGCTGATCTATCAGTCTGCCAGAGGCTGAAGAAGGAACCGACATCATTCCTTTCCTGTAGAAATTTCTGTGTAAGATTGTGGGACCCTCCCACTAAATCCACAATACCACATAGAAACAGTTCATCGCTCCCTCAGACTGAAACCTCAATCCATTGCCCCTCCACTAATCATCATTAAATTCCTCAGTTTTCTGGAGAAACAGCACATACTAACGAAATCCAAGAGCTACAATCAATAACCTAGGGCAGTTCCAAATACAATTGCACAAGATCTCCCTTTCGAGACTCGCCAGAAAAGGTCAGTGTTCCATCCAATCGTCAGCAAACTGATAGCGGCAGACATCTGCGCTTAAAATACTGTACCCTGCCAAGCTGCAAGTAGCAATTGAAGGCAACTGGCACTCCTATGACTCTCCAGAACAGGCGTCTACAGAACTCACAAACAAAGCTTCCCAATCTTTTCAAAGTGAGCTGACTTCTAAGAGGACTAACTTGGATCTCATTTGTTTAAAGGAGAATATTCTCCTAGTGTTCGTTAAAGAGTTTGTATTGTTTTACCTGGCACCAGGGGATGTCTTGTCCTTGATAGTAGGGTTGGGAGGGCTGGTGAGCCTCAATGTCACCTAGTAGGCCTGACCTTCTCCTCGTGGTGTTGCAGGCTGCTCCTGTATTGTGAGGGTAGGAACCTTGGGTGGGTGGGCATTCCCATGATGCCTCTTTGGAGCGGACCTCTTTGGTCCTACCAATATAGTGCCCCATATCATTTCCTTGTTTTCTAGGTCTAAGGCTACCAAGGGTCTTCGTGATAGTTAGCTCCAAAATGGGTCACCACCTACATTTTCAAAGTCACGCTGGGGGTTCCTGCTAACTGTTATTTGAAGTAGCCAGCCACAAAGGGTAAGTTGGCACATAATTTTCCCAACTATGCTGGTGGGTGGATCTTTTATTTTAGGTATGGGATAGGGTTTCTAGCAGGCCATTAATAGAATATGGTTATTTTTGGGAGGCAGGATCTCCAATCTCTTCTCCCAGTTCTTTCCTCACCATTCTTAAAATTCAGCATCAGG
The DNA here is from genome assembly GCA_016271365.2 of Neoceratodus forsteri. NCBI lineage: Eukaryota > Metazoa > Chordata > Ceratodontiformes > Ceratodontidae > Neoceratodus > Neoceratodus forsteri. The sequence goes on from JADMNL010000023.1 coordinate 467,605,520, forward strand.
GCATTGCACATCCTTACTGATGGGATGTGGCTGGCAGGGCGGGAGAGGAAGCTCCAGTCTGATGCAGGCTCAGGAGGCTGCATAGCGTACCAGTAGTGGTGGGAATGGCGTATTTCAGGGGAGCCTTATGGGGTATGAGGTCAAGGGTGTCTGGCTAGATACTCTTTTAAGTTGGAGCTTGGTTTCCCATTCAGGATAGGAATCACTGTGCCCGGATATATTTCCACCGAAATACAGCCAATGGGGTTCGGTCTCCAGCTGACTTTTCAAGGATTAGGATTTTTTTACTACTATGTGGGGACCTGTTGTATATAGGTTTTGGGGTTTTGGGGGTAATGGGGTGGTGTTCTTCTGACCGGATGCTTCTCCTGGGGTTAACTCTCATTGTGGTTAAAGATATGTTGTTAATGTTATTACCATTCTGATAAGAGTCCAGTTTCACTGCGGGATCAGCTTTCTGGGGGGAGATGGGAAGGGGAAGGTTTGAGAATGCTTTTCAAAGTATTTTCCTCAGTTAGCTTTCTATGTGTGTCTTTATCTTTTAAAACTGGACAATGGCTAACAAACCTCTTAAAATTGCCACTTGGAATGTCAGAGGTGTTAGAGACACATCGAAGAGATACCAAGTATTTAAAACTGTGTTTTATTAAATTTAGATATTGTAATGGTCCAAGAAACCCATTTGCTAACCAATGAATCTACCTGGTTACGTCAACAGGGTTTTTCCCAAATCTTTGCTGCAGGTGGGTCCCCATTAGCCGGGGTAGCCATCTTGATAAGAGGACACATTTTGTTCCAAGCAGAAGAGAGCCTAATGGATCCAGATGGTAGGTTTATATTAGTAAAAGGCCTCTTTAATAATTCTAAGGTAGTGTTAGGCTCCATTTATGGTCCAGTCGGGGGACCCAGACTTTCTAATGGTTTTAGCCAATAAGATAGCGGGCCTGCTGCCCTTCCATTAGTTTTAGGAGGCAATTGGGACATTCTGCCATCCCAGGACTTAGATCCTATTTACCATTAAAACCTTTATCCACCTCCCAAAAGGCCCTAGTGGATTTCATGAGCCATCTCAGTTTATGTGATCCCTGGCACTTTCTTAACCCTCTCACCGCCTTTTTCTTACTCCCATGTGCACCAATCTTGGTCCTGACTGGACTATGTGTTAATCAGCCTTCTTATTTGGCCTTCATCAGGTAGGTCTCGAACCAATAGTCTTGTCAGACCAATTACGGCATGGGTGTCGATTTCTCCTGTCCCAGACTTCAATGGGACTCTGCATGGAGGCTAAATACTCAGCTTCTCAAAGACTCAACATACAGTTTCTCATTAAAAACTAATCCCTAACTTTATGGTTACTAATAAACGTTCCACGTCAAGAGAAGACATCATATGGTGCACTCTGAAATGTTTCCTCTGAGGAGAATTTATTAAATTAGCATCCAAAAGGAAAATACAAGGAGAGGCAAGAGCTGATTTCCTGTTAGCTCAGATTAGGGATCAAAATTCTTATCCTCATCTTCTACACCAAACACCCTGGAAACCCTGTTAACATTAAGAAATGAATACGCAGACTTGTTAACGGAAATAGCAGAATATGCCATTCTAAAATCTAAATCTAAATATATTGATCAAGGAGAAATGGCGGTCAGATTGCTAGCTCTAAGTCTACGTAAATAGAAAGTCTAGATTAGTTCCTCTTTACAATCACGGATGGTACTATCAAAACCTCACCTAGGGACATAGCCCACATATTTGAAACTTTCTATAGTACACTGTATAGCAAAAATACCTCTGTGTCATCTTCCTCAAACATTAGAAATACCTGGGGAACTGGACCTTCCCTGTTTACAAGACCAACACCAGTCTTATCTATCTTCCCCATACACTGAAGGAGGTGGAGGAGGCAATTATTGGGCTTATGCTGATAAGGCCCCAGGACCTGATGGCTTTCCTTCCAACTTCTATAAAACTTTCTGTAAGGAATCATCTCCCTTCTTCTTAATTTACACGAATATATGTTTAAGACTGACACTTTAGATACTTCACTGTTAGAAGCTACGATAATATTACTTCTTAAACCAGATAAACCACACACGGACCCTGCCAGCTACCGTCCAATCTCTCTTTTAAACTGTGATATTAAAGTGTTTACTAAAATCCTATCCCTTCAGTTAAAAGATTTGGTCTCATTTACTGAGTCCTGAGCAAGTTGGTTTTGTACAGGGCTGCTCTTCAGTGGATCACCTTAGAACTCTCTGCATATTTTCCATATAGCCCAAACTTCTAAGCCCCTATGGCCTTAATCTGCTAGATGCTAAAAGGCCTTTGACAGAGTTAGCTGGGAGTTTCTATGGATAACCCATGAAAAATGGGATTCCCACCTCTTTTATTTGGTGGATACAGTTGGTATACAGGTCTCCTTCAGCAAAGATTTACTGCAATGGAGTTTTTCTTCACACTTCCCTCTGCACACAGGCACTAGACAGGCTGTTCCCTATCTCTTTCCTCTTTAACTTACACTTACAGCCTCTTCTTCTCAACCTTAAACGTTCCCCTCAAATACAGGGCATCTCAGTTTCACAGCAAATCTTGACTCTCTCGGTATATGCTGACGACATACTTCTTCATCTGGAATATCCGGACACATCTCTGGCGACTGCCTAAACTCTTCCATGTTTCAGCTCCTGCCATTGTATCTTCACCTCACTCACCTCTTCAACTTCTCCTTCTCTCTCTCACTTTGCTGTTTCTCAGCCTTGGAAGATTACCAAAATTCTTCTCCTTCAAAAGGGGTGATCCCCTCCTGGTAACTTCCAACCTATCTCCCTCCTCCCTGTCATGCAAAACTTGAAGAGAAATTGTTTATTTCAGGCTTGCGATTTTCTCTAGTCTTCCAAATTCCTCTGGGTTTCATGTCATGTCAGTGACTGCACAATAGCACTGAACATCACAGCGAGTGCAAATCACTGAAAACCACAACGCGACTTACGCAACAGCAACCACAAAAACAGCTGCCATTGGGAATATTAAAATGCAAAGAATTGAAGGATTTTCTTTATGCAGGGCCTGTGCCCCCGCACCCCTCCGTATTAATATAACCAAATCTGAGGGGGCGGGGTTGGCCAGGAAAAGGATTAAAAGTTAAATTCAGCAAAGTTCAAGGGACCACAAGCTGCAAACCCAGAGCCTTCTGCGCTAATGGCATACACTTTACCACTGCACTAGATGGCAAGCTTGATTTTGCCCCATCACTCTAACTCTCTTATCATGTATCACCCTCTCACTGTCTTTCAGTCACCATATTTCTGCAGTCACTATTCATATCCCTGAACCTCACTATCCACACAGTAGCTATTGTTCCACAGTCATTTTTGTTATCAGCACTCAAATTGAGTCATTCATATTGGAGTCACACAATTGTGACTCGCCTATATCACTGGATGCCATTTCTCACCCCCTTCCAGTCTGGTTTCCAGAAGCACCATTCCACTGCACCTCCTTCCTGCATGTCACCAACTCCATCTTCTTTGAGATGGATCGGGGCTCATCACAATGGCCATTTCATTGAACCAGCCAAAACCTTTGATTCAATGGCCCTTCCAACCCTCCTGGACAAGCTGAGTTCTACTGGCCTCTCAGCTCCTTCTTTTAAATGGTTCCATTCCTACCTCATTGGCCATCAGTCAGTACATGTGGGAAGCATCCTGTCACCTCCACTATCCATCCAGGCTGGGATCCCACAGGGCTCCATCCTGTGTCCCATCCTCTTCTCTTTTTCTGAATGACCTCCCACTAAGAAGGCAGTATAGCTCAGTGGTTTTAGGCTCTGAGCTTGCAAACCTGGAGACCTGGGTTTGAACCCACAGCCTCCAGTTGCATTCTGTGTGACCCTGAGCAAGTCACTTAACTTCCTTGTGCTCCCAGGTCACACCTGTAAACAAGCTTTCAGCTTAGTTGTCTCTCCTGGTTAAAATAAATAATAAAACTACCTGTGCCAACTCACATATTTACATATATGCTAATGACACAGTCATCATCTGCAGTGCCTCTACAGCAGCTGTGGAAGGCTTGCTCCAGCAAGACTTCAATGACATTCTGCACAGATTCCAATCCAAAGAACTCCAGGTCAACACCAGAAAACAGTATTCATTATCTTTGGCACCAGCCTGAAACTGGCCAGGTTCCTCACTCTCCCTGTCTTTGCCACCATGGATGGCCCCTGAAGTAGTTCCATCCTTCAAATACCTTGGTCTGTGGCTAGTAGTAAGCTTCACTTATCTGCCCACATTGATGCCATCCTTGTCAAGCTCTGCCCTAAACATGGTGCATTGTACTGCAACAAAGACTGCTCATCTCCACAGGTCTGATGGGAACTTGTTACCAGAATCATGTTCCTGGTTTTGACTACATGGATGTGGTCTATGGCATCAACCCATCCACTTCCCTTACTAGACTGGAGACCCTCTGTATTGTCTTTTGCCATTTTACTACTAACTCACCCTCAAACTCACCACTGCTCCTGCAAATCCTCCTATCCATCCTCCCCAACACTCTCAAATCACCAGTCTGATGGGTGCCTCTTTCATCTCCAAATACTGGTCTGGGTCCCTTCCTCCCACCTTTCCTCATGCCTCTCTCCCATCCCCATGCCTCATACTCCCTCCACTCCATGAATCATCACACCTTCTTAATTCCAGAGCCTCACTCCTCTGCTGGGCAATCAGCCTTAGAATGTTCACAGCTTCCACTCAGCCATCAGGTAGCTCATTACAGATCCCATGTTAAATCCTCTGATATTATGACTCTTAATAAGGAAACAACTTTTCTCTAACAACAACTTGGCTATTAACAGAAATTGATTCCATATGGAGAGTTTGGTCTTCATTAAAAACAAAGATAGTATCAAAGCAGCAGTCATAGCCTTTTACGGTTCCAGCTTCTGATTGAATATTTTCTTGTTATGGGTGTATTTAGGGGTGTGCAAGTATCTTTTTTTAAATACTCAACAAATATCCATTCTTGCTACCTCAGATAACTGATATTCACTACTATTGCCAGAATTAAGGAAAACAACAGCAGGGCATATATGTGCCATATATTTTCCCACTATTTCATAGATTCTAAAGTGATTTTCTGAGATTTCTCAGATGCATTTTCACATAGTATGCCATTACCACCTGTGCTTCAGATGTTGAAGCTGCAATTTGTTTTGTAAAAAATCGGCCATGGTCTTTTTATGTTTTATCAGCACTTTGTTTCTGCCCACCCTCCAGTTTTCTGTGTGCAAGCACATTCCCAGGATGATGCCATGCAAGGGATCTGTCAATGTTTTACATACAGCAGCAAGGAATTCTAGGTAAATTATATGGTTGACTTAAATGTTCATTACTCAGAGGTGCAGTCCACTATTTTGATGGTGGTGACTGCAACTAATAAGTAAATGTGCATAGCAGGGCATTTTGGGTACAATAAGAAGTTGTTTTCCAATTTCCTTACTGTGAGGTGTGGTCTCATATTTCTGTAGTGGATTCAACAATAACAGTTCTCATATGTTTATTTTCGAAACAATGCATTTTCTATACTAATTTAAATAATGAGGTATTGTGAGGTACAGTATATAGCAGTCTCCTATTTTGGTAGGGTAGTTGTCTACAATATCAAGGCGGACCAACAAAGGTCTCTGTTTCAAAACAGTGGTTAAAGAGCAGGCATTTGCTTCCAATAAATAGAAAACTGTTTTATTCGTTGTATTTTGATGTGTTAGTAATTACTTTCTACTTGTATGATAAAATATCTGTTAGTGCAGTGAAACAATTGGATTTTCACTTTGCATCTCACACTACTAGTAAAAAAGAATTAAGTAGAATTCTGGCATTGTGATGTCAGAAACGCCTGCTACTTAAAAAGCCCAATGTACTGTATTTCAATGAGAAACTAAATATATTCTTCTATGCTTTTCAAAAGAAACTGATACTTTTTCACCAACAAACTTTGCCTTTTACAGTGTTTGCACTATTTTGCTCCCTCTGTATGATTTTATTTCTAAAAACAATACTTAGTTTCTCTTTTCTTCTTTCTAAGTAAAATCTGGTTATGAAGAAAATATCACCTGCTAAACTTGAACAAAATATAACACGTTATCAAAATCACATATTTCTATTAATAATATTTTTGTGGTAGGAGGTTAATTCTGCATAGAAATCTGGAAACAGATTTGCAGTTTCCCATTGAAATACTCTGGCAGCCTTGCCAGCGAAGAGTTCCTGACATCACAATACAAGGATTCCATTGGATTAGTTTCTCACAAGCAGTTGTCAAAACACTAATAAAATTATGAAAAGTAAGTAAAGAAACAAAAAAGTAAACTGAATGACTGAAGAGGCATCCAAAGCTCAAACCTTCATTCTTTATGATATACACCCTTACTAAGCATTTGCTCTTTAAAAGCTTTGTTTCCCTTGCATGATGTCATGGTTGGGGTTGCAGCACTGAGAAAAAAAAGGTCAGGTAGGTACAAAATGAGGCAGAGCACAGACATAAAAGCATTTTTTAATGAAAACAGCACTTTTGCAGTTTGAATGGAAGAAAATTGAATCACAATTCCTATGGTTACTACTCCCATTTGTTATGGCAAACCTCAGAAAATCACTTTAAATATACAAATAGGGTCCAGTTTTGATGTATTTAAAACACATTTCTACCAAGTATAGAGTACATGGGTATTTTGCATGGCTAAAAGTAGGTGTCTGTTGACTACTGTTGGCTACAATGAAGTGTCAAATAGTTCCTTCTGTGGTTTCAAAAGTACCTTAAAAATTATCATCTGCATGACAGAAATGCTTGTTCCTGTTTTGAAACATCACAGTGTATTAATTGACTAGTGTTATGTATTATATGTGCTTCCAATATATTAATTGAGTTGTTGTATATATATGTGTTTCTAATGTATTGATTGCCTCATGTTATGTATTATGTCTGCATCTTTCATTTTGTGTTTCTTTTCTATACTGGTTAACCATGAAAATTGGCAGTTTTGCTCATGGTCTTAACATATATTTTAAATAAAAGAACATTACAAGGCCTCCCAAATGACTTTATTTGACTAACCTATATAATTTAAATTATTGCATTCCTACTGTTATAAAGTGTGAGCACCAGTTAAAGTATGAACTCTGCTCAGGCGGCTCTTCATTGACTCAAAAAGAAAACTGTGGGGCAACCCTGTTTCAAAATAATTGCTTGCACTGGCTGTATATTTTGTTAAGATTTGTTATCTTTTGGGAGAGAGTCATAACCTGGAATTTAGATTTTGCTATGCACAGGAAATATATCACCTTTATATGTAGACAGTACTTTAAAACTTGGGCGATGGAGTATCATTTCAGGATCAATACTTACCTATTATCACCAATTTTAACACATTACTTCTTTTTGTTAATTTCCCAAAGATGGTGTTTTCAACTTCACAGAAATAGTTTCCTTCATCTGAGTGGTGAACAGCTGAAAATGTTAATAAGTAAGATCTTGATACCAATTGTGTCTCTGTACCACTTGTAGGTGATTGGTGACGTAACCCTCTGATTTGCATGTGAGAGTCAACTTTTCTTATATAGAATATGATGTGGTCCACTAGGAATGATAGTAGGTTCTGTAACTTCAACTGCAATATAAAGGAAAATAGATGTTAATTAGAAATAAGGTTGTCAGAGTTTGAAAAATTCATTTTTTTGTGGGGGAGGTCAGAAATCTGAAGGTTGAGTTTGGAACCCAAAAGTAGTCTATGACACTCTCTCTCCACCCACCCATACTCCACCCCACCCCACCATCACCCCCAAAGAGTAATTTGCATCTTTCAAACTGTTATGTGATTAGTTGATTTCCTGTGATTCAGCTACTGCTGTATTTTTAATAGTATTATTTTGAACTGCTTCTTTGCATTTATTTATTATTTATCAATTTTGTCTTGTTTTAATTGGCTGTCATTTCTGTAGTATGCCTTGAGCTTTCAGGGAAGGACACTTATAAATAAACCTACTACTACTGTAAGATCTGACATTTGTTGCCATGGTGATGAATGCCTATAGTCCTTTGCACACGACTAGAGCTGTGTAAACTTCCCAACTCTAATCTTGTGAACATGGCCTATTAAAGAAGATAAAGTCTGCCAAAGTGGACTCAGTTATGAACTTGTTTGCCTTGGTTCATCTGTAGAAAAACATTGTTTTGTGGTGAAGAATGTACTGGGGAGAATTTCCTTTCAGAACAGAGCAGATAAAGCACACAAAGCCTCAAATGGTGCAGTGGCTCACAATGAAGGCTACATCCAAAAATTATAACCATTTATCACAAATTAATTTGGCAAGACTCCATGGTCTAGGACCTGTGCACTGTACTGCACTGCACTGCACAGCTCAAGCATAATCAGTAAAAAGCTTCTTCAGTGTTCCTTTCTGACCTGATTTAGCAGGAAAAAGCACCAGTCTGTTTAATGCTGTGTTTTAAGTTATTCCAGATCCAAAGCAAATGAGTTGATGTCTTTTATTGGACCAACATATATGCAACAACAAGAACAAAGTGCTTTAGCTTTTGGACAACCAGCTCATGACAAAAAAACAGAACAAATTCATTGGTTTAAAATACTCATTTAAACTTTTTAAATGAGTATTTTAAACCAATGGGGCTTTTTTCTGGTTTTTTTTTTCCTGCATGATCTGGGTGTTAAAGGTATGGGATTTTCTAAATAAGTGTCATTAAGCTTCTGAGAAAGACGGGTAGTCCAAAAGCTAAAGCACTTTGTTCTTTTGTTACATCTATGTTGGTCCAATAAAAGGTATCAAATCATTTGCTTCTGGATCTGTTCTTACTAAGGACCAATACAGCAAAGACTAAATCTTTAAGTTATTCAGTCATTTTTCTTTTTATGTTGCAAACTTTAAAGATGTTTAAAGATGCTGTTGCTAGCCTTGCTTGTAGAGCAGAAAGCAGCTAACTAAAAAGCTACATGTTCTTATTAATTTAAAACTTATATCTCTGCAGGAGTCAGTGTCTGTTGAGATTAAGAAGACAGATACTTTATTAGAAGTAGAAGGGGTCTTATTTGGGTTAAAAAGAAAGAAAGTCAGTGTGTGTTCTGTGCTGGGAAGGGTATTGTATCAGCTGACTTTGCTAAACCAGTAGGAGGAGAGAGAGCTTAATTGGGGTGTGGCTTAGACACTATAAAAGCAGGTGACTCAAGTTACAACTTCCTGTTGCTAGCCTCTTTTACTAATTACCCTCCATCCCACCCACCCTAAGCCAGTTCTACTTTTATAGCCACTGGATCTGACTGTCAACAGGAACTTCCTGCTTGGCAGTAGGAAGGAAGGATCATAGAGAAACATTGGTTTTGTCGACCCTAAAGGAAAAAGTAGCTCACTCTCCTCCCTTAGCTGCTGGTGATCTGACATTGAGCAAGGAAGAAGGAGGCTACTAAAGAAGATAGAAAAGTTGCTGTCCCAGAACAGGAAGGTGAGAGTTGTAAGGAGAGGAGAGAGTAAGCATACAGAGAAACAGGAGAGGGACACAAAATAAGACATGATAGGAGTGGTGCAGTGCAATGACTGTGGGGCAGTAGTGTTCGGAGACATTCTGGAGGCTACGTTGCCCTATTGCAGGCACCCCTCTGGTCTGAGAGAGGAGGTTGCCCGCCTCCAGGCTGACCCGGCTAGATTGGTGAAACCTCCTCCCCACCCAGGGACCACCAGGCCAATGCCACTACCTCAGAGGTTGCCAAGAAAGAGAAGAGGTTGGATCAGGGTGGGCTCAGGAGGAGAGAGTGGTGGAACAGAGTTGCATCCCTCCAGCTGTACCTCTCACATCCATTTGCTCTTCTGGCAGATAGTGGTTCCTCTATGGAGGCACCTGCAGGGAGACCAAGGAGGATGCTGGGAACCTTCACAAAGGAGACCCACAGGAGGTGGCATAGGACCCACAGGAAAGGAAACAACTCCTGGTGGGGGCTCAATCTGGGGGTAGAAATGGGGAGGAAGGGAGGGAGGTAAGGTGCCTTCCTGGCACCACGGCTTGAGGGACAGGAAGTGATCCTCAGGATCATGGGAAGAGCTGCATGAGGGAGGGAGCTGGACATCATTGTCCACTTAGGGACATAGGGACAAATGACCTGGCTAGGAATGGGATCAGAGCAGTGCAAGAGGAGTTTGTAGAGTTGGGGAGGGCCTTAGACAAGTAGCATACGGTAACCTTCTCGGAGGTGCTGCCTGTCTATGGCAAGGGTGATTCTAGGGACTCCTCACCGTGGAATTCAATGAGTGGTTGAAAACTGGTGTGGAGCTCAGGGTTTTGGCTTCATTGGGACTGGGGAGCCACATGGAGGGATGCAGACCTATACTGGTGCGATGGTCTGCATCTGTCTGGAGGGAACCAGAATCCTAGGTGAGAGGTTTAAATGCTTCATTGGCAAGCATTTGAACTAGCCAAAGGAGAGAGGCACTGAAAAGAGAGAAATCCCAGCCTCCCCCACAAAACATGGTAATTGGTGAGGTAAGCACCAAGGTAGAAAAGTTATTAGGGAGCAGGACAGAGGTAAATGTAAAAAAGGCAAAGGCAGTAAGGACAGGGATGGGTCTAAAAGGGTAAGGCTATCAAAAGTAGAGGGTGAGTACCAATGCCCATAGTCTGTGTAACAAGCTCCTGAACTAGTGGCCTTGATGGTAGAGGGTTGCCTGGATATTGTGACAGTCACAGAAACATGGTACACAGAGAACCATGACTGGGATGTCAACATACCAGGATACACCCTACGGAGGGACAGGGAGGGTAAAAGAGGAGGAGGAGTAGCTCTCATGTAAAGGAAGGATCAAAGCAACAGAACTAAAGAGTAAACAGGGAGCAGATGAGGCACTCTGGGTCACCCTGGAGACAGGAAATGGCACCACAATCCACACAGGGTTGTATACAGACCCCTATCTCAGGGGAGGGAATGGACAAGGAAATGATAGAAGGCTCCTTAGAATGGCAGAACAAGGGAGATATTGTTGATGGGGACCTGAATATGCAGATGTTAACTGGAGCACCTTTGCTGCAGGCACATCCAAGAGCAGGGTCATTCTTGATGCCCTACAGGGGCATGCCTCAGACAGCTAGTATTGGAACCCACTCGGAGGAGCAATCTTAGACCTGCTACTCTCAAATGGGAACGGAGAAAGAATCTCAGATTTAGAGGTGGGTAGCCATCTGAGAACAGCGACCACCAAACAGTGTAGTTCACGATAAACAGCCATACAGTCAAGCCATACAAAAGCAAAGTATTGGACTTTAGGAGGGCTGACTTTGGGAAATGAGAGAGTGCCTTAGAAAAGCACTAGCAAACAGGCAAGAAGGAGGGTGGAGGAACAATGGGAGTAATCAAACAGCCATCACAGAGACAACAAGCCTTGTGTAAAGCAAATCAATAAAACACAATGAAGGAAAAACACTATGGTTCTCAAAAGAGGTGGCAGGAAGGTTAAGGAGAAAAGGATAGCATTCAGGAAATATAAGGAAACACAGAAGGAGCAGGACAGAGAACTTTATCAGTTAAAGCAGAAAGAGGCTGGAAGGCAGTCAGAATTGCAAAGGCCCAAACTGAGGAAAGGATAGCCAATTCTGTTAAGAAGGGGATAAGACCTTTATAGGTACATTAGGGAGTGAAGAAAGACCAAAGGAGGATACTGAGGCTTAATAAAGTGGAGGGAATGCGGATAGAGGGGACAGTGAAAAGCAGGGATACTGAACCAATATTTCTGCTCAGTATTCACAAAGGAAGAGGAGGGGAGGTACCTAAACTAAACAAGAGAAACACTCTGAAGACAGGGTCGATACCAGTCCATTTACAGAAGAAAGGATTCTGAAAGAACTAATAAAATTGAAGGTGGACAAAGCAATGGGGCCTGATGGGATTCACCCAAGAATTCTAAAAGAACTAAGGGTAGAACTAGTGACACCGCTGACTACTCTCTTTAACAAATCATGGGAGGATGGGGTGGTACCTGAGGACTGGAGGAGGGCAGATGTGATTCCTCTTCACAAAAGTGGGAGCAGGACAGAGTCAGGAAACTACAGACCAGTTAGTTTGACCTCAGTGGTAGGAAAAATGATGGAATCACTTCTGAAGGAAAGAATTGTTGAGTACCTAGAGGCCAGTGGGGCACAGGCCCAAGGCAGCATGGATTCATGATGGAAGGTTGTGTCAGACAAATCTAATAGATTTCTTTGACTGGGTGACCAAGGTAGTAGATCAGGGAGGGCTGTGGACATGGTCTACTAGATTTTAGCAAGGCATTGATACAGTCCCACACAAAATATTAATACACAAGTTAGCCAGCCTTGGTGGGCCCCAAGGTGGTAGCCTGGATAAAAATTGGCTGAGACAACAGGACACAAAGGGTAGTAGTAAATGGAGTACACAGTGAAGAAAGGGGTTACTAGCTGGCACCGAGGGTTCTGTACTGGGACCGGTCCTGTTAATGTCTTTATAAGTCACATTGCAGAGGAACTGGAAGGAAAGTATGTCTCTTGCAGATGACACAAAGATCTACAACAGGGTTGATACACAAGATGGAGTGGAAAGGATGAGAAGGGACTTGGCAAGCTTGGAGGAATGGTCAAATGTGTAGCAGCTCAGATTCAATGCAAAAGAGAGTGCAAGGTAATGCACATGGGAAACAAAATCAGGGAAGAGTACACAATGGGGGTGAGATACTGACAACAGTAAAATGGAAAGAGACCCGGGGTAATTATATCAGATGATCTAAAGGTGGGCAAGCAATGTGAGAAGGCAGTAAGGAAGGCTGGGGATACTGGGATGCATAGGAAGAGGCATCAATAGTAGAAAACAGGAAATTGTTATCCCTCTGTATAGACAGTTGGTGAGACCCCATCTGGAGTACTGTGTGCAGTTCTGGAGACCCCATCTCCACAAAGACATAGACAGAGTGGAGGCTGTCCAGAGGAGGGCACCAAAATGGTGCAGGGTCTGCACCAGAAGACATACTGAAGAAAGACTAAAGGAGCTTAATATGTATACCCTTGAGGAAAGAAGAGGAGGGACATGATAGAAACTTTCAAGTACCTCAAGGGAATCAACAAAGTCCAAGAGGGTAGCATCTTTCAGAAAGAGAGTGCAAGAACAAGGGGCACAATTTGAAGATAGAGGGGGACAGCTCAGAGGTAATGTGAGGAAGTATTTTTCACAGAGAGGGTTGTGGATGCATGGAACAGCTCTCTGAGGAGGTTGTGGAGTAAAGAACAGTGGGGGAATTCAAGAATGCATGGGCAGACATAAGACAGTCCTAGTGGGGGGTAGGAGGAAGTAAGCTGTTGGTTAACTAGGATCTGCAGCTCATTTGTTAGGGTAGGAAAATGAGCAGACTAGGTGGCCAGCGGTCTTATCTGTCATCAAATTCTATGTTTCTATGTTTCTATGATGTCGCTATCAATAATAGAAGCTAGTGTTACGAGCGCTAATCCTACCACATCTCTGAGAGGATGGATCCAGGTATGTAGATTTCTAATTAAATAACTCTGATGTTACAGTCATAACTGAAAACTGATTCAGACTAGCTATTTATGATAATGAGATATTTATCAAAGAATATGAAATTTTTGTAAGAATAGGAGAAACAAAAAAGGTAGAGGGTTTGTCTCCCCTATTAAGGAGAATTTAAGTGCCTTAGAGTTAGTTGATTTACCGTCAGATTGTACGGTTGTGATAGAATTTTGATTCAATAAATCCTCAAAAATTCTAAGGAATTAGCTTTGGTTGTGGCTACAACCCTCCTCTAGCAGAGTTAATGAACTAAACGACCCTGTTAACTTGATGTTTAAGCTTGACCCCAGGGAAATAATACCATTCCACAGCTGTAATCTGGACAGGTCAGGGTCTTATTTAATGTTTACAAGAACATCTTGAAGGAAGAGAATCTTAATGAAATTATAAATATGCCAAACCAGTTCCAAATATAAATATGGCAAACATATGACTTTGAACGAGTTGATAGTTTCTAAAGAGAAGAGACTGTCTATAACTCGTTAAAGGGAAGAGTGTGTGTGTGTGTGTGTGTGTGTGTGTGTCTGTGTGTGTGAAGTGCTGCACTAACTGAACTGTGCTGAAAGGGAAAATAATTATCACCATTAATGAAATAAAATACTATATGGATGGATGGATGGGTGTAAAAAACAGAATTTTGCACACACCCTTGATGTAGGATGCTTTTACTAAGCACTTGGACTTTGCCTTTGGGGTTAAGTAGCATCCCACACCTCGGGTGCAGGTTGCACACTCACACCAATATATTATTCTATATTTTAATAATATAGTTCAGATTATGCTTTTTAAACAATGTTGTCCATCCATGTGTTTTGAATTAATAAACAATTAATGGTGTCCTATTTTTTTCTTTTCAAGTCAAATCTGGATAGAACGAGCATAATATTTTCAGAATCATAACACATGCTCAGATTGTTTCTACTGTCTTTGTCCAGGAAAGGCACACAGCTACAGCTTGTTTCTGGGTGTGTTTTGGGAGCACGGGAGGCTAAGTGACTTACTCTGGTCACACAATACATAAGTATAGAATGTTGGAATCAAACCCCATTCTGCTGGATGAATGAAGCTTGTTCACAGCTCTTTGCTTTAACCTCTAGTTTGTACTGCCAGCTGTTAATTAAAACTATGCATTTCAAGGTTGGCCCCATGATACCAGGCCAGTAGGTACGTAGCCACATTTGTGTATTTTAAACCCGAGTTCACAAATGAAATTGTAAAAGAAAAGGCTGTAAGAGACAGAGTAGAATAAGACAGAAGTTAGTGCTGTGCAGCCCCAGAAATCTGCACTGACATGAACACAGCCTGGGTTTAGAAATCCTGATACAATATGGGGCCCCAATACCTGTTGACACCACAGAGCCAGCCTTGAGATGTGTAGTTTTGATGATCAGCTGGCAGTATAGCCTACAGGTAAAAGCAATCCTAAAGATGGATTATTTATACTGACAGTTTGAAATGTAAGGGTGATAACTCACTAGTTTCAATGTACATACAAAACAATTATTATAAATGTAGAAAGTATTGTAATAACACCTTAAAACACACTTAACAAAACAGACAATTTCCTATTTAACCTATAGTCAGTAGAAGGCCAAGATCCTTGGTGACACCATTTCCAGTCAGGAGCCTAAAACATGGCTGACCCAAGCCCTTAATTACAGACTGATTTACATATGAACTCTGGACGAAAGACTCACAGTTAAACACAATGACTCACTCAAATTAGCTTTTTATGGTCTTTCAGACATTAAGAAAACCCTGTTGATGACAATTCCCTTTAAAGATTGTCTATAACTGGTTCATTATAAGATGCAAATAGCAATCATTCCAAGATATTGAGCTGTAGAGTATAATAATAAAGCTCTTAGACTCTGCAAAACTATTTTCACCAGAACTTTCTTGAAAATTGTAGAAAATAATTTTGTCAGATTTGGTAGACTTTTTTTTCTTTGACTATATCCCTGATATAAATTGTGCACTGTATTTTTATCACTGAATTCAATACAATTGTTGAAAAGTGGGTTCATTTAGTCATAAAGAAAACAAGAGGTTTTAGGAATCTCTGAATAAGTAAAGATTTGCGCTTGCTTTTTAAACTCTATAAATCTTTATATAATGAGTTTAGAAATAGGTGCAAGTCTGAAGACCAGGCAGCAAAATCATATTATTTGCAATGACAACAGAGGGATAGCTTGCGATCCAAAACAAATTTGGTCAAATTTCAGGACAGTGCATGCTAGTTTCAAAAAAAAAATTAAGCAAATTGATATCCGATGACTCAGAATTTGTGAACCTATTACATATGGGCATTTTTTAAATGTCTCAAATTTGAATACATTTAAACACAGATCTATCAATCCTTCAGTTAATTACAGTATTAATAGTGATGCTTCATCCAGTCACGGCATGTTTTATCTGATGCTTGTTCCTGTTCAGGAGGACAATAAACAGTTAAGTACCTTGCCGCTGGACAAAAGTGACTAGAGTAATGATCTGGAGTCAAAACTACATACATTGGCTGTTCCCATTGTTTTCTGTTCAGTGAACAAAATAATTAGGGTGCAGGAGGAGTCTCTGTCAAATGAGGAAAAGCACCAGGACGGGGTAGAGATGCAGCGAATTTAAATTTCGCTTAGAAGTGCCCACAAAGTGGCCACTTTGTGTTAGTTTTCTGCTACGTGGAGTGCCCATTTTAAACCCTCACTGTCACTGTAATTATGACTTTACATTGTGCACTCCACCTTATTCACTTTAAGGTGGAGTGAGAATTCACAGGCAGCTCAGATACATCACATGTCTTACACAGTGTTGGTCACGTGCTTCAGGCAGGCAGGAGGTTACGGGTAAAACACTCTCCAGCATGGGATGACTTATATGTTTTACATGGGTGTGACAATGAAAAATGGCTCAGCTCTGTGAATGGCCAGGGTGGGGCATGGACGTGTGATGAAGAGGGGTGCGCAGGTGACAAGTCCACAAATGAAGTTATTTTACCAATTTTATGTACAGGGGTTGATGTACCACTTGCACTAGACATACTGCATTGACCACCACCACCACTACTGCTACTCTGACCACCACATGACAAGATTTCTAAATCATAATCCTCCCCTCATTATGCCTGCAGTAATCCTCTGGTGTTATTTTGTCACTACTGCAGACATTCCTATTTGGGCTTACACTCATGGAAGGAATAACATGCTCAGTAAGGATGATGATGTAGGTGAACACCCCACTATGGCATTAGCTGCCATCTGGTGCCGGGTCCATGGTGCCTGTTCTTAAGATGTGTATGCTGGCCCACCATGACCAGATGACTCCCTTTTACTCGACACACACACACATGGCAAAGCTGGCAGATTGCAACTGACTCATTATTTGCATCTTGGAAAAAAAATCACAAACAAGGGATTGTGATCCCTACTTTAACATGTTTCTGATGCTGCTTATTAAACTCCATTTTTTACCCCTGAAATGGGGGTGTGCTACATGATTGTTCAGGCTGGACACACTTGGACTCCAACTGACCACCATGACTACCTATGAGTATTACTGGGCCATCATCATTATCATCAACAGGAACAGCTAAATCACAACATTTCTTTTGGGGATTTAATGCCAACAGACCCAGACATAGCCACCTTGACTTTCTTTTCTCCAGTTCCCAAAGGGGTCACTGACATTTTTATCATACTCATCAACATCATCCGCATCCACATTTCAGCTTGGATGCTGAGGAGAAATGTTCCAACCACAGCATCATCATCACCAGATATTTTGCACCACACTTTGAATCATTGGATGGCAAGGCATGACCTCAATAGCGCTGGAAGAAATGTGACATTGTGAGTTAACATTGCCAGGATCAGAATCATGTTCAGCTACCATGGGGATGTTAATGGGGAGTATGACATCATCTACACTGTCAGTCACAACTTTAGACTCAATTATATTTTGAAATGGTTAACTGGTCAGAAATGGAGCTTGAGGCAGCAATACTCATGCCAGCAGAAACTGCACTAACACCACCAGCTGAGACAACATCATCTCCTCCAACTATGAGAGAAGCTACAGATTGCACTGTAAAAACGTTTGGAGAAGTCCCTTACTGTCATCAGCCATGCACTTCTGTGTACTACCATGCCCACAGACAATCTTGCCACTGGCAACAGTGCCATGGTCAAAAACAACTTTGCTTGCATGTCTCTTTGCAGGCATTTTGGGGATCACCAAAAAATTCTAAACAAATTTAGACTTCTGAACTTTTAGTTTGGGCAGTGGATGTGAAGCCAAAAACAACTGTGGCTTGCAGATGGAGATTGGGCACTAAACAGATGCAACAGCACAGACAGATTAAGATTGCACTGCACAATCAAGAAGAGATGCTGACGCAAAGTCTCAACAACACCTTAACTAGTGCTTACATTTCACAATCCAGTCTAGAAAATAATACCTTTTGCTATTTGGGGTGCAGGAACTGCAGTAACAGTCCAAAACCAAGATACCACAAAGCAGTACAAAACCACACAGATGCAGTGGATAGCAGGTTCACATTGCTGCAATTGCTCTGTAGCACAATAAAATGTGTCTGATTTGATGGCATGCATCACACACACACCACACACACACACACACACACACACACACACTACACTACAAGTAATGCATAGCAAACTGAAAACTTCAGCAATATAACCACATTTTTTAACAAACTGAAATTATGCACTATTGCACCACAACAATCAGCAAAAAAATTTCAAGAATTAATGAAAATATTACTGTGTGTACATTAACACACTGTGTGTACATTAACACAGTTGTACAACAAAATATAACCAAAACAGAAAGATTGCCTCTTTCTCCCAGTTTTCATCTACCTCCACCACAGACTCGCCCCAAAGCACACTTCAAGTGTCTGTCAGTACACAGACTGACTGCTCTAAATTAATATACAAAATCCACACACAAACAATAAACACTTGATGATATGAGCACAGGAGGTTTCCTACAGTCTATGTACTACATTTTGAGCAAACAAAATGGCTCAAAAGGCTTTTTAACAGCTTTAGAGGCTTTGAATCAAGAGAGCTCTGAGAGGAAGCTGTCTCCATCTTCCACTACACACACATTACACAGAACTGAGGCTGTGCAGAACAATCTAGATCCCATGTGACCTGTAATCCCATGAATCACTGCAAAATTCACCTTGGAGCTCAATGACAAGGCGAAATGATGCAGAAGTACATTGATTTCTATGTACTTTGCATTAAAATTAGTGCAAAGTGGTTGGGGAAGGTGAGAGTAACGTGAAGTCGTTGTTACCAATGGACTTCATGTTCTTCATTATGATGTGATTACTCTGCTTCAGCATTGAGGATTACTGCATGGTTTCCACATTACTCCATGAATTGATTCTCAAAATGAATTTTGGCCACTTCACCCACCTCTAACCGGGGGCATACAATGAAGCTGGGGGTAGTTTAAGAGAGATGTGAGGAAATATTTCTTCACTGAATGGATGATAGACATGATGAAGGTAAAACCAGTAAGGGGGCTTCAAGTATGCATGAGATAGACACAGGGAGCATTAGAAAACAGGCTGAGTGGAGGGAGGGAGGCTCACAAGAGACTAGTTAGAGCCTGAGGAGACAAAATTAGGCAGATTGGTAAAATTGTACACTTTCTATTAACCTATTGCTGCTTTCTGGTCATTTACCAGAACTCTGGAACTGAATCTCTGAAATCAATTACACAAAGGTGGGTTAATTTCATCACCTGATATTTATCTACCAATTTCAATACTATCTTGCTTGGCCAAAGTTATAAAAATTGGTCCATGACCCCAGCATGGCAGAAGGCAACATAGTACAATGACTACATTGGTCAGGTTCACACATGCATTTTTTTGTAGATGATACCATCATTCTTTATATCTCTAAATCATCATTAAACAAAGTCAGCACCATACTCCAAACTGAATTCAACCAACTACAACATAATCTCCATAGTTCAAAACTCCTGCTAAATGAAAATAAAACCAAGGCAGTGTACTTCACTCCCATCTTATCTACATCTCCATCATCAGCACAGGACAACATACCTATATTAACATTGCTAGGAGATTTACTGGAGATTGTACAAAAATTAAGTATATTGGGATGTGGTTAGATAATCATCTTTCCTTTGCCATCCATACTGAAACACTAGTGAAAAAACTGAGACTAAGATTAGGATTTTCTTTAGAAATAAATCCCTATTCCCTACGAAGCCAGGAAATGGTTAGTTCAAGCCTCATTTCTCCTTCACTAGATTATGCAGACATTCAGTACTCCAACAGCCCAACATCTTACCCGTTACAAACTGTACATACTTGCCATGGGCTCTCGTTTTATCTTAAATGCCCTTAAAGAACACATCATTGCTCTATTATATTCAGTGGTGGATGGATGTCACTTGCCACCAGAAGGAAGATGCATAGTTGTACCTGGGTGTACAAAGCCATGCTGAATAAACTCCCTTCTATATTTCTTCCCTATTTCACTGATCCCTTAGTTGCTACTCACTTAGGAAAAACTCCATAATCTTACTAGACATTCCCAAATATTGTACCTATTTTGGAAAAACTGCAGTTACACTTTATTTTCTGCATGGAATAAACTCTAAAACTCCCTCAGGCTCTCTAACTATGTCTCTCTGCATGTCATCAAATCCCTTATAAGCAATTTCATTAAGGAGGATTTTCACTGTTATACTAACTAGCCAGGACCTGGTTTCTTTTGTCCTCCATTTACGACTGGGTCTAAGCACTTTAACAACTATGGTGGGAATCTCTGCATCCATTACTATGCTTTTATTGTACCCTCCTCCCACCCATCTGATGGCTGGAAATTTATTGTCTTGCACTGTATTTTGTATTTTTGCTGCTTATAGTTAACTCTGGGCAGGATTCTAAGCTGCCAAATCCTAAATCCCACTCCATGGCTTTACTGTTGCAGACTGTAATCGCCCCAGCTACGGTGGTTGCGAGACAGCCACATCAGTTGCAAGAGGGTGTTACAGTTGCTCCCACCAGCCATAGCACATTCCCAGCTGCAGCCATCTCCCTTGCAACACCACCCACAAGCAACTGGTAACCAGTGGAGCCAGTCGTAATCCGGCTCCAGCTTTGTGAATACCCGCCGCTGCAGGCAACCTGTGGCTCGCCAAGATTGCAACCCACTTGCACAGTGGTTTACCGCAAGCTGCTGGAAATTCATGGGCTTTGTGAATCCCGCCCCTGTCTTTTGTACTATGCCTCTGTGCCATTTTGTTATCTTCCTGTACAACTCATTCTTCAGTGTATGCCATCCTGTATTTGTATTTGCCCTGATTTGTGCTTTGTATGTATCTGTTGTTTGTGTTTTGCCTGTGACAGGACCTCCTTGTAAATGAACTTGCTCAATGGAGCTTTCCTAACAAAATAAACCTGAACTTGAAATAAACTTGAAAAGCTAAGCATTCCTGCTTCAGTCAATGTATTCTGGACCAGTTACTGAAGTGATTATTGTGGTCTTAACCAAGGCATTCAACCTGACAGACCATAATTTGTTATCTAGACAGAGGATATGAAATGGATCATCATGCTCTGAATCAGTTTAGTAACTACTTATATCACCAAGAACAGGCTGGGGATTACATTTATTTATTTGTTTAAACGTTTAACAAGGAGGGCATACTGAGCAGGCTAATGCTCAATTCCAGATGCATCCTGGGGATGTCATGTCATCCTATGCAAAGCAAGAAAAGCAGTATACTCTGCCCAATAAAGGTGCAGTAAACATGCTGGACCAATTACCAGAAAACAACAGAAAATAAAGAAAAGATGGGGCAGCCTAGTGGATGCCCAGTGGACATAGACAAAGGCTTGTAGCACTCGTGATCTCTTAAAATTCAAAGTGAAATAACGCAGACAAAGAGCAGCAATCAACAATTCAAACAGCAGTTTATTCACTGGAGCATTACTGATGCCCAGACCTGCTGTCTGCACTGTTGGTGTTCCACTAGTCTGTGGAGTTTAAATAAATAATTGCTCTCCAATAAATGATATTATACAATGGCAAGAACATTTCTTCGACTCTGATTGGTCAATGTATGCCTGAGACAGTGATATTATTAGACAACAACATCACTGTATTGATTTTTAGATGATTGTTATGAGCTACTTTTTTCAGAAACAAAGATACACTGCCTCACTAAAATTTACTAAAAACATTTAAATTTTTGTTTCCTATAACTATCGAGCCATTATATAATTGCAATAAAAGGCACTCCAAAGGTGTGTTTTATCATGTAATAACGTCACTCCTAGGGTGGTGGAAGCACTCAGCTTCCTCGTGCTTCAACCCACCCCAGGAGTGACGCACATGATAACACACACCCTGTCATGCCTTATTGCTTAAGTGTGTACTCTGTCTTTTCTTTATTTTCTGTCACATCTCTTCCATTGAGGTTTACACAAGGAGTCCCTAGGGTTCTATACTGGGCCTCTTGTTGTTTCATGTCTTTACTAACTGTTGTCCTAGTGTCTGTAGATTCTGAATATATTTATTGTATGCAGATAATGCTGTTTTGTTTCTTAGTTCATGTGATGTACACAGCTTAAATACCAAATCTCACCTTGATTTTTACAGTTTACAGAGTTGGTTTGCTAGCAACAAACCTGTACTAAACAAAAAGACAAGCATTTTTGATGCTGAATATTTGCTTGCTTGTATTTGCTGTCTAGTTGTTGAGAATACATAGTGCAGAAGGTAAAATTAACAAATTAGTAACAAAATTATAAAAAAGAAGCACAATTCATAAACAAACCACAAATAAATCTGGTAAAATGTTGTACCAAATTTATCACTGAGATAAATGTTACAACAATTTAGGACGATTGAACTGATGTCCCATGTGCAAAACATAACTTAAAAAAAGAAATGATATAAATGCAGTCTCCTACTTTGGGTGTTTTAATATAACACCAGCCATGCTGTGAACTACAATGCAACCAAAACTTATTAAAAATCTAGTGAAAAATTTCTCTTGAACTAATACTCTAGTAATACCTTTCCAGTTATTTTCTTCTCAGGTTTGAACAGCTTAAATAAAAATATTATGAACATGACTTTTCATTTCATTACTCACGTAATTTTACTTTTGATTTGACCTGCCTACCAAGTCCCAGTGTCTCCAGGCCCAGACTATATCAAACTTTCTGGGGACTCTCTGTCCCACCCAGTCAGGCACTGCTGCCATGTCACCTCGGCCCTGGTCCACCACACTCACGTGCCCGTTGCTAGCCTGGCACTTCTGGGACTCCTGCTCTGCTGATGCTACTGCTGACCAGATCTGTGCCCTGCTGCCATAGCCTGAGTACAGAGGTGTAGATTATGGGGGCTAGCTCCTGAGCAATCAAAGTGGACTTTTAAAGTCCAGAGGGTTTTCCTGTTTTTCTTCTTTTTGTTGTTGTTGGGTTTGGTTTTGCTTCTGTAATGGTTGCAAGAGCACAGAAGCCCAGATTTTTTCCATAATGGTCCCAAGAACACAGAATGGACATGAGTTCCCAACTTTCTTTTAAATAGTTTTTCGTCATTGGCTGTAACAGCTTTGCTCATCCAATAATAGCAGACAGTGGTGGTGGGTTACACAAACTGAAGCGCATGCGCCATGATAGCATTGTTGGAGCATGTCACAGAAAAGAAGGTGTGCTCCATTTTGTTAGCTCCTCCACACCATGTGCCGTGGGTCAGGGTAGTATACTGTGCCATCATGGGTTGGACTCAGGAGGACTGTGCTGCCTATACCAAGCACTTCCAAGCAGCACCTATCTCTCAGCCACTGCTAGCCAGCATGAAAAGAGTAGATGAGGTCAGGTCATTTTATTCTGTAAAGGGCTAAAGATGTGTTCAGGAGGGTGGGCTGGGGGTAAAGATGAGTTATAAAAACACGTTCTTGTTTTTGTTCTGTTACAATCAGCATGATGGCTTTATTTTCTATCGCATTCTACTGGAAATGCTGCTGACTTAATCAAATTAACCCGGTTCTACCCAGTTCATGCTATATAATCTGGCCCAGTTTAAAAGGTACCCCTCCACCTTATTTTGTATTCCCTTCTGCCAATTGCATCCCCTTTATGTCTGTGGGACATGCAGCTGTCAGAGTTTGTGCTTGTGTCAATCTTGTAAAACTTGTCTGTGTGTGCTTGTCAAGAGCCCCATTTCTTGGAAGTAAATCAACCAGGCAGTGACTAGTATGAAGTCTGCCAACCACCCACTGCAATGTCTGTCAGATTCCTTAGTTAGTTTGTCAAATAACAATGTCACATAGCTCATTGAATGAAACAACAAAAAGTGTGTCATTTTCTCCCAAGAACCTGTAATCATGGCAATGTCTCTAGATTCACCGTAGAACAGTAGATGGCATACAGTGCTGCAAACTGCGATAGTTTATACTGGACAGAATGTAACACAACACAAAAATAGGGACATCAAGAATCTGGAAGTCGAAGGTATAGGCACCTGAAACTCCTCCTCACCAACAGGCAACTGAATGATACTAGTTAATGTTTTATTTTATTATTTATCTATTTTGCTTGTTTTATCAAGTTACACATGCTATAAATTGTTGGAAATCACATTGCATCATATAGAAAATGTTGCCTGAGTGACAATGTGAATCAATAACTTTTGAAACACTTGAAGTTGGGAAGCAGCAGCTAGTGAATTGTATGATGTGATTACTCAAGCATTATTCACATGACACAATAAATCAGGGAGGACACGAGAGGTCCTGATAATTTTTTTATTCAGATTTTGCAGTTGTGTCTGAGCCAGTCAGCCCTATGGGAAACATTTTGTGAGGCAGCCTGACAAAACTTGCTGTCTTACCAGTCAGATGCTTTGCTGTGGAATTCTGCCACTACAGTACTGTCCTCAGAGACAGACACACCGCTTGCATACACCTCACACACACACACACACACACACACACACACACTCGACTTTGCATGGAGTTTTGACCCTGATGTTTTATCCAACAAAAGTTATAAGTAGTTTTTCCCTGTTATAACTTAACAGATTTAAGCCTATGACAAAAAAATTTTGCTTGCTTGCTTGCTCCTCACCTGCTCAGAGTGGGCAATAAAAGTGATGACCCTAGCCAGCAGTGAAGTTAGTCATTTTGGTAGTGATATCTCATGCTTGAAACAAGTCAAACAAAGCTTTAAGAGCAACCAGAAAGTTTCAAAATGACCTCAAAATGCACCAGAATGCATGTAAAACCTGACAGCTTCTGGGGGCAAGGTGGCCCCCAGACTCCTGCCTGTTGGTTTAGTCTTTCCCTGGACAACCAGGACTTATCAGTCTTTGCCCCATCCTGCAAAAGGTAGCTACACCCTGCCTGAGTGCTTAGGTAGTCAAAGAGATGACCAGTATGGCTCTGACACCACCTATGACCACATTCTGATGTTCTCACTCCTGACATAATCCACCTCTCTGCATCCATGCCACACTGACCATGATGACCACACACACACGCTGCCACTGCATTCTTCTGTGTGCTGCACTTTTAGCCACCCTTGCCAGTTGCACCCTCACATGTAGGGTGAGAGCAAAGCCACTTGGAGTGGCAGTTGTAGTGAACTGGGTGGGTGGAAGGAAGTCACAGGGAGAGGCAGTTGTACCTCAATCAGACAGGTGGGAGGGAAGCTTAAGGGAGCATCAGTTGTACATCAACTGGGCAGGTGGGAGGGAAATCACATAGAGCAGAAGTGTGTAGTGACCCGGTGGGTGGAAGGCAAGCCACAGGGAGTGGCGGTTGTGATAAACTGGTTCAGAGGGAAGCAACAGGGAGTGCCAGTTGTACTCTCAACTGGGTGAGCAGGATGGAAGTGGCAGATGTACCTCAACTGGGTGAACAGACAGGTGGGAAGCCAGAAGAAGCAGCAGTATATAATGAACTGAGCAGGTGGGAGGGAAGCTGCAGGCAGTGGCAGTGTGTGGTGGACTGGCTGGTTGGATGGGAGGAAGCTGCAGGGAGTGGCAGTGTGTAGTGGACTGGGTGGGTGGGAGGAAGCTGCAGGAAGCAGCAATAATGTCTGAAGTGGGCAGCAGGGAAGCCACAGGGAGTGGCTAATACAGCTCAACCAGGCAGGCAGGTGGAAAGCCACAGGAGCAAAGATTGCAGTTAACCAGGCAGAAATGGGGTTTGGCAACTGCAGTGAATTGTGGAGAGGACAAGGAGTAGGCAGATGAAGACACCACTCAGCTGACTTCTGGGTGGTGTTTTGTGATGAAAGGATGCAGCTACGCCTGATAGGCATGGCTGCCTCTTTCAGTTATACAAAGTTTTCACCTATCAGCCAAGCTCAATAGTGTAATCATCAACCTGATTCCCATTGGGCTGTCACTAATGAGCCTCCTGCTGTCTGAGCTGCACTGAATGCTACAGTGACACCTCTGCAGCCTCTACTCTCTGGAATAGTCACAACATAGAGGATTGTGTACGAGCAACCATACACAACAAGTCTGTGTTTGAATTGAGAGGTTTCCATGATAACAAGAAACTTTGAGAGAGCAGATTGAGAGGTCTCTTGCTCAAGATTCAAACACAGTCTTGTATGCGTATGGTTTCTCCATACACTCCTTTATAGTATATGGGCAAACATGTAACAAAAAATTAACTGAGCCGCTGCTGCCATCAATCTTTCTCATTGGCACTGTTTAAAAGTAAGTGTTCTACTTGACAGCACTAATGATAGCAGCCTCGACTCATGAACACGGAACTGCGTGAAAATGTTCTAAGCTATCGAGCTGCAGTACTAACCCCACTAGTGCAGCACAGCACTGTGACATCGCTACTGCAGCCCAACAAGGGAATTCTAGTAACCAGTTTCAACACATAATGGCATTCTCCTTCCACTCTATGTTTGCTCTGTGCTGTGCATGCCAACAAACATAAAACAATCTCAAAACTTTTGATTGTAGACAGAAAACCTGTAAAAACATGTTTTTTTTCAAATTCAATCGCTTGATGAATCCAAATGGTCAAAATCCCACTACCTACCCAGTTCACTGTGTTGGCTACCCTCGCTAACCTCATAAAATGGACACTCTACTGCTCCCCTCCCTTGCTCACATCATCCACCTGATTAACCTCCTTCCTTGCCCTGGTTTTAAATGGCAGCTTCAAGTCAATTTTAGATCTTTTCCTTGTCCCATTGTCTGCACTGTCATTATGCTGTACCCATGTCCACCCTGTATCCTCCAGCATTAGTTTGTTTTAATGTTATTGTCTGTTTGCAACCTGTTTTGAGTTGTTTATTTTTCTAGTTTACGTTTTTGCCTGTTCTTTTGATTGTATTTGTTGCTACCTTCTCAGGCATCACTGTAACCAGCCTGAACCTCTGAACTACTGTATTTACCTTTTAATTCAGGCTAATTGTAACCTGCCTGAGATGAACTGTTGCTGTTCTATAATTTCATGTATGTATGTATTGCTCTTCTTACCCTTTTCCCCAGGTCACACCTGGTATCAAGGCTCAACTCAATGTGCCTCTCCCAGTTTCCATCTTTTAAATAAATAAATAAAATACTTAGGTCAGTATTTTGATTCTTGCTTGAACTTCAGTATACTTGAGTATGTTACTAAACACACATACCAGACGATTGGGCTACTGTGTAGTTTAAAGGTCTGTCGACATTTGAGTCCAGAGTAGCTATAACTCAGCAGAGTTTATCTGCTCAGGACTATGACTCATATATGTGGGCTCAGCATTGGTAAAACGAAAAATAACATTCATCAACATAACTTGTATACATCACTAAAATGGTTACCTACTGTACTACTGAAGAGTCTCAAAATAGGATAATTTTAAATAGGATATTATTACACAGGGCCTTTTCATTGTTTTATTCTTTGATTGAAATTTTATTTGTTTGGTAACCAGGTAGGTGCACTACACAACTGCATGTTTATTTTCATGTACAAATTGGGAGGGTACAGAACAAAATTCTTCAAACAAATAGAGATACAGATTTAGAGAGCTCACAGTTCTGAGGTCAGGAAAGGTACAACATGAAATATTGCAATTACAAATAGTGAACAAAGTACAAAAATAAGTTGAACAGGTACATTTTGAGATGAAGGGAAATCTGAGGAATAATAAATTAGGCAAGAGTATGAGAAAGAACAGATGGAGTGGCTAGAAATAGGTCCAGATCATGGATAAAGTTAGATGAGACTTAAGGGCAGATGTGAAGGATGACACGATGGGAGAACTACTGTATGGACATTGGAAGGGAGGGAGTTATAAAGCCTGGGTGCAAATGAGCAGAAAGTCTGCTCACCCATCTAGGCCAAGTTTACAAACCTAACATTAACCTTAGAGCAGTAAATACAAATTTACTTTGTATACCATACATAAAATCAAATACAAGTTACCACATGTTTGCCTATCACACAGTGAGATTTTGGAATTCTCGTCTAGCTACTTTCAGATTACCTGGTTCAGCAATAGACTTTAAAACAAATTGAAGGACTATGACATTATTAACTCTATGTGTGCACCTTTTAAGACCTAATACTTTTGTGTGAAGCTCAAAGTGTCATCTCTTCCAGGTACCATATGGTGCCGAATCCAGTATCCAAAATGTAAAGGCAACACAAAAGAACTGCACTCCCAGTTTTCAAGATAATTTTGCAGAGACTCCAATGCAGGCAGTAGTTTTCCTCCAATAAATTATACAAGTTTAAGGAGACCAAGAGCAATGCTTGAAAATCTGTTATCTGAAGTGCTACAAACCAAACATGGCAACTAGCAGTGAAAAGTAATGATACATAAAGAGTGTGATAATGTTTTGCACTCAGAGTGCTTCATCAGAGCTGACCTAGTGAGGAACTGGGCTGATATTTAAATGCTCAAATTTGAAGCCCCAATGCACCTAATCTGACTAAACAACATTGTAGGAAGTGAATATAATGCTGACTGCAACCACTAAAGACACTTCTTCACACTCTGAGCCAAGGATATCAGGAAAATAGGCTGGCAGGCAGGGTTCAGAGTGTCCAATGGACTCTCTTCTCCCAAGAGAAGGTGTCCACTACACCACTATTCCAGTGGTTCCTAGTGGTGGCAAAGTAGAGGTGTCTTAATGGAGTGGTGAACCTGTGCCATTTCCTCCCCAGGCCAAAAGGAAATGTGAGCATGACTGCAGAGGAGATGGGGAGAAAATGGCTGAAATCCCACACTGATACATTGATGACAGCCTGCTTGATCCCACAACCCCAACAGATGTCCAAAGTGCCTGTGGAGTTAGATTTAACAACCCTACTAGTATTATTCCAAACTTTCTGGCCATTGGATTGACAAACTTAAAATCATATTTCAAACATGGTGGATATTGGCTTGACAACCTTAATAGAACTTTTCCAATCTTTGTGGGGGTCTGGGTTTTGTGTAGTAACAACCTTATAAGCATTAACATAGTTTTGTGCCATGAATTATATTTGCATGGTAGCACCAGTATAACTAGGGTTGAGTGACAGGTTCTGTGTTAATCCCCTAACCTTGCATCTAAGAGCTTTGGTTACATCTCACAAAATTAGCTGAAATTTTGCATGCATGGTCTAGAAGGCAAGGTTTAACAGTGTGGAAAGTTTTGTGATGAAGTTCCTGAAATCTACATATGTAATTTTCCTGTAGCTGTCTAATTTATTTCCTATACTTAACATGAGTTTTGGGTTTTGATCTCAACTACAGCCTATTTGGAATGGATTTTTTCCAAAACTTTCATGGTATAAGTATGATGTGCTAAGGAAGTGTCTTTGAAGGTTTCATGAAAAATATTAAATGATCCTAGAGTTATAAGGATTTAAAGTTTTTCCTGTTCTAGGCATGCTCAGTAGGTTCATGGGAAAATGTTCTGCTATGACACAAAATTGTGTGTTGCAAGGCTGTTCTGGGGTTCTCACCACTTGCTTCTCCCAACACAAAACATTTTTTTCATGGCATGACAACCACCGCTTGTTTTTCTCCCACAAGCTAATTAACATGGAAAATTCATAAAATAGGTATACTTTAAAAACAAATTTCTGAACCTAGTTAATTGGGACTCATTTTGCTAGAGATGTGGGTGTTTGTTTTAAAAAGTCCAGAATATCTTTCTGGGCACCCCAAAATCCAGGTGCCCAGCTTAGTGAGAGGAGCCACTCAGCCATGCTTTCTGTATGAAAAGAGGAACCTTCTTGCCACTTTCTTGAATTCTAAAGCTGCAGCTGGAATCATGCTGCTGGCTTGTTGAAGAGTGAGTCAGCAATTCCTCATTTTTCTATCTATTTATCTCTCTCTAATTAATTCAAATATTTAAGCAGACAGGTGCCCACCCCGTACCATTTCTTTCTTCCATTTCTCCAGGTCACCTGTCCACCCTTTCCAACGTTTATTTATTTTTATATTGAGTATAAGTGGACCAGGGTGCCCACCCAGGTACTGCTTCTCCCAACTCTCTCCTCCAGGGTTGCCTGTCCCCATTCCCAAACAGTAGCCTGGCACTGGGGTGCCCAACCCTCAATGTCAGAATTGGAAATGTCTCTACAATAAAGAAAACTGTCCCTTGTTGATGTTTCTTTACTTGTAACAAAACAAATGGTCCCTTGTCAATCTGATCTCCCACCCAGTTACCTCAACCTCCCACTAGCACCCACCACTGCACATCCCCACACACCCACACTCAACTGAACATGTCCTATGGTGTAGATCCACTTTGACTGAAAACTCATTTTGCTGCTGGAACCACTGACTGCCATACAAGAAAATAAGGTAACACTGGTTGAATGTATTTCAACTTGAACTTTTATTTGTAACTTTGTCATTTTGCATATTTTAATACCAAATTTTCAATATGGCTTTTGGTACCCCACCTAGCGACCAATGGTAACAAGATTATGCAAATCTGGCCCAAAAGGTGATTTAGTGGTTGCTTTGCAAAACCACCTTTCAGGCAGGGTTTGAAAGTTTTACTACCCATGTTCATGAGGTGGGAATAAGAAGTATGTTAAAAATTTGGGGTCAGAAATATGTGAAAATGACAAAGTTGTGAGAGTATGTAGAAAATGTTCTAGACTCATTCATAACTTTGGTAATTTTCAATATTTTGGCCCTAAATTTTGAACATTGCCATTTTTCACACCACCTCATGGACATGACAGCTGTCGCTTTTTCTTTTCAAATCCTGGCCAAAATGCATTTTTGCACCTGTGGCATGGAATAACGTTTGCAGGGATTTGAAAATGTTCACTACTGGGTGTCATAAGAAGGTTATACTGAAACCTTGATGTACAGATATGGTATAATGCCAAAGTTATGAGTGAATGTTGCAATATCTCAATGTTCTCTCATAACTCTGTTAATTTTCAATATTTTAACTGTAAACTTTCAACATAACTGTTTTTCCACATCAATTCATAAACATGACAGATGTAATTTTCTAAATCCTAGATGAGACATTTTTCACACTTGTGGTACAAAACTACATTTTGGAGAATATTCTATAAATGCCACAGGAGTTAGAAAATGACTATCTTGAAAATTTGCTGTCAAAATAAAAATTATAATTGTTAAGAAAGTTTCTGTGTAGTGCCACTCACTAGTCATCCCAGCAGATATGCTCTGTGACCCCATGCCAGTGAGGTGAGTTCAGAGGCAAGTTCAGTGACTCGCCACATGGGGAAAGGGTGGGGATAGCACTGTTACATGACATCCACCCATTAGGGAGTGAATGCTGCAGGGTTGCCTGCAAGGGTCCATGTGCCATATAGTGAAGACAACTCTTCTCTTGTCATAGGGCCCTGTGCCTCTGCACCCATTGGTGGCAGAGGGCCCTGTATTGGCTGATAGATGGACTCTTTGCCCTGTATAACTGTGTCTGCATCCACATAGAAGCACAGAAACCAGATGGCCTGGTTTCTGCAGCCTACTAGACAGCCCAATGAATTCTTGACATCTGTTTCTGCATGTCCATAGGTGGACAGAGACTTCCCTTGTCACAGAACTCAAAGGACCCTGCATGTGTTCATGCAGGTCTTTTCAGGACCTGTGTGAATGAGGATACTAAAAGAAAGGAAATGAATGGCAAAAACTTTGTTAATGCACCAGTTAGGGGTTCAAGTTAATGCCACAGAAGTAAAATGTGGCATTGGGCTTTCAATCATAACCTGCCCCCAAGCAGCAAAAGGAAAAAACATTAGGGTTTGGGTCCTGGAGTCTTCACGAATCAGTGGTGGGGCCTCCTTGGGTTTCATCCCAATGCCCACCCTGTTCCCTAAGCAAAGAACATCAGGCATGATCTCCTTTCTTCACATAGGCCTCCATTATGAAGAAGCTACAACAGATTGTGTTGCAACATGTGCTGAGACATACCTCTCTACCTTGAAGAGTTTATCAGTAACATAGAAACATAGAAGCTGATGGCAGATAATGACTGCAAGGCCCATCCAGTCTGCACATTTTCATACCTTATGAATGTGCCATAGGTCTTTACTTTGTCAATGGCCTATCTATTCATAGTATGAGGCACTGTCTTGCAGCTGTACCTTGTGCTTTGGACAGAAGGCTATGTGTTGGTGGGGGAAGGGAGGCATATGGGTTGATAACCCATGACCCACCATTGATTTGCCAAGACTACAGAGACCCAATACCATAATGGTTTTTCTTTTGCTGCTTGGGGAAGGTGGGGTGGGGAGTTAGGTTTGAAAACCCTAATGATACATTTCCTTACTTTGTGGAGTTAACTTGAACCCTAACTAGTGCATTAAGAAAGTATTTTGCAAAGAATATATATAAATTAAATGATGGCAAAGAGTGGTATATAAGAAAATAATATCTTGGGTGAAACAAACCTAAAGCACAAGCTCAAAAGATAAGCAGTTTTTATGAGAATGTTTGACCCTGAGATGGTATTATTTCATGACTATGCTGAACTTTGCCATCTTTTATTTTATATAATAGATTAGTTGATCACTTTTTGCTGTGTCCTATGTTTTACCATAGTGGGGTGGGGAGTAGGGTGACTGTTGTGTGTCATTAAGGAGCTTGTTACACATGTTACTGGGGTGGTTTGTAGTGTGTTGAGGTGGTCTGCAGTGTGCTGGGGAGTAATGTGTTATTAGTGTTCATAACACAGTATATTGGTCACTTTTTGCTGTGTCCTATGTTTTGCCATAGTGGGGAAGGGGAGTAGGTGGTTGTTGTGTGTGTAATTAAGGGGCTTGTTACTTGTGTTACTGGAGTGGTTTGTAGTGTATTGGATAGTAATGTGTTTTGACATTTTAATAATGCTGTGTTCTATGTTTTACCATAGTGGGGAGGGAGTAGGTGGCTGTTGTATGTGTTATTAAGGGCTTGTTGTATGTGTTACTGGAGTGGTTGGTAGTGTATTGGGTAGTAATGTGTTTTGACATTTTAATAATGCAGTTATATGTATATATTGTATGTATAGTATACTATATATATATATATATATATATATATATATTATATGTATATATATTTATTAAAAACATTGTTAATGTATCAGTTGGGGTTGTTACTAAGTGACAAAAGCAAAGGAAGTGTTAGGGTTTCCAACCTAACACCACCCCTGTAGACATTGACAGGCATTGGGGTGACCTTGGAATCATCAGCCTAACACTAACCCCATTCCATAACTACATAAGCCAAAATGGATACAGTATGAAGAATGGGGTGAGCATTGGTGTGACCCCAAAGCGCGACCCCTGTCAGTGTTTACAGGGTGGGGTGGGGTGTTGGGGTTGGAAACCTAACACCCCATCTCCCTGCTTTTGTTGTTTAGTAACAGCCCTAACTGATGTATTAACAATATTTTTGCAATGAATTTCTTACTTTTTCATATAGTTTACTTGCAGCCATATTTGCTGTATGATTTTCCTTATTTTAGTGTGGAGTGCAGCATCCTTTGGACCCTGAGACCCATCCCTCTGTTGACACATGACCAAATTGTTAGTATAGCCATCTTGTTACCCCAGCATCTGTACCAGGCATAGAAAATGTTAAAATCCTCGCCAAAACATAAATCTGCACAAGTACAACACCATTTGCGCTACAGGTGTGAAAAACACATTTTGGCCACAATTTGAACAAGCATTTGTCAATGTCGAATGTTGATTGCATTGGTGGTGAGCTCGCCACTGCCCCTCTGTCACTCACTCAGTCTGTTTCTCCAGGAACCGCATGCTGCTCTTTTTGTACTGGGCTCCTGCCTGCTTTGGCACCTTGTTCTGCCCACTAAGAAACCCGAGCTGTCCCGACAGAGCTCCGTTGAGGTGGCTCACCCCCTCACTCACTCATTCTGTTTCTCCTGGCGCTGCAGGCTGCCCTTTGTACTGGGCTCCTGCCTCTGTTGGTGGCTTTTTCTGCCCACAAAGAAATCTGCAGCAGTCCCGACACAGGTCTGTTGAGCCTCTCTCTCACTCACTCACTTATTCCATTTCTGCCGTGCTGCAGGCTGGCCTTTTGTACTGAGCTCCTGCCTGTGTTGCCACCATTTTCTGCCAACAAAAGAAATCTGCAGCAGTCACGATAGAGCTCCATTGAGCTCGCTCACTCCCCCTCTCTCACTCACTCATTGTGTTTCTCCCGGTGCTGCAGGCTGCCCTTTGTACTGGACTCCTGCCTGCATTTGCACCTTTTTCTGCCCATGAAGAAATCCACAGCTGTCCTGACAGAGCTCTATTGAGGTTGCTCATCCCCTTGTGTCACTCACTCATTCTGTTTCTCCTGGAACTCCCGGCTGCCCTTTTGTACTGGGCTCCTGCCTCTGTTGGCACCTTTTCTGCCCATAAAGAAATCTGCAGCAGTCTGACAAGCTCCGTTAATTTCGCTCACTCCCCTTCTATCACTCGCTCATTCCATTTCTGCCAGCGTTGCAGGCTGCCCTTTTCTATTGGGCTCTTGCCTGCATTGCTGCCTTTTCTGCCCACAAACAAATTTGCAGAGTTACAATAGAGCTCTGTCCGTTGAGCTTACTCACTCCTCTCTTTCACTCATTCTGCTTTCCCGCCACTGCAGGCTGCCCTTTGTACTGGGCCCCACTGCATTGCTGCCTTTTCTGCCCACAAACAAATCTGAAGCAGTCCCAACAAAGCTCCATTGAACTCACTCACTCCCCTCCCTCACTTGCTCATTCTGTGTCTCCTGCAGCAGCAGGCTGCCCTTTGTACTGGGCTCCTGCCTGTACTGGCGGCTTATTCTGGCCAGAAAGAAATCTGAAGCAGTCCTGACACAGCTCCATTGAGCTTTCTCACTCACTCATTCCATTTCGCCGGTGCTGCAAGCTGGCCTTTGTACTGGCTCTGCCTGCGTTACACATTTTCAGCCCACAAAGAAATCCGCAGCAGTCACAATAGAGCTCCATTGAGCTTGCTCACTACCGCTCTGTCACTCACTCATTCTGTTTCTCTTGGCGCTGCAGGCTGCGCCTGTATGGGGCTCCTGGCTGCATTGGCACCTTTGTCTGTCCACAAAGAAATCTGCAGCTGTCCCAACAGAGCTCCAGTGAGTTTGCTCAGTCTCCTCTCTCACACGCTCGTTCTATTTGTCCTGGCACTGCAAGCGGCCCTTTTGTACAGGGCCCTGCCTGCATTGGCACCTTTTTCTGCCCACAAAGAAATCCACAGCAGTCCTGCTAGAGCTCCGTTGAGCTCACTCAGTCCCCTGTCTCACTCACTGTACTGTTTCTCCCACCACTGCAGGCTGGCCTTTTGTATTGAGCCCCTGCCTGCACTGACAACTTTTTCTGCCCACAAAGAAATCCACAGCAGTCCTGACAGTGCTCCGTGAGATTGCTCACCCCTCCTTCACTCGCCTCTTATTCTGTTTCTTCCAGTGCTGCAGGCTGCTCTTTGTGCTGGGGTCTTATGTTGGACCCTTTTCTGCCCACAAACAAATCCACAGTAGTCCTGGCAGAGCTCAGTTGAGCTCGGGCCACCCCTCTCACTCATTCAATCTTAATCTGTCCCAAACAGTGATTTCCCACAGCGACCATGCTATTCCCCAGCAGGAGTGCAAAAACATTTTAGCCAGGATGTGAAAATGGCAGCTGTACTGTTCATAAGGAGGTGGAAAAATGCCACTGTTGAAAATGTGGCATGAAATATTAAAATTGTGAAGTTACAGGGTGCGTGGAAACAGTTTAAACACGCTTGTAACACAGTCATGTTATGGAGTTTCACCACCAAATTTTCAACATAGGCATTTTAGGACCTCTGCTCATGAACAGTGCCACTGTCATATTCTTAATCTGTCCTGAACAGTGATTTTCCACAGCGACAGTGTTATTCTGCGCCAGAACTGTGAAAACACATTTCGGTCAGGATGTGAAAAATGACAGCTGCACAGCTCATAAGGAGGTGTGAAAATGCCACTGTTGAAAATCTCTTTGTGACAATATTACAAATTTGCGAAATTACAAGGGTCCGTGGAAACTGTGCAACACAAACTTGTAACACAGTCATCTTGGCGGCTATCATCACCAAACTTTCAACATAGGCATTTTAGGACCTCTGCTCATGAACAGTATCACTGTCATTTTCTTAATCTGTCCTGGACAGTGATTTCCACAGCGTACCACTCTATTCTGCGCTTTATGCGAAACACATTTCAGCCAGGATAGGAAAATGACAGCTTTGTTGTTCATAAGTAGGTGGGAAAATGGCAATGTTGGAAATCTGGAGTGAAAATATTATAATTTGTGAAGTTACGAGCATGGTGCAAACTGCGCAACGATGCTTGTAACACAGTCATTTTATGGAGTATCATTACCTAATTTTCAACATAGGCATTTTAGGACCTCTACTTATTAACAGTGTCACTGTCATTTTCTTAATCTGTCCCAAACACTGATTTCCCATAGCGAATGCGCTATTCTGCACCAGAAGTGCGTAAACACATTTCCACCAGGATGTGAACAATGACAGCTGTACTGTTCACAAGGAAGTGTGACAAAATGCCAATGCTGAAAATCTGGTGTGAAAATATTGCAGATTCATGAAAATTCTGAGCCTGCATAGCAACTGCACAACACACGCTCATAAAACTGTAATTTTTGGGATTTTTCACTAAATTTGCAACATGGGCTTTTGACCCACCTCATGAGCAGTGGCACTGTCATTTCATTAATTGGCCCCAGAAGGTGATTCACGCAGTGACCATGAAATCACCTTTCGGGACTGATTAATGCAATGACAGTTCAAGAATTCACGAGGAGGGTCCTAAAACCCTATGTTGAAAATTTGGTGCCAAAATTCCAAAATGACTGAGATGTGCATTAAAGTTGGAAAACGCTGTTTATTTCATTATACAGCTTACCGCATTTCCTCAGATCATGGTCGGCATTGAAGAGTGAAGATGTGTTCCCGGTCCACTGAAGATCATTGCACCGAGCTCCAGAGGTAAGCATAGGGTGAGCAGGGTGTGGGAGGTAGGGTGCACAGTGATGGGTGGGTGCGGGTTGTAGCAGGGGGCAAGGGAGATCACTGGGGGACCGTTTCTTTTTCAAGTTAAAAAGACATCACGGCCCATTTTTACATTACTAGGGCAATATGGCACACTGGGGTGGGCTCCCAGCATGCCAAAGGACTCTTTCTTTGGGGGCAGCAGTAGCCAATAGGGGATTGAGCACCTCTGTTGGTACACAATAAAAGGGAGGGTTTAGATTATGCCAGTGGGGATTGGGCATCCCATTGGCAGACAATAAAAGTGGGGTGGTTACAGAATGCTGACAGGCAGTGGACTCCCCATTCAGCAAAATCAACATTGGGGCACCAAAGCCGATGGGATGGGGCCCTGTTGCATACATAAACAGGGGGTTATATTGTTTGTGAACACGGTGGCAAGGTAACCCTAACACTGAATTTCCAGACTTTTGTCAATGTATAGAAACCCTAACTGATGCATTAATGGAGTTTTTGCATTGAATTTTCCTTCTTTTGAGATAGTATAATAGTATCCTTATTTTACTGTTGGAGCTCAGGGTCTGATCCTCAATAGATGCACATATGTATGTAGGTGTGGAAGTACAGGGCCTGTATTCCATGTGTCAAACAACAGTGACCAAATTGTTACCATAGCCATCTTATTACTCCCACCTCTTATACCCTGGTACATAGAAATTGTGGAATGCAAGGCAAAATGTAATTATGCACAACAACAATGCTATTCTGTGCCAGAGGTGTGAAAACACATTTGGGGCAGGATGTGAAAATGAGAGCTGTACTGTTCATTAGGTGGTGTGAAGAAATGGCTATGTTAAAATCTGTGTCAAAAGATTGAAAAGTCCAAAGTTAAGTGCATGCATAGAAAAAATTAAATGGACACACATAACTCAGCCATTTTTAGGAATTGTTTTACCAGATTTTCAACATGGCCTTTTGGGATGCTACCTCATAAACACTGGCACTGTAATTTCAATAATCGGTCCCAAAAGGTTATTCTGCATGTCAACCACAAAATCACCTTTTGGGCCCAATTAATGAAATGACAGTGTCAGTGTTCATTAGGTAAGGTCCCAAAAGCTCATGTTGAAAATTTGGTGTAAAATTCCACAAAATTGCTGAGATATCAACCTAAGTTCAAAACACCATAGTCAGCCATTATACGGCACTTACCTTGATTCTTCAGTTTGTGGTTTGGTTTTGAAGAGTGCAGAATGTCCCTGTCCACAGAAGATGACAGAAGAGGATCTCCAGTGGTAAGTATAGGGCAAGGGAGGTTGTGGGATTGTGGGTTGCTCAGTGGGAGGGCTGATTGGGGATGGGGATGGGAGATGATTGAGCTACCATTTTCTTTTTCAGGAAAATAAAAGAAGACGTTAGAACAGTTTTCTTCATTACAGAAGAATATATAAAATATGGGGACACTTGGAGTGGGCTCCCAGTGTCCCAGAGTGCTGAGTGGATGTGGGATAACATTGCCAGCATGGGGATTGGGCCCTGATGCTGGAAAAATAACTAAATGGGGAAGGTGAGACGACGAGGGACCATTTTCTTTTAAAGGGACATGTTATAATATTTTGGGAAACTGGGGAAGGGCTCTCAGTGTCCCACAACAGTGGTTGATAACTGGGGACACTGGGAGTGGACTCCCAGTGTCCTTACCTTGGGAGAGCTTAAAGCACACATGGTGGGAGGCACCCCAATGCTGGCAAAAAATCCCTGCTAATTAAAATATTTTGGGACACTGGGAGTGGGCTACCTAGTGTCCCGCATAGGGTGGGAGGCTTGCTATGCCGACATGGGGATTGGGCACCTCGATGTTGGCAGAAACTTTATTTTAATTAAACGTGCTTTCTGCTCCTTGGAGGCAATTAAAGGATAAAATATCCTTTTATTAGGTAAACACCAACAGGTATTTACCTTTAGTGCCTCCTTCTTTGTTTGTAGTGGCTGCTTGTCTGTGTCTGTAGCTTAGTTTTTGTGGATTTACATGGTTTTCTGCTTGGGGTAACTACACCATTCTTGCTCACTACATCCGTGAAAGTCTCCTGAACTGGATTTCTGCAAACATCACAACCAGGTAACTGCATTTTCATTTAAAATCAACTTTTTGAAGCTATCCCAAGCAAAACATAAGTCAAGAATTAAGTCTGACAAACTCAGTGGCTCTAGGTCTGCTTGAATCCACATTTTCGTCTGACCTGCTCCACGATCTGTATGTGGGCTTTTCAACAACCTCTTTGAATGACAAAGAAGCATGCAGACAAAGGATTTCACATCCTGCATATGCGCAGGCACAGTTCATCACCTTCAGGAATTCTAACACATTCTGTGACTCTGGACCTCAGCTGTTGGTAATTTCTTTGGCTTAACTACAAGATGCTGAAATCCTTTCTCCCACAAATTCTCCTTATGCTGCTCCTGCCTCAGGAAATGTTCACCCCAACCCAGGACCACCTGGGCAGCCAGCAGTGGCACCAAGCAGAAGGACAGGGACACTACCATGGCATCCATCAGTGCCTGCAGCATCCTCAACAAACTTGACTCCTCCAAACATGGATCCTACAGCACAACCCTGATGTCCTCTCAGTTGTGGAAACATGGCTAAACCCTAAAATCCCTGATACCCAGTTCTATCCCTGGCTACTGCATTTTCAGGCAAGACAGGATTGCTAAACGGGCAGGAGCTGCACCATCTATCTTAAGGATACCCTTATGGGTCACATCATCCCATCCCCTAGCCTGAGCATCTCCTGTCAGGTCCTCACAATCAAAATCCTCCTTGGTGCACATAACAAGGAACTACTGTCATCTCAGTTTACCTACCCCCAAGAGACCAGGCTGCTGGCTTCAATAGCATCATGGAATATCTAAGGGTCCAGTAACATAATTCTGAAACCATAATCATGGGTGATTTTAACATTAACTGGCTCTCCACTGAGGCCGCTTACCTATAAGGATACAGCTGCGGCGCATCACCTCACTCAACTAAATGCCCCCACTAGGTGTAACTATAGGACAGGCTCCTTACGCTTCTAGACTGGATTCTATCTAACCACCCTGAATGCATCTTCAATGTTTCTGTACTCCCAGATACAATAAGTGACCCCTTGCCTGTCATCTGCTCCTGGTCAAACAAATACCACAAGCCCTCCCAAGCTTATCTATGCCAGGGTTATCAAACAAGGCACCTCCAGCTGATAAAATCCATCTAACCAGGCTAAACTGGGCAGTGCTTCACTCCTCAATGACACCAACAAAGCTCTGGACCTGTTTAACAAATGTTTCAACGAAGCCTGTGACATCTGTGCACCAGTGAAAAGATGAAGGTCAAAGGACAGATCAACCCCTGGGTTACTACTGACCTTTAACTCTGCTCAAGTACAGAGACCACCTTTGGCATTGTGCTCGTGGAACCCCGGCACAAGTAAATATACAATTATACAAAGCAGCCAGAAATGATTGCACCTTAAGAATACGGAATGCTAAACGTAGCTATTACAAAGAGGCTCTGACCAACTCTTGGGGCTAGGAAACAAATTCTGGAACAACATGAAAGAACTCACAGGCAAGGATCATAAAGCACCACCCACTATGCTCAACCTTCATGGCACTCCTACACTTGACCTAGGTATCATCACCAGCACTTTTAATAATGCATTTACAAACCTGGACAGTGTCCTTCCACCAAATTTTTTCGATGACCTCCCTCCAGCTCCTCCCAAGTTACCCCCAACTAGAATGTACAACCCCAAAGTTTTTTTAAGGAGGTCCCACCACAAGTAGCTAGAAAATACATTCAAAAGGCCATCGCAAACAAGGGTACAGTGGTGACTCCTTGACCTGAAACTGCTGGCACAAGTCCTTGATGAAATCTTAGAATCACTTACAAAGATCTTTAATCTCTCACTTAGATTGGGCCATTTCTCTTTCTGAAGAAAGCCACTGTCACACCGGTTCACAAAAGCGGAAATAGGACACTGCACACCAATTACAGACCTATCTCACTCCTTCCCCACTATCCAAAGCGCTGGAGCGAATAGTGTCAGACCAACTAGTTGAATTCCTGGATAACTACAATGTACAGTGCCCAGAGCAGCATGGCTTCAGAAAAGGCACAGCACCACCACTGTACTACTGGAATTTACAACCTTCATTCATGCCACGCTTGACAAAGGGAATTGTGGAGGGCAGTATTTATAGACCTTACCAAGGCATTCTGACACAGTTAACCACCCCTACTGCTCAAGCAACTGTCCTCCATTGGGATCTCCAGCGATGCCCTTCCATGGTTCACCAGCTACCTTGATAATCGGATCCAATGTGTAAGGATTGCAGGGATCTCTTTGGATGAGAAACTGGTCCACCTCGAGTCCCCCAGGGGTCTATT
This sequence comes from Neoceratodus forsteri, assembly GCA_016271365.2. Lineage (NCBI taxonomy): Eukaryota > Metazoa > Chordata > Ceratodontiformes > Ceratodontidae > Neoceratodus > Neoceratodus forsteri. The sequence continues at coordinate 467,647,024 of JADMNL010000023.1, forward strand.
CTGGGCCTCTACTCTTCTCCCACTTCATCAACAATCTCCCCAGTGCCTGCCACCAAAAATATTACTATACGCAGAAGATGCAGTCCTCTTTTCCAGCCACCATGACATTACAGTCCTTGAATCCCAGCTGCAGCTCAACTTCAATGGCATCAAGACTGGTTCAATTCCATAAACTTGTCCTGAATCACAGCAAGACTAAAGCCATGTCCTTCTGTAACCGACAGAGCAGGTACAACTCTCTGTCCCTCACCATCAAGAACCATGCTGGGAACCCGCTCAAACATGTCAAAGAGTTCAAGTACTTTGTATTACCCTGGATAGTACCCTATCCTACACTCGGCATATTGACACTGTTGCCAAGACCGCCAATATATGATTGGACTACTATACAAACACAAGCACTGTATGCCTGAGGATGCCCTTAAACTAGCCATCTACAGCTCTGTCACCTCTATCATTGACTACGGCCTTGCCATCTATGGCTCTGCCTCAAGCAAGTGCCCTCCATGGGATCTCAGTTGCTTTCAACAAAGCCTGTAGACTACTGATGGGTGCAGCCCGACAAACTCACACCTGTGACCTCTATGCACAGGCCAGCTGATACCCCTAAGCAGCAGAATACAATACCAGACCTGCTTACTTACCAAAAGATTCTCCTTGGTCACATGCCACCTGGTGTTAGCTCATTCCTTACTACCTACAGTGGCACTCAACAAACACGTGGTGCCCAATCTCTAACCTTTCAGGTTCCCAGATGTCGACCTCCATGGGTCAGCGGTCCTTTATCTATAGAGCCACCCAATGGTTCAATTCCCCAATAAAGAAGCACTTTCCTGTACTACACTTGGACCCTTCAAAAGGAATCTCAAACTTTACCTCACCTCTACCACTCAATGTGACTGCTTCTCTGAACAGAGATCTTCTAAACACCTCCCAGCTCACTCATGTTTCACAGCCTGCCCTTTCCCAGTCTCATTCCCTCTGGCACCGGGCCTTCCTTGTGACTCCTTTCCTGCTTTGCATCTCCACTGGTACAAGACATTTTCCACCACCATCGGACAGTGGCCCATTAGCCTGCCAACTTCCTCTCCCGGTCGATGCCTGCAATACTAACTGCCTATGGTGCCCTCTATCTCGTTATGGTTACCGAGCCAGCTGCCTACTCAAGCTGCTCGTTTTATGAATGTTATCTCAAAATATGTTATAACTGAGTATCTTTATTTTTTCTTTTAGTTGTTTTAGTTGTTTATTGTGCATTCTTTTACTACCTCTGTATGTATGTTGACCCTCATGCTTTGACATGGAACCTTTGTAAACGAGCAGTTTCTGCTCAAAGGTATTTGTAATCTGAGAATTTAATAAATAAAAAATAAAATAAATAAATGGGGGCAGGAATCTGATTCCAGGGTTATTTTTTAAAATATTGGCCAGAACTGTCTTTAGGATTTACTGGGGCTGTTATCTTATTTTTTTATGAAGGTAGTGCCACAAATTGCAACAGTTTTCATGCAATAGTGCTATTACTTGCAAGAAAATTGCTGAAAATTGCAGCAGTTCTAGGGGGTGGATGTGGCGGTGGTCACGGAGACATGGGCCAACAAAACCATGACTGGGACCTAAACATGCGGGGTACACTATGCTTAGGAAGGATAGAAAGGAGAGCAGAGGGTGTGGTGGCTATGTTCATTACAGATGACATAGAAATTGCTAGGGTAGAAGAGGCAGAGGAAACATGGAGGCCTTATGGTCACCTTCACGATCCCCAGCAGGAGATAAGGTCAAGCTGGGTGTAGTAATAGGCCCCGGGATGAGTGATGTTCTAGAGGAGGGTTTGCTGGACAACATCATTGTCCAGTGTGGACCAAAAGGGGAAGGAGGGAGTTGATGGGGACCTTAATATGCCAGGTACAAACTGGGGAACCATGTCCTCTAAGGTGGCCAAGGAGCAGAGGCTGCTGGACAGCTCCAGGATGTGTTCTTAACACAGCATGTGATGGAGTCCACAAGGGAGGGCATGTCCTGGACGTGGTTCTGGCAGATGGAGATCTGGTAAGGGACCTGGTTGTAGAGGACCCCTGACTGGGATCGACCACAATACTGTCTGGTTTCAAATAAGCATGGGGGAGGGGAGTGAGATCTAGGACACTGGCAGTGGACTTCAGGGGCAGACTTTGTGGGCATGGGAAATACTCCAAGAATCACTTGAAGGATTACATCAATGACAAGTGTGGACAGGAGATGGAGGGCATAAACGGGACTTCATGAGGCAGTCAGGATCTGGCGCTAAGTTGAAACATAGGAGCAAGGTCACATAAATCATGCTGGTGGTCCAGTGAGGTACCGGTAGTGGTCAGAGAAAAGAAGGTGGCCTACAAAAAATATAAAAAACAAGAGGCCGTCTCCGCCGGCACAGCTGGATGGATTGCGCCATGGACCGGGCGACCCTGGTTCGGGAACGGACTCCGGCCGCTGGAAGGGTCGGCCGGGGGAGAAAGATAGAGCGCCCCATGGACTGCTCTCCTTCTCCAGGGGAGGGTGGGATAGTGCTCAGAGCACTAGTGACTCTCTGGCGGAGGCCGGGTGTCGCACAGCTACCACACACACACTCTGGAGGCGGGCAGACGCCTGATGTCATTGCACCACCCCGCCTCCTGAAAACCGAAAATGGACAGCTGCCGCCGCTCCATGAAGCCCGCCATGGCTTTAATTAACCCCCAGGCCAGCCCTCCGATCTATCCCGTCCCTGCAGGATGTCTCCTCCTCCTCCTCCGCATCCCGCAGCCCCACCGTGGGGGTAAGTCACCGGGTATCGGAGGGCCCGAGGCCGATCTGGGGGGTGGAAGCCGCTGGCCAGTAACGTGGCTGAAAGTACCAAGGCCGCAGCTCAGGGTATGCAGAAATGAAAATAAAAAAATAAATAAATAAATAACAAAACAAGAGGGGATAGGGATAAGGAAATGTACCATCTTGCATCTAGAAAAGTCACCCAGATGGTGAGGGAGCAAAGTCCAGAAATAGCAGCGGCTGGCACAGGGATACATGTGGGGACAAGGGGTTCTTCTGGTACATTGGGGACCGGAGAAAACTAAGGGCCATCTCAGCAGATTGAGATCGAAGGAGGGTGGGTGGAAGAGGTGAGGGACCAGGAAGAGGTTTTAACTAGTACTTTGCCTCTGTGTTCACTAGGGAGGGATGGGATATCTACAAAGCAAGGCACGATGGGGATAGACGCGTAGTGAGTGGTATCAGGAGAGCAACAGAAATGGAGCAAGAGGGAGGGAGAGGTACCCCAGTGGTGTCACATCTGGATAAGGATAAAAGACCAGTAAGGTGGAAGGGACAGATGATGCTATCTCTGCCAAAGGGTGTGGTTAGCCCTCAAGACCCTAAAGAAAGACAAATCTCCTGGGCTGGATGGCATTCATCTGAGAGTACCATGGGAATTGATGGACATACTGGCTGCACTTCATGGAGCTCTTCGACAGGTCACTTGGAGACAGGGAGGATACCTTAGGATTGGATGAGAGGCATATGGTGCCAATCCATTAAGGGGGTCGAGGGAACTACCAGGTAACTATAGACCCATCTGTTTGACCTCGTGGTGGGAAAACTAATGGAGAGTATACTAAAGGAATGATTGGGGTGTACTTAGAGGAGGTGGGAGGTCTGGATAGTCGGCAACATGGGTCTGTGCAAGGTAGATCATGTCAAACCAATCTTGTGGAGTTCTACAAATGGGTAACATCAGAACTGGACAGGTAAAAGCCTGTGGATGTATAATTCTTGGACTTCAGCAAGGTGTTTGACTCTGTCCCCACAATGGTCTGGTGGAGAAACTGATGGGGTTAGAGTAGGCCCTTGATGGTCAGATGGATTGAAAACTGGCTAGCTGGACGACCCAGAGAATAGTGGTTTGTGGGGAGCTCTCGAACCCTAGAGAGGTTGGTAGTGGGGTACCACAGGGCTCGGTCCTGGGTCCGATCCTGTTTAATGGCTACACATCGGACATCAGGGAGGGTATAGGGTGTGAAATGAGTCTCTTCGTGGATGACTCCAAGATGGGAGCAGTAGTTGAGGGAGAAGAGGGAGGGTGGCCCTGCAGGGACCTGGACACCCTGGAAAGCTGGGCTCACACATGGAAATTAAATTTCAATATCACCGAGTGCAAGGTGTTGCATCTTGTGGGAAACCCAAACACAGGTACACCCTGGGAGGGAGGTGCTGGAGGCCCCAATAGGGAAAAAGACCTAGGGTCATGGTGGATTCATGTATGAATAACTCTGAGCAGTGCAGGAGAGCGGTTAGCAAGGCAAACAGGATGTTGGGATGCATCGTAAGGGAGCTCACCTCAGGAGCAAGGAAGTGATTCTGCCGCTGTACAATGGACTGGTTAGACCACACCTTGAGTACTGTGTACAGTACTGGAGACCAGACTTGAAGAGGGACATACAGCCCTGGAGAGGGTACAGAGGAGGGCAACTAAGATGATATGAGGGCTAGGATTTGACGTATGAGGACAGACTTGAGGAGCTCTGCCTGTTTTCATTGGAGGAGAGGAGAGACGGGGACATGATTGAGGTCTTCAAGTACCTCAAGGGAATAAATAGGGTAAACATGGAGGGGATCTTAGACTAAAGCAGGGAAGTATCACCAGAGGGCATGGTTTGAAGTTGGAAGGTGGAAGGGTGAGGGGGAAACGAGGAGGAGGTTTTTCACTGAGAGGGTGGTGGACCCTTGAATGCACTGCCTGGTGAGCTGGTTCAGAGATCCACAGTGGAGGGCTTCAAGAGATGGTGGGACAGACACAGAAAGTGGATGTATCAGATGATGGCCTGTCCCAGGGGGTGGGGATGGATGATATGGGTTTCTGGAACACAAGGGAGGGGAGGGCCTCGGCACCCAACTAGGGATCTGAGGTTCAAGCAGACTCGAGAGACCGTAAGGCCTAATCTGCTGGCAAATAGTATGTTAGTATGTTAGTTCTGCAAAAGAAGTGCCGCAAATTACGGCACTAATAATGGGCCGAAGTCAAAAACAAATTTCCTGCCACTGTTTTGAAAAGAATAATGTCAGGATTGTGTACTCAGGCTCTATTAGGTAAACACAACTGCTGGGGTTTACCAAGAGGGTATTTTTAGAATTACAGTGTTTTAGCAGTCGCTAATTGAAAACAAGATGGTATCAGTGCAAAACTGCAAAACTTATTTGCAGCAGTCAAAAGCCAAGGAAGCAAAAAGTGCTTTCAAGGCAGACATATATTATTTCCTATAGGCTATAATGGAAAACTTCAAACTTTAATAACTTTTGAAAAGATTCATAGTTTCTCACCATACCTTCAAAAGGCACATTAGGACCCATACCCCATATACCCAATTTCAGACCAGACTCTCAAACCATTTGGGTATATAGGCCCAAGCAAAGAAATTGACAAAAAGTGGTATTTGTCACACTCTGCAGCTCCTCAACCACAAAGCTGACCAGAATGAAACTTACCTGATCCAGAGACCCATGGTACCAGATGGGGCATGCAAAATGTCAAGCAGATTGGACAAACGGTTGCAAAGTTATTAAAGTAAAATTTGGGTTTAGTACAGAAGTGGCCATGCATCCTAACTATAGTGGCACTACCATGCCACTCTCTCTCTCTCTCTATATATATATATATATATATATATATGTATATACAGTATATATATATATATATATATATATATATATATATATTATCGATATTTTTTCTATGCAACAAACTGTGTCGATGTAAGTCATTTAGAAGAAACATAAAATCAGAAATGAAAATCTTGGTTGTCTCTGCTGATCCCTGCAATCATCATCAAAATTGCCTGAGATGGGTGTAATATTGTTTCTGAGGCCCAAACGCTGCCCATCTTCGTTTTGTAATCATATTGAGAAGAAACAGTGAACAAGAATGGGGCAACATTTAGGCCTCACAACCCAATGACACACCCTTCATCTGTCAATCTTGGATGATTGGTGGGTCCATGAGGGAGGAGGGGCAACCCTAAAGAATTTTCATTTCCTGATTTTTGTGTTTTAGCACTAAATGATGCATTAATGCAGTTTTTGCATAGAATTTCCTTACTTTTGAGAAAGAATAGAAAACTAACATCCTGGAAGTTGGTGGGAGCATGGACCCTTCAGGCCCTGCACTCCCACCAACTTGTAAACGTGTCTCTACCATCAACATCCTCCAACTTTCAATGTAAAAGACTAAACCGTGGTCCGAGCTATAACATGTTAACATTTGAGATTTTCGGACTTCCGTGACGTAGCTGTAATGGTGGCAGCCTAATCTTCATCCTCCTGGCTCAGACCCAGGTATCTACGTTCATCCTCCCTGCAAACAGAAAACTTCCAACATGAAAATGACTTTTGCCAGTGCTAATTATGTCAGTGATGCCACAGTGACTAAAAGGAATAAAAAGCGGGCAGAAACCAATGTTAAAGTAAATGGAGATTGGGATTTGCAGCTGGTAGCCCCACACCCCTCAGAATCCTCGTGGGAACCTGATATGGAAACTGGTGAAGAACCATGAAGTAACAAGAAAACCCTTCACAAGCTATTAACAGCAGTTAACAAAATCGAGACATCAATAGCTGACTTACGCTGGATTTCTAGGCGGTTAACGCAAAGTTCAGCAAAACAAAGAAAAATCACAGAGCTCACTGAAACTCAAGACTGCCACAATAAGTTGCTGCTGTATCTCTTGCAGCAGACAGACAAACACACACCAGACTAGAGGATGCAGAGAACCGCAAGGAGGAACAATTTCTGCATTCACGGAGTAAAAGAAGGAGCTGAAGAAGGGTTCCCTAGCCCAGCTGACTTCATTATCCATTATTAAAGAAAAGCTTATCACTGCCATCTGACTTGCCTTTAACTATAGAAAGAGCACATCGCTCTCTTGGCCGAAACCAGAGGATCCCAAAGCCAGACCTCAATCGTGGATTGTGCGTATGCTACTATCAGTCAAAGGAGTATATCTTAAATGAAGCCTGGAGGCACAAGGACTTACAACACGAAGGGCAGAGGCTATATTTCATCATGATTTTCATCGGAACTACAGGCAAGGTGAACGCAGATCAGAGGTATAATCAAGGAACTGAGGGAGAAACATAACATTTGGGCACAGTTAAATTTTCCAGCTAAACTCAAGGTTTTCCTTAACTCAGGCAGTAAGATCTTTACCTATTTGGCAGAAGCGGCCCCATTCTTGTCGGAACACGATATTAGGATCCCTGATCAGGAACTTGAGGTCCTAGAGCACCAGTTGCATACATCAATGTGGGGAAATCAAAGGAGAGGGTGAGAGACCACTTCTGTGGTTACTGCTGCAAGGAACAGCATGCTAAGTACAGAAGATCCTAAAGAAAAGCACCAGGCATAACCTTTCTCCATGTTCCAATGAATCAAATTCGGACACACACAGGTGACAGTTTTTTAAGATTTGTTGGGATCTGAGTTCAGTGGTTTCACTGTGAGTAAAAATTACCCGATGAAGCAATGTTGACTTTACTTGTTGCAACCTTCCGCTGCACTGGTCTCTTCCCTGCAGCACCAATCTGGACTTGCGCCTCATACTGATTACACCCGAGAGAATCATAAGCGACAGAAGGCCTGTAATATGGTGAAGAGACAATCTGGAACACATTTTGAATTTAATTGTTGACTTATTTATTTCTACATCAACACTAGACATTTCAAAACCTCCATATTAGTTTTCTTCCATTTTTTCCTTCTCTTTCTCTCCAGCATGAGGAGGGAATGAGGACTGAGGTGGGGGATACTGGTCTAATGTTTAAATTTCAGGTCAACGTATCGGGGCTAATTGAAGATACTGTCCACACTTAATGTACTCTGAGACAAAGTGTAGGGAAAATCCAAATTATGAGAAAGGGGTGATCGCACTCTGGGGTGGGTTTGGAGGGGGAGGAGGGCACCTCCATTAGTTAAAT